>OW051492.1:0-1200000 GCA_932521035.1 Oscheius dolichura
CTCCAATCATTAGGCTTTTATTCCGTACTGGCCTGTTCAAATTGCCCAAGAGATTTGTATTGGCTTACCCCCTATTTTTGGACTATAATAGTTTTTGGGCTATAAAACGCTATTCGGTCAGCGAACCCTATTCGATCTTGGATTATTCGTACTCTACTCGTCGAGCTCTACAAGAAGAGTGGTCGAACGTTCTCCAATCATTAGGCTTTTATTCCGTACTGGCCTGTTCAAATTGCCCAAGAGATTTGTATTGGCTTACCCCCTATTTTTGGACTATAATAGTTTTTGGGCTATAAAACGCTATTCGGTCAGACAACCCTATTAGCTCTGTGGTTATTCGTACTCTACTCGTCGAGCTCTACAAGAAGAGTGGTCGAACGTTCTCCAATCATTAGGCTTTTATTCCGTACTGGCCTGTTCAAATTTCCCAAGAGATTTGTATTGGCGTAAACCCTGGTTTATGATCTAGGAGCCATAACGTGGCTCAAAGGCGTCCTCCTGTGACGGGAGCTAGTTTTTTAGACTCAGCTCGATGAGGCGGTTCGAATGAGTACAAATTCGAACCTCCTACCCTCTTTTCCAAAAACTGCCCCATATTACTGTACCTTTTTCTGGATTATAATAGTTTTTGGGCTATAAAACGCTATTCGGTCAGCGAACCCTATTCGATCTTGGATTATTCGTACTCTACTCGTCGAGCTCTACAAGAAGAGTGGTCGAACGTTCTCCAATCATTAGGCTTTTATTCCGTACTGGCCTGTTCAAATTTCCCAAGAGATTTGTATTGGCTTAAACCCTGGTTTATGATCTAGGAGCCATAACGTGGCTCAAAGGCGTCCTCCTGTGACGGGAGCTAGTTTTTTAGACTCAGCTCGATGAGGCGGTTCGAATGAGTACAAATTCGAACCTCCTACCCTCTTTTCCAAAAACTGCCCCATATTACTGTACCTTTTTCTGGATTATAATAGTTTTTGGGCTATAAAACGCTATTCGGTCAGCGAACCCTATTCGATCTTGGATTATTCGTACTCTACTCGTCGAGCTCTACAAGAAGAGTGGTCGAACGTTCTCCAATCATTAGGCTTTTATTCCGTACTGGCCTGTTCAAATTGCCCAAGAGATTTGTATTGGCTTACCCCCTATTTTTGGACTATAATAGTTTTTGGGCTATAAAACGCTATTCGGTCAGCGAACCCTATTCGATCTTGGATTATTCGTACTCTACTCGTCGAGCTCTACAAGAAGAGTGGTCGAACGTTCTCCAATCATTAGGCTTTTATTCCGTACTGGCCTGTTCAAATTGCCCAAGAGATTTGTATTGGCTTACCCCCTATTTTTGGACTATAATAGTTTTTGGGCTATAAAACGCTATTCGGTCAGACAACCCTATTAGCTCTGTGGTTATTCGTACTCTACTCGTCGAGCTCTACAAGAAGAGTGGTCGAACGTTCTCCAATCATTAGGCTTTTATTCCGTACTGGCCTGTTCAAATTTCCCAAGAGATTTGTATTGGCGTAAACCCTGGTTTATGATCTAGGAGCCATAACGTGGCTCAAAGGCGTCCTCCTGTGACGGGAGCTAGTTTTTTAGACTCAGCTCGATGAGGCGGTTCGAATGAGTACAAATTCGAACCTCCTACCCTCTTTTCCAAAAACTGCCCCATATTACTGTACCTTTTTCTGGATTATAATAGTTTTTGGGCTATAAAACGCTATTCGGTCAGCGAACCCTATTCGATCTTGGATTATTCGTACTCTACTCGTCGAGCTCTACAAGAAGAGTGGTCGAACGTTCTCCAATCATTAGGCTTTTATTCCGTACTGGCCTGTTCAAATTGCCCAAGAGATTTGTATTGGCTTACCCCCTATTTTTGGACTATAATAGTTTTTGGGCTATAAAACGCTATTCGGTCAGCGAACCCTATTCGATCTTGGATTATTCGTACTCTACTCGTCGAGCTCTACAAGAAGAGTGGTCGAACGTTCTCCAATCATTAGGCTTTTATTCCGTACTGGCCTGTTCAAATTGCCCAAGAGATTTGTATTGGCTTACCCCCTATTTTTGGACTATAATAGTTTTTGGGCTATAAAACGCTATTCGGTCAGACAACCCTATTAGCTCTGTGGTTATTCGTACTCTACTCGTCGAGCTCTACAAGAAGAGTGGTCGAACGTTCTCCAATCATTAGGCTTTTATTCCGTACTGGCCTGTTCAAATTTCCCAAGAGATTTGTATTGGCGTAAACCCTGGTTTATGATCTAGGAGCCATAACGTGGCTCAAAGGCGTCCTCCTGTGACGGGAGCTAGTTTTTTAGACTCAGCTCGATGAGGCGGTTCGAATGAGTACAAATTCGAACCTCCTACCCTCTTTTCCAAAAACTGCCCCATATTACTGTACCTTTTTCTGGATTATAATAGTTTTTGGGCTATAAAACGCTATTCGGTCAGCGAACCCTATTCGATCTTGGATTATTCGTACTCTACTCGTCGAGCTCTACAAGAAGAGTGGTCGAACGTTCTCCAATCATTAGGCTTTTATTCCGTACTGGCCTGTTCAAATTTCCCAAGAGATTTGTATTGGCTTAAACCCTGGTTTATGATCTAGGAGCCATAACGTGGCTCAAAGGCGTCCTCCTGTGACGGGAGCTAGTTTTTTAGACTCAGCTCGATGAGGCGGTTCGAATGAGTACAAATTCGAACCTCCTACCCTCTTTTCCAAAACTGCCCCATATTACTGTACCTTTTTCTGGATATAATAGTTTTTGGGCTATAAAACGCTATTCGGTCAGCGAACCCTATTCGATCTTGGATTATTCGTACTCTACTCGTCGAGCTCTACAAGAAGAGTGGTCGAACGTTCTCCAATCATTAGGCTTTTATTCCGTACTGGCCTGTTCAAATTGCCCAAGAGATTTGTATTGGCTTACCCCCTATTTTTGGACTATAATAGTTTTTGGGCTATAAAACGCTATTCGGTCAGCGAACCCTATTCGATCTTGGATTATTCGTACTCTACTCGTCGAGCTCTACAAGAAGAGTGGTCGAACGTTCTCCAATCATTAGGCTTTTATTCCGTACTGGCCTGTTCAAATTGCCCAAGAGATTTGTATTGGCTTACCCCCTATTTTTGGACTATAATAGTTTTTGGGCTATAAAACGCTATTCGGTCAGACAACCCTATTAGCTCTGTGGTTATTCGTACTCTACTCGTCGAGCTCTACAAGAAGAGTGGTCGAACGTTCTCCAATCATTAGGCTTTTATTCCGTACTGGCCTGTTCAAATTTCCCAAGAGATTTGTATTGGCGTAAACCCTGGTTTATGATCTAGGAGCCATAACGTGGCTCAAAGGCGTCCTCCTGTGACGGGAGCTAGTTTTTTAGACTCAGCTCGATGAGGCGGTTCGAATGAGTACAAATTCGAACCTCCTACCCTCTTTTCCAAAAACTGCCCCATATTACTGTACCTTTTTCTGGATTATAATAGTTTTTGGGCTATAAAACGCTATTCGGTCAGCGAACCCTATTCGATCTTGGATTATTCGTACTCTACTCGTCGAGCTCTACAAGAAGAGTGGTCGAACGTTCTCCAATCATTAGGCTTTTATTCCGTACTGGCCTGTTCAAATTGCCCAAGAGATTTGTATTGGCTTACCCCCTATTTTTGGACTATAATAGTTTTTGGGCTATAAAACGCTATTCGGTCAGCGAACCCTATTCGATCTTGGATTATTCGTACTCTACTCGTCGAGCTCTACAAGAAGAGTGGTCGAACGTTCTCCAATCATTAGGCTTTTATTCCGTACTGGCCTGTTCAAATTGCCCAAGAGATTTGTATTGGCTTACCCCCTATTTTTGGACTATAATAGTTTTTGGGCTATAAAACGCTATTCGGTCAGACAACCCTATTAGCTCTGTGGTTATTCGTACTCTACTCGTCGAGCTCTACAAGAAGAGTGGTCGAACGTTCTCCAATCATTAGGCTTTTATTCCGTACTGGCCTGTTCAAATTTCCCAAGAGATTTGTATTGGCGTAAACCCTGGTTTATGATCTAGGAGCCATAACGTGGCTCAAAGGCGTCCTCCTGTGACGGGAGCTAGTTTTTTAGACTCAGCTCGATGAGGCGGTTCGAATGAGTACAAATTCGAACCTCCTACCCTCTTTTCCAAAAACTGCCCCATATTACTGTACCTTTTTCTGGATTATAATAGTTTTTGGGCTATAAAACGCTATTCGGTCAGCGAACCCTATTCGATCTTGGATTATTCGTACTCTACTCGTCGAGCTCTACAAGAAGAGTGGTCGAACGTTCTCCAATCATTAGGCTTTTATTCCGTACTGGCCTGTTCAAATTTCCCAAGAGATTTGTATTGGCTTAAACCCTGGTTTATGATCTAGGAGCCATAACGTGGCTCAAAGGCGTCCTCCTGTGACGGGAGCTAGTTTTTTAGACTCAGCTCGATGAGGCGGTTCGAATGAGTACAAATTCGAACCTCCTACCCTCTTTTCCAAAAACTGCCCCATATTACTGTACCTTTTTCTGGATTATAATAGTTTTTGGGCTATAAAACGCTATTCGGTCAGCGAACCCTATTCGATCTTGGATTATTCGTACTCTACTCGTCGAGCTCTACAAGAAGAGTGGTCGAACGTTCTCCAATCATTAGGCTTTTATTCCGTACTGGCCTGTTCAAATTGCCCAAGAGATTTGTATTGGCTTACCCCCTATTTTTGGACTATAATAGTTTTTGGGCTATAAAACGCTATTCGGTCAGCGAACCCTATTCGATCTTGGATTATTCGTACTCTACTCGTCGAGCTCTACAAGAAGAGTGGTCGAACGTTCTCCAATCATTAGGCTTTTATTCCGTACTGGCCTGTTCAAATTGCCCAAGAGATTTGTATTGGCTTACCCCCTATTTTTGGACTATAATAGTTTTTGGGCTATAAAACGCTATTCGGTCAGCGAACCCTATTCGATCTTGGATTATTCGTACTCTACTCGTCGAGCTCTACAAGAAGAGTGGTCGAACGTTCTCCAATCATTAGGCTTTTATTCCGTACTGGCCTGTTCAAATTGCCCAAGAGATTTGTATTGGCGTAAACCCTGGTTTATGATCTAGGAGCCATAACGTGGCTCAAAGGCGTCCTCCTGTGACGGGAGCTAGTTTTTTAGACTCAGCTCGATGAGGCGGTTCGAATGAGTACAAATTCGAACCTCCTACCCTCTTTTCCAAAAACTGCCCCATATTACTGTACCTTTTTCTGGATTATAATAGTTTTTGGGCTATAAAACGCTATTCGGTCAGCGAACCCTATTCGATCTTGGATTATTCGTACTCTACTCGTCGAGCTCTACAAGAAGAGTGGTCGAACGTTCTCCAATCATTAGGCTTTTATTCCGTACTGGCCTGTTCAAATTTCCCAAGAGATTTGTATTGGCTTAAACCCTGGTTTATGATCTAGGAGCCATAACGTGGCTCAAAGGCGTCCTCCTGTGACGGGAGCTAGTTTTTTAGACTCAGCTCGATGAGGCGGTTCGAATGAGTACAAATTCGAACCTCCTACCCTCTTTTCCAAAAACTGCCCCATATTACTGTACCTTTTTCTGGATTATAATAGTTTTTGGGCTATAAAACGCTATTCGGTCAGCGAACCCTATTCGATCTTGGATTATTCGTACTCTACTCGTCGAGCTCTACAAGAAGAGTGGTCGAACGTTCTCCAATCATTAGGCTTTTATTCCGTACTGGCCTGTTCAAATTGCCCAAGAGATTTGTATTGGCTTACCCCCTATTTTTGGACTATAATAGTTTTTGGGCTATAAAACGCTATTCGGTCAGCGAACCCTATTCGATCTTGGATTATTCGTACTCTACTCGTCGAGCTCTACAAGAAGAGTGGTCGAACGTTCTCCAATCATTAGGCTTTTATTCCGTACTGGCCTGTTCAAATTGCCCAAGAGATTTGTATTGGCTTACCCCCTATTTTTGGACTATAATAGTTTTTGGGCTATAAAACGCTATTCGGTCAGACAACCCTATTAGCTCTGTGGTTATTCGTACTCTACTCGTCGAGCTCTACAAGAAGAGTGGTCGAACGTTCTCCAATCATTAGGCTTTTATTCCGTACTGGCCTGTTCAAATTTCCCAAGAGATTTGTATTGGCGTAAACCCTGGTTTATGATCTAGGAGCCATAACGTGGCTCAAAGGCGTCCTCCTGTGACGGGAGCTAGTTTTTTAGACTCAGCTCGATGAGGCGGTTCGAATGAGTACAAATTCGAACCTCCTACCCTCTTTTCCAAAAACTGCCCCATATTACTGTACCTTTTTCTGGATTATAATAGTTTTTGGGCTATAAAACGCTATTCGGTCAGCGAACCCTATTCGATCTTGGATTATTCGTACTCTACTCGTCGAGCTCTACAAGAAGAGTGGTCGAACGTTCTCCAATCATTAGGCTTTTATTCCGTACTGGCCTGTTCAAATTTCCCAAGAGATTTGTATTGGCTTAAACCCTGGTTTATGATCTAGGAGCCATAACGTGGCTCAAAGGCGTCCTCCTGTGACGGGAGCTAGTTTTTTAGACTCAGCTCGATGAGGCGGTTCGAATGAGTACAAATTCGAACCTCCTACCCTCTTTTCCAAAAACTGCCCCATATTACTGTACCTTTTTCTGGATTATAATAGTTTTTGGGCTATAAAACGCTATTCGGTCAGCGAACCCTATTCGATCTTGGATTATTCGTACTCTACTCGTCGAGCTCTACAAGAAGAGTGGTCGAACGTTCTCCAATCATTAGGCTTTTATTCCGTACTGGCCTGTTCAAATTGCCCAAGAGATTTGTATTGGCTTACCCCCTATTTTTGGACTATAATAGTTTTTGGGCTATAAAACGCTATTCGGTCAGCGAACCCTATTCGATCTTGGATTATTCGTACTCTACTCGTCGAGCTCTACAAGAAGAGTGGTCGAACGTTCTCCAATCATTAGGCTTTTATTCCGTACTGGCCTGTTCAAATTGCCCAAGAGATTTGTATTGGCTTACCCCCTATTTTTGGACTATAATAGTTTTTGGGCTATAAAACGCTATTCGGTCAGCGAACCCTATTCGATCTTGGATTATTCGTACTCTACTCGTCGAGCTCTACAAGAAGAGTGGTCGAACGTTCTCCAATCATTAGGCTTTTATTCCGTACTGGCCTGTTCAAATTGCCCAAGAGATTTGTATTGGCGTAAACCCTGGTTTATGATCTAGGAGCCATAACGTGGCTCAAAGGCGTCCTCCTGTGACGGGAGCTAGTTTTTTAGACTCAGCTCGATGAGGCGGTTCGAATGAGTACAAATTCGAACCTCCTACCCTCTTTTCCAAAAACTGCCCCATATTACTGTACCTTTTTCTGGATTATAATAGTTTTTGGGCTATAAAACGCTATTCGGTCAGCGAACCCTATTCGATCTTGGATTATTCGTACTCTACTCGTCGAGCTCTACAAGAAGAGTGGTCGAACGTTCTCCAATCATTAGGCTTTTATTCCGTACTGGCCTGTTCAAATTTCCCAAGAGATTTGTATTGGCTTAAACCCTGGTTTATGATCTAGGAGCCATAACGTGGCTCAAAGGCGTCCTCCTGTGACGGGAGCTAGTTTTTTAGACTCAGCTCGATGAGGCGGTTCGAATGAGTACAAATTCGAACCTCCTACCCTCTTTTCCAAAAACTGCCCCATATTACTGTACCTTTTTCTGGATTATAATAGTTTTTGGGCTATAAAACGCTATTCGGTCAGCGAACCCTATTCGATCTTGGATTATTCGTACTCTACTCGTCGAGCTCTACAAGAAGAGTGGTCGAACGTTCTCCAATCATTAGGCTTTTATTCCGTACTGGCCTGTTCAAATTGCCCAAGAGATTTGTATTGGCTTACCCCCTATTTTTGGACTATAATAGTTTTTGGGCTATAAAACGCTATTCGGTCAGCGAACCCTATTCGATCTTGGATTATTCGTACTCTACTCGTCGAGCTCTACAAGAAGAGTGGTCGAACGTTCTCCAATCATTAGGCTTTTATTCCGTACTGGCCTGTTCAAATTGCCCAAGAGATTTGTATTGGCTTACCCCCTATTTTTGGACTATAATAGTTTTTGGGCTATAAAACGCTATTCGGTCAGACAACCCTATTAGCTCTGTGGTTATTCGTACTCTACTCGTCGAGCTCTACAAGAAGAGTGGTCGAACGTTCTCCAATCATTAGGCTTTTATTCCGTACTGGCCTGTTCAAATTTCCCAAGAGATTTGTATTGGCGTAAACCCTGGTTTATGATCTAGGAGCCATAACGTGGCTCAAAGGCGTCCTCCTGTGACGGGAGCTAGTTTTTTAGACTCAGCTCGATGAGGCGGTTCGAATGAGTACAAATTCGAACCTCCTACCCTCTTTTCCAAAAACTGCCCCATATTACTGTACCTTTTTCTGGATTATAATAGTTTTTGGGCTATAAAACGCTATTCGGTCAGCGAACCCTATTCGATCTTGGATTATTCGTACTCTACTCGTCGAGCTCTACAAGAAGAGTGGTCGAACGTTCTCCAATCATTAGGCTTTTATTCCGTACTGGCCTGTTCAAATTTCCCAAGAGATTTGTATTGGCTTAAACCCTGGTTTATGATCTAGGAGCCATAACGTGGCTCAAAGGCGTCCTCCTGTGACGGGAGCTAGTTTTTTAGACTCAGCTCGATGAGGCGGTTCGAATGAGTACAAATTCGAACCTCCTACCCTCTTTTCCAAAAACTGCCCCATATTACTGTACCTTTTTCTGGATTATAATAGTTTTTGGGCTATAAAACGCTATTCGGTCAGCGAACCCTATTCGATCTTGGGTTATTCGTACTCTACTCGTCGAGCTCTACAAGAAGAGTGGTCGAACGTTCTCCAATCATTAGGCTTTTATTCCGTACTGGCCTGTTCAAATTGCCCAAGAGATTTGTATTGGCTTACCCCCTATTTTTGGACTATAATAGTTTTTGGGCTATAAAACGCTATTCGGTCAGCGAACCCTATTCGATCTTGGATTATTCGTACTCTACTCGTCGAGCTCTACAAGAAGAGTGGTCGAACGTTCTCCAATCATTAGGCTTTTATTCCGTACTGGCCTGTTCAAATTGCCCAAGAGATTTGTATTGGCTTACCCCCTATTTTTGGACTATAATAGTTTTTGGGCTATAAAACGCTATTCGGTCAGACAACCCTATTAGCTCTGTGGTTATTCGTACTCTACTCGTCGAGCTCTACAAGAAGAGTGGTCGAACGTTCTCCAATCATTAGGCTTTTATTCCGTACTGGCCTGTTCAAATTGCCCAAGAGATTTGTATTGGCTTACCCCCTATTTTTGGACTATAATAGTTTTTGGGCTATAAAACGCTATTCGGTCAGCGAACCCTATTCGATCTTGGATTATTCGTACTCTACTCGTCGAGCTCTACAAGAAGAGTGGTCGAACGTTCTCCAATCATTAGGCTTTTATTCCGTACTGGCCTGTTCAAATTTCCCAAGAGATTTGTATTGGCTTAAACCCTGGTTTATGATCTAGGAGCCATAACGTGGCTCAAAGGCGTCCTCCTGTGACGGGAGCTAGTTTTTTAGACTCAGCTCGATGAGGCGGTTCGAATGAGTACAAATTCGAACCTCCTACCCTCTTTTCCAAAAACTGCCCCATATTACTGTACCTTTTTCTGGATTATAATAGTTTTTGGGCTATAAAACGCTATTCGGTCAGCGAACCCTATTCGATCTTGGATTATTCGTACTCTACTCGTCGAGCTCTACAAGAAGAGTGGTCGAACGTTCTCCAATCATTAGGCTTTTATTCCGTACTGGCCTGTTCAAATTGCCCAAGAGATTTGTATTGGCTTACCCCCTATTTTTGGACTATAATAGTTTTTGGGCTATAAAACGCTATTCGGTCAGCGAACCCTATTCGATCTTGGATTATTCGTACTCTACTCGTCGAGCTCTACAAGAAGAGTGGTCGAACGTTCTCCAATCATTAGGCTTTTATTCCGTACTGGCCTGTTCAAATTTCCCAAGAGATTTGTATTGGCTTAAACCCTGGTTTATGATCTAGGAGCCATAACGTGGCTCAAAGGCGTCCTCCTGTGACGGGAGCTAGTTTTTTAGACTCAGCTCGATGAGGCGGTTCGAATGAGTACAAATTCGAACCTCCTACCCTCTTTTCCAAAAACTGCCCCATATTACTGTACCTTTTTCTGGATTATAATAGTTTTTGGGCTATAAAACGCTATTCGGTCAGCGAACCCTATTCGATCTTGGATTATTCGTACTCTACTCGTCGAGCTCTACAAGAAGAGTGGTCGAACGTTCTCCAATCATTAGGCTTTTATTCCGTACTGGCCTGTTCAAATTGCCCAAGAGATTTGTATTGGCTTACCCCCTATTTTTGGACTATAATAGTTTTTGGGCTATAAAACGCTATTCGGTCAGCGAACCCTATTCGATCTTGGATTATTCGTACTCTACTCGTCGAGCTCTACAAGAAGAGTGGTCGAACGTTCTCCAATCATTAGGCTTTTATTCCGTACTGGCCTGTTCAAATTGCCCAAGAGATTTGTATTGGCTTACCCCCTATTTTTGGACTATAATAGTTTTTGGGCTATAAAACGCTATTCGGTCAGCGAACCCTATTCGATCTTGGATTATTCGTACTCTACTCGTCGAGCTCTACAAGAAGAGTGGTCGAACGTTCTCCAATCATTAGGCTTTTATTCCGTACTGGCCTGTTCAAATTGCCCAAGAGATTTGTATTGGCGTAAACCCTGGTTTATGATCTAGGAGCCATAACGTGGCTCAAAGGCGTCCTCCTGTGACGGGAGCTAGTTTTTTAGACTCAGCTCGATGAGGCGGTTCGAATGAGTACAAATTCGAACCTCCTACCCTCTTTTCCAAAAACTGCCCCATATTACTGTACCTTTTTCTGGATTATAATAGTTTTTGGGCTATAAAACGCTATTCGGTCAGCGAACCCTATTCGATCTTGGATTATTCGTACTCTACTCGTCGAGCTCTACAAGAAGAGTGGTCGAACGTTCTCCAATCATTAGGCTTTTATTCCGTACTGGCCTGTTCAAATTTCCCAAGAGATTTGTATTGGCTTAAACCCTGGTTTATGATCTAGGAGCCATAACGTGGCTCAAAGGCGTCCTCCTGTGACGGGAGCTAGTTTTTTAGACTCAGCTCGATGAGGCGGTTCGAATGAGTACAAATTCGAACCTCCTACCCTCTTTTCCAAAAACTGCCCCATATTACTGTACCTTTTTCTGGATTATAATAGTTTTTGGGCTATAAAACGCTATTCGGTCAGCGAACCCTATTCGATCTTGGATTATTCGTACTCTACTCGTCGAGCTCTACAAGAAGAGTGGTCGAACGTTCTCCAATCATTAGGCTTTTATTCCGTACTGGCCTGTTCAAATTGCCCAAGAGATTTGTATTGGCTTACCCCCTATTTTTGGACTATAATAGTTTTTGGGCTATAAAACGCTATTCGGTCAGCGAACCCTATTCGATCTTGGATTATTCGTACTCTACTCGTCGAGCTCTACAAGAAGAGTGGTCGAACGTTCTCCAATCATTAGGCTTTTATTCCGTACTGGCCTGTTCAAATTGCCCAAGAGATTTGTATTGGCTTACCCCCTATTTTTGGACTATAATAGTTTTTGGGCTATAAAACGCTATTCGGTCAGACAACCCTATTAGCTCTGTGGTTATTCGTACTCTACTCGTCGAGCTCTACAAGAAGAGTGGTCGAACGTTCTCCAATCATTAGGCTTTTATTCCGTACTGGCCTGTTCAAATTTCCCAAGAGATTTGTATTGGCGTAAACCCTGGTTTATGATCTAGGAGCCATAACGTGGCTCAAAGGCGTCCTCCTGTGACGGGAGCTAGTTTTTTAGACTCAGCTCGATGAGGCGGTTCGAATGAGTACAAATTCGAACCTCCTACCCTCTTTTCCAAAAACTGCCCCATATTACTGTACCTTTTTCTGGATTATAATAGTTTTTGGGCTATAAAACGCTATTCGGTCAGCGAACCCTATTCGATCTTGGATTATTCGTACTCTACTCGTCGAGCTCTACAAGAAGAGTGGTCGAACGTTCTCCAATCATTAGGCTTTTATTCCGTACTGGCCTGTTCAAATTTCCCAAGAGATTTGTATTGGCTTAAACCCTGGTTTATGATCTAGGAGCCATAACGTGGCTCAAAGGCGTCCTCCTGTGACGGGAGCTAGTTTTTTAGACTCAGCTCGATGAGGCGGTTCGAATGAGTACAAATTCGAACCTCCTACCCTCTTTTCCAAAAACTGCCCCATATTACTGTACCTTTTTCTGGATTATAATAGTTTTTGGGCTATAAAACGCTATTCGGTCAGCGAACCCTATTCGATCTTGGGTTATTCGTACTCTACTCGTCGAGCTCTACAAGAAGAGTGGTCGAACGTTCTCCAATCATTAGGCTTTTATTCCGTACTGGCCTGTTCAAATTGCCCAAGAGATTTGTATTGGCTTACCCCCTATTTTTGGACTATAATAGTTTTTGGGCTATAAAACGCTATTCGGTCAGCGAACCCTATTCGATCTTGGATTATTCGTACTCTACTCGTCGAGCTCTACAAGAAGAGTGGTCGAACGTTCTCCAATCATTAGGCTTTTATTCCGTACTGGCCTGTTCAAATTGCCCAAGAGATTTGTATTGGCTTACCCCCTATTTTTGGACTATAATAGTTTTTGGGCTATAAAACGCTATTCGGTCAGACAACCCTATTAGCTCTGTGGTTATTCGTACTCTACTCGTCGAGCTCTACAAGAAGAGTGGTCGAACGTTCTCCAATCATTAGGCTTTTATTCCGTACTGGCCTGTTCAAATTGCCCAAGAGATTTGTATTGGCTTACCCCCTATTTTTGGACTATAATAGTTTTTGGGCTATAAAACGCTATTCGGTCAGCGAACCCTATTCGATCTTGGATTATTCGTACTCTACTCGTCGAGCTCTACAAGAAGAGTGGTCGAACGTTCTCCAATCATTAGGCTTTTATTCCGTACTGGCCTGTTCAAATTTCCCAAGAGATTTGTATTGGCTTAAACCCTGGTTTATGATCTAGGAGCCATAACGTGGCTCAAAGGCGTCCTCCTGTGACGGGAGCTAGTTTTTTAGACTCAGCTCGATGAGGCGGTTCGAATGAGTACAAATTCGAACCTCCTACCCTCTTTTCCAAAAACTGCCCCATATTACTGTACCTTTTTCTGGATTATAATAGTTTTTGGGCTATAAAACGCTATTCGGTCAGCGAACCCTATTCGATCTTGGATTATTCGTACTCTACTCGTCGAGCTCTACAAGAAGAGTGGTCGAACGTTCTCCAATCATTAGGCTTTTATTCCGTACTGGCCTGTTCAAATTGCCCAAGAGATTTGTATTGGCTTACCCCCTATTTTTGGACTATAATAGTTTTTGGGCTATAAAACGCTATTCGGTCAGCGAACCCTATTCGATCTTGGATTATTCGTACTCTACTCGTCGAGCTCTACAAGAAGAGTGGTCGAACGTTCTCCAATCATTAGGCTTTTATTCCGTACTGGCCTGTTCAAATTGCCCAAGAGATTTGTATTGGCTTACCCCCTATTTTTGGACTATAATAGTTTTTGGGCTATAAAACGCTATTCGGTCAGACAACCCTATTAGCTCTGTGGTTATTCGTACTCTACTCGTCGAGCTCTACAAGAAGAGTGGTCGAACGTTCTCCAATCATTAGGCTTTTATTCCGTACTGGCCTGTTCAAATTGCCCAAGAGATTTGTATTGGCTTACCCCCTATTTTTGGACTATAATAGTTTTTGGGCTATAAAACGCTATTCGGTCAGCGAACCCTATTCGATCTTGGATTATTCGTACTCTACTCGTCGAGCTCTACAAGAAGAGTGGTCGAACGTTCTCCAATCATTAGGCTTTTATTCCGTACTGGCCTGTTCAAATTGCCCAAGAGATTTGTATTGGCTTACCCCCTATTTTTGGACTATAATAGTTTTTGGGCTATAAAACGCTATTCGGTCAGACAACCCTATTAGCTCTGTGGTTATTCGTACTCTACTCGTCGAGCTCTACAAGAAGAGTGGTCGAACGTTCTCCAATCATTAGGCTTTTATTCCGTACTGGCCTGTTCAAATTTCCCAAGAGATTTGTATTGGCGTAAACCCTGGTTTATGATCTAGGAGCCATAACGTGGCTCAAAGGCGTCCTCCTGTGACGGGAGCTAGTTTTTTAGACTCAGCTCGATGAGGCGGTTCGAATGAGTACAAATTCGAACCTCCTACCCTCTTTTCCAAAAACTGCCCCATATTACTGTACCTTTTTCTGGATTATAATAGTTTTTGGGCTATAAAACGCTATTCGGTCAGCGAACCCTATTCGATCTTGGATTATTCGTACTCTACTCGTCGAGCTCTACAAGAAGAGTGGTCGAACGTTCTCCAATCATTAGGCTTTTATTCCGTACTGGCCTGTTCAAATTGCCCAAGAGATTTGTATTGGCTTACCCCCTATTTTTGGACTATAATAGTTTTTGGGCTATAAAACGCTATTCGGTCAGCGAACCCTATTCGATCTTGGATTATTCGTACTCTACTCGTCGAGCTCTACAAGAAGAGTGGTCGAACGTTCTCCAATCATTAGGCTTTTATTCCGTACTGGCCTGTTCAAATTTCCCAAGAGATTTGTATTGGCTTAAACCCTGGTTTATGATCTAGGAGCCATAACGTGGCTCAAAGGCGTCCTCCTGTGACGGGAGCTAGTTTTTTAGACTCAGCTCGATGAGGCGGTTCGAATGAGTACAAATTCGAACCTCCTACCCTCTTTTCCAAAAACTGCCCCATATTACTGTACCTTTTTCTGGATTATAATAGTTTTTGGGCTATAAAACGCTATTCGGTCAGCGAACCCTATTCGATCTTGGATTATTCGTACTCTACTCGTCGAGCTCTACAAGAAGAGTGGTCGAACGTTCTCCAATCATTAGGCTTTTATTCCGTACTGGCCTGTTCAAATTGCCCAAGAGATTTGTATTGGCTTACCCCCTATTTTTGGACTATAATAGTTTTTGGGCTATAAAACGCTATTCGGTCAGCGAACCCTATTCGATCTTGGATTATTCGTACTCTACTCGTCGAGCTCTACAAGAAGAGTGGTCGAACGTTCTCCAATCATTAGGCTTTTATTCCGTACTGGCCTGTTCAAATTGCCCAAGAGATTTGTATTGGCTTACCCCCTATTTTTGGACTATAATAGTTTTTGGGCTATAAAACGCTATTCGGTCAGACAACCCTATTAGCTCTGTGGTTATTCGTACTCTACTCGTCGAGCTCTACAAGAAGAGTGGTCGAACGTTCTCCAATCATTAGGCTTTTATTCCGTACTGGCCTGTTCAAATTGCCCAAGAGATTTGTATTGGCTTACCCCCTATTTTTGGACTATAATAGTTTTTGGGCTATAAAACGCTATTCGGTCAGCGAACCCTATTCGATCTTGGATTATTCGTACTCTACTCGTCGAGCTCTACAAGAAGAGTGGTCGAACGTTCTCCAATCATTAGGCTTTTATTCCGTACTGGCCTGTTCAAATTGCCCAAGAGATTTGTATTGGCTTACCCCCTATTTTTGGACTATAATAGTTTTTGGGCTATAAAACGCTATTCGGTCAGACAACCCTATTAGCTCTGTGGTTATTCGTACTCTACTCGTCGAGCTCTACAAGAAGAGTGGTCGAACGTTCTCCAATCATTAGGCTTTTATTCCGTACTGGCCTGTTCAAATTTCCCAAGAGATTTGTATTGGCGTAAACCCTGGTTTATGATCTAGGAGCCATAACGTGGCTCAAAGGCGTCCTCCTGTGACGGGAGCTAGTTTTTTAGACTCAGCTCGATGAGGCGGTTCGAATGAGTACAAATTCGAACCTCCTACCCTCTTTTCCAAAAACTGCCCCATATTACTGTACCTTTTTCTGGATTATAATAGTTTTTGGGCTATAAAACGCTATTCGGTCAGCGAACCCTATTCGATCTTGGATTATTCGTACTCTACTCGTCGAGCTCTACAAGAAGAGTGGTCGAACGTTCTCCAATCATTAGGCTTTTATTCCGTACTGGCCTGTTCAAATTTCCCAAGAGATTTGTATTGGCTTAAACCCTGGTTTATGATCTAGGAGCCATAACGTGGCTCAAAGGCGTCCTCCTGTGACGGGAGCTAGTTTTTTAGACTCAGCTCGATGAGGCGGTTCGAATGAGTACAAATTCGAACCTCCTACCCTCTTTTCCAAAAACTGCCCCATATTACTGTACCTTTTTCTGGATTATAATAGTTTTTGGGCTATAAAACGCTATTCGGTCAGCGAACCCTATTCGATCTTGGATTATTCGTACTCTACTCGTCGAGCTCTACAAGAAGAGTGGTCGAACGTTCTCCAATCATTAGGCTTTTATTCCGTACTGGCCTGTTCAAATTGCCCAAGAGATTTGTATTGGCTTACCCCCTATTTTTGGACTATAATAGTTTTTGGGCTATAAAACGCTATTCGGTCAGCGAACCCTATTCGATCTTGGATTATTCGTACTCTACTCGTCGAGCTCTACAAGAAGAGTGGTCGAACGTTCTCCAATCATTAGGCTTTTATTCCGTACTGGCCTGTTCAAATTGCCCAAGAGATTTGTATTGGCTTACCCCCTATTTTTGGACTATAATAGTTTTTGGGCTATAAAACGCTATTCGGTCAGACAACCCTATTAGCTCTGTGGTTATTCGTACTCTACTCGTCGAGCTCTACAAGAAGAGTGGTCGAACGTTCTCCAATCATTAGGCTTTTATTCCGTACTGGCCTGTTCAAATTTCCCAAGAGATTTGTATTGGCTTAAACCCTGGTTTATGATCTAGGAGCCATAACGTGGCTCAAAGGCGTCCTCCTGTGACGGGAGCTAGTTTTTTAGACTCAGCTCGATGAGGCGGTTCGAATGAGTACAAATTCGAACCTCCTACCCTCTTTTCCAAAAACTGCCCCATATTACTGTACCTTTTTCTGGATTATAATAGTTTTTGGGCTATAAAACGCTATTCGGTCAGCGAACCCTATTCGATCTTGGATTATTCGTACTCTACTCGTCGAGCTCTACAAGAAGAGTGGTCGAACGTTCTCCAATCATTAGGCTTTTATTCCGTACTGGCCTGTTCAAATTTCCCAAGAGATTTGTATTGGCTTAAACCCTGGTTTATGATCTAGGAGCCATAACGTGGCTCAAAGGCGTCCTCCTGTGACGGGAGCTAGTTTTTTAGACTCAGCTCGATGAGGCGGTTCGAATGAGTACAAATTCGAACCTCCTACCCTCTTTTCCAAAAACTGCCCCATATTACTGTACCTTTTTCTGGATTATAATAGTTTTTGGGCTATAAAACGCTATTCGGTCAGCGAACCCTATTCGATCTTGGATTATTCGTACTCTACTCGTCGAGCTCTACAAGAAGAGTGGTCGAACGTTCTCCAATCATTAGGCTTTTATTCCGTACTGGCCTGTTCAAATTGCCCAAGAGATTTGTATTGGCTTACCCCCTATTTTTGGACTATAATAGTTTTTGGGCTATAAAACGCTATTCGGTCAGCGAACCCTATTCGATCTTGGATTATTCGTACTCTACTCGTCGAGCTCTACAAGAAGAGTGGTCGAACGTTCTCCAATCATTAGGCTTTTATTCCGTACTGGCCTGTTCAAATTGCCCAAGAGATTTGTATTGGCTTACCCCCTATTTTTGGACTATAATAGTTTTTGGGCTATAAAACGCTATTCGGTCAGACAACCCTATTAGCTCTGTGGTTATTCGTACTCTACTCGTCGAGCTCTACAAGAAGAGTGGTCGAACGTTCTCCAATCATTAGGCTTTTATTCCGTACTGGCCTGTTCAAATTTCCCAAGAGATTTGTATTGGCGTAAACCCTGGTTTATGATCTAGGAGCCATAACGTGGCTCAAAGGCGTCCTCCTGTGACGGGAGCTAGTTTTTTAGACTCAGCTCGATGAGGCGGTTCGAATGAGTACAAATTCGAACCTCCTACCCTCTTTTCCAAAAACTGCCCCATATTACTGTACCTTTTTCTGGATTATAATAGTTTTTGGGCTATAAAACGCTATTCGGTCAGCGAACCCTATTCGATCTTGGATTATTCGTACTCTACTCGTCGAGCTCTACAAGAAGAGTGGTCGAACGTTCTCCAATCATTAGGCTTTTATTCCGTACTGGCCTGTTCAAATTGCCCAAGAGATTTGTATTGGCTTACCCCCTATTTTTGGACTATAATAGTTTTTGGGCTATAAAACGCTATTCGGTCAGACAACCCTATTAGCTCTGTGGTTATTCGTACTCTACTCGTCGAGCTCTACAAGAAGAGTGGTCGAACGTTCTCCAATCATTAGGCTTTTATTCCGTACTGGCCTGTTCAAATTTCCCAAGAGATTTGTATTGGCGTAAACCCTGGTTTATGATCTAGGAGCCATAACGTGGCTCAAAGGCGTCCTCCTGTGACGGGAGCTAGTTTTTTAGACTCAGCTCGATGAGGCGGTTCGAATGAGTACAAATTCGAACCTCCTACCCTCTTTTCCAAAAACTGCCCCATATTACTGTACCTTTTTCTGGATTATAATAGTTTTTGGGCTATAAAACGCTATTCGGTCAGCGAACCCTATTCGATCTTGGATTATTTGTACTCTACTCGTCGAGCTCTACAAGAAGAGTGGTCGAACGTTCTCCAATCATTAGGCTTTTATTCCGTACTGGCCTGTTCAAATTTCCCAAGAGATTTGTATTGGCTTAAACCCTGGTTTATGATCTAGGAGCCATAACGTGGCTCAAAGGCGTCCTCCTGTGACGGGAGCTAGTTTTTTAGACTCAGCTCGATGAGGCGGTTCGAATGAGTACAAATTCGAACCTCCTACCCTCTTTTCCAAAAACTGCCCCATATTACTGTACCTTTTTCTGGATTATAATAGTTTTTGGGCTATAAAACGCTATTCGGTCAGCGAACCCTATTCGATCTTGGATTATTCGTACTCTACTCGTCGAGCTCTACAAGAAGAGTGGTCGAACGTTCTCCAATCATTAGGCTTTTATTCCGTACTGGCCTGTTCAAATTTCCCAAGAGATTTGTATTGGCTTAAACCCTGGTTTATGATCTAGGAGCCATAACGTGGCTCAAAGGCGTCCTCCTGTGACGGGAGCTAGTTTTTTAGACTCAGCTCGATGAGGCGGTTCGAATGAGTACAAATTCGAACCTCCTACCCTCTTTTCCAAAAACTGCCCCATATTACTGTACCTTTTTCTGGATTATAATAGTTTTTGGGCTATAAAACGCTATTCGGTCAGCGAACCCTATTCGATCTTGGATTATTCGTACTCTACTCGTCGAGCTCTACAAGAAGAGTGGTCGAACGTTCTCCAATCATTAGGCTTTTATTCCGTACTGGCCTGTTCAAATTGCCCAAGAGATTTGTATTGGCTTACCCCCTATTTTTGGACTATAATAGTTTTTGGGCTATAAAACGCTATTCGGTCAGACAACCCTATTAGCTCTGTGGTTATTCGTACTCTACTCGTCGAGCTCTACAAGAAGAGTGGTCGAACGTTCTCCAATCATTAGGCTTTTATTCCGTACTGGCCTGTTCAAATTTCCCAAGAGATTTGTATTGGCGTAAACCCTGGTTTATGATCTAGGAGCCATAACGTGGCTCAAAGGCGTCCTCCTGTGACGGGAGCTAGTTTTTTAGACTCAGCTCGATGAGGCGGTTCGAATGAGTACAAATTCGAACCTCCTACCCTCTTTTCCAAAAACTGCCCCATATTACTGTACCTTTTTCTGGATTATAATAGTTTTTGGGCTATAAAACGCTATTCGGTCAGCGAACCCTATTCGATCTTGGATTATTCGTACTCTACTCGTCGAGCTCTACAAGAAGAGTGGTCGAACGTTCTCCAATCATTAGGCTTTTATTCCGTACTGGCCTGTTCAAATTTCCCAAGAGATTTGTATTGGCTTAAACCCTGGTTTATGATCTAGGAGCCATAACGTGGCTCAAAGGCGTCCTCCTGTGACGGGAGCTAGTTTTTTAGACTCAGCTCGATGAGGCGGTTCGAATGAGTACAAATTCGAACCTCCTACCCTCTTTTCCAAAAACTGCCCCATATTACTGTACCTTTTTCTGGATTATAATAGTTTTTGGGCTATAAAACGCTATTCGGTCAGCGAACCCTATTCGATCTTGGATTATTCGTACTCTACTCGTCGAGCTCTACAAGAAGAGTGGTCGAACGTTCTCCAATCATTAGGCTTTTATTCCGTACTGGCCTGTTCAAATTGCCCAAGAGATTTGTATTGGCTTACCCCCTATTTTTGGACTATAATAGTTTTTGGGCTATAAAACGCTATTCGGTCAGCGAACCCTATTCGATCTTGGATTATTCGTACTCTACTCGTCGAGCTCTACAAGAAGAGTGGTCGAACGTTCTCCAATCATTAGGCTTTTATTCCGTACTGGCCTGTTCAAATTGCCCAAGAGATTTGTATTGGCTTACCCCCTATTTTTGGACTATAATAGTTTTTGGGCTATAAAACGCTATTCGGTCAGACAACCCTATTAGCTCTGTGGTTATTCGTACTCTACTCGTCGAGCTCTACAAGAAGAGTGGTCGAACGTTCTCCAATCATTAGGCTTTTATTCCGTACTGGCCTGTTCAAATTTCCCAAGAGATTTGTATTGGCTTAAACCCTGGTTTATGATCTAGGAGCCATAACGTGGCTCAAAGGCGTCCTCCTGGGACGGGAGCTAGTTTTTTAGACTCAGCTCGATGAGGCGGTTCGAATGAGTACAAATTCGAACCTCCTACCCTCTTTTCCAAAAACTGCCCCATATTACTGTACCTTTTTCTGGATTATAATAGTTTTTGGGCTATAAAACGCTATTCGGTCAGCGAACCCTATTCGATCTTGGATTATTCGTACTCTACTCGTCGAGCTCTACAAGAAGAGTGGTCGAACGTTCTCCAATCATTAGGCTTTTATTCCGTACTGGCCTGTTCAAATTTCCCAAGAGATTTGTATTGGCTTAAACCCTGGTTTATGATCTAGGAGCCATAACGTGGCTCAAAGGCGTCCTCCTGTGACGGGAGCTAGTTTTTTAGACTCAGCTCGATGAGGCGGTTCGAATGAGTACAAATTCGAACCTCCTACCCTCTTTTCCAAAAACTGCCCCATATTACTGTACCTTTTTCTGGATTATAATAGTTTTTGGGCTATAAAACGCTATTCGGTCAGCGAACCCTATTCGATCTTGGATTATTCGTACTCTACTCGTCGAGCTCTACAAGAAGAGTGGTCGAACGTTCTCCAATCATTAGGCTTTTATTCCGTACTGGCCTGTTCAAATTGCCCAAGAGATTTGTATTGGCTTACCCCCTATTTTTGGACTATAATAGTTTTTGGGCTATAAAACGCTATTCGGTCAGCGAACCCTATTCGATCTTGGATTATTCGTACTCTACTCGTCGAGCTCTACAAGAAGAGTGGTCGAACGTTCTCCAATCATTAGGCTTTTATTCCGTACTGGCCTGTTCAAATTGCCCAAGAGATTTGTATTGGCTTACCCCCTATTTTTGGACTATAATAGTTTTTGGGCTATAAAACGCTATTCGGTCAGACAACCCTATTAGCTCTGTGGTTATTCGTACTCTACTCGTCGAGCTCTACAAGAAGAGTGGTCGAACGTTCTCCAATCATTAGGCTTTTATTCCGTACTGGCCTGTTCAAATTTCCCAAGAGATTTGTATTGGCTTAAACCCTGGTTTATGATCTAGGAGCCATAACGTGGCTCAAAGGCGTCCTCCTGGGACGGGAGCTAGTTTTTTAGACTCAGCTCGATGAGGCGGTTCGAATGAGTACAAATTCGAACCTCCTACCCTCTTTTCCAAAAACTGCCCCATATTACTGTACCTTTTTCTGGATTATAATAGTTTTTGGGCTATAAAACGCTATTCGGTCAGCGAACCCTATTCGATCTTGGATTATTCGTACTCTACTCGTCGAGCTCTACAAGAAGAGTGGTCGAACGTTCTCCAATCATTAGGCTTTTATTCCGTACTGGCCTGTTCAAATTTCCCAAGAGATTTGTATTGGCTTAAACCCTGGTTTATGATCTAGGAGCCATAACGTGGCTCAAAGGCGTCCTCCTGTGACGGGAGCTAGTTTTTTAGACTCAGCTCGATGAGGCGGTTCGAATGAGTACAAATTCGAACCTCCTACCCTCTTTTCCAAAAACTGCCCCATATTACTGTACCTTTTTCTGGATTATAATAGTTTTTGGGCTATAAAACGCTATTCGGTCAGCGAACCCTATTCGATCTTGGATTATTCGTACTCTACTCGTCGAGCTCTACAAGAAGAGTGGTCGAACGTTCTCCAATCATTAGGCTTTTATTCCGTACTGGCCTGTTCAAATTGCCCAAGAGATTTGTATTGGCTTACCCCCTATTTTTGGACTATAATAGTTTTTGGGCTATAAAACGCTATTCGGTCAGCGAACCCTATTCGATCTTGGATTATTCGTACTCTACTCGTCGAGCTCTACAAGAAGAGTGGTCGAACGTTCTCCAATCATTAGGCTTTTATTCCGTACTGGCCTGTTCAAATTGCCCAAGAGATTTGTATTGGCTTACCCCCTATTTTTGGACTATAATAGTTTTTGGGCTATAAAACGCTATTCGGTCAGACAACCCTATTAGCTCTGTGGTTATTCGTACTCTACTCGTCGAGCTCTACAAGAAGAGTGGTCGAACGTTCTCCAATCATTAGGCTTTTATTCCGTACTGGCCTGTTCAAATTTCCCAAGAGATTTGTATTGGCTTAAACCCTGGTTTATGATCTAGGAGCCATAACGTGGCTCAAAGGCGTCCTCCTGGGACGGGAGCTAGTTTTTTAGACTCAGCTCGATGAGGCGGTTCGAATGAGTACAAATTCGAACCTCCTACCCTCTTTTCCAAAAACTGCCCCATATTACTGTACCTTTTTCTGGATTATAATAGTTTTTGGGCTATAAAACGCTATTCGGTCAGCGAACCCTATTCGATCTTGGATTATTCGTACTCTACTCGTCGAGCTCTACAAGAAGAGTGGTCGAACGTTCTCCAATCATTAGGCTTTTATTCCGTACTGGCCTGTTCAAATTTCCCAAGAGATTTGTATTGGCTTAAACCCTGGTTTATGATCTAGGAGCCATAACGTGGCTCAAAGGCGTCCTCCTGTGACGGGAGCTAGTTTTTTAGACTCAGCTCGATGAGGCGGTTCGAATGAGTACAAATTCGAACCTCCTACCCTCTTTTCCAAAAACTGCCCCATATTACTGTACCTTTTTCTGGATTATAATAGTTTTTGGGCTATAAAACGCTATTCGGTCAGCGAACCCTATTCGATCTTGAATTATTCGTACTCTACTCGTCGAGCTCTACAAGAAGAGTGGTCGAACGTTCTCCAATCATTAGGCTTTTATTCCGTACTGGCCTGTTCAAATTGCCCAAGAGATTTGTATTGGCTTAAACCCTGGTTTATGATCTAGGAGCCATAACGTGGCTCAAAGGCGTCCTCCTGTGACGGGAGCTAGTTTTTTAGACTCAGCTCGATGAGGCGGTTCGAATGAGTACAAATTCGAACCTCCTACCCTCTTTTCCAAAAACTGCCCCATATTACTGTACCTTTTTCTGGATTATAATAGTTTTTGGGCTATAAAACGCTATTCGGTCAGCGAACCCTATTCGATCTTGGATTATTCGTACTCTACTCGTCGAGCTCTACAAGAAGAGTGGTCGAACGTTCTCCAATCATTAGGCTTTTATTCCGTACTGGCCTGTTCAAATTGCCCAAGAGATTTGTATTGGCTTACCCCCTATTTTTGGACTATAATAGTTTTTGGGCTATAAAACGCTATTCGTCAGCGAACCCTATTCGATCTTGGATTATTCGTACTCTACTCGTCGAGCTCTACAAGAAGAGTGGTCGAACGTTCTCCAATCATTAGGCTTTTATTCCGTACTGGCCTGTTCAAATTTCCCAAGAGATTTGTATTGGCTTAAACCCTGGTTTATGATCTAGGAGCCATAACGTGGCTCAAAGGCGTCCTCCTGTGACGGGAGCTAGTTTTTTAGACTCAGCTCGATGAGGCGGTTCGAATGAGTACAAATTCGAACCTCCTACCCTCTTTTCCAAAAACTGCCCCATATTACTGTACCTTTTTCTGGATTATAATAGTTTTTGGGCTATAAAACGCGATTTGTTCAGCGAACCCTATTCGATCTTGGATTATTCGTACTCTACTCGTCGAGCTCTACAAGAAGAGTGGTCGAACGTTCTCCAATCATTAGGCTTTTATTCCGTACTGGCCTGTTCAAATTTCCCAAGAGATTTGTATTGGCTTAAACCCTGGTTTATGATCTAGGAGCCATAACGTGGCTCAAAGGCGTCCTCCTGTGACGGGAGCTAGTTTTTTAGACTCAGCTCGATGAGGCGGTTCGAATGAGTACAAATTCGAACCTCCTACCCTCTTTTCCAAAAACTGCCCCATATTACTGTACCTTTTTCTGGATTATAATAGTTTTTGGGCTATAAAACGCTATTCGGTCAGCGAACCCTATTCGATCTTGGATTATTCGTACTCTACTCGTCGAGCTCTACAAGAAGAGTGGTCGAACGTTCTCCAATCATTAGGCTTTTATTCCGTACTGGCCTGTTCAAATTTCCCAAGAGATTTGTATTGGCTTAAACCCTGGTTTATGATCTAGGAGCCATAACGTGGCTCAAAGGCGTCCTCCTGTGACGGGAGCTAGTTTTTTAGACTCAGCTCGATGAGGCGGTTCGAATGAGTACAAATTCGAACCTCCTACCCTCTTTTCCAAAAAACTGCCCCATATTACTGTACCTTTTTCTGGATTATAATAGTTTTTTGGGCTATAAAACGCTATTCGGTCAGCGAACCCTATTCGATCTTGGATTATTCGTACTCTACTCGTCGAGCTCTACAAGAAGAGTGGTCGAACGTTCTCCAATCATTAGGCTTTTATTCCGTACTGGCCTGTTCAAATTTCCCAAGAGATTTGTATTGGCTTAAACCCTGGTTTATGATCTAGGAGCCATAACGTGGCTCAAAGGCGTCCTCCTGTGACGGGAGCTAGTTTTTTAGACTCAGCTCGATGAGGCGGTTCGAATGAGTACAAATTCGAACCTCCTACCCTCTTTTCCAAAAACTGCCCCATATTACTGTACCTTTTTCTGGATTATAATAGTTTTTGGGCTATAAAACGCTATTCGGTCAGCGAACCCTATTCGATCTTGGATTATTCGTACTCTACTCGTCGAGCTCTACAAGAAGAGTGGTCGAACGTTCTCCAATCATTAGGCTTTTATTCCGTACTGGCCTGTTCAAATTGCCCAAGAGATTTGTATTGGCTTACCCCCTATTTTTGGACTATAATAGTTTTTGGGCTATAAAACGCTATTCGGTCAGCGAACCCTATTCGATCTTGGATTATTCGTACTCTACTCGTCGAGCTCTACAAGAAGAGTGGTCGAACGTTCTCCAATCATTAGGCTTTTATTCCGTACTGGCCTGTTCAAATTTCCCAAGAGATTTGTATTGGCTTAAACCCTGGTTTATGATCTAGGAGCCATAACGTGGCTCAAAGGCGTCCTCCTGTGACGGGAGCTAGTTTTTTAGACTCAGCTCGATGAGGCGGTTCGAATGAGTACAAATTCGAACCTCCTACCCTCTTTTCCAAAAACTGCCCCATATTACTGTACCTTTTTCTGGATTATAATAGTTTTTGGGCTATAAAACGCTATTCGGTCAGCGAACCCTATTCGATCTTGAATTATTCGTACTCTACTCGTCGAGCTCTACAAGAAGAGTGGTCGAACGTTCTCCAATCATTAGGCTTTTATTCCGTACTGGCCTGTTCAAATTGCCCAAGAGATTTGTATTGGCTTAAACCCTGGTTTATGATCTAGGAGCCATAACGTGGCTCAAAGGCGTCCTCCTGTGACGGGAGCTAGTTTTTTAGACTCAGCTCGATGAGGCGGTTCGAATGAGTACAAATTCGAACCTCCTACCCTCTTTTCCAAAAACTGCCCCATATTACTGTACCTTTTTCTGGATTATAATAGTTTTTGGGCTATAAAACGCTATTCGGTCAGCGAACCCTATTCGATCTTGGATTATTCGTACTCTACTCGTCGAGCTCTACAAGAAGAGTGGTCGAACGTTCTCCAATCATTAGGCTTTTATTCCGTACTGGCCTGTTCAAATTTCCCAAGAGATTTGTATTGGCTTAAACCCTGGTTTATGATCTAGGAGCCATAACGTGGCTCAAAGGCGTCCTCCTGTGACGGGAGCTAGTTTTTTAGACTCAGCTCGATGAGGCGGTTCGAATGAGTACAAATTCGAACCTCCTACCCTCTTTTCCAAAAACTGCCCCATATTACTGTACCTTTTTCTGGATTATAATAGTTTTTGGGCTATAAAACGCTATTCGGTCAGCGAACCCTATTCGATCTTGAATTATTCGTACTCTACTCGTCGAGCTCTACAAGAAGAGTGGTCGAACGTTCTCCAATCATTAGGCTTTTATTCCGTACTGGCCTGTTCAAATTGCCCAAGAGATTTGTATTGGCTTAAACCCTGGTTTATGATCTAGGAGCCATAACGTGGCTCAAAGGCGTCCTCCTGTGACGGGAGCTAGTTTTTTAGACTCAGCTCGATGAGGCGGTTCGAATGAGTACAAATTCGAACCTCCTACCCTCTTTTCCAAAAACTGCCCCATATTACTGTACCTTTTTCTGGATTATAATAGTTTTTGGGCTATAAAACGCTATTCGGTCAGCGAACCCTATTCGATCTTGGATTATTCGTACTCTACTCGTCGAGCTCTACAAGAAGAGTGGTCGAACGTTCTCCAATCATTAGGCTTTTATTCCGTACTGGCCTGTTCAAATTGCCCAAGAGATTTGTATTGGCTTACCCCCTATTTTTGGACTATAATAGTTTTTGGGCTATAAAACGCTATTCGGTCAGACAACCCTATTAGCTCTGTGGTTATTCGTACTCTACTCGTCGAGCTCTACAAGAAGAGTGGTCGAACGTTCTCCAATCATTAGGCTTTTATTCCGTACTGGCCTGTTCAAATTTCCCAAGAGATTTGTATTGGCGTAAACTCTGGTTTATGATCTAGGAGCCATAACGTGGCTCAAAGGCGTCCTCCTGTGACGGGAGCTAGTTTTTTAGACTCAGCTCGATGAGGCGGTTCGAATGAGTACAAATTCGAACCTCCTACCCTCTTTTCCAAAAACTGCCCCATATTACTGTACCTTTTTCTGGATTATAATAGTTTTTGGGCTATAAAACGCTATTCGGTCAGCGAACCCTATTCGATCTTGGATTATTCGTACTCTACTCGTCGAGCTCTACAAGAAGAGTGGTCGAACGTTCTCCAATCATTAGGCTTTTATTCCGTACTGGCCTGTTCAAATTTCCCAAGAGATTTGTATTGGCTTAAACCCTGGTTTATGATCTAGGAGCCATAACGTGGCTCAAAGGCGTCCTCCTGTGACGGGAGCTAGTTTTTTAGACTCAGCTCGATGAGGCGGTTCGAATGAGTACAAATTCGAACCTCCTACCCTCTTTTCCAAAAACTGCCCCATATTACTGTACCTTTTTCTGGATTATAATAGTTTTTGGGCTATAAAACGCTATTCGGTCAGCGAACCCTATTCGATCTTGGATTATTCGTACTCTACTCGTCGAGCTCTACAAGAAGAGTGGTCGAACGTTCTCCAATCATTAGGCTTTTATTCCGTACTGGCCTGTTCAAATTTCCCAAGAGATTTGTATTGGCTTAAACCCTGGTTTATGATCTAGGAGCCATAACGTGGCTCAAAGGCGTCCTCCTGTGACGGGAGCTAGTTTTTTAGACTCAGCTCGATGAGGCGGTTCGAATGAGTACAAATTCGAACCTCCTACCCTCTTTTCCAAAAACTGCCCCATATTACTGTACCTTTTTCTGGATTATAATAGTTTTTGGGCTATAAAACGCTATTCGGTCAGCGAACCCTATTCGATCTTGAATTATTCGTACTCTACTCGTCGAGCTCTACAAGAAGAGTGGTCGAACGTTCTCCAATCATTAGGCTTTTATTCCGTACTGGCCTGTTCAAATTGCCCAAGAGATTTGTATTGGCTTAAACCCTGGTTTATGATCTAGGAGCCATAACGTGGCTCAAAGGCGTCCTCCTGTGACGGGAGCTAGTTTTTTAGACTCAGCTCGATGAGGCGGTTCGAATGAGTACAAATTCGAACCTCCTACCCTCTTTTCCAAAAACTGCCCCATATTACTGTACCTTTTTCTGGATTATAATAGTTTTTGGGCTATAAAACGCTATTCGGTCAGCGAACCCTATTCGATCTTGGATTATTCGTACTCTACTCGTCGAGCTCTACAAGAAGAGTGGTCGAACGTTCTCCAATCATTAGGCTTTTATTCCGTACTGGCCTGTTCAAATTGCCCAAGAGATTTGTATTGGCTTACCCCCTATTTTTGGACTATAATAGTTTTTGGGCTATAAAACGCTATTCGGTCAGACAACCCTATTAGCTCTGTGGTTATTCGTACTCTACTCGTCGAGCTCTACAAGAAGAGTGGTCGAACGTTCTCCAATCATTAGGCTTTTATTCCGTACTGGCCTGTTCAAATTTCCCAAGAGATTTGTATTGGCGTAAACTCTGGTTTATGATCTAGGAGCCATAACGTGGCTCAAAGGCGTCCTCCTGTGACGGGAGCTAGTTTTTTAGACTCAGCTCGATGAGGCGGTTCGAATGAGTACAAATTCGAACCTCCTACCCTCTTTTCCAAAAACTGCCCCATATTACTGTACCTTTTTCTGGATTATAATAGTTTTTGGGCTATAAAACGCTATTCGGTCAGCGAACCCTATTCGATCTTGGATTATTCGTACTCTACTCGTCGAGCTCTACAAGAAGAGTGGTCGAACGTTCTCCAATCATTAGGCTTTTATTCCGTACTGGCCTGTTCAAATTTCCCAAGAGATTTGTATTGGCTTAAACCCTGGTTTATGATCTAGGAGCCATAACGTGGCTCAAAGGCGTCCTCCTGTGACGGGAGCTAGTTTTTTAGACTCAGCTCGATGAGGCGGTTCGAATGAGTACAAATTCGAACCTCCTACCCTCTTTTCCAAAAACTGCCCCATATTACTGTACCTTTTTCTGGATTATAATAGTTTTTGGGCTATAAAACGCTATTCGGTCAGCGAACCCTATTCGATCTTGGATTATTCGTACTCTACTCGTCGAGCTCTACAAGAAGAGTGGTCGAACGTTCTCCAATCATTAGGCTTTTATTCCGTACTGGCCTGTTCAAATTTCCCAAGAGATTTGTATTGGCTTAAACCCTGGTTTATGATCTAGGAGCCATAACGTGGCTCAAAGGCGTCCTCCTGTGACGGGAGCTAGTTTTTTAGACTCAGCTCGATGAGGCGGTTCGAATGAGTACAAATTCGAACCTCCTACCCTCTTTTCCAAAAACTGCCCCATATTACTGTACCTTTTTCTGGATTATAATAGTTTTTGGGCTATAAAACGCTATTCGGTCAGCGAACCCTATTCGATCTTGGATTATTCGTACTCTACTCGTCGAGCTCTACAAGAAGAGTGGTCGAACGTTCTCCAATCATTAGGCTTTTATTCCGTACTGGCCTGTTCAAATTTCCCAAGAGATTTGTATTGGCTTAAACCCTGGTTTATGATCTAGGAGCCATAACGTGGCTCAAAGGCGTCCTCCTGTGACGGGAGCTAGTTTTTTAGACTCAGCTCGATGAGGCGGTTCGAATGAGTACAAATTCGAACCTCCTACCCTCTTTTCCAAAAACTGCCCCATATTACTGTACCTTTTTCTGGATTATAATAGTTTTTGGGCTATAAAACGCTATTCGGTCAGCGAACCCTATTCGATCTTGGATTATTCGTACTCTACTCGTCGAGCTCTACAAGAAGAGTGGTCGAACGTTCTCCAATCATTAGGCTTTTATTCCGTACTGGCCTGTTCAAATTTCCCAAGAGATTTGTATTGGCTTAAACCCTGGTTTATGATCTAGGAGCCATAACGTGGCTCAAAGGCGTCCTCCTGTGACGGGAGCTAGTTTTTTAGACTCAGCTCGATGAGGCGGTTCGAATGAGTACAAATTCGAACCTCCTACCCTCTTTTCCAAAAACTGCCCCATATTACTGTACCTTTTTCTGGATTATAATAGTTTTTGGGCTATAAAACGCTATTCGGTCAGCGAACCCTATTCGATCTTGGATTATTCGTACTCTACTCGTCGAGCTCTACAAGAAGAGTGGTCGAACGTTCTCCAATCATTAGGCTTTTATTCCGTACTGGCCTGTTCAAATTGCCCAAGAGATTTGTATTGGCTTAAACCCTGGTTTATGATCTAGGAGCCATAACGTGGCTCAAAGGCGTCCTCCTGTGACGGGAGCTAGTTTTTTAGACTCAGCTCGATGAGGCGGTTCGAATGAGTACAAATTCGAACCTCCTACCCTCTTTTCCAAAAACTGCCCCATATTACTGTACCTTTTTCTGGATTATAATAGTTTTTGGGCTATAAAACGCTATTCGGTCAGCGAACCCTATTCGATCTTGGATTATTCGTACTCTACTCGTCGAGCTCTACAAGAAGAGTGGTCGAACGTTCTCCAATCATTAGGCTTTTATTCCGTACTGGCCTGTTCAAATTGCCCAAGAGATTTGTATTGGCTTACCCCCTATTTTTGGACTATAATAGTTTTTGGGCTATAAAACGCTATTCGGTCAGACAACCCTATTAGCTCTGTGGTTATTCGTACTCTACTCGTCGAGCTCTACAAGAAGAGTGGTCGAACGTTCTCCAATCATTAGGCTTTTATTCCGTACTGGCCTGTTCAAATTTCCCAAGAGATTTGTATTGGCGTAAACCCTGGTTTATGATCTAGGAGCCATAACGTGGCTCAAAGGCGTCCTCCTGTGACGGGAGCTAGTTTTTTAGACTCAGCTCGATGAGGCGGTTCGAATGAGTACAAATTCGAACCTCCTACCCTCTTTTCCAAAAACTGCCCCATATTACTGTACCTTTTTCTGGATTATAATAGTTTTTGGGCTATAAAACGCTATTCGGTCAGCGAACCCTATTCGATCTTGGATTATTCGTACTCTACTCGTCGAGCTCTACAAGAAGAGTGGTCGAACGTTCTCCAATCATTAGGCTTTTATTCCGTACTGGCCTGTTCAAATTGCCCAAGAGATTTGTATTGGCTTACCCCCTATTTTTGGACTATAATAGTTTTTGGGCTATAAAACGCTATTCGGTCAGCGAACCCTATTCGATCTTGGATTATTCGTACTCTACTCGTCGAGCTCTACAAGAAGAGTGGTCGAACGTTCTCCAATCATTAGGCTTTTATTCCGTACTGGCCTGTTCAAATTGCCCAAGAGATTTGTATTGGCTTACCCCCTATTTTTGGACTATAATAGTTTTTGGGCTATAAAACGCTATTCGGTCAGACAACCCTATTAGCTCTGTGGTTATTCGTACTCTACTCGTCGAGCTCTACAAGAAGAGTGGTCGAACGTTCTCCAATCATTAGGCTTTTATTCCGTACTGGCCTGTTCAAATTTCCCAAGAGATTTGTATTGGCTTAAACCCTGGTTTATGATCTAGGAGCCATAACGTGGCTCAAAGGCGTCCTCCTGGGACGGGAGCTAGTTTTTTAGACTCAGCTCGATGAGGCGGTTCGAATGAGTACAAATTCGAACCTCCTACCCTCTTTTCCAAAAACTGCCCCATATTACTGTACCTTTTTCTGGATTATAATAGTTTTTGGGCTATAAAACGCTATTCGGTCAGCGAACCCTATTCGATCTTGGATTATTCGTACTCTACTCGTCGAGCTCTACAAGAAGAGTGGTCGAACGTTCTCCAATCATTAGGCTTTTATTCCGTACTGGCCTGTTCAAATTTCCCAAGAGATTTGTATTGGCTTAAACCCTGGTTTATGATCTAGGAGCCATAACGTGGCTCAAAGGCGTCCTCCTGTGACGGGAGCTAGTTTTTTAGACTCAGCTCGATGAGGCGGTTCGAATGAGTACAAATTCGAACCTCCTACCCTCTTTTCCAAAAACTGCCCCATATTACTGTACCTTTTTCTGGATTATAATAGTTTTTGGGCTATAAAACGCTATTCGGTCAGCGAACCCTATTCGATCTTGGATTATTCGTACTCTACTCGTCGAGCTCTACAAGAAGAGTGGTCGAACGTTCTCCAATCATTAGGCTTTTATTCCGTACTGGCCTGTTCAAATTTCCCAAGAGATTTGTATTGGCTTAAACCCTGGTTTATGATCTAGGAGCCATAACGTGGCTCAAAGGCGTCCTCCTGTGACGGGAGCTAGTTTTTTAGACTCAGCTCGATGAGGCGGTTCGAATGAGTACAAATTCGAACCTCCTACCCTCTTTTCCAAAAACTGCCCCATATTACTGTACCTTTTTCTGGATTATAATAGTTTTTGGGCTATAAAACGCTATTCGGTCAGCGAACCCTATTCGATCTTGGATTATTCGTACTCTACTCGTCGAGCTCTACAAGAAGAGTGGTCGAACGTTCTCCAATCATTAGGCTTTTATTCCGTACTGGCCTGTTCAAATTGCCCAAGAGATTTGTATTGGCTTACCCCCTATTTTTGGACTATAATAGTTTTTGGGCTATAAAACGCTATTCGGTCAGCGAACCCTATTCGATCTTGGATTATTCGTACTCTACTCGTCGAGCTCTACAAGAAGAGTGGTCGAACGTTCTCCAATCATTAGGCTTTTATTCCGTACTGGCCTGTTCAAATTGCCCAAGAGATTTGTATTGGCTTACCCCCTATTTTTGGACTATAATAGTTTTTGGGCTATAAAACGCTATTCGGTCAGACAACCCTATTAGCTCTGTGGTTATTCGTACTCTACTCGTCGAGCTCTACAAGAAGAGTGGTCGAACGTTCTCCAATCATTAGGCTTTTATTCCGTACTGGCCTGTTCAAATTTCCCAAGAGATTTGTATTGGCTTAAACCCTGGTTTATGATCTAGGAGCCATAACGTGGCTCAAAGGCGTCCTCCTGTGACGGGAGCTAGTTTTTTAGACTCAGCTCGATGAGGCGGTTCGAATGAGTACAAATTCGAACCTCCTACCCTCTTTTCCAAAAACTGCCCCATATTACTGTACCTTTTTCTGGATTATAATAGTTTTTGGGCTATAAAACGCTATTCGGTCAGCGAACCCTATTCGATCTTGGATTATTCGTACTCTACTCGTCGAGCTCTACAAGAAGAGTGGTCGAACGTTCTCCAATCATTAGGCTTTTATTCCGTACTGGCCTGTTCAAATTTCCCAAGAGATTTGTATTGGCTTAAACCCTGGTTTATGATCTAGGAGCCATAACGTGGCTCAAAGGCGTCCTCCTGTGACGGGAGCTAGTTTTTTAGACTCAGCTCGATGAGGCGGTTCGAATGAGTACAAATTCGAACCTCCTACCCTCTTTTCCAAAAACTGCCCCATATTACTGTACCTTTTTCTGGATTATAATAGTTTTTGGGCTATAAAACGCTATTCGGTCAGCGAACCCTATTCGATCTTGGATTATTCGTACTCTACTCGTCGAGCTCTACAAGAAGAGTGGTCGAACGTTCTCCAATCATTAGGCTTTTATTCCGTACTGGCCTGTTCAAATTTCCCAAGAGATTTGTATTGGCTTAAACCCTGGTTTATGATCTAGGAGCCATAACGTGGCTCAAAGGCGTCCTCCTGTGACGGGAGCTAGTTTTTTAGACTCAGCTCGATGAGGCGGTTCGAATGAGTACAAATTCGAACCTCCTACCCTCTTTTCCAAAAACTGCCCCATATTACTGTACCTTTTTCTGGATTATAATAGTTTTTGGGCTATAAAACGCTATTCGGTCAGCGAACCCTATTCGATCTTGGATTATTCGTACTCTACTCGTCGAGCTCTACAAGAAGAGTGGTCGAACGTTCTCCAATCATTAGGCTTTTATTCCGTACTGGCCTGTTCAAATTTCCCAAGAGATTTGTATTGGCTTAAACCCTGGTTTATGATCTAGGAGCCATAACGTGGCTCAAAGGCGTCCTCCTGTGACGGGAGCTAGTTTTTTAGACTCAGCTCGATGAGGCGGTTCGAATGAGTACAAATTCGAACCTCCTACCCTCTTTTCCAAAAACTGCCCCATATTACTGTACCTTTTTCTGGATTATAATAGTTTTTGGGCTATAAAACGCTATTCGGTCAGCGAACCCTATTCGATCTTGGATTATTCGTACTCTACTCGTCGAGCTCTACAAGAAGAGTGGTCGAACGTTCTCCAATCATTAGGCTTTTATTCCGTACTGGCCTGTTCAAATTTCCCAAGAGATTTGTATTGGCTTAAACCCTGGTTTATGATCTAGGAGCCATAACGTGGCTCAAAGGCGTCCTCCTGTGACGGGAGCTAGTTTTTTAGACTCAGCTCGATGAGGCGGTTCGAATGAGTACAAATTCGAACCTCCTACCCTCTTTTCCAAAAACTGCCCCATATTACTGTACCTTTTTCTGGATTATAATAGTTTTTGGGCTATAAAACGCTATTCGGTCAGCGAACCCTATTCGATCTTGGATTATTCGTACTCTACTCGTCGAGCTCTACAAGAAGAGTGGTCGAACGTTCTCCAATCATTAGGCTTTTATTCCGTACTGGCCTGTTCAAATTGCCCAAGAGATTTGTATTGGCTTAAACCCTGGTTTATGATCTAGGAGCCATAACGTGGCTCAAAGGCGTCCTCCTGTGACGGGAGCTAGTTTTTTAGACTCAGCTCGATGAGGCGGTTCGAATGAGTACAAATTCGAACCTCCTACCCTCTTTTCCAAAAACTGCCCCATATTACTGTACCTTTTTCTGGATTATAATAGTTTTTGGGCTATAAAACGCTATTCGGTCAGCGAACCCTATTCGATCTTGGATTATTCGTACTCTACTCGTCGAGCTCTACAAGAAGAGTGGTCGAACGTTCTCCAATCATTAGGCTTTTATTCCGTACTGGCCTGTTCAAATTGCCCAAGAGATTTGTATTGGCTTACCCCCTATTTTTGGACTATAATAGTTTTTGGGCTATAAAACGCTATTCGGTCAGACAACCCTATTAGCTCTGTGGTTATTCGTACTCTACTCGTCGAGCTCTACAAGAAGAGTGGTCGAACGTTCTCCAATCATTAGGCTTTTATTCCGTACTGGCCTGTTCAAATTTCCCAAGAGATTTGTATTGGCGTAAACCCTGGTTTATGATCTAGGAGCCATAACGTGGCTCAAAGGCGTCCTCCTGTGACGGGAGCTAGTTTTTTAGACTCAGCTCGATGAGGCGGTTCGAATGAGTACAAATTCGAACCTCCTACCCTCTTTTCCAAAAACTGCCCCATATTACTGTACCTTTTTCTGGATTATAATAGTTTTTGGGCTATAAAACGCTATTCGGTCAGCGAACCCTATTCGATCTTGGATTATTCGTACTCTACTCGTCGAGCTCTACAAGAAGAGTGGTCGAACGTTCTCCAATCATTAGGCTTTTATTCCGTACTGGCCTGTTCAAATTGCCCAAGAGATTTGTATTGGCTTACCCCCTATTTTTGGACTATAATAGTTTTTGGGCTATAAAACGCTATTCGGTCAGCGAACCCTATTCGATCTTGGATTATTCGTACTCTACTCGTCGAGCTCTACAAGAAGAGTGGTCGAACGTTCTCCAATCATTAGGCTTTTATTCCGTACTGGCCTGTTCAAATTGCCCAAGAGATTTGTATTGGCTTACCCCCTATTTTTGGACTATAATAGTTTTTGGGCTATAAAACGCTATTCGGTCAGACAACCCTATTAGCTCTGTGGTTATTCGTACTCTACTCGTCGAGCTCTACAAGAAGAGTGGTCGAACGTTCTCCAATCATTAGGCTTTTATTCCGTACTGGCCTGTTCAAATTTCCCAAGAGATTTGTATTGGCTTAAACCCTGGTTTATGATCTAGGAGCCATAACGTGGCTCAAAGGCGTCCTCCTGGGACGGGAGCTAGTTTTTTAGACTCAGCTCGATGAGGCGGTTCGAATGAGTACAAATTCGAACCTCCTACCCTCTTTTCCAAAAACTGCCCCATATTACTGTACCTTTTTCTGGATTATAATAGTTTTTGGGCTATAAAACGCTATTCGGTCAGCGAACCCTATTCGATCTTGGATTATTCGTACTCTACTCGTCGAGCTCTACAAGAAGAGTGGTCGAACGTTCTCCAATCATTAGGCTTTTATTCCGTACTGGCCTGTTCAAATTTCCCAAGAGATTTGTATTGGCTTAAACCCTGGTTTATGATCTAGGAGCCATAACGTGGCTCAAAGGCGTCCTCCTGTGACGGGAGCTAGTTTTTTAGACTCAGCTCGATGAGGCGGTTCGAATGAGTACAAATTCGAACCTCCTACCCTCTTTTCCAAAAACTGCCCCATATTACTGTACCTTTTTCTGGATTATAATAGTTTTTGGGCTATAAAACGCTATTCGGTCAGCGAACCCTATTCGATCTTGGATTATTCGTACTCTACTCGTCGAGCTCTACAAGAAGAGTGGTCGAACGTTCTCCAATCATTAGGCTTTTATTCCGTACTGGCCTGTTCAAATTGCCCAAGAGATTTGTATTGGCTTACCCCCTATTTTTGGATTATAATAGTTTTTGGGCTATAAAACGCTATTCGGTCAGACAACCCTATTAGCTCTGTGGTTATTCGTACTCTACTCGTCGAGCTCTACAAGAAGAGTGGTCGAACGTTCTCCAATCATTAGGCTTTTATTCCGTACTGGCCTGTTCAAATTTCCCAAGAGATTTGTATTGGCTTAAACCCTGGTTTATGATCTAGGAGCCATAACGTGGCTCAAAGGCGTCCTCCTGTGACGGGAGCTAGTTTTTTAGACTCAGCTCGATGAGGCGGTTCGAATGAGTACAAATTCGAACCTCCTACCCTCTTTTCCAAAAACTGCCCCATATTACTGTACCTTTTTCTGGATTATAATAGTTTTTGGGCTATAAAACGCTATTCGGTCAGCGAACCCTATTCGATCTTGGATTATTCGTACTCTACTCGTCGAGCTCTACAAGAAGAGTGGTCGAACGTTCTCCAATCATTAGGCTTTTATTCCGTACTGGCCTGTTCAAATTGCCCAAGAGATTTGTATTGGCTTACCCCCTATTTTTGGACTATAATAGTTTTTGGGCTATAAAACGCTATTCGGTCAGCGAACCCTATTCGATCTTGGATTATTCGTACTCTACTCGTCGAGCTCTACAAGAAGAGTGGTCGAACGTTCTCCAATCATTAGGCTTTTATTCCGTACTGGCCTGTTCAAATTGCCCAAGAGATTTGTATTGGCTTACCCCCTATTTTTGGACTATAATAGTTTTTGGGCTATAAAACGCTATTCGGTCAGACAACCCTATTAGCTCTGTGGTTATTCGTACTCTACTCGTCGAGCTCTACAAGAAGAGTGGTCGAACGTTCTCCAATCATTAGGCTTTTATTCCGTACTGGCCTGTTCAAATTTCCCAAGAGATTTGTATTGGCTTAAACCCTGGTTTATGATCTAGGAGCCATAACGTGGCTCAAAGGCGTCCTCCTGGGACGGGAGCTAGTTTTTTAGACTCAGCTCGATGAGGCGGTTCGAATGAGTACAAATTCGAACCTCCTACCCTCTTTTCCAAAAACTGCCCCATATTACTGTACCTTTTTCTGGATTATAATAGTTTTTGGGCTATAAAACGCTATTCGGTCAGCGAACCCTATTCGATCTTGGATTATTCGTACTCTACTCGTCGAGCTCTACAAGAAGAGTGGTCGAACGTTCTCCAATCATTAGGCTTTTATTCCGTACTGGCCTGTTCAAATTTCCCAAGAGATTTGTATTGGCTTAAACCCTGGTTTATGATCTAGGAGCCATAACGTGGCTCAAAGGCGTCCTCCTGTGACGGGAGCTAGTTTTTTAGACTCAGCTCGATGAGGCGGTTCGAATGAGTACAAATTCGAACCTCCTACCCTCTTTTCCAAAAACTGCCCCATATTACTGTACCTTTTTCTGGATTATAATAGTTTTTGGGCTATAAAACGCTATTCGGTCAGCGAACCCTATTCGATCTTGGATTATTCGTACTCTACTCGTCGAGCTCTACAAGAAGAGTGGTCGAACGTTCTCCAATCATTAGGCTTTTATTCCGTACTGGCCTGTTCAAATTGCCCAAGAGATTTGTATTGGCTTACCCCCTATTTTTGGACTATAATAGTTTTTGGGCTATAAAACGCTATTCGGTCAGCGAACCCTATTCGATCTTGGATTATTCGTACTCTACTCGTCGAGCTCTACAAGAAGAGTGGTCGAACGTTCTCCAATCATTAGGCTTTTATTCCGTACTGGCCTGTTCAAATTGCCCAAGAGATTTGTATTGGCTTACCCCCTATTTTTGGACTATAATAGTTTTTGGGCTATAAAACGCTATTCGGTCAGACAACCCTATTAGCTCTGTGGTTATTCGTACTCTACTCGTCGAGCTCTACAAGAAGAGTGGTCGAACGTTCTCCAATCATTAGGCTTTTATTCCGTACTGGCCTGTTCAAATTTCCCAAGAGATTTGTATTGGCTTAAACCCTGGTTTATGATCTAGGAGCCATAACGTGGCTCAAAGGCGTCCTCCTGGGACGGGAGCTAGTTTTTTAGACTCAGCTCGATGAGGCGGTTCGAATGAGTACAAATTCGAACCTCCTACCCTCTTTTCCAAAAACTGCCCCATATTATTGTACCTTTTTCTGGATTATAATAGTTTTTGGGCTATAAAACGCTATTCGGTCAGCGAACCCTATTCGATCTTGGATTATTCGTACTCTACTCGTCGAGCTCTACAAGAAGAGTGGTCGAACGTTCTCCAATCATTAGGCTTTTATTCCGTACTGGCCTGTTCAAATTGCCCAAGAGATTTGTATTGGCTTACCCCCTATTTTTGGACTATAATAGTTTTTGGGCTATAAAACGCTATTCGGTCAGACAACCCTATTAGCTCTGTGGTTATTCGTACTCTACTCGTCGAGCTCTACAAGAAGAGTGGTCGAACGTTCTCCAATCATTAGGCTTTTATTCCGTACTGGCCTGTTCAAATTTCCCAAGAGATTTGTATTGGCTTAAACCCTGGTTTATGATCTAGGAGCCATAACGTGGCTCAAAGGCGTCCTCCTGGGACGGGAGCTAGTTTTTTAGACTCAGCTCGATGAGGCGGTTCGAATGAGTACAAATTCGAACCTCCTACCCTCTTTTCCAAAAACTGCCCCATATTACTGTACCTTTTTCTGGATTATAATAGTTTTTGGGCTATAAAACGCTATTCGGTCAGCGAACCCTATTCGATCTTGGATTATTCGTACTCTACTCGTCGAGCTCTACAAGAAGAGTGGTCGAACGTTCTCCAATCATTAGGCTTTTATTCCGTACTGGCCTGTTCAAATTTCCCAAGAGATTTGTATTGGCTTAAACCCTGGTTTATGATCTAGGAGCCATAACGTGGCTCAAAGGCGTCCTCCTGTGACGGGAGCTAGTTTTTTAGACTCAGCTCGATGAGGCGGTTCGAATGAGTACAAATTCGAACCTCCTACCCTCTTTTCCAAAAACTGCCCCATATTACTGTACCTTTTTCTGGATTATAATAGTTTTTGGGCTATAAAACGCTATTCGGTCAGCGAACCCTATTCGATCTTGAATTATTCGTACTCTACTCGTCGAGCTCTACAAGAAGAGTGGTCGAACGTTCTCCAATCATTAGGCTTTTATTCCGTACTGGCCTGTTCAAATTGCCCAAGAGATTTGTATTGGCTTAAACCCTGGTTTATGATCTAGGAGCCATAACGTGGCTCAAAGGCGTCCTCCTGTGACGGGAGCTAGTTTTTTAGACTCAGCTCGATGAGGCGGTTCGAATGAGTACAAATTCGAACCTCCTACCCTCTTTTCCAAAAACTGCCCCATATTACTGTACCTTTTTCTGGATTATAATAGTTTTTGGGCTATAAAACGCTATTCGGTCAGCGAACCCTATTCGATCTTGGATTATTCGTACTCTACTCGTCGAGCTCTACAAGAAGAGTGGTCGAACGTTCTCCAATCATTAGGCTTTTATTCCGTACTGGCCTGTTCAAATTTCCCAAGAGATTTGTATTGGCTTAAACCCTGGTTTATGATCTAGGAGCCATAACGTGGCTCAAAGGCGTCCTCCTGGGACGGGAGCTAGTTTTTTAGACTCAGCTCGATGAGGCGGTTCGAATGAGTACAAATTCGAACCTCCTACCCTCTTTTCCAAAAACTGCCCCATATTACTGTACCTTTTTCTGGATTATAATAGTTTTTGGGCTATAAAACGCTATTCGGTCAGCGAACCCTATTCGATCTTGGATTATTCGTACTCTACTCGTCGAGCTCTACAAGAAGAGTGGTCGAACGTTCTCCAATCATTAGGCTTTTATTCCGTACTGGCCTGTTCAAATTTCCCAAGAGATTTGTATTGGCTTAAACCCTGGTTTATGATCTAGGAACCATAACGTGGCTCAAAGGCGTCCTCCTGTGACGGGAGCTAGTTTTTTAGACTCAGCTCGATGAGGCGGTTCGAATGAGTACAAATTCGAACCTCCTACCCTCTTTTCCAAAAACTGCCCCATATTACTGTACCTTTTTCTGGATTATAATAGTTTTTGGGCTATAAAACGCTATTCGGTCAGCGAACCCTATTCGATCTTGAATTATTCGTACTCTACTCGTCGAGCTCTACAAGAAGAGTGGTCGAACGTTCTCCAATCATTAGGCTTTTATTCCGTACTGGCCTGTTCAAATTGCCCAAGAGATTTGTATTGGCTTAAACCCTGGTTTATGATCTAGGAGCCATAACGTGGCTCAAAGGCGTCCTCCTGTGACGGGAGCTAGTTTTTTAGACTCAGCTCGATGAGGCGGTTCGAATGAGTACAAATTCGAACCTCCTACCCTCTTTTCCAAAAACTGCCCCATATTACTGTACCTTTTTCTGGATTATAATAGTTTTTGGGCTATAAAACGCTATTCGGTCAGCGAACCCTATTCGATCTTGGATTATTCGTACTCTACTCGTCGAGCTCTACAAGAAGAGTGGTCGAACGTTCTCCAATCATTAGGCTTTTATTCCGTACTGGCCTGTTCAAATTGCCCAAGAGATTTGTATTGGCTTACCCCCTATTTTTGGACTATAATAGTTTTTGGGCTATAAAACGCTATTCGGTCAGCGAACCCTATTCGATCTTGGATTATTCGTACTCTACTCGTCGAGCTCTACAAGAAGAGTGGTCGAACGTTCTCCAATCATTAGGCTTTTATTCCGTACTGGCCTGTTCAAATTTCCCAAGAGATTTGTATTGGCTTAAACCCTGGTTTATGATCTAGGAGCCATAACGTGGCTCAAAGGCGTCCTCCTGTGACGGGAGCTAGTTTTTTAGACTCAGCTCGATGAGGCGGTTCGAATGAGTACAAATTCGAACCTCCTACCCTCTTTTCCAAAAACTGCCCCATATTACTGTACCTTTTTCTGGATTATAATAGTTTTTGGGCTATAAAACGCTATTCGGTCAGCGAACCCTATTCGATCTTGAATTATTCGTACTCTACTCGTCGAGCTCTACAAGAAGAGTGGTCGAACGTTCTCCAATCATTAGGCTTTTATTCCGTACTGGCCTGTTCAAATTTCCCAAGAGATTTGTATTGGCGTAAACTCTGGTTTATGATCTAGGAGCCATAACGTGGCTCAAAGGCGTCCTCCTGTGACGGGAGCTAGTTTTTTAGACTCAGCTCGATGAGGCGGTTCGAATGAGTACAAATTCGAACCTCCTACCCTCTTTTCCAAAAACTGCCCCATATTACTGTACCTTTTTCTGGATTATAATAGTTTTTGGGCTATAAAACGCGATTTGTTCAGCGAACCCTATTCGATCTTGGATTATTCGTACTCTACTCGTCGAGCTCTACAAGAAGAGTGGTCGAACGTTCTCCAATCATTAGGCTTTTATTCCGTACTGGCCTGTTCAAATTTCCCAAGAGATTTGTATTGGCTTAAACCCTGGTTTATGATCTAGGAGCCATAACGTGGCTCAAAGGCGTCCTCCTGTGACGGGAGCTAGTTTTTTAGACTCAGCTCGATGAGGCGGTTCGAATGAGTACAAATTCGAACCTCCTACCCTCTTTTCCAAAAACTGCCCCATATTACTGTACCTTTTTCTGGATTATAATAGTTTTTGGGCTATAAAACGCTATTCGGTCAGCGAACCCTATTTGATCTTGGATTATTCGTACTCTACTCGTCGAGCTCTACAAGAAGAGTGGTCGAACGTTCTCCAATCATTAGGCTTTTATTCCGTACTGGCCTGTTCAAATTTCCCAAGAGATTTGTATTGGCTTAAACCCTGGTTTATGATCTAGGAGCCATAACGTGGCTCAAAGGCGTCCTCCTGTGACGGGAGCTAGTTTTTTAGACTCAGCTCGATGAGGCGGTTCGAATGAGTACAAATTCGAACCTCCTACCCTCTTTTCCAAAAACTGCCCCATATTACTGTACCTTTTTCTGGATTATAATAGTTTTTGGGCTATAAAACGCTATTCGGTCAGCGAACCCTATTCGATCTTGGATTATTCGTACTCTACTCGTCGAGCTCTACAAGAAGAGTGGTCGAACGTTCTCCAATCATTAGGCTTTTATTCCGTACTGGCCTGTTCAAATTTCCCAAGAGATTTGTATTGGCTTACCCCCTATTTTTGGACTATAATAGTTTTTGGGCTATAAAACGCTATTCGGTCAGACAACCCTATTAGCTCTGTGGTTATTCGTACTCTACTCGTCGAGCTCTACAAGAAGAGTGGTCGAACGTTCTCCAATCATTAGGCTTTTATTCCGTACTGGCCTGTTCAAATTTCCCAAGAGATTTGTATTGGCTTAAACCCTGGTTTATGATCTAGGAGCCATAACGTGGCTCAAAGGCGTCCTCCTGGGACGGGAGCTAGTTTTTTAGACTCAGCTCGATGAGGCGGTTCGAATGAGTACAAATTCGAACCTCCTACCCTCTTTTCCAAAAACTGCCCCATATTACTGTACCTTTTTCTGGATTATAATAGTTTTTGGGCTATAAAACGCTATTCGGTCAGCGAACCCTATTCGATCTTGGATTATTCGTACTCTACTCGTCGAGCTCTACAAGAAGAGTGGTCGAACGTTCTCCAATCATTAGGCTTTTATTCCGTACTGGCCTGTTCAAATTTCCCAAGAGATTTGTATTGGCTTAAACCCTGGTTTATGATCTAGGAGCCATAACGTGGCTCAAAGGCGTCCTCCTGTGACGGGAGCTAGTTTTTTAGACTCAGCTCGATGAGGCGGTTCGAATGAGTACAAATTCGAACCTCCTACCCTCTTTTCCAAAAACTGCCCCATATTACTGTACCTTTTTCTGGATTATAATAGTTTTTGGGCTATAAAACGCTATTCGGTCAGCGAACCCTATTCGATCTTGAATTATTCGTACTCTACTCGTCGAGCTCTACAAGAAGAGTGGTCGAACGTTCTCCAATCATTAGGCTTTTATTCCGTACTGGCCTGTTCAAATTGCCCAAGAGATTTGTATTGGCTTAAACCCTGGTTTATGATCTAGGAGCCATAACGTGGCTCAAAGGCGTCCTCCTGTGACGGGAGCTAGTTTTTTAGACTCAGCTCGATGAGGCGGTTCGAATGAGTACAAATTCGAACCTCCTACCCTCTTTTCCAAAAACTGCCCCATATTACTGTACCTTTTTCTGGATTATAATAGTTTTTGGGCTATAAAACGCTATTCGGTCAGCGAACCCTATTCGATCTTGGATTATTCGTACTCTACTCGTCGAGCTCTACAAGAAGAGTGGTCGAACGTTCTCCAATCATTAGGCTTTTATTCCGTACTGGCCTGTTCAAATTTCCCAAGAGATTTGTATTGGCTTAAACCCTGGTTTATGATCTAGGAGCCATAACGTGGCTCAAAGGCGTCCTCCTGGGACGGGAGCTAGTTTTTTAGACTCAGCTCGATGAGGCGGTTCGAATGAGTACAAATTCGAACCTCCTACCCTCTTTTCCAAAAACTGCCCCATATTACTGTACCTTTTTCTGGATTATAATAGTTTTTGGGCTATAAAACGCTATTCGGTCAGCGAACCCTATTCGATCTTGGATTATTCGTACTCTACTCGTCGAGCTCTACAAGAAGAGTGGTCGAACGTTCTCCAATCATTAGGCTTTTATTCCGTACTGGCCTGTTCAAATTTCCCAAGAGATTTGTATTGGCTTAAACCCTGGTTTATGATCTAGGAGCCATAACGTGGCTCAAAGGCGTCCTCCTGTGACGGGAGCTAGTTTTTTAGACTCAGCTCGATGAGGCGGTTCGAATGAGTACAAATTCGAACCTCCTACCCTCTTTTCCAAAAACTGCCCCATATTACTGTACCTTTTTCTGGATTATAATAGTTTTTGGGCTATAAAACGCTATTCGGTCAGCGAACCCTATTCGATCTTGAATTATTCGTACTCTACTCGTCGAGCTCTACAAGAAGAGTGGTCGAACGTTCTCCAATCATTAGGCTTTTATTCCGTACTGGCCTGTTCAAATTGCCCAAGAGATTTGTATTGGCTTAAACCCTGGTTTATGATCTAGGAGCCATAACGTGGCTCAAAGGCGTCCTCCTGTGACGGGAGCTAGTTTTTTAGACTCAGCTCGATGAGGCGGTTCGAATGAGTACAAATTCGAACCTCCTACCCTCTTTTCCAAAAACTGCCCCATATTACTGTACCTTTTTCTGGATTATAATAGTTTTTGGGCTATAAAACGCTATTCGGTCAGCGAACCCTACTCGATCTTGGATTATTCGTACTCTACTCGTCGAGCTCTACAAGAAGAGTGGTCGAACGTTCTCCAATCATTAGGCTTTTATTCCGTACTGGCCTGTTCAAATTGCCCAAGAGATTTGTATTGGCTTACCCCCTATTTTTGGACTATAATAGTTTTTGGGCTATAAAACGCTATTCGGTCAGCGAACCCTATTCGATCTTGGATTATTCGTACTCTACTCGTCGAGCTCTACAAGAAGAGTGGTCGAACGTTCTCCAATCATTAGGCTTTTATTCCGTACTGGCCTGTTCAAATTTCCCAAGAGATTTGTATTGGCTTAAACCCTGGTTTATGATCTAGGAGCCATAACGTGGCTCAAAGGCGTCCTCCTGTGACGGGAGCTAGTTTTTTAGACTCAGCTCGATGAGGCGGTTCGAATGAGTACAAATTCGAACCTCCTACCCTCTTTTCCAAAAACTGCCCCATATTACTGTACCTTTTTCTGGATTATAATAGTTTTTGGGCTATAAAACGCTATTCGGTCAGCGAACCCTATTCGATCTTGAATTATTCGTACTCTACTCGTCGAGCTCTACAAGAAGAGTGGTCGAACGTTCTCCAATCATTAGGCTTTTATTCCGTACTGGCCTGTTCAAATTTCCCAAGAGATTTGTATTGGCGTAAACTCTGGTTTATGATCTAGGAGCCATAACGTGGCTCAAAGGCGTCCTCCTGTGACGGGAGCTAGTTTTTTAGACTCAGCTCGATGAGGCGGTTCGAATGAGTACAAATTCGAACCTCCTACCCTCTTTTCCAAAAACTGCCCCATATTACTGTACCTTTTTCTGGATTATAATAGTTTTTGGGCTATAAAACGCGATTTGTTCAGCGAACCCTATTCGATCTTGGATTATTCGTACTCTACTCGTCGAGCTCTACAAGAAGAGTGGTCGAACGTTCTCCAATCATTAGGCTTTTATTCCGTACTGGCCTGTTCAAATTTCCCAAGAGATTTGTATTGGCTTAAACCCTGGTTTATGATCTAGGAGCCATAACGTGGCTCAAAGGCGTCCTCCTGTGACGGGAGCTAGTTTTTTAGACTCAGCTCGATGAGGCGGTTCGAATGAGTACAAATTCGAACCTCCTACCCTCTTTTCCAAAAACTGCCCCATATTACTGTACCTTTTTCTGGATTATAATAGTTTTTGGGCTATAAAACGCTATTCGGTCAGCGAACCCTATTCGATCTTGGATTATTCGTACTCTACTCGTCGAGCTCTACAAGAAGAGTGGTCGAACGTTCTCCAATCATTAGGCTTTTATTCCGTACTGGCCTGTTCAAATTTCCCAAGAGATTTGTATTGGCTTAAACCCTGGTTTATGATCTAGGAGCCATAACGTGGCTCAAAGGCGTCCTCCTGTGACGGGAGCTAGTTTTTTAGACTCAGCTCGATGAGGCGGTTCGAATGAGTACAAATTCGAACCTCCTACCCTCTTTTCCAAAAACTGCCCCATATTACTGTACCTTTTTCTGGATTATAATAGTTTTTGGGCTATAAAACGCTATTCGGTCAGCGAACCCTATTCGATCTTGGATTATTCGTACTCTACTCGTCGAGCTCTACAAGAAGAGTGGTCGAACGTTCTCCAATCATTAGGCTTTTATTCCGTACTGGCCTGTTCAAATTTCCCAAGAGATTTGTATTGGCTTAAACCCTGGTTTATGATCTAGGAGCCATAACGTGGCTCAAAGGCGTCCTCCTGTGACGGGAGCTAGTTTTTTAGACTCAGCTCGATGAGGCGGTTCGAATGAGTACAAATTCGAACCTCCTACCCTCTTTTCCAAAAACTGCCCCATATTACTGTACCTTTTTCTGGATTATAATAGTTTTTGGGCTATAAAACGCTATTCGGTCAGCGAACCCTATTCGATCTTGGATTATTCGTACTCTACTCGTCGAGCTCTACAAGAAGAGTGGTCGAACGTTCTCCAATCATTAGGCTTTTATTCCGTACTGGCCTGTTCAAATTGCCCAAGAGATTTGTATTGGCTTACCCCCTATTTTTGGACTATAATAGTTTTTGGGCTATAAAACGCTATTCGGTCAGCGAACCCTATTCGATCTTGGATTATTCGTACTCTACTCGTCGAGCTCTACAAGAAGAGTGGTCGAACGTTCTCCAATCATTAGGCTTTTATTCCGTACTGGCCTGTTCAAATTTCCCAAGAGATTTGTATTGGCTTAAACCCTGGTTTATGATCTAGGAGCCATAACGTGGCTCAAAGGCGTCCTCCTGTGACGGGAGCTAGTTTTTTAGACTCAGCTCGATGAGGCGGTTCGAATGAGTACAAATTCGAACCTCCTACCCTCTTTTCCAAAAACTGCCCCATATTACTGTACCTTTTTCTGGATTATAATAGTTTTTGGGCTATAAAACGCTATTCGGTCAGCGAACCCTATTCGATCTTGAATTATTCGTTTCTACTCGTCGAGCTCTACAAGAAGAGTGGTCGAACGTTCTCCAATCATTAGGCTTTTATTCCGTACTGGCCTGTTCAAATTTCCCAAGAGATTTGTATTGGCGTAAACTCTGGTTTATGATCTAGGAGCCATAACGTGGCTCAAAGGCGTCCTCCTGTGACGGGAGCTAGTTTTTTAGACTCAGCTCGATGAGGCGGTTCGAATGAGTACAAATTCGAACCTCCTACCCTCTTTTCCAAAAACTGCCCCATATTACTGTACCTTTTTCTGGATTATAATAGTTTTTGGGCTATAAAACGCGATTTGTTCAGCGAACCCTATTCGATCTTGGATTATTCGTACTCTACTCGTCGAGCTCTACAAGAAGAGTGGTCGAACGTTCTCCAATCATTAGGCTTTTATTCCGTACTGGCCTGTTCAAATTTCCCAAGAGATTTGTATTGGCTTAAACCCTGGTTTATGATCTAGGAGCCATAACGTGGCTCAAAGGCGTCCTCCTGTGACGGGAGCTAGTTTTTTAGACTCAGCTCGATGAGGCGGTTCGAATGAGTACAAATTCGAACCTCCTACCCTCTTTTCCAAAAACTGCCCCATATTACTGTACCTTTTTCTGGATTATAATAGTTTTTGGGCTATAAAACGCTATTCGGTCAGCGAACCCTATTCGATCTTGGATTATTCGTACTCTACTCGTCGAGCTCTACAAGAAGAGTGGTCGAACGTTCTCCAATCATTAGGCTTTTATTCCGTACTGGCCTGTTCAAATTTCCCAAGAGATTTGTATTGGCTTAAACCCTGGTTTATGATCTAGGAGCCATAACGTGGCTCAAAGGCGTCCTCCTGTGACGGGAGCTAGTTTTTTAGACTCAGCTCGATGAGGCGGTTCGAATGAGTACAAATTCGAACCTCCTACCCTCTTTTCCAAAAACTGCCCCATATTACTGTACCTTTTTCTGGATTATAATAGTTTTTGGGCTATAAAACGCTATTCGGTCAGCGAACCCTATTCGATCTTGGATTATTCGTACTCTACTCGTCGAGCTCTACAAGAAGAGTGGTCGAACGTTCTCCAATCATTAGGCTTTTATTCCGTACTGGCCTGTTCAAATTTCCCAAGAGATTTGTATTGGCTTAAACCCTGGTTTATGATCTAGGAGCCATAACGTGGCTCAAAGGCGTCCTCCTGTGACGGGAGCTAGTTTTTTAGACTCAGCTCGATGAGGCGGTTCGAATGAGTACAAATTCGAACCTCCTACCCTCTTTTCCAAAAACTGCCCCATATTACTGTACCTTTTTCTGGATTATAATAGTTTTTGGGCTATAAAACGCTATTCGGTCAGCGAACCCTATTCGATCTTGGATTATTCGTACTCTACTCGTCGAGCTCTACAAGAAGAGTGGTCGAACGTTCTCCAATCATTAGGCTTTTATTCCGTACTGGCCTGTTCAAATTGCCCAAGAGATTTGTATTGGCTTACCCCCTATTTTTGGACTATAATAGTTTTTGGGCTATAAAACGCTATTCGGTCAGCGAACCCTATTCGATCTTGGATTATTCGTACTCTACTCGTCGAGCTCTACAAGAAGAGTGGTCGAACGTTCTCCAATCATTAGGCTTTTATTCCGTACTGGCCTGTTCAAATTTCCCAAGAGATTTGTATTGGCTTAAACCCTGGTTTATGATCTAGGAGCCATAACGTGGCTCAAAGGCGTCCTCCTGTGACGGGAGCTAGTTTTTTAGACTCAGCTCGATGAGGCGGTTCGAATGAGTACAAATTCGAACCTCCTACCCTCTTTTCCAAAAACTGCCCCATATTACTGTACCTTTTTCTGGATTATAATAGTTTTTGGGCTATAAAACGCTATTCGGTCAGCGAACCCTATTCGATCTTGAATTATTCGTACTCTACTCGTCGAGCTCTACAAGAAGAGTGGTCGAACGTTCTCCAATCATTAGGCTTTTATTCCGTACTGGCCTGTTCAAATTTCCCAAGAGATTTGTATTGGCTTAAACCCTGGTTTATGATCTAGGAGCCATAACGTGGCTCAAAGGCGTCCTCCTGTGACGGGAGCTAGTTTTTTAGACTCAGCTCGATGAGGCGGTTCGAATGAGTACAAATTCGAACCTCCTACCCTCTTTTCCAAAAACTGCCCCATATTACTGTACCTTTTTCTGGATTATAATAGTTTTTGGGCTATAAAACGCTATTCGGTCAGCGAACCCTATTCGATCTTGGATTATTCGTACTCTACTCGTCGAGCTCTACAAGAAGAGTGGTCGAACGTTCTCCAATCATTAGGCTTTTATTCCGTACTGGCCTGTTCAAATTTCCCAAGAGATTTGTATTGGCTTAAACCCTGGTTTATGATCTAGGAGCCATAACGTGGCTCAAAGGCGTCCTCCTGTGACGGGAGCTAGTTTTTTAGACTCAGCTCGATGAGGCGGTTCGAATGAGTACAAATTCGAACCTCCTACCCTCTTTTCCAAAAACTGCCCCATATTACTGTACCTTTTTCTGGATTATAATAGTTTTTGGGCTATAAAACGCTATTCGGTCAGCGAACCCTATTCGATCTTGAATTATTCGTACTCTACTCGTCGAGCTCTACAAGAAGAGTGGTCGAACGTTCTCCAATCATTAGGCTTTTATTCCGTACTGGCCTGTTCAAATTGCCCAAGAGATTTGTATTGGCTTAAACCCTGGTTTATGATCTAGGAGCCATAACGTGGCTCAAAGGCGTCCTCCTGTGACGGGAGCTAGTTTTTTAGACTCAGCTCGATGAGGCGGTTCGAATGAGTACAAATTCGAACCTCCTACCCTCTTTTCCAAAAACTGCCCCATATTACTGTACCTTTTTCTGGATTATAATAGTTTTTGGGCTATAAAACGCTATTCGGTCAGCGAACCCTATTCGATCTTGGATTATTCGTACTCTACTCGTCGAGCTCTACAAGAAGAGTGGTCGAACGTTCTCCAATCATTAGGCTTTTATTCCGTACTGGCCTGTTCAAATTGCCCAAGAGATTTGTATTGGCTTACCCCCTATTTTTGGACTATAATAGTTTTTGGGCTATAAAACGCTATTCGGTCAGACAACCCTATTAGCTCTGTGGTTATTCGTACTCTACTCGTCGAGCTCTACAAGAAGAGTGGTCGAACGTTCTCCAATCATTAGGCTTTTATTCCGTACTGGCCTGTTCAAATTTCCCAAGAGATTTGTATTGGCTTAAACCCTGGTTTATGATCTAGGAGCCATAACGTGGCTCAAAGGCGTCCTCCTGTGACGGGAGCTAGTTTTTTAGACTCAGCTCGATGAGGCGGTTCGAATGAGTACAAATTCGAACCTCCTACCCTCTTTTCCAAAAACTGCCCCATATTACTGTACCTTTTTCTGGATTATAATAGTTTTTGGGCTATAAAACGCTATTCGGTCAGCGAACCCTATTCGATCTTGAATTATTCGTACTCTACTCGTCGAGCTCTACAAGAAGAGTGGTCGAACGTTCTCCAATCATTAGGCTTTTATTCCGTACTGGCCTGTTCAAATTGCCCAAGAGATTTGTATTGGCTTAAACCCTGGTTTATGATCTAGGAGCCATAACGTGGCTCAAAGGCGTCCTCCTGTGACGGGAGCTAGTTTTTTAGACTCAGCTCGATGAGGCGGTTCGAATGAGTACAAATTCGAACCTCCTACCCTCTTTTCCAAAAACTGCCCCATATTACTGTACCTTTTTCTGGATTATAATAGTTTTTGGGCTATAAAACGCTATTCGGTCAGCGAACCCTATTCGATCTTGGATTATTCGTACTCTACTCGTCGAGCTCTACAAGAAGAGTGGTCGAACGTTCTCCAATCATTAGGCTTTTATTCCGTACTGGCCTGTTCAAATTGCCCAAGAGATTTGTATTGGCTTACCCCCTATTTTTGGACTATAATAGTTTTTGGGCTATAAAACGCTATTCGGTCAGACAACCCTATTAGCTCTGTGGTTATTCGTACTCTACTCGTCGAGCTCTACAAGAAGAGTGGTCGAACGTTCTCCAATCATTAGGCTTTTATTCCGTACTGGCCTGTTCAAATTTCCCAAGAGATTTGTATCGGCGTAAACTCTGGTTTATGATCTAGGAGCCATAACGTGGCTCAAAGGCGTCCTCCTGTGACGGGAGCTAGTTTTTTAGACTCAGCTCGATGAGGCGGTTCGAATGAGTACAAATTCGAACCTCCTACCCTCTTTTCCAAAAACTGCCCCATATTACTGTACCTTTTTCTGGATTATAATAGTTTTTGGGCTATAAAACGCTATTCGGTCAGCGAACCCTATTCGATCTTGGATTATTCGTACTCTACTCGTCGAGCTCTACAAGAAGAGTGGTCGAACGTTCTCCAATCATTAGGCTTTTATTCCGTACTGGCCTGTTCAAATTTCCCAAGAGATTTGTATTGGCTTAAACCCTGGTTTATGATCTAGGAGCCATAACGTGGCTCAAAGGCGTCCTCCTGTGACGGGAGCTAGTTTTTTAGACTCAGCTCGATGAGGCGGTTCGAATGAGTACAAATTCGAACCTCCTACCCTCTTTTCCAAAAACTGCCCCATATTACTGTACCTTTTTCTGGATTATAATAGTTTTTGGGCTATAAAACGCTATTCGGTCAGCGAACCCTATTCGATCTTGGATTATTCGTACTCTACTCGTCGAGCTCTACAAGAAGAGTGGTCGAACGTTCTCCAATCATTAGGCTTTTATTCCGTACTGGCCTGTTCAAATTGCCCAAGAGATTTGTATTGGCTTACCCCCTATTTTTGGACTATAATAGTTTTTGGGCTATAAAACGCTATTCGGTCAGCGAACCCTATTCGATCTTGGATTATTCGTACTCTACTCGTCGAGCTCTACAAGAAGAGTGGTCGAACGTTCTCCAATCATTAGGCTTTTATTCCGTACTGGCCTGTTCAAATTGCCCAAGAGATTTGTATTGGCTTACCCCCTATTTTTGGACTATAATAGTTTTTGGGCTATAAAACGCTATTCGGTCAGACAACCCTATTAGCTCTGTGGTTATTCGTACTCTACTCGTCGAGCTCTACAAGAAGAGTGGTCGAACGTTCTCCAATCATTAGGCTTTTATTCCGTACTGGCCTGTTCAAATTTCCCAAGAGATTTGTATTGGCTTAAACCCTGGTTTATGATCTAGGAGCCATAACGTGGCTCAAAGGCGTCCTCCTGGGACGGGAGCTAGTTTTTTAGACTCAGCTCGATGAGGCGGTTCGAATGAGTACAAATTCGAACCTCCTACCCTCTTTTCCAAAAACTGCCCCATATTACTGTACCTTTTTCTGGATTATAATAGTTTTTGGGCTATAAAACGCTATTCGGTCAGCGAACCCTATTCGATCTTGGATTATTCGTACTCTACTCGTCGAGCTCTACAAGAGGAGTGGTCGAACGTTCTCCAATCATTAGGCTTTTATTCCGTACTGGCCTGTTCAAATTTCCCAAGAGATTTGTATTGGCGTAAACCCTGGTTTATGATCTAGGAGCCATAACGTGGCTCAAAGGCGTCCTCCTGTGACGGGAGCTAGTTTTTTAGACTCAGCTCGATGAGGCGGTTCGAATGAGTACAAATTCGAACCTCCTACCCTCTTTTCCAAAAACTGCCCCATATTACTGTACCTTTTTCTGGATTATAATAGTTTTTGGGCTATAAAACGCTATTCGGTCAGCGAACCCTATTCGATCTTGGATTATTCGTACTCTACTCGTCGAGCTCTACAAGAAGAGTGGTCGAACGTTCTCCAATCATTAGGCTTTTATTCCGTACTGGCCTGTTCAAATTTCCCAAGAGATTTGTATTGGCTTAAACCCTGGTTTATGATCTAGGAGCCATAACGTGGCTCAAAGGCGTCCTCCTGTGACGGGAGCTAGTTTTTTAGACTCAGCTCGATGAGGCGGTTCGAATGAGTACAAATTCGAACCTCCTACCCTCTTTTCCAAAAACTGCCCCATATTACTGTACCTTTTTCTGGATTATAATAGTTTTTGGGCTATAAAACGCTATTCGGTCAGCGAACCCTATTCGATCTTGGATTATTCGTACTCTACTCGTCGAGCTCTACAAGAAGAGTGGTCGAACGTTCTCCAATCATTAGGCTTTTATTCCGTACTGGCCTGTTCAAATTTCCCAAGAGATTTGTATTGGCGTAAACCCTGGTTTATGATCTAGGAGCCATAACGTGGCTCAAAGGCGTCCTCCTGTGACGGGAGCTAGTTTTTTAGACTCAGCTCGATGAGGCGGTTCGAATGAGTACAAATTCGAACCTCCTACCCTCTTTTCCAAAAACTGCCCCATATTACTGTACCTTTTTCTGGATTATAATAGTTTTTGGGCTATAAAACGCTATTCGGTCAGCGAACCCTATTCGATCTTGGATTATTCGTACTCTACTCGTCGAGCTCTACAAGAAGAGTGGTCGAACGTTCTCCAATCATTAGGCTTTTATTCCGTACTGGCCTGTTCAAATTTCCCAAGAGATTTGTATTGGCGTAAACCCTGGTTTATGATCTAGGAGCCATAACGTGGCTCAAAGGCGTCCTCCTGTGACGGGAGCTAGTTTTTTAGACTCAGCTCGATGAGGCGGTTCGAATGAGTACAAATTCGAACCTCCTACCCTCTTTTCCAAAAACTGCCCCATATTACTGTACCTTTTTCTGGATTATAATAGTTTTTGGGCTATAAAACGCTATTCGGTCAGCGAACCCTATTCGATCTTGGATTATTCGTACTCTACTCGTCGAGCTCTACAAGAAGAGTGGTCGAACGTTCTCCAATCATTAGGCTTTTATTCCGTACTGGCCTGTTCAAATTTCCCAAGAGATTTGTATTGGCTTAAACCCTGGTTTATGATCTAGGAGCCATAACGTGGCTCAAAGGCGTCCTCCTGTGACCGGAGCTAGTTTTTTAGACTCAGCTCGATGAGGCGGTTCGAATGAGTACAAATTCGAACCTCCTACCCTCTTTTCCAAAAACTGCCCCATATTACTGTACCTTTTTCTGGATTATAATAGTTTTTGGGCTATAAAACGCTATTCGGTCAGCGAACCCTATTCGATCTTGGATTATTCGTACTCTACTCGTCGAGCTCTACAAGAAGAGTGGTCGAACGTTCTCCAATCATTAGGCTTTTATTCCGTACTGGCCTGTTCAAATTTCCCAAGAGATTTGTATTGGCTTAAACCCTGGTTTATGATCTAGGAGCCATAACGTGGCTCAAAGGCGTCCTCCTGTGACGGGAGCTAGTTTTTTAGACTCAGCTCGATGAGGCGGTTCGAATGAGTACAAATTCGAACCTCCTACCCTCTTTTCCAAAAACTGCCCCATATTACTGTACCTTTTTCTGGATTATAATAGTTTTTGGGCTATAAAACGCTATTCGGTCAGCGAACCCTATTCGATCTTGGATTATTCGTACTCTACTCGTCGAGCTCTACAAGAAGAGTGGTCGAACGTTCTCCAATCATTAGGCTTTTATTCCGTACTGGCCTGTTCAAATTTCCCAAGAGATTTGTATTGGCGTAAACCCTGGTTTATGATCTAGGAGCCATAACGTGGCTCAAAGGCGTCCTCCTGTGACGGGAGCTAGTTTTTTAGACTCAGCTCGATGAGGCGGTTCGAATGAGTACAAATTCGAACCTCCTACCCTCTTTTCCAAAAACTGCCCCATATTACTGTACCTTTTTCTGGATTATAATAGTTTTTGGGCTATAAAACGCTATTCGGTCAGCGAACCCTATTCGATCTTGGATTATTCGTACTCTACTCGTCGAGCTCTACAAGAAGAGTGGTCGAACGTTCTCCAATCATTAGGCTTTTATTCCGTACTGGCCTGTTCAAATTTCCCAAGAGATTTGTATTGGCTTAAACCCTGGTTTATGATCTAGGAGCCATAACGTGGCTCAAAGGCGTCCTCCTGTGACGGGAGCTAGTTTTTTAGACTCAGCTCGATGAGGCGGTTCGAATGAGTACAAATTCGAACCTCCTACCCTCTTTTCCAAAAACTGCCCCATATTACTGTACCTTTTTCTGGATTATAATAGTTTTTGGGCTATAAAACGCTATTCGGTCAGCGAACCCTATTCGATCTTGGATTATTCGTACTCTACTCGTCGAGCTCTACAAGAAGAGTGGTCGAACGTTCTCCAATCATTAGGCTTTTATTCCGTACTGGCCTGTTCAAATTTCCCAAGAGATTTGTATTGGCTTAAACCCTGGTTTATGATCTAGGAGCCATAACGTGGCTCAAAGGCGTCCTCCTGTGACGGGAGCTAGTTTTTTAGACTCAGCTCGATGAGGCGGTTCGAATGAGTACAAATTCGAACCTCCTACCCTCTTTTCCAAAAACTGCCCCATATTACTGTACCTTTTTCTGGATTATAATAGTTTTTGGGCTATAAAACGCTATTCGGTCAGCGAACCCTATTCGATCTTGGATTATTCGTACTCTACTCGTCGAGCTCTACAAGAAGAGTGGTCGAACGTTCTCCAATCATTAGGCTTTTATTCCGTACTGGCCTGTTCAAATTGCCCAAGAGATTTGTATTGGCTTACCCCCTATTTTTGGACTATAATAGTTTTTGGGCTATAAAACGCTATTCGGTCAGCGAACCCTATTCGATCTTGGATTATTCGTACTCTACTCGTCGAGCTCTACAAGAAGAGTGGTCGAACGTTCTCCAATCATTAGGCTTTTATTCCGTACTGGCCTGTTCAAATTGCCCAAGAGATTTGTATTGGCTTACCCCCTATTTTTGGACTATAATAGTTTTTGGGCTATAAAACGCTATTCGGTCAGACAACCCTATTAGCTCTGTGGTTATTCGTACTCTACTCGTCGAGCTCTACAAGAAGAGTGGTCGAACGTTCTCCAATCATTAGGCTTTTATTCCGTACTGGCCTGTTCAAATTTCCCAAGAGATTTGTATTGGCTTAAACCCTGGTTTATGATCTAGGAGCCATAACGTGGCTCAAAGGCGTCCTCCTGGGACGGGAGCTAGTTTTTTAGACTCAGCTCGATGAGGCGGTTCGAATGAGTACAAATTCGAACCTCCTACCCTCTTTTCCAAAAACTGCCCCATATTACTGTACCTTTTTCTGGATTATAATAGTTTTTGGGCTATAAAACGCTATTCGGTCAGCGAACCCTATTCGATCTTGGATTATTCGTACTCTACTCGTCGAGCTCTACAAGAAGAGTGGTCGAACGTTCTCCAATCATTAGGCTTTTATTCCGTACTGGCCTGTTCAAATTTCCCAAGAGATTTGTATTGGCTTAAACCCTGGTTTATGATCTAGGAGCCATAACGTGGCTCAAAGGCGTCCTCCTGTGACGGGAGCTAGTTTTTTAGACTCAGCTCGATGAGGCGGTTCGAATGAGTACAAATTCGAACCTCCTACCCTCTTTTCCAAAAACTGCCCCATATTACTGTACCTTTTTCTGGATTATAATAGTTTTTGGGCTATAAAACGCTATTCGGTCAGCGAACCCTATTCGATCTTGAATTATTCGTACTCTACTCGTCGAGCTCTACAAGAAGAGTGGTCGAACGTTCTCCAATCATTAGGCTTTTATTCCGTACTGGCCTGTTCAAATTGCCCAAGAGATTTGTATTGGCTTAAACCCTGGTTTATGATCTAGGAGCCATAACGTGGCTCAAAGGCGTCCTCCTGTGACGGGAGCTAGTTTTTTAGACTCAGCTCGATGAGGCGGTTCGAATGAGTACAAATTCGAACCTCCTACCCTCTTTTCCAAAAACTGCCCCATATTACTGTACCTTTTTCTGGATTATAATAGTTTTTGGGCTATAAAACGCTATTCGGTCAGCGAACCCTATTCGATCTTGGATTATTCGTACTCTACTCGTCGAGCTCTACAAGAAGAGTGGTCGAACGTTCTCCAATCATTAGGCTTTTATTCCGTACTGGCCTGTTCAAATTGCCCAAGAGATTTGTATTGGCTTACCCCCTATTTTTGGACTATAATAGTTTTTGGGCTATAAAACGCTATTCGGTCAGCGAACCCTATTCGATCTTGGATTATTCGTACTCTACTCGTCGAGCTCTACAAGAAGAGTGGTCGAACGTTCTCCAATCATTAGGCTTTTATTCCGTACTGGCCTGTTCAAATTGCCCAAGAGATTTGTATTGGCTTACCCCCTATTTTTGGACTATAATAGTTTTTGGGCTATAAAACGCTATTCGGTCAGCGAACCCTATTCGATCTTGGATTATTCGTACTCTACTCGTCGAGCTCTACAAGAAGAGTGGTCGAACGTTCTCCAATCATTAGGCTTTTATTCCGTACTGGCCTGTTCAAATTTCCCAAGAGATTTGTATTGGCTTAAACCCTGGTTTATGATCTAGGAGCCATAACGTGGCTCAAAGGCGTCCTCCTGTGACGGGAGCTAGTTTTTTAGACTCAGCTCGATGAGGCGGTTCGAATGAGTACAAATTCGAACCTCCTACCCTCTTTTCCAAAAACTGCCCCATATTACTGTACCTTTTTCTGGATTATAATAGTTTTTGGGCTATAAAACGCTATTCGGTCAGCGAACCCTATTCGATCTTGGATTATTCGTACTCTACTCGTCGAGCTCTACAAGAAGAGTGGTCGAACGTTCTCCAATCATTAGGCTTTTATTCCGTACTGGCCTGTTCAAATTGCCCAAGAGATTTGTATTGGCTTACCCCCTATTTTTGGACTATAATAGTTTTTGGGCTATAAAACGCTATTCGGTCAGCGAACCCTATTCGATCTTGGATTATTCGTACTCTACTCGTCGAGCTCTACAAGAAGAGTGGTCGAACGTTCTCCAATCATTAGGCTTTTATTCCGTACTGGCCTGTTCAAATTTCCCAAGAGATTTGTATTGGCTTAAACCCTGGTTTATGATCTAGGAGCCATAACGTGGCTCAAAGGCGTCCTCCTGTGACGGGAGCTAGTTTTTTAGACTCAGCTCGATGAGGCGGTTCGAATGAGTACAAATTCGAACCTCCTACCCTCTTTTCCAAAAACTGCCCCATATTACTGTACCTTTTTCTGGATTATAATAGTTTTTGGGCTATAAAACGCTATTCGGTCAGCGAACCCTATTCGATCTTGAATTATTCGTACTCTACTCGTCGAGCTCTACAAGAAGAGTGGTCGAACGTTCTCCAATCATTAGGCTTTTATTCCGTACTGGCCTGTTCAAATTTCCCAAGAGATTTGTATTGGCGTAAACTCTGGTTTATGATCTAGGAGCCATAACGTGGCTCAAAGGCGTCCTCCTGTGACGGGAGCTAGTTTTTTAGACTCAGCTCGATGAGGCGGTTCGAATGAGTACAAATTCGAACCTCCTACCCTCTTTTCCAAAAACTGCCCCATATTACTGTACCTTTTTCTGGATTATAATAGTTTTTGGGCTATAAAACGCGATTTGTTCAGCGAACCCTATTCGATCTTGGATTATTCGTACTCTACTCGTCGAGCTCTACAAGAAGAGTGGTCGAACGTTCTCCAATCATTAGGCTTTTATTCCGTACTGGCCTGTTCAAATTTCCCAAGAGATTTGTATTGGCTTAAACCCTGGTTTATGATCTAGGAGCCATAACGTGGCTCAAAGGCGTCCTCCTGTGACGGGAGCTAGTTTTTTAGACTCAGCTCGATGAGGCGGTTCGAATGAGTACAAATTCGAACCTCCTACCCTCTTTTCCAAAAACTGCCCCATATTACTGTACCTTTTTCTGGATTATAATAGTTTTTGGGCTATAAAACGCTATTCGGTCAGCGAACCCTATTCGATCTTGGATTATTCGTACTCTACTCGTCGAGCTCTACAAGAAGAGTGGTCGAACGTTCTCCAATCATTAGGCTTTTATTCCGTACTGGCCTGTTCAAATTTCCCAAGAGATTTGTATTGGCTTAAACCCTGGTTTATGATCTAGGAGCCATAACGTGGCTCAAAGGCGTCCTCCTGTGACGGGAGCTAGTTTTTTAGACTCAGCTCGATGAGGCGGTTCGAATGAGTACAAATTCGAACCTCCTACCCTCTTTTCCAAAAACTGCCCCATATTACTGTACCTTTTTCTGGATTATAATAGTTTTTGGGCTATAAAACGCTATTCGGTCAGCGAACCCTATTCGATCTTGGATTATTCGTACTCTACTCGTCGAGCTCTACAAGAAGAGTGGTCGAACGTTCTCCAATCATTAGGCTTTTATTCCGTACTGGCCTGTTCAAATTGCCCAAGAGATTTGTATTGGCTTACCCCCTATTTTTGGACTATAATAGTTTTTGGGCTATAAAACGCTATTCGGTCAGCGAACCCTATTCGATCTTGGATTATTCGTACTCTACTCGTCGAGCTCTACAAGAAGAGTGGTCGAACGTTCTCCAATCATTAGGCTTTTATTCCGTACTGGCCTGTTCAAATTTCCCAAGAGATTTGTATTGGCTTAAACCCTGGTTTATGATCTAGGAGCCATAACGTGGCTCAAAGGCGTCCTCCTGTGACGGGAGCTAGTTTTTTAGACTCAGCTCGATGAGGCGGTTCGAATGAGTACAAATTCGAACCTCCTACCCTCTTTTCCAAAAACTGCCCCATATTACTGTACCTTTTTCTGGATTATAATAGTTTTTGGGCTATAAAACGCTATTCGGTCAGCGAACCCTATTCGATCTTGAATTATTCGTACTCTACTCGTCGAGCTCTACAAGAAGAGTGGTCGAACGTTCTCCAATCATTAGGCTTTTATTCCGTACTGGCCTGTTCAAATTTCCCAAGAGATTTGTATTGGCTTAAACCCTGGTTTATGATCTAGGAGCCATAACGTGGCTCAAAGGCGTCCTCCTGTGACGGGAGCTAGTTTTTTAGACTCAGCTCGATGAGGCGGTTCGAATGAGTACAAATTCGAACCTCCTACCCTCTTTTCCAAAAACTGCCCCATATTACTGTACCTTTTTCTGGATTATAATAGTTTTTGGGCTATAAAACGCTATTCGGTCAGCGAACCCTATTCGATCTTGGATTATTCGTACTCTACTCGTCGAGCTCTACAAGAAGAGTGGTCGAACGTTCTCCAATCATTAGGCTTTTATTCCGTACTGGCCTGTTCAAATTTCCCAAGAGATTTGTATTGGCTTAAACCCTGGTTTATGATCTAGGAGCCATAACGTGGCTCAAAGGCGTCCTCCTGTGACGGGAGCTAGTTTTTTAGACTCAGCTCGATGAGGCGGTTCGAATGAGTACAAATTCGAACCTCCTACCCTCTTTTCCAAAAACTGCCCCATATTACTGTACCTTTTTCTGGATTATAATAGTTTTTGGGCTATAAAACGCTATTCGGTCAGCGAACCCTATTCGATCTTGAATTATTCGTACTCTACTCGTCGAGCTCTACAAGAAGAGTGGTCGAACGTTCTCCAATCATTAGGCTTTTATTCCGTACTGGCCTGTTCAAATTGCCCAAGAGATTTGTATTGGCTTAAACCCTGGTTTATGATCTAGGAGCCATAACGTGGCTCAAAGGCGTCCTCCTGTGACGGGAGCTAGTTTTTTAGACTCAGCTCGATGAGGCGGTTCGAATGAGTACAAATTCGAACCTCCTACCCTCTTTTCCAAAAACTGCCCCATATTACTGTACCTTTTTCTGGATTATAATAGTTTTTGGGCTATAAAACGCTATTCGGTCAGCGAACCCTATTCGATCTTGGATTATTCGTACTCTACTCGTCGAGCTCTACAAGAAGAGTGGTCGAACGTTCTCCAATCATTAGGCTTTTATTCCGTACTGGCCTGTTCAAATTGCCCAAGAGATTTGTATTGGCTTACCCCCTATTTTTGGACTATAATAGTTTTTGGGCTATAAAACGCTATTCGGTCAGACAACCCTATTAGCTCTGTGGTTATTCGTACTCTACTCGTCGAGCTCTACAAGAAGAGTGGTCGAACGTTCTCCAATCATTAGGCTTTTATTCCGTACTGGCCTGTTCAAATTTCCCAAGAGATTTGTATTGGCTTAAACCCTGGTTTATGATCTAGGAGCCATAACGTGGCTCAAAGGCGTCCTCCTGTGACGGGAGCTAGTTTTTTAGACTCAGCTCGATGAGGCGGTTCGAATGAGTACAAATTCGAACCTCCTACCCTCTTTTCCAAAAACTGCCCCATATTACTGTACCTTTTTCTGGATTATAATAGTTTTTGGGCTATAAAACGCTATTCGGTCAGCGAACCCTATTCGATCTTGAATTATTCGTACTCTACTCGTCGAGCTCTACAAGAAGAGTGGTCGAACGTTCTCCAATCATTAGGCTTTTATTCCGTACTGGCCTGTTCAAATTGCCCAAGAGATTTGTATTGGCTTAAACCCTGGTTTATGATCTAGGAGCCATAACGTGGCTCAAAGGCGTCCTCCTGTGACGGGAGCTAGTTTTTTAGACTCAGCTCGATGAGGCGGTTCGAATGAGTACAAATTCGAACCTCCTACCCTCTTTTCCAAAAACTGCCCCATATTACTGTACCTTTTTCTGGATTATAATAGTTTTTGGGCTATAAAACGCTATTCGGTCAGCGAACCCTATTCGATCTTGGATTATTCGTACTCTACTCGTCGAGCTCTACAAGAAGAGTGGTCGAACGTTCTCCAATCATTAGGCTTTTATTCCGTACTGGCCTGTTCAAATTGCCCAAGAGATTTGTATTGGCTTACCCCCTATTTTTGGACTATAATAGTTTTTGGGCTATAAAACGCTATTCGGTCAGACAACCCTATTAGCTCTGTGGTTATTCGTACTCTACTCGTCGAGCTCTACAAGAAGAGTGGTCGAACGTTCTCCAATCATTAGGCTTTTATTCCGTACTGGCCTGTTCAAATTTCCCAAGAGATTTGTATTGGCTTAAACCCTGGTTTATGATCTAGGAGCCATAACGTGGCTCAAAGGCGTCCTCCTGTGACGGGAGCTAGTTTTTTAGACTCAGCTCGATGAGGCGGTTCGAATGAGTACAAATTCGAACCTCCTACCCTCTTTTCCAAAAACTGCCCCATATTACTGTACCTTTTTCTGGATTATAATAGTTTTTGGGCTATAAAACGCTATTCGGTCAGCGAACCCTATTCGATCTTGAATTATTCGTACTCTACTCGTCGAGCTCTACAAGAAGAGTGGTCGAACGTTCTCCAATCATTAGGCTTTTATTCCGTACTGGCCTGTTCAAATTGCCCAAGAGATTTGTATTGGCTTAAACCCTGGTTTATGATCTAGGAGCCATAACGTGGCTCAAAGGCGTCCTCCTGTGACGGGAGCTAGTTTTTTAGACTCAGCTCGATGAGGCGGTTCGAATGAGTACAAATTCGAACCTCCTACCCTCTTTTCCAAAAACTGCCCCATATTACTGTACCTTTTTCTGGATTATAATAGTTTTTGGGCTATAAAACGCTATTCGGTCAGCGAACCCTATTCGATCTTGGATTATTCGTACTCTACTCGTCGAGCTCTACAAGAAGAGTGGTCGAACGTTCTCCAATCATTAGGCTTTTATTCCGTACTGGCCTGTTCAAATTGCCCAAGAGATTTGTATTGGCTTACCCCCTATTTTTGGACTATAATAGTTTTTGGGCTATAAAACGCTATTCGGTCAGACAACCCTATTAGCTCTGTGGTTATTCGTACTCTACTCGTCGAGCTCTACAAGAAGAGTGGTCGAACGTTCTCCAATCATTAGGCTTTTATTCCGTACTGGCCTGTTCAAATTTCCCAAGAGATTTGTATCGGCGTAAACTCTGGTTTATGATCTAGGAGCCATAACGTGGCTCAAAGGCGTCCTCCTGTGACGGGAGCTAGTTTTTTAGACTCAGCTCGATGAGGCGGTTCGAATGAGTACAAATTCGAACCTCCTACCCTCTTTTCCAAAAACTGCCCCATATTACTGTACCTTTTTCTGGATTATAATAGTTTTTGGGCTATAAAACGCTATTCGGTCAGCGAACCCTATTCGATCTTGGATTATTCGTACTCTACTCGTCGAGCTCTACAAGAAGAGTGGTCGAACGTTCTCCAATCATTAGGCTTTTATTCCGTACTGGCCTGTTCAAATTTCCCAAGAGATTTGTATTGGCTTAAACCCTGGTTTATGATCTAGGAGCCATAACGTGGCTCAAAGGCGTCCTCCTGTGACGGGAGCTAGTTTTTTAGACTCAGCTCGATGAGGCGGTTCGAATGAGTACAAATTCGAACCTCCTACCCTCTTTTCCAAAAACTGCCCCATATTACTGTACCTTTTTCTGGATTATAATAGTTTTTGGGCTATAAAACGCTATTCGGTCAGCGAACCCTATTCGATCTTGGATTATTCGTACTCTACTCGTCGAGCTCTACAAGAAGAGTGGTCGAACGTTCTCCAATCATTAGGCTTTTATTCCGTACTGGCCTGTTCAAATTGCCCAAGAGATTTGTATTGGCTTACCCCCTATTTTTGGACTATAATAGTTTTTGGGCTATAAAACGCTATTCGGTCAGCGAACCCTATTCGATCTTGGATTATTCGTACTCTACTCGTCGAGCTCTACAAGAAGAGTGGTCGAACGTTCTCCAATCATTAGGCTTTTATTCCGTACTGGCCTGTTCAAATTGCCCAAGAGATTTGTATTGGCTTACCCCCTATTTTTGGACTATAATAGTTTTTGGGCTATAAAACGCTATTCGGTCAGACAACCCTATTAGCTCTGTGGTTATTCGTACTCTACTCGTCGAGCTCTACAAGAAGAGTGGTCGAACGTTCTCCAATCATTAGGCTTTTATTCCGTACTGGCCTGTTCAAATTTCCCAAGAGATTTGTATTGGCTTAAACCCTGGTTTATGATCTAGGAGCCATAACGTGGCTCAAAGGCGTCCTCCTGGGACGGGAGCTAGTTTTTTAGACTCAGCTCGATGAGGCGGTTCGAATGAGTACAAATTCGAACCTCCTACCCTCTTTTCCAAAAACTGCCCCATATTACTGTACCTTTTTCTGGATTATAATAGTTTTTGGGCTATAAAACGCTATTCGGTCAGCGAACCCTATTCGATCTTGGATTATTCGTACTCTACTCGTCGAGCTCTACAAGAGGAGTGGTCGAACGTTCTCCAATCATTAGGCTTTTATTCCGTACTGGCCTGTTCAAATTTCCCAAGAGATTTGTATTGGCGTAAACCCTGGTTTATGATCTAGGAGCCATAACGTGGCTCAAAGGCGTCCTCCTGTGACGGGAGCTAGTTTTTTAGACTCAGCTCGATGAGGCGGTTCGAATGAGTACAAATTCGAACCTCCTACCCTCTTTTCCAAAAACTGCCCCATATTACTGTACCTTTTTCTGGATTATAATAGTTTTTGGGCTATAAAACGCTATTCGGTCAGCGAACCCTATTCGATCTTGGATTATTCGTACTCTACTCGTCGAGCTCTACAAGAAGAGTGGTCGAACGTTCTCCAATCATTAGGCTTTTATTCCGTACTGGCCTGTTCAAATTTCCCAAGAGATTTGTATTGGCTTAAACCCTGGTTTATGATCTAGGAGCCATAACGTGGCTCAAAGGCGTCCTCCTGTGACGGGAGCTAGTTTTTTAGACTCAGCTCGATGAGGCGGTTCGAATGAGTACAAATTCGAACCTCCTACCCTCTTTTCCAAAAACTGCCCCATATTACTGTACCTTTTTCTGGATTATAATAGTTTTTGGGCTATAAAACGCTATTCGGTCAGCGAACCCTATTCGATCTTGGATTATTCGTACTCTACTCGTCGAGCTCTACAAGAAGAGTGGTCGAACGTTCTCCAATCATTAGGCTTTTATTCCGTACTGGCCTGTTCAAATTTCCCAAGAGATTTGTATTGGCGTAAACCCTGGTTTATGATCTAGGAGCCATAACGTGGCTCAAAGGCGTCCTCCTGTGACGGGAGCTAGTTTTTTAGACTCAGCTCGATGAGGCGGTTCGAATGAGTACAAATTCGAACCTCCTACCCTCTTTTCCAAAAACTGCCCCATATTACTGTACCTTTTTCTGGATTATAATAGTTTTTGGGCTATAAAACGCTATTCGGTCAGCGAACCCTATTCGATCTTGGATTATTCGTACTCTACTCGTCGAGCTCTACAAGAAGAGTGGTCGAACGTTCTCCAATCATTAGGCTTTTATTCCGTACTGGCCTGTTCAAATTTCCCAAGAGATTTGTATTGGCTTAAACCCTGGTTTATGATCTAGGAGCCATAACGTGGCTCAAAGGCGTCCTCCTGTGACGGGAGCTAGTTTTTTAGACTCAGCTCGATGAGGCGGTTCGAATGAGTACAAATTCGAACCTCCTACCCTCTTTTCCAAAAACTGCCCCATATTACTGTACCTTTTTCTGGATTATAATAGTTTTTGGGCTATAAAACGCTATTCGGTCAGCGAACCCTATTCGATCTTGGATTATTCGTACTCTACTCGTCGAGCTCTACAAGAAGAGTGGTCGAACGTTCTCCAATCATTAGGCTTTTATTCCGTACTGGCCTGTTCAAATTTCCCAAGAGATTTGTATTGGCGTAAACCCTGGTTTATGATCTAGGAGCCATAACGTGGCTCAAAGGCGTCCTCCTGTGACGGGAGCTAGTTTTTTAGACTCAGCTCGATGAGGCGGTTCGAATGAGTACAAATTCGAACCTCCTACCCTCTTTTCCAAAAACTGCCCCATATTACTGTACCTTTTTCTGGATTATAATAGTTTTTGGGCTATAAAACGCTATTCGGTCAGCGAACCCTATTCGATCTTGGATTATTCGTACTCTACTCGTCGAGCTCTACAAGAAGAGTGGTCGAACGTTCTCCAATCATTAGGCTTTTATTCCGTACTGGCCTGTTCAAATTTCCCAAGAGATTTGTATTGGCGTAAACCCTGGTTTATGATCTAGGAGCCATAACGTGGCTCAAAGGCGTCCTCCTGTGACGGGAGCTAGTTTTTTAGACTCAGCTCGATGAGGCGGTTCGAATGAGTACAAATTCGAACCTCCTACCCTCTTTTCCAAAAACTGCCCCATATTACTGTACCTTTTTCTGGATTATAATAGTTTTTGGGCTATAAAACGCTATTCGGTCAGCGAACCCTATTCGATCTTGGATTATTCGTACTCTACTCGTCGAGCTCTACAAGAAGAGTGGTCGAACGTTCTCCAATCATTAGGCTTTTATTCCGTACTGGCCTGTTCAAATTTCCCAAGAGATTTGTATTGGCGTAAACCCTGGTTTATGATCTAGGAGCCATAACGTGGCTCAAAGGCGTCCTCCTGTGACGGGAGCTAGTTTTTTAGACTCAGCTCGATGAGGCGGTTCGAATGAGTACAAATTCGAACCTCCTACCCTCTTTTCCAAAAACTGCCCCATATTACTGTACCTTTTTCTGGATTATAATAGTTTTTGGGCTATAAAACGCTATTCGGTCAGCGAACCCTATTCGATCTTGGATTATTCGTACTCTACTCGTCGAGCTCTACAAGAAGAGTGGTCGAACGTTCTCCAATCATTAGGCTTTTATTCCGTACTGGCCTGTTCAAATTTCCCAAGAGATTTGTATTGGCTTAAACCCTGGTTTATGATCTAGGAGCCATAACGTGGCTCAAAGGCGTCCTCCTGTGACCGGAGCTAGTTTTTTAGACTCAGCTCGATGAGGCGGTTCGAATGAGTACAAATTCGAACCTCCTACCCTCTTTTCCAAAAACTGCCCCATATTACTGTACCTTTTTCTGGATTATAATAGTTTTTGGGCTATAAAACGCTATTCGGTCAGCGAACCCTATTCGATCTTGGATTATTCGTACTCTACTCGTCGAGCTCTACAAGAAGAGTGGTCGAACGTTCTCCAATCATTAGGCTTTTATTCCGTACTGGCCTGTTCAAATTTCCCAAGAGATTTGTATTGGCTTAAACCCTGGTTTATGATCTAGGAGCCATAACGTGGCTCAAAGGCGTCCTCCTGTGACGGGAGCTAGTTTTTTAGACTCAGCTCGATGAGGCGGTTCGAATGAGTACAAATTCGAACCTCCTACCCTCTTTTCCAAAAACTGCCCCATATTACTGTACCTTTTTCTGGATTATAATAGTTTTTGGGCTATAAAACGCTATTCGGTCAGCGAACCCTATTCGATCTTGGATTATTCGTACTCTACTCGTCGAGCTCTACAAGAAGAGTGGTCGAACGTTCTCCAATCATTAGGCTTTTATTCCGTACTGGCCTGTTCAAATTGCCCAAGAGATTTGTATTGGCTTACCCCCTATTTTTGGACTATAATAGTTTTTGGGCTATAAAACGCTATTCGGTCAGACAACCCTATTAGCTCTGTGGTTATTCGTACTCTACTCGTCGAGCTCTACAAGAAGAGTGGTCGAACGTTCTCCAATCATTAGGCTTTTATTCCGTACTGGCCTGTTCAAATTTCCCAAGAGATTTGTATTGGCTTAAACCCTGGTTTATGATCTAGGAGCCATAACGTGGCTCAAAGGCGTCCTCCTGTGACGGGAGCTAGTTTTTTAGACTCAGCTCGATGAGGCGGTTCGAATGAGTACAAATTCGAACCTCCTACCCTCTTTTCCAAAAACTGCCCCATATTACTGTACCTTTTTCTGGATTATAATAGTTTTTGGGCTATAAAACGCTATTCGGTCAGCGAACCCTATTCGATCTTGGATTATTCGTACTCTACTCGTCGAGCTCTACAAGAAGAGTGGTCGAACGTTCTCCAATCATTAGGCTTTTATTCCGTACTGGCCTGTTCAAATTTCCCAAGAGATTTGTATTGGCTTAAACCCTGGTTTATGATCTAGGAGCCATAACGTGGCTCAAAGGCGTCCTCCTGTGACGGGAGCTAGTTTTTTAGACTCAGCTCGATGAGGCGGTTCGAATGAGTACAAATTCGAACCTCCTACCCTCTTTTCCAAAAACTGCCCCATATTACTGTACCTTTTTCTGGATTATAATAGTTTTTGGGCTATAAAACGCTATTCGGTCAGCGAACCCTATTCGATCTTGGATTATTCGTACTCTACTCGTCGAGCTCTACAAGAAGAGTGGTCGAACGTTCTCCAATCATTAGGCTTTTATTCCGTACTGGCCTGTTCAAATTGCCCAAGAGATTTGTATTGGCTTACCCCCTATTTTTGGACTATAATAGTTTTTGGGCTATAAAACGCTATTCGGTCAGACAACCCTATTAGCTCTGTGGTTATTCGTACTCTACTCGTCGAGCTCTACAAGAAGAGTGGTCGAACGTTCTCCAATCATTAGGCTTTTATTCCGTACTGGCCTGTTCAAATTTCCCAAGAGATTTGTATTGGCTTAAACCCTGGTTTATGATCTAGGAGCCATAACGTGGCTCAAAGGCGTCCTCCTGTGACGGGAGCTAGTTTTTTAGACTCAGCTCGATGAGGCGGTTCGAATGAGTACAAATTCGAACCTCCTACCCTCTTTTCCAAAAACTGCCCCATATTACTGTACCTTTTTCTGGATTATAATAGTTTTTGGGCTATAAAACGCTATTCGGTCAGCGAACCCTATTCGATCTTGAATTATTCGTACTCTACTCGTCGAGCTCTACAAGAAGAGTGGTCGAACGTTCTCCAATCATTAGGCTTTTATTCCGTACTGGCCTGTTCAAATTGCCCAAGAGATTTGTATTGGCTTAAACCCTGGTTTATGATCTAGGAGCCATAACGTGGCTCAAAGGCGTCCTCCTGTGACGGGAGCTAGTTTTTTAGACTCAGCTCGATGAGGCGGTTCGAATGAGTACAAATTCGAACCTCCTACCCTCTTTTCCAAAAACTGCCCCATATTACTGTACCTTTTTCTGGATTATAATAGTTTTTGGGCTATAAAACGCTATTCGGTCAGCGAACCCTATTCGATCTTGGATTATTCGTACTCTACTCGTCGAGCTCTACAAGAAGAGTGGTCGAACGTTCTCCAATCATTAGGCTTTTATTCCGTACTGGCCTGTTCAAATTGCCCAAGAGATTTGTATTGGCTTACCCCCTATTTTTGGACTATAATAGTTTTTGGGCTATAAAACGCTATTCGGTCAGACAACCCTATTAGCTCTGTGGTTATTCGTACTCTACTCGTCGAGCTCTACAAGAAGAGTGGTCGAACGTTCTCCAATCATTAGGCTTTTATTCCGTACTGGCCTGTTCAAATTTCCCAAGAGATTTGTATCGGCGTAAACTCTGGTTTATGATCTAGGAGCCATAACGTGGCTCAAAGGCGTCCTCCTGTGACGGGAGCTAGTTTTTTAGACTCAGCTCGATGAGGCGGTTCGAATGAGTACAAATTCGAACCTCCTACCCTCTTTTCCAAAAACTGCCCCATATTACTGTACCTTTTTCTGGATTATAATAGTTTTTGGGCTATAAAACGCTATTCGGTCAGCGAACCCTATTCGATCTTGGATTATTCGTACTCTACTCGTCGAGCTCTACAAGAAGAGTGGTCGAACGTTCTCCAATCATTAGGCTTTTATTCCGTACTGGCCTGTTCAAATTTCCCAAGAGATTTGTATTGGCTTAAACCCTGGTTTATGATCTAGGAGCCATAACGTGGCTCAAAGGCGTCCTCCTGTGACGGGAGCTAGTTTTTTAGACTCAGCTCGATGAGGCGGTTCGAATGAGTACAAATTCGAACCTCCTACCCTCTTTTCCAAAAACTGCCCCATATTACTGTACCTTTTTCTGGATTATAATAGTTTTTGGGCTATAAAACGCTATTCGGTCAGCAAACCCTATTCGATCTTGGATTATTCGTACTCTACTCGTCGAGCTCTACAAGAAGAGTGGTCGAACGTTCTCCAATCATTAGGCTTTTATTCCGTACTGGCCTGTTCAAATTGCCCAAGAGATTTGTATTGGCTTACCCCCTATTTTTGGACTATAATAGTTTTTGGGCTATAAAACGCTATTCGGTCAGCGAACCCTATTCGATCTTGGATTATTCGTACTCTACTCGTCGAGCTCTACAAGAAGAGTGGTCGAACGTTCTCCAATCATTAGGCTTTTATTCCGTACTGGCCTGTTCAAATTGCCCAAGAGATTTGTATTGGCTTACCCCCTATTTTTGGACTATAATAGTTTTTGGGCTATAAAACGCTATTCGGTCAGACAACCCTATTAGCTCTGTGGTTATTCGTACTCTACTCGTCGAGCTCTACAAGAAGAGTGGTCGAACGTTCTCCAATCATTAGGCTTTTATTCCGTACTGGCCTGTTCAAATTTCCCAAGAGATTTGTATTGGCTTAAACCCTGGTTTATGATCTAGGAGCCATAACGTGGCTCAAAGGCGTCCTCCTGGGACGGGAGCTAGTTTTTTAGACTCAGCTCGATGAGGCGGTTCGAATGAGTACAAATTCGAACCTCCTACCCTCTTTTCCAAAAACTGCCCCATATTACTGTACCTTTTTCTGGATTATAATAGTTTTTGGGCTATAAAACGCTATTCGGTCAGCGAACCTTATTCGATCTTGGATTATTCGTACTCTACTCGTCGAGCTCTACAAGAGGAGTGGTCGAACGTTCTCCAATCATTAGGCTTTTATTCCGTACTGGCCTGTTCAAATTTCCCAAGAGATTTGTATTGGCGTAAACCCTGGTTTATGATCTAGGAGCCATAACGTGGCTCAAAGGCGTCCTCCTGTGACGGGAGCTAGTTTTTTAGACTCAGCTCGATGAGGCGGTTCGAATGAGTACAAATTCGAACCTCCTACCCTCTTTTCCAAAAACTGCCCCATATTACTGTACCTTTTTCTGGATTATAATAGTTTTTGGGCTATAAAACGCTATTCGGTCAGCGAACCCTATTCGATCTTGGATTATTCGTACTCTACTCGTCGAGCTCTACAAGAAGAGTGGTCGAACGTTCTCCAATCATTAGGCTTTTATTCCGTACTGGCCTGTTCAAATTTCCCAAGAGATTTGTATTGGCGTAAACCCTGGTTTATGATCTAGGAGCCATAACGTGGCTCAAAGGCGTCCTCCTGTGACGGGAGCTAGTTTTTTAGACTCAGCTCGATGAGGCGGTTCGAATGAGTACAAATTCGAACCTCCTACCCTCTTTTCCAAAAACTGCCCCATATTACTGTACCTTTTTCTGGATTATAATAGTTTTTGGGCTATAAAACGCTATTCGGTCAGCGAACCCTATTCGATCTTGGATTATTCGTACTCTACTCGTCGAGCTCTACAAGAAGAGTGGTCGAACGTTCTCCAATCATTAGGCTTTTATTCCGTACTGGCCTGTTCAAATTTCCCAAGAGATTTGTATTGGCGTAAACCCTGGTTTATGATCTAGGAGCCATAACGTGGCTCAAAGGCGTCCTCCTGTGACGGGAGCTAGTTTTTTAGACTCAGCTCGATGAGGCGGTTCGAATGAGTACAAATTCGAACCTCCTACCCTCTTTTCCAAAAACTGCCCCATATTACTGTACCTTTTTCTGGATTATAATAGTTTTTGGGCTATAAAACGCTATTCGGTCAGCGAACCCTATTCGATCTTGGATTATTCGTACTCTACTCGTCGAGCTCTACAAGAAGAGTGGTCGAACGTTCTCCAATCATTAGGCTTTTATTCCGTACTGGCCTGTTCAAATTTCCCAAGAGATTTGTATTGGCTTAAACCCTGGTTTATGATCTAGGAGCCATAACGTGGCTCAAAGGCGTCCTCCTGTGACCGGAGCTAGTTTTTTAGACTCAGCTCGATGAGGCGGTTCGAATGAGTACAAATTCGAACCTCCTACCCTCTTTTCCAAAAACTGCCCCATATTACTGTACCTTTTTCTGGATTATAATAGTTTTTGGGCTATAAAACGCTATTCGGTCAGCGAACCCTATTCGATCTTGGATTATTCGTACTCTACTCGTCGAGCTCTACAAGAAGAGTGGTCGAACGTTCTCCAATCATTAGGCTTTTATTCCGTACTGGCCTGTTCAAATTTCCCAAGAGATTTGTATTGGCTTAAACCCTGGTTTATGATCTAGGAGCCATAACGTGGCTCAAAGGCGTCCTCCTGTGACGGGAGCTAGTTTTTTAGACTCAGCTCGATGAGGCGGTTCGAATGAGTACAAATTCGAACCTCCTACCCTCTTTTCCAAAAACTGCCCCATATTACTGTACCTTTTTCTGGATTATAATAGTTTTTGGGCTATAAAACGCTATTCGGTCAGCGAACCCTATTCGATCTTGGATTATTCGTACTCTACTCGTCGAGCTCTACAAGAAGAGTGGTCGAACGTTCTCCAATCATTAGGCTTTTATTCCGTACTGGCCTGTTCAAATTTCCCAAGAGATTTGTATTGGCGTAAACCCTGGTTTATGATCTAGGAGCCATAACGTGGCTCAAAGGCGTCCTCCTGTGACGGGAGCTAGTTTTTTAGACTCAGCTCGATGAGGCGGTTCGAATGAGTACAAATTCGAACCTCCTACCCTCTTTTCCAAAAACTGCCCCATATTACTGTACCTTTTTCTGGATTATAATAGTTTTTGGGCTATAAAACGCTATTCGGTCAGCGAACCCTATTCGATCTTGGATTATTCGTACTCTACTCGTCGAGCTCTACAAGAAGAGTGGTCGAACGTTCTCCAATCATTAGGCTTTTATTCCGTACTGGCCTGTTCAAATTTCCCAAGAGATTTGTATTGGCTTAAACCCTGGTTTATGATCTAGGAGCCATAACGTGGCTCAAAGGCGTCCTCCTGTGACGGGAGCTAGTTTTTTAGACTCAGCTCGATGAGGCGGTTCGAATGAGTACAAATTCGAACCTCCTACCCTCTTTTCCAAAAACTGCCCCATATTACTGTACCTTTTTCTGGATTATAATAGTTTTTGGGCTATAAAACGCTATTCGGTCAGCGAACCCTATTCGATCTTGGATTATTCGTACTCTACTCGTCGAGCTCTACAAGAAGAGTGGTCGAACGTTCTCCAATCATTAGGCTTTTATTCCGTACTGGCCTGTTCAAATTTCCCAAGAGATTTGTATTGGCGTAAACCCTGGTTTATGATCTAGGAGCCATAACGTGGCTCAAAGGCGTCCTCCTGTGACGGGAGCTAGTTTTTTAGACTCAGCTCGATGAGGCGGTTCGAATGAGTACAAATTCGAACCTCCTACCCTCTTTTCCAAAAACTGCCCCATATTACTGTACCTTTTTCTGGATTATAATAGTTTTTGGGCTATAAAACGCTATTCGGTCAGCGAACCCTATTCGATCTTGGATTATTCGTACTCTACTCGTCGAGCTCTACAAGAAGAGTGGTCGAACGTTCTCCAATCATTAGGCTTTTATTCCGTACTGGCCTGTTCAAATTTCCCAAGAGATTTGTATTGGCTTAAACCCTGGTTTATGATCTAGGAGCCATAACGTGGCTCAAAGGCGTCCTCCTGTGACGGGAGCTAGTTTTTTAGACTCAGCTCGATGAGGCGGTTCGAATGAGTACAAATTCGAACCTCCTACCCTCTTTTCCAAAAACTGCCCCATATTACTGTACCTTTTTCTGGATTATAATAGTTTTTGGGCTATAAAACGCTATTCGGTCAGCGAACCCTATTCGATCTTGGATTATTCGTACTCTACTCGTCGAGCTCTACAAGAAGAGTGGTCGAACGTTCTCCAATCATTAGGCTTTTATTCCGTACTGGCCTGTTCAAATTTCCCAAGAGATTTGTATTGGCGTAAACCCTGGTTTATGATCTAGGAGCCATAACGTGGCTCAAAGGCGTCCTCCTGTGACGGGAGCTAGTTTTTTAGACTCAGCTCGATGAGGCGGTTCGAATGAGTACAAATTCGAACCTCCTACCCTCTTTTCCAAAAACTGCCCCATATTACTGTACCTTTTTCTGGATTATAATAGTTTTTGGGCTATAAAACGCTATTCGGTCAGCGAACCCTATTCGATCTTGGATTATTCGTACTCTACTCGTCGAGCTCTACAAGAAGAGTGGTCGAACGTTCTCCAATCATTAGGCTTTTATTCCGTACTGGCCTGTTCAAATTTCCCAAGAGATTTGTATTGGCTTAAACCCTGGTTTATGATCTAGGAGCCATAACGTGGCTCAAAGGCGTCCTCCTGTGACCGGAGCTAGTTTTTTAGACTCAGCTCGATGAGGCGGTTCGAATGAGTACAAATTCGAACCTCCTACCCTCTTTTCCAAAAACTGCCCCATATTACTGTACCTTTTTCTGGATTATAATAGTTTTTGGGCTATAAAACGCTATTCGGTCAGCGAACCCTATTCGATCTTGGATTATTCGTACTCTACTCGTCGAGCTCTACAAGAAGAGTGGTCGAACGTTCTCCAATCATTAGGCTTTTATTCCGTACTGGCCTGTTCAAATTTCCCAAGAGATTTGTATTGGCTTAAACCCTGGTTTATGATCTAGGAGCCATAACGTGGCTCAAAGGCGTCCTCCTGTGACGGGAGCTAGTTTTTTAGACTCAGCTCGATGAGGCGGTTCGAATGAGTACAAATTCGAACCTCCTACCCTCTTTTCCAAAAACTGCCCCATATTACTGTACCTTTTTCTGGATTATAATAGTTTTTGGGCTATAAAACGCTATTCGGTCAGCGAACCCTATTCGATCTTGGATTATTCGTACTCTACTCGTCGAGCTCTACAAGAAGAGTGGTCGAACGTTCTCCAATCATTAGGCTTTTATTCCGTACTGGCCTGTTCAAATTTCCCAAGAGATTTGTATTGGCGTAAACCCTGGTTTATGATCTAGGAGCCATAACGTGGCTCAAAGGCGTCCTCCTGTGACCGGAGCTAGTTTTTTAGACTCAGCTCGATGAGGCGGTTCGAATGAGTACAAATTCGAACCTCCTACCCTCTTTTCCAAAAACTGCCCCATATTACTGTACCTTTTTCTGGATTATAATAGTTTTTGGGCTATAAAACGCTATTCGGTCAGCGAACCCTATTCGATCTTGGATTATTCGTACTCTACTCGTCGAGCTCTACAAGAAGAGTGGTCGAACGTTCTCCAATCATTAGGCTTTTATTCCGTACTGGCCTGTTCAAATTTCCCAAGAGATTTGTATTGGCTTAAACCCTGGTTTATGATCTAGGAGCCATAACGTGGCTCAAAGGCGTCCTCCTGTGACGGGAGCTAGTTTTTTAGACTCAGCTCGATGAGGCGGTTCGAATGAGTACAAATTCGAACCTCCTACCCTCTTTTCCAAAAACTGCCCCATATTACTGTACCTTTTTCTGGATTATAATAGTTTTTGGGCTATAAAACGCTATTCGGTCAGCGAACCCTATTCGATCTTGGATTATTCGTACTCTACTCGTCGAGCTCTACAAGAAGAGTGGTCGAACGTTCTCCAATCATTAGGCTTTTATTCCGTACTGGCCTGTTCAAATTTCCCAAGAGATTTGTATTGGCGTAAACCCTGGTTTATGATCTAGGAGCCATAACGTGGCTCAAAGGCGTCCTCCTGTGACGGGAGCTAGTTTTTTAGACTCAGCTCGATGAGGCGGTTCGAATGAGTACAAATTCGAACCTCCTACCCTCTTTTCCAAAAACTGCCCCATATTACTGTACCTTTTTCTGGATTATAATAGTTTTTGGGCTATAAAACGCTATTCGGTCAGCGAACCCTATTCGATCTTGGATTATTCGTACTCTACTCGTCGAGCTCTACAAGAAGAGTGGTCGAACGTTCTCCAATCATTAGGCTTTTATTCCGTACTGGCCTGTTCAAATTTCCCAAGAGATTTGTATTGGCTTAAACCCTGGTTTATGATCTAGGAGCCATAACGTGGCTCAAAGGCGTCCTCCTGTGACGGGAGCTAGTTTTTTAGACTCAGCTCGATGAGGCGGTTCGAATGAGTACAAATTCGAACCTCCTACCCTCTTTTCCAAAAACTGCCCCATATTACTGTACCTTTTTCTGGATTATAATAGTTTTTGGGCTATAAAACGCTATTCGGTCAGCGAACCCTATTCGATCTTGGATTATTCGTACTCTACTCGTCGAGCTCTACAAGAAGAGTGGTCGAACGTTCTCCAATCATTAGGCTTTTATTCCGTACTGGCCTGTTCAAATTTCCCAAGAGATTTGTATTGGCGTAAACCCTGGTTTATGATCTAGGAGCCATAACGTGGCTCAAAGGCGTCCTCCTGTGACGGGAGCTAGTTTTTTAGACTCAGCTCGATGAGGCGGTTCGAATGAGTACAAATTCGAACCTCCTACCCTCTTTTCCAAAAACTGCCCCATATTACTGTACCTTTTTCTGGATTATAATAGTTTTTGGGCTATAAAACGCTATTCGGTCAGCGAACCCTATTCGATCTTGGATTATTCGTACTCTACTCGTCGAGCTCTACAAGAAGAGTGGTCGAACGTTCTCCAATCATTAGGCTTTTATTCCGTACTGGCCTGTTCAAATTTCCCAAGAGATTTGTATTGGCTTAAACCCTGGTTTATGATCTAGGAGCCATAACGTGGCTCAAAGGCGTCCTCCTGTGACGGGAGCTAGTTTTTTAGACTCAGCTCGATGAGGCGGTTCGAATGAGTACAAATTCGAACCTCCTACCCTCTTTTCCAAAAACTGCCCCATATTACTGTACCTTTTTCTGGATTATAATAGTTTTTGGGCTATAAAACGCTATTCGGTCAGCGAACCCTATTCGATCTTGGATTATTCGTACTCTACTCGTCGAGCTCTACAAGAAGAGTGGTCGAACGTTCTCCAATCATTAGGCTTTTATTCCGTACTGGCCTGTTCAAATTTCCCAAGAGATTTGTATTGGCGTAAACCCTGGTTTATGATCTAGGAGCCATAACGTGGCTCAAAGGCGTCCTCCTGTGACGGGAGCTAGTTTTTTAGACTCAGCTCGATGAGGCGGTTCGAATGAGTACAAATTCGAACCTCCTACCCTCTTTTCCAAAAACTGCCCCATATTACTGTACCTTTTTCTGGATTATAATAGTTTTTGGGCTATAAAACGCTATTCGGTCAGCGAACCCTATTCGATCTTGGATTATTCGTACTCTACTCGTCGAGCTCTACAAGAAGAGTGGTCGAACGTTCTCCAATCATTAGGCTTTTATTCCGTACTGGCCTGTTCAAATTTCCCAAGAGATTTGTATTGGCTTAAACCCTGGTTTATGATCTAGGAGCCATAACGTGGCTCAAAGGCGTCCTCCTGTGACGGGAGCTAGTTTTTTAGACTCAGCTCGATGAGGCGGTTCGAATGAGTACAAATTCGAACCTCCTACCCTCTTTTCCAAAAACTGCCCCATATTACTGTACCTTTTTCTGGATTATAATAGTTTTTGGGCTATAAAACGCTATTCGGTCAGCGAACCCTATTCGATCTTGGATTATTCGTACTCTACTCGTCGAGCTCTACAAGAAGAGTGGTCGAACGTTCTCCAATCATTAGGCTTTTATTCCGTACTGGCCTGTTCAAATTTCCCAAGAGATTTGTATTGGCTTAAACCCTGGTTTATGATCTAGGAGCCATAACGTGGCTCAAAGGCGTCCTCCTGTGACGGGAGCTAGTTTTTTAGACTCAGCTCGATGAGGCGGTTCGAATGAGTACAAATTCGAACCTCCTACCCTCTTTTCCAAAAACTGCCCCATATTACTGTACCTTTTTCTGGATTATAATAGTTTTTGGGCTATAAAACGCTATTCGGTCAGCGAACCCTATTCGATCTTGGATTATTCGTACTTTACTCGTCGAGCTCTACAAGAAGAGTGGTCGAACGTTCTCCAATCATTAGGCTTTTATTCCGTACTGGCCTGTTCAAATTTCCCAAGAGATTTGTATTGGCGTAAACCCTGGTTTATGATCTAGGAGCCATAACGTGGCTCAAAGGCGTCCTCCTGTGACGGGAGCTAGTTTTTTAGACTCAGCTCGATGAGGCGGTTCGAATGAGTACAAATTCGAACCTCCTACCCTCTTTTCCAAAAACTGCCCCATATTACTGTACCTTTTTCTGGATTATAATAGTTTTTGGGCTATAAAACGCTATTCGGTCAGCGAACCCTATTCGATCTTGGATTATTCGTACTCTACTCGTCGAGCTCTACAAGAAGAGTGGTCGAACGTTCTCCAATCATTAGGCTTTTATTCCGTACTGGCCTGTTCAAATTTCCCAAGAGATTTGTATTGGCTTAAACCCTGGTTTATGATCTAGGAGCCATAACGTGGCTCAAAGGCGTCCTCCTGTGACGGGAGCTAGTTTTTTAGACTCAGCTCGATGAGGCGGTTCGAATGAGTACAAATTCGAACCTCCTACCCTCTTTTCCAAAAACTGCCCCATATTACTGTACCTTTTTCTGGATTATAATAGTTTTTGGGCTATAAAACGCTATTCGGTCAGCGAACCCTATTCGATCTTGGATTATTCGTACTCTACTCGTCGAGCTCTACAAGAAGAGTGGTCGAACGTTCTCCAATCATTAGGCTTTTATTCCGTACTGGCCTGTTCAAATTTCCCAAGAGATTTGTATTGGCGTAAACCCTGGTTTATGATCTAGGAGCCATAACGTGGCTCAAAGGCGTCCTCCTGTGACGGGAGCTAGTTTTTTAGACTCAGCTCGATGAGGCGGTTCGAATGAGTACAAATTCGAACCTCCTACCCTCTTTTCCAAAAACTGCCCCATATTACTGTACCTTTTTCTGGATTATAATAGTTTTTGGGCTATAAAACGCTATTCGGTCAGCGAACCCTATTCGATCTTGGATTATTCGTACTCTACTCGTCGAGCTCTACAAGAAGAGTGGTCGAACGTTCTCCAATCATTAGGCTTTTATTCCGTACTGGCCTGTTCAAATTTCCCAAGAGATTTGTATTGGCTTAAACCCTGGTTTATGATCTAGGAGCCATAACGTGGCTCAAAGGCGTCCTCCTGTGACGGGAGCTAGTTTTTTAGACTCAGCTCGATGAGGCGGTTCGAATGAGTACAAATTCGAACCTCCTACCCTCTTTTCCAAAAACTGCCCCATATTACTGTACCTTTTTCTGGATTATAATAGTTTTTGGGCTATAAAACGCTATTCGGTCAGCGAACCCTATTCGATCTTGGATTATTCGTACTCTACTCGTCGAGCTCTACAAGAAGAGTGGTCGAACGTTCTCCAATCATTAGGCTTTTATTCCGTACTGGCCTGTTCAAATTTCCCAAGAGATTTGTATTGGCTTAAACCCTGGTTTATGATCTAGGAGCCATAACGTGGCTCAAAGGCGTCCTCCTGTGACGGGAGCTAGTTTTTTAGACTCAGCTCGATGAGGCGGTTCGAATGAGTACAAATTCGAACCTCCTACCCTCTTTTCCAAAAACTGCCCCATATTACTGTACCTTTTTCTGGATTATAATAGTTTTTGGGCTATAAAACGCTATTCGGTCAGCGAACCCTATTCGATCTTGGATTATTCGTACTCTACTCGTCGAGCTCTACAAGAAGAGTGGTCGAACGTTCTCCAATCATTAGGCTTTTATTCCGTACTGGCCTGTTCAAATTTCCCAAGAGATTTGTATTGGCTTAAACCCTGGTTTATGATCTAGGAGCCATAACGTGGCTCAAAGGCGTCCTCCTGTGACGGGAGCTAGTTTTTTAGACTCAGCTCGATGAGGCGGTTCGAATGAGTACAAATTCGAACCTCCTACCCTCTTTTCCAAAAACTGCCCCATATTACTGTACCTTTTTCTGGATTATAATAGTTTTTGGGCTATAAAACGCTATTCGGTCAGCGAACCCTATTCGATCTTGGATTATTCGTACTCTACTCGTCGAGCTCTACAAGAAGAGTGGTCGAACGTTCTCCAATCATTAGGCTTTTATTCCGTACTGGCCTGTTCAAATTTCCCAAGAGATTTGTATTGGCGTAAACCCTGGTTTATGATCTAGGAGCCATAACGTGGCTCAAAGGCGTCCTCCTGTGACGGGAGCTAGTTTTTTAGACTCAGCTCGATGAGGCGGTTCGAATGAGTACAAATTCGAACCTCCTACCCTCTTTTCCAAAAACTGCCCCATATTACTGTACCTTTTTCTGGATTATAATAGTTTTTGGGCTATAAAACGCTATTCGGTCAGCGAACCCTATTCGATCTTGGATTATTCGTACTCTACTCGTCGAGCTCTACAAGAAGAGTGGTCGAACGTTCTCCAATCATTAGGCTTTTATTCCGTACTGGCCTGTTCAAATTTCCCAAGAGATTTGTATTGGCTTAAACCCTGGTTTATGATCTAGGAGCCATAACGTGGCTCAAAGGCGTCCTCCTGTGACGGGAGCTAGTTTTTTAGACTCAGCTCGATGAGGCGGTTCGAATGAGTACAAATTCGAACCTCCTACCCTCTTTTCCAAAAACTGCCCCATATTACTGTACCTTTTTCTGGATTATAATAGTTTTTGGGCTATAAAACGCTATTCGGTCAGCGAACCCTATTCGATCTTGGATTATTCGTACTCTACTCGTCGAGCTCTACAAGAAGAGTGGTCGAACGTTCTCCAATCATTAGGCTTTTATTCCGTACTGGCCTGTTCAAATTTCCCAAGAGATTTGTATTGGCTTAAACCCTGGTTTATGATCTAGGAGCCATAACGTGGCTCAAAGGCGTCCTCCTGTGACGGGAGCTAGTTTTTTAGACTCAGCTCGATGAGGCGGTTCGAATGAGTACAAATTCGAACCTCCTACCCTCTTTTCCAAAAACTGCCCCATATTACTGTACCTTTTTCTGGATTATAATAGTTTTTGGGCTATAAAACGCTATTCGGTCAGCGAACCCTATTCGATCTTGGATTATTCGTACTCTACTCGTCGAGCTCTACAAGAAGAGTGGTCGAACGTTCTCCAATCATTAGGCTTTTATTCCGTACTGGCCTGTTCAAATTTCCCAAGAGATTTGTATTGGCGTAAACCCTGGTTTATGATCTAGGAGCCATAACGTGGCTCAAAGGCGTCCTCCTGTGACGGGAGCTAGTTTTTTAGACTCAGCTCGATGAGGCGGTTCGAATGAGTACAAATTCGAACCTCCTACCCTCTTTTCCAAAAACTGCCCCATATTACTGTACCTTTTTCTGGATTATAATAGTTTTTGGGCTATAAAACGCTATTCGGTCAGCGAACCCTATTCGATCTTGGATTATTCGTACTCTACTCGTCGAGCTCTACAAGAAGAGTGGTCGAACGTTCTCCAATCATTAGGCTTTTATTCCGTACTGGCCTGTTCAAATTTCCCAAGAGATTTGTATTGGCTTAAACCCTGGTTTATGATCTAGGAGCCATAACGTGGCTCAAAGGCGTCCTCCTGTGACGGGAGCTAGTTTTTTAGACTCAGCTCGATGAGGCGGTTCGAATGAGTACAAATTCGAACCTCCTACCCTCTTTTCCAAAAACTGCCCCATATTACTGTACCTTTTTCTGGATTATAATAGTTTTTGGGCTATAAAACGCTATTCGGTCAGCGAACCCTATTCGATCTTGGATTATTCGTACTCTACTCGTCGAGCTCTACAAGAAGAGTGGTCGAACGTTCTCCAATCATTAGGCTTTTATTCCGTACTGGCCTGTTCAAATTTCCCAAGAGATTTGTATTGGCGTAAACCCTGGTTTATGATCTAGGAGCCATAACGTGGCTCAAAGGCGTCCTCCTGTGACGGGAGCTAGTTTTTTAGACTCAGCTCGATGAGGCGGTTCGAATGAGTACAAATTCGAACCTCCTACCCTCTTTTCCAAAAACTGCCCCATATTACTGTACCTTTTTCTGGATTATAATAGTTTTTGGGCTATAAAACGCTATTCGGTCAGCGAACCCTATTCGATCTTGGATTATTCGTACTCTACTCGTCGAGCTCTACAAGAAGAGTGGTCGAACGTTCTCCAATCATTAGGCTTTTATTCCGTACTGGCCTGTTCAAATTTCCCAAGAGATTTGTATTGGCTTAAACCCTGGTTTATGATCTAGGAGCCATAACGTGGCTCAAAGGCGTCCTCCTGTGACGGGAGCTAGTTTTTTAGACTCAGCTCGATGAGGCGGTTCGAATGAGTACAAATTCGAACCTCCTACCCTCTTTTCCAAAAACTGCCCCATATTACTGTACCTTTTTCTGGATTATAATAGTTTTTGGGCTATAAAACGCTATTCGGTCAGCGAACCCTATTCGATCTTGGATTATTCGTACTCTACTCGTCGAGCTCTACAAGAAGAGTGGTCGAACGTTCTCCAATCATTAGGCTTTTATTCCGTACTGGCCTGTTCAAATTTCCCAAGAGATTTGTATTGGCTTAAACCCTGGTTTATGATCTAGGAGCCATAACGTGGCTCAAAGGCGTCCTCCTGTGACGGGAGCTAGTTTTTTAGACTCAGCTCGATGAGGCGGTTCGAATGAGTACAAATTCGAACCTCCTACCCTCTTTTCCAAAAACTGCCCCATATTACTGTACCTTTTTCTGGATTATAATAGTTTTTGGGCTATAAAACGCTATTCGGTCAGCGAACCCTATTCGATCTTGGATTATTCGTACTCTACTCGTCGAGCTCTACAAGAAGAGTGGTCGAACGTTCTCCAATCATTAGGCTTTTATTCCGTACTGGCCTGTTCAAATTTCCCAAGAGATTTGTATTGGCGTAAACCCTGGTTTATGATCTAGGAGCCATAACGTGGCTCAAAGGCGTCCTCCTGTGACGGGAGCTAGTTTTTTAGACTCAGCTCGATGAGGCGGTTCGAATGAGTACAAATTCGAACCTCCTACCCTCTTTTCCAAAAACTGCCCCATATTACTGTACCTTTTTCTGGATTATAATAGTTTTTGGGCTATAAAACGCTATTCGGTCAGCGAACCCTATTCGATCTTGGATTATTCGTACTCTACTCGTCGAGCTCTACAAGAAGAGTGGTCGAACGTTCTCCAATCATTAGGCTTTTATTCCGTACTGGCCTGTTCAAATTTCCCAAGAGATTTGTATTGGCGTAAACCCTGGTTTATGATCTAGGAGCCATAACGTGGCTCAAAGGCGTCCTCCTGTGACGGGAGCTAGTTTTTTAGACTCAGCTCGATGAGGCGGTTCGAATGAGTACAAATTCGAACCTCCTACCCTCTTTTCCAAAAACTGCCCCATATTACTGTACCTTTTTCTGGATTATAATAGTTTTTGGGCTATAAAACGCTATTCGGTCAGCGAACCCTATTCGATCTTGGATTATTCGTACTCTACTCGTCGAGCTCTACAAGAAGAGTGGTCGAACGTTCTCCAATCATTAGGCTTTTATTCCGTACTGGCCTGTTCAAATTTCCCAAGAGATTTGTATTGGCTTAAACCCTGGTTTATGATCTAGGAGCCATAACGTGGCTCAAAGGCGTCCTCCTGTGACGGGAGCTAGTTTTTTAGACTCAGCTCGATGAGGCGGTTCGAATGAGTACAAATTCGAACCTCCTACCCTCTTTTCCAAAAACTGCCCCATATTACTGTACCTTTTTCTGGATTATAATAGTTTTTGGGCTATAAAACGCTATTCGGTCAGCGAACCCTATTCGATCTTGGATTATTCGTACTCTACTCGTCGAGCTCTACAAGAAGAGTGGTCGAACGTTCTCCAATCATTAGGCTTTTATTCCGTACTGGCCTGTTCAAATTTCCCAAGAGATTTGTATTGGCGTAAACCCTGGTTTATGATCTAGGAGCCATAACGTGGCTCAAAGGCGTCCTCCTGTGACGGGAGCTAGTTTTTTAGACTCAGCTCGATGAGGCGGTTCGAATGAGTACAAATTCGAACCTCCTACCCTCTTTTCCAAAAACTGCCCCATATTACTGTACCTTTTTCTGGATTATAATAGTTTTTGGGCTATAAAACGCTATTCGGTCAGCGAACCCTATTCGATCTTGGATTATTCGTACTCTACTCGTCGAGCTCTACAAGAAGAGTGGTCGAACGTTCTCCAATCATTAGGCTTTTATTCCGTACTGGCCTGTTCAAATTTCCCAAGAGATTTGTATTGGCGTAAACCCTGGTTTATGATCTAGGAGCCATAACGTGGCTCAAAGGCGTCCTCCTGTGACGGGAGCTAGTTTTTTAGACTCAGCTCGATGAGGCGGTTCGAATGAGTACAAATTCGAACCTCCTACCCTCTTTTCCAAAAACTGCCCCATATTACTGTACCTTTTTCTGGATTATAATAGTTTTTGGGCTATAAAACGCTATTCGGTCAGCGAACCCTATTCGATCTTGGATTATTCGTACTCTACTCGTCGAGCTCTACAAGAAGAGTGGTCGAACGTTCTCCAATCATTAGGCTTTTATTCCGTACTGGCCTGTTCAAATTGCCCAAGAGATTTGTATTGGCTTACCCCCTATTTTTGGACTATAATAGTTTTTGGGCTATAAAACGCTATTCGGTCAGACAACCCTATTAGCTCTGTGGTTATTCGTACTGTACTCGTCGAGCTCTACAAGAAGAGTGGTCGAACGTTCTCCAATCATTAGGCTTTTATTCCGTACTGGCCTGTTCAAATTGCCCAAGAGATTTGTATTGGCTTACCCCCTATTTTTGGACTATAATAGTTTTTGGGCTATAAAACGCTATTCGGTCAGACAACCCTATTAGCTCTGTGGTTATTCGTACTGTACTCGTCGAGCTCTACAAGAAGAGTGGTCGAACGTTCTCCAATCATTAGGCTTTTATTCCGTACTGGCCTGTTCAAATTGCCCAAGAGATTTGTATTGGCTTACCCCCTATTTTTGGACTATAATAGTTTTTGGGCTATAAAACGCTATTCGGTCAGCGAACCCTATTCGATCTTGGATTATTCGTACTCTACTCGTCGAGCTCTACAAGAAGAGTGGTCGAACGTTCTCCAATCATTAGGCTTTTATTCCGTACTGGCCTGTTCAAATTTCCCAAGAGATTTGTATTGGCTTAAACCCTGGTTTATGATCTAGGAGCCATAACGTGGCTCAAAGGCGTCCCCCTGTGACGGGAGCTAGTTTTTTAGACTCAGCTCGATGAGGCGGTTCGAATGAGTACAAATTCGAACCTCCTACCCTCTTTTCCAAAAACTGCCCCATATTACTGTACCTTTTTCTGGATTATAATAGTTTTTGGGCTATAAAACGCTATTCGGTCAGCGAACCCTATTCGATCTTGGATTATTCGTACTCTACTCGTCGAGCTCTACAAGAAGAGTGGTCGAACGTTCTCCAATCATTAGGCTTTTATTCCGTACTGGCCTGTTCAAATTTCCCAAGAGATTTGTATTGGCGTAAACCCTGGTTTATGATCTAGGAGCCATAACGTGGCTCAAAGGCGTCCTCCTGTGACGGGAGCTAGTTTTTTAGACTCAGCTCGATGAGGCGGTTCGAATGAGTACAAATTCGAACCTCCTACCCTCTTTTCCAAAAACTGCCCCATATTACTGTACCTTTTTCTGGATTATAATAGTTTTTGGGCTATAAAACGCTATTCGGTCAGCGAACCCTATTCGATCTTGGATTATTCGTACTCTACTCGTCGAGCTCTACAAGAAGAGTGGTCGAACGTTCTCCAATCATTAGGCTTTTATTCCGTACTGGCCTGTTCAAATTTCCCAAGAGATTTGTATTGGCTTAAACCCTGGTTTATGATCTAGGAGCCATAACGTGGCTCAAAGGCGTCCTCCTGTGACGGGAGCTAGTTTTTTAGACTCAGCTCGATGAGGCGGTTCGAATGAGTACAAATTCGAACCTCCTACCCTCTTTTCCAAAAACTGCCCCATATTACTGTACCTTTTTCTGGATTATAATAGTTTTTGGGCTATAAAACGCTATTCGGTCAGCGAACCCTATTCGATCTTGGATTATTCGTACTCTACTCGTCGAGCTCTACAAGAAGAGTGGTCGAACGTTCTCCAATCATTAGGCTTTTATTCCGTACTGGCCTGTTCAAATTTCCCAAGAGATTTGTATTGGCTTAAACCCTGGTTTATGATCTAGGAGCCATAACGTGGCTCAAAGGCGTCCTCCTGTGACGGGAGCTAGTTTTTTAGACTCAGCTCGATGAGGCGGTTCGAATGAGTACAAATTCGAACCTCCTACCCTCTTTTCCAAAAACTGCCCCATATTACTGTACCTTTTTCTGGATTATAATAGTTTTTGGGCTATAAAACGCTATTCGGTCAGCGAACCCTATTCGATCTTGGATTATTCGTACTCTACTCGTCGAGCTCTACAAGAAGAGTGGTCGAACGTTCTCCAATCATTAGGCTTTTATTCCGTACTGGCCTGTTCAAATTTCCCAAGAGATTTGTATTGGCTTAAACCCTGGTTTATGATCTAGGAGCCATAACGTGGCTCAAAGGCGTCCTCCTGTGACGGGAGCTAGTTTTTTAGACTCAGCTCGATGAGGCGGTTCGAATGAGTACAAATTCGAACCTCCTACCCTCTTTTCCAAAAACTGCCCCATATTACTGTACCTTTTTCTGGATTATAATAGTTTTTGGGCTATAAAACGCTATTCGGTCAGCGAACCCTATTCGATCTTGGATTATTCGTACTCTACTCGTCGAGCTCTACAAGAAGAGTGGTCGAACGTTCTCCAATCATTAGGCTTTTATTCCGTACTGGCCTGTTCAAATTTCCCAAGAGATTTGTATTGGCGTAAACCCTGGTTTATGATCTAGGAGCCATAACGTGGCTCAAAGGCGTCCTCCTGTGACGGGAGCTAGTTTTTTAGACTCAGCTCGATGAGGCGGTTCGAATGAGTACAAATTCGAACCTCCTACCCTCTTTTCCAAAAACTGCCCCATATTACTGTACCTTTTTCTGGATTATAATAGTTTTTGGGCTATAAAACGCTATTCGGTCAGCGAACCCTATTCGATCTTGGATTATTCGTACTCTACTCGTCGAGCTCTACAAGAAGAGTGGTCGAACGTTCTCCAATCATTAGGCTTTTATTCCGTACTGGCCTGTTCAAATTTCCCAAGAGATTTGTATTGGCTTAAACCCTGGTTTATGATCTAGGAGCCATAACGTGGCTCAAAGGCGTCCTCCTGTGACGGGAGCTAGTTTTTTAGACTCAGCTCGATGAGGCGGTTCGAATGAGTACAAATTCGAACCTCCTACCCTCTTTTCCAAAAACTGCCCCATATTACTGTACCTTTTTCTGGATTATAATAGTTTTTGGGCTATAAAACGCTATTCGGTCAGCGAACCCTATTCGATCTTGGATTATTCGTACTCTACTCGTCGAGCTCTACAAGAAGAGTGGTCGAACGTTCTCCAATCATTAGGCTTTTATTCCGTACTGGCCTGTTCAAATTGCCCAAGAGATTTGTATTGGCTTACCCCCTATTTTTGGACTATAATAGTTTTTGGGCTATAAAACGCTATTCGGTCAGACAACCCTATTAGCTCTGTGGTTATTCGTACTGTACTCGTCGAGCTCTACAAGAAGAGTGGTCGAACGTTCTCCAATCATTAGGCTTTTATTCCGTACTGGCCTGTTCAAATTTCCCAAGAGATTTGTATTGGCGTAAACCCTGGTTTATGATCTAGGAGCCATAACGTGGCTCAAAGGCGTCCTCCTGTGACGGGAGCTAGTTTTTTAGACTCAGCTCGATGAGGCGGTTCGAATGAGTACAAATTCGAACCTCCTACCCTCTTTTCCAAAAACTGCCCCATATTACTGTACCTTTTTCTGGATTATAATAGTTTTTGGGCTATAAAACGCTATTCGGTCAGCGAACCCTATTCGATCTTGGATTATTCGTACTCTACTCGTCGAGCTCTACAAGAAGAGTGGTCGAACGTTCTCCAATCATTAGGCTTTTATTCCGTACTGGCCTGTTCAAATTTCCCAAGAGATTTGTATTGGCTTAAACCCTGGTTTATGATCTAGGAGCCATAACGTGGCTCAAAGGCGTCCTCCTGTGACGGGAGCTAGTTTTTTAGACTCAGCTCGATGAGGCGGTTCGAATGAGTACAAATTCGAACCTCCTACCCTCTTTTCCAAAAACTGCCCCATATTACTGTACCTTTTTCTGGATTATAATAGTTTTTGGGCTATAAAACGCTATTCGGTCAGCGAACCCTATTCGATCTTGGATTATTCGTACTGTACTCGTCGAGCTCTACAAGAAGAGTGGTCGAACGTTCTCCAATCATTAGGCTTTTATTCCGTACTGGCCTGTTCAAATTTCCCAAGAGATTTGTATTGGCGTAAACCCTGGTTTATGATCTAGGAGCCATAACGTGGCTCAAAGGCGTCCTCCTGTGACGGGAGCTAGTTTTTTAGACTCAGCTCGATGAGGCGGTTCGAATGAGTACAAATTCGAACCTCCTACCCTCTTTTCCAAAAACTGCCCCATATTACTGTACCTTTTTCTGGATTATAATAGTTTTTGGGCTATAAAACGCTATTCGGTCAGCGAACCCTATTCGATCTTGGATTATTCGTACTCTACTCGTCGAGCTCTACAAGAAGAGTGGTCGAACGTTCTCCAATCATTAGGCTTTTATTCCGTACTGGCCTGTTCAAATTTCCCAAGAGATTTGTATTGGCTTAAACCCTGGTTTATGATCTAGGAGCCATAACGTGGCTCAAAGGCGTCCTCCTGTGACGGGAGCTAGTTTTTTAGACTCAGCTCGATGAGGCGGTTCGAATGAGTACAAATTCGAACCTCCTACCCTCTTTTCCAAAAACTGCCCCATATTACTGTACCTTTTTCTGGATTATAATAGTTTTTGGGCTATAAAACGCTATTCGGTCAGCGAACCCTATTCGATCTTGGATTATTCGTACTGTACTCGTCGAGCTCTACAAGAAGAGTGGTCGAACGTTCTCCAATCATTAGGCTTTTATTCCGTACTGGCCTGTTCAAATTTCCCAAGAGATTTGTATTGGCGTAAACCCTGGTTTATGATCTAGGAGCCATAACGTGGCTCAAAGGCGTCCTCCTGTGACGGGAGCTAGTTTTTTAGACTCAGCTCGATGAGGCGGTTCGAATGAGTACAAATTCGAACCTCCTACCCTCTTTTCCAAAAACTGCCCCATATTACTGTACCTTTTTCTGGATTATAATAGTTTTTGGGCTATAAAACGCTATTCGGTCAGCGAACCCTATTCGATCTTGGATTATTCGTACTCTACTCGTCGAGCTCTACAAGAAGAGTGGTCGAACGTTCTCCAATCATTAGGCTTTTATTCCGTACTGGCCTGTTCAAATTTCCCAAGAGATTTGTATTGGCTTAAACCCTGGTTTATGATCTAGGAGCCATAACGTGGCTCAAAGGCGTCCTCCTGTGACGGGAGCTAGTTTTTTAGACTCAGCTCGATGAGGCGGTTCGAATGAGTACAAATTCGAACCTCCTACCCTCTTTTCCAAAAACTGCCCCATATTACTGTACCTTTTTCTGGATTATAATAGTTTTTGGGCTATAAAACGCTATTCGGTCAGCGAACCCTATTCGATCTTGGATTATTCGTACTCTACTCGTCGAGCTCTACAAGAAGAGTGGTCGAACGTTCTCCAATCATTAGGCTTTTATTCCGTACTGGCCTGTTCAAATTGCCCAAGAGATTTGTATTGGCTTACCCCCTATTTTTGGACTATAATAGTTTTTGGGCTATAAAACGCTATTCGGTCAGACAACCCTATTAGCTCTGTGGTTATTCGTACTGTACTCGTCGAGCTCTACAAGAAGAGTGGTCGAACGTTCTCCAATCATTAGGCTTTTATTCCGTACTGGCCTGTTCAAATTTCCCAAGAGATTTGTATTGGCGTAAACCCTGGTTTATGATCTAGGAGCCATAACGTGGCTCAAAGGCGTCCTCCTGTGACGGGAGCTAGTTTTTTAGACTCAGCTCGATGAGGCGGTTCGAATGAGTACAAATTCGAACCTCCTACCCTCTTTTCCAAAAACTGCCCCATATTACTGTACCTTTTTCTGGATTATAATAGTTTTTGGGCTATAAAACGCTATTCGGTCAGCGAACCCTATTCGATCTTGGATTATTCGTACTCTACTCGTCGAGCTCTACAAGAAGAGTGGTCGAACGTTCTCCAATCATTAGGCTTTTATTCCGTACTGGCCTGTTCAAATTTCCCAAGAGATTTGTATTGGCTTAAACCCTGGTTTATGATCTAGGAGCCATAACGTGGCTCAAAGGCGTCCTCCTGTGACGGGAGCTAGTTTTTTAGACTCAGCTCGATGAGGCGGTTCGAATGAGTACAAATTCGAACCTCCTACCCTCTTTTCCAAAAACTGCCCCATATTACTGTACCTTTTTCTGGATTATAATAGTTTTTGGGCTATAAAACGCTATTCGGTCAGCGAACCCTATTCGATCTTGGATTATTCGTACTCTACTCGTCGAGCTCTACAAGAAGAGTGGTCGAACGTTCTCCAATCATTAGGCTTTTATTCCGTACTGGCCTGTTCAAATTGCCCAAGAGATTTGTATTGGCTTACCCCCTATTTTTGGACTATAATAGTTTTTGGGCTATAAAACGCTATTCGGTCAGACAACCCTATTAGCTCTGTGGTTATTCGTACTGTACTCGTCGAGCTCTACAAGAAGAGTGGTCGAACGTTCTCCAATCATTAGGCTTTTATTCCGTACTGGCCTGTTCAAATTTCCCAAGAGATTTGTATTGGCGTAAACCCTGGTTTATGATCTAGGAGCCATAACGTGGCTCAAAGGCGTCCTCCTGTGACGGGAGCTAGTTTTTTAGACTCAGCTCGATGAGGCGGTTCGAATGAGTACAAATTCGAACCTCCTACCCTCTTTTCCAAAAACTGCCCCATATTACTGTACCTTTTTCTGGATTATAATAGTTTTTGGGCTATAAAACGCTATTCGGTCAGCGAACCCTATTCGATCTTGGATTATTCGTACTCTACTCGTCGAGCTCTACAAGAAGAGTGGTCGAACGTTCTCCAATCATTAGGCTTTTATTCCGTACTGGCCTGTTCAAATTTCCCAAGAGATTTGTATTGGCTTAAACCCTGGTTTATGATCTAGGAGCCATAACGTGGCTCAAAGGCGTCCTCCTGTGACGGGAGCTAGTTTTTTAGACTCAGCTCGATGAGGCGGTTCGAATGAGTACAAATTCGAACCTCCTACCCTCTTTTCCAAAAACTGCCCCATATTACTGTACCTTTTTCTGGATTATAATAGTTTTTGGGCTATAAAACGCTATTCGGTCAGCGAACCCTATTCGATCTTGGATTATTCGTACTGTACTCGTCGAGCTCTACAAGAAGAGTGGTCGAACGTTCTCCAATCATTAGGCTTTTATTCCGTACTGGCCTGTTCAAATTTCCCAAGAGATTTGTATTGGCGTAAACCCTGGTTTATGATCTAGGAGCCATAACGTGGCTCAAAGGCGTCCTCCTGTGACGGGAGCTAGTTTTTTAGACTCAGCTCGATGAGGCGGTTCGAATGAGTACAAATTCGAACCTCCTACCCTCTTTTCCAAAAACTGCCCCATATTACTGTACCTTTTTCTGGATTATAATAGTTTTTGGGCTATAAAACGCTATTCGGTCAGCGAACCCTATTCGATCTTGGATTATTCGTACTCTACTCGTCGAGCTCTACAAGAAGAGTGGTCGAACGTTCTCCAATCATTAGGCTTTTATTCCGTACTGGCCTGTTCAAATTTCCCAAGAGATTTGTATTGGCTTAAACCCTGGTTTATGATCTAGGAGCCATAACGTGGCTCAAAGGCGTCCTCCTGTGACGGGAGCTAGTTTTTTAGACTCAGCTCGATGAGGCGGTTCGAATGAGTACAAATTCGAACCTCCTACCCTCTTTTCCAAAAACTGCCCCATATTACTGTACCTTTTTCTGGATTATAATAGTTTTTGGGCTATAAAACGCTATTCGGTCAGCGAACCCTATTCGATCTTGGATTATTCGTACTCTACTCGTCGAGCTCTACAAGAAGAGTGGTCGAACGTTCTCCAATCATTAGGCTTTTATTCCGTACTGGCCTGTTCAAATTGCCCAAGAGATTTGTATTGGCTTACCCCCTATTTTTGGACTATAATAGTTTTTGGGCTATAAAACGCTATTCGGTCAGACAACCCTATTAGCTCTGTGGTTATTCGTACTGTACTCGTCGAGCTCTACAAGAAGAGTGGTCGAACGTTCTCCAATCATTAGGCTTTTATTCCGTACTGGCCTGTTCAAATTTCCCAAGAGATTTGTATTGGCGTAAACCCTGGTTTATGATCTAGGAGCCATAACGTGGCTCAAAGGCGTCCTCCTGTGACGGGAGCTAGTTTTTTAGACTCAGCTCGATGAGGCGGTTCGAATGAGTACAAATTCGAACCTCCTACCCTCTTTTCCAAAAACTGCCCCATATTACTGTACCTTTTTCTGGATTATAATAGTTTTTGGGCTATAAAACGCTATTCGGTCAGCGAACCCTATTCGATCTTGGATTATTCGTACTCTACTCGTCGAGCTCTACAAGAAGAGTGGTCGAACGTTCTCCAATCATTAGGCTTTTATTCCGTACTGGCCTGTTCAAATTTCCCAAGAGATTTGTATTGGCTTAAACCCTGGTTTATGATCTAGGAGCCATAACGTGGCTCAAAGGCGTCCTCCTGTGACGGGAGCTAGTTTTTTAGACTCAGCTCGATGAGGCGGTTCGAATGAGTACAAATTCGAACCTCCTACCCTCTTTTCCAAAAACTGCCCCATATTACTGTACCTTTTTCTGGATTATAATAGTTTTTGGGCTATAAAACGCTATTCGGTCAGCGAACCCTATTCGATCTTGGATTATTCGTACTCTACTCGTCGAGCTCTACAAGAAGAGTGGTCGAACGTTCTCCAATCATTAGGCTTTTATTCCGTACTGGCCTGTTCAAATTTCCCAAGAGATTTGTATTGGCTTAAACCCTGGTTTATGATCTAGGAGCCATAACGTGGCTCAAAGGCGTCCTCCTGTGACGGGAGCTAGTTTTTTAGACTCAGCTCGATGAGGCGGTTCGAATGAGTACAAATTCGAACCTCCTACCCTCTTTTCCAAAAACTGCCCCATATTACTGTACCTTTTTCTGGATTATAATAGTTTTTGGGCTATAAAACGCTATTCGGTCAGCGAACCCTATTCGATCTTGGATTATTCGTACTCTACTCGTCGAGCTCTACAAGAAGAGTGGTCGAACGTTCTCCAATCATTAGGCTTTTATTCCGTACTGGCCTGTTCAAATTGCCCAAGAGATTTGTATTGGCTTACCCCCTATTTTTGGACTATAATAGTTTTTGGGCTATAAAACGCTATTCGGTCAGACAACCCTATTAGCTCTGTGGTTATTCGTACTGTACTCGTCGAGCTCTACAAGAAGAGTGGTCGAACGTTCTCCAATCATTAGGCTTTTATTCCGTACTGGCCTGTTCAAATTTCCCAAGAGATTTGTATTGGCGTAAACCCTGGTTTATGATCTAGGAGCCATAACGTGGCTCAAAGGCGTCCTCCTGTGACGGGAGCTAGTTTTTTAGACTCAGCTCGATGAGGCGGTTCGAATGAGTACAAATTCGAACCTCCTACCCTCTTTTCCAAAAACTGCCCCATATTACTGTACCTTTTTCTGGATTATAATAGTTTTTGGGCTATAAAACGCTATTCGGTCAGCGAACCCTATTCGATCTTGGATTATTCGTACTCTACTCGTCGAGCTCTACAAGAAGAGTGGTCGAACGTTCTCCAATCATTAGGCTTTTATTCCGTACTGGCCTGTTCAAATTGCCCAAGAGATTTGTATTGGCTTACCCCCTATTTTTGGACTATAATAGTTTTTGGGCTATAAAACGCTATTCGGTCAGACAACCCTATTAGCTCTGTGGTTATTCGTACTGTACTCGTCGAGCTCTACAAGAAGAGTGGTCGAACGTTCTCCAATCATTAGGCTTTTATTCCGTACTGGCCTGTTCAAATTTCCCAAGAGATTTGTATTGGCGTAAACCCTGGTTTATGATCTAGGAGCCATAACGTGGCTCAAAGGCGTCCTCCTGTGACGGGAGCTAGTTTTTTAGACTCAGCTCGATGAGGCGGTTCGAATGAGTACAAATTCGAACCTCCTACCCTCTTTTCCAAAAACTGCCCCATATTACTGTACCTTTTTCTGGATTATAATAGTTTTTGGGCTATAAAACGCTATTCGGTCAGCGAACCCTATTCGATCTTGGATTATTCGTACTCTACTCGTCGAGCTCTACAAGAAGAGTGGTCGAACGTTCTCCAATCATTAGGCTTTTATTCCGTACTGGCCTGTTCAAATTTCCCAAGAGATTTGTATTGGCTTAAACCCTGGTTTATGATCTAGGAGCCATAACGTGGCTCAAAGGCGTCCTCCTGTGACGGGAGCTAGTTTTTTAGACTCAGCTCGATGAGGCGGTTCGAATGAGTACAAATTCGAACCTCCTACCCTCTTTTCCAAAAACTGCCCCATATTACTGTACCTTTTTCTGGATTATAATAGTTTTTGGGCTATAAAACGCTATTCGGTCAGCGAACCCTATTCGATCTTGGATTATTCGTACTCTACTCGTCGAGCTCTACAAGAAGAGTGGTCGAACGTTCTCCAATCATTAGGCTTTTATTCCGTACTGGCCTGTTCAAATTGCCCAAGAGATTTGTATTGGCTTACCCCCTATTTTTGGACTATAATAGTTTTTGGGCTATAAAACGCTATTCGGTCAGACAACCCTATTAGCTCTGTGGTTATTCGTACTGTACTCGTCGAGCTCTACAAGAAGAGTGGTCGAACGTTCTCCAATCATTAGGCTTTTATTCCGTACTGGCCTGTTCAAATTTCCCAAGAGATTTGTATTGGCGTAAACCCTGGTTTATGATCTAGGAGCCATAACGTGGCTCAAAGGCGTCCTCCTGTGACGGGAGCTAGTTTTTTAGACTCAGCTCGATGAGGCGGTTCGAATGAGTACAAATTCGAACCTCCTACCCTCTTTTCCAAAAACTGCCCCATATTACTGTACCTTTTTCTGGATTATAATAGTTTTTGGGCTATAAAACGCTATTCGGTCAGCGAACCCTATTCGATCTTGGATTATTCGTACTCTACTCGTCGAGCTCTACAAGAAGAGTGGTCGAACGTTCTCCAATCATTAGGCTTTTATTCCGTACTGGCCTGTTCAAATTTCCCAAGAGATTTGTATTGGCTTAAACCCTGGTTTATGATCTAGGAGCCATAACGTGGCTCAAAGGCGTCCTCCTGTGACGGGAGCTAGTTTTTTAGACTCAGCTCGATGAGGCGGTTCGAATGAGTACAAATTCGAACCTCCTACCCTCTTTTCCAAAAACTGCCCCATATTACTGTACCTTTTTCTGGATTATAATAGTTTTTGGGCTATAAAACGCTATTCGGTCAGCGAACCCTATTCGATCTTGGATTATTCGTACTCTACTCGTCGAGCTCTACAAGAAGAGTGGTCGAACGTTCTCCAATCATTAGGCTTTTATTCCGTACTGGCCTGTTCAAATTGCCCAAGAGATTTGTATTGGCTTACCCCCTATTTTTGGACTATAATAGTTTTTGGGCTATAAAACGCTATTCGGTCAGACAACCCTATTAGCTCTGTGGTTATTCGTACTGTACTCGTCGAGCTCTACAAGAAGAGTGGTCGAACGTTCTCCAATCATTAGGCTTTTATTCCGTACTGGCCTGTTCAAATTTCCCAAGAGATTTGTATTGGCGTAAACCCTGGTTTATGATCTAGGAGCCATAACGTGGCTCAAAGGCGTCCTCCTGTGACGGGAGCTAGTTTTTTAGACTCAGCTCGATGAGGCGGTTCGAATGAGTACAAATTCGAACCTCCTACCCTCTTTTCCAAAAACTGCCCCATATTACTGTACCTTTTTCTGGATTATAATAGTTTTTGGGCTATAAAACGCTATTCGGTCAGCGAACCCTATTCGATCTTGGATTATTCGTACTCTACTCGTCGAGCTCTACAAGAAGAGTGGTCGAACGTTCTCCAATCATTAGGCTTTTATTCCGTACTGGCCTGTTCAAATTGCCCAAGAGATTTGTATTGGCTTACCCCCTATTTTTGGACTATAATAGTTTTTGGGCTATAAAACGCTATTCGGTCAGACAACCCTATTAGCTCTGTGGTTATTCGTACTGTACTCGTCGAGCTCTACAAGAAGAGTGGTCGAACGTTCTCCAATCATTAGGCTTTTATTCCGTACTGGCCTGTTCAAATTTCCCAAGAGATTTGTATTGGCGTAAACCCTGGTTTATGATCTAGGAGCCATAACGTGGCTCAAAGGCGTCCTCCTGTGACGGGAGCTAGTTTTTTAGACTCAGCTCGATGAGGCGGTTCGAATGAGTACAAATTCGAACCTCCTACCCTCTTTTCCAAAAACTGCCCCATATTACTGTACCTTTTTCTGGATTATAATAGTTTTTGGGCTATAAAACGCTATTCGGTCAGCGAACCCTATTCGATCTTGGATTATTCGTACTCTACTCGTCGAGCTCTACAAGAAGAGTGGTCGAACGTTCTCCAATCATTAGGCTTTTATTCCGTACTGGCCTGTTCAAATTGCCCAAGAGATTTGTATTGGCTTACCCCCTATTTTTGGACTATAATAGTTTTTGGGCTATAAAACGCTATTCGGTCAGACAACCCTATTAGCTCTGTGGTTATTCGTACTGTACTCGTCGAGCTCTACAAGAAGAGTGGTCGAACGTTCTCCAATCATTAGGCTTTTATTCCGTACTGGCCTGTTCAAATTTCCCAAGAGATTTGTATTGGCGTAAACCCTGGTTTATGATCTAGGAGCCATAACGTGGCTCAAAGGCGTCCTCCTGTGACGGGAGCTAGTTTTTTAGACTCAGCTCGATGAGGCGGTTCGAATGAGTACAAATTCGAACCTCCTACCCTCTTTTCCAAAAACTGCCCCATATTACTGTACCTTTTTCTGGATTATAATAGTTTTTGGGCTATAAAACGCTATTCGGTCAGCGAACCCTATTCGATCTTGGATTATTCGTACTCTACTCGTCGAGCTCTACAAGAAGAGTGGTCGAACGTTCTCCAATCATTAGGCTTTTATTCCGTACTGGCCTGTTCAAATTTCCCAAGAGATTTGTATTGGCTTAAACCCTGGTTTATGATCTAGGAGCCATAACGTGGCTCAAAGGCGTCCTCCTGTGACGGGAGCTAGTTTTTTAGACTCAGCTCGATGAGGCGGTTCGAATGAGTACAAATTCGAACCTCCTACCCTCTTTTCCAAAAACTGCCCCATATTACTGTACCTTTTTCTGGATTATAATAGTTTTTGGGCTATAAAACGCTATTCGGTCAGCGAACCCTATTCGATCTTGGATTATTCGTACTCTACTCGTCGAGCTCTACAAGAAGAGTGGTCGAACGTTCTCCAATCATTAGGCTTTTATTCCGTACTGGCCTGTTCAAATTGCCCAAGAGATTTGTATTGGCTTACCCCCTATTTTTGGACTATAATAGTTTTTGGGCTATAAAACGCTATTCGGTCAGACAACCCTATTAGCTCTGTGGTTATTCGTACTGTACTCGTCGAGCTCTACAAGAAGAGTGGTCGAACGTTCTCCAATCATTAGGCTTTTATTCCGTACTGGCCTGTTCAAATTTCCCAAGAGATTTGTATTGGCGTAAACCCTGGTTTATGATCTAGGAGCCATAACGTGGCTCAAAGGCGTCCTCCTGTGACGGGAGCTAGTTTTTTAGACTCAGCTCGATGAGGCGGTTCGAATGAGTACAAATTCGAACCTCCTACCCTCTTTTCCAAAAACTGCCCCATATTACTGTACCTTTTTCTGGATTATAATAGTTTTTGGGCTATAAAACGCTATTCGGTCAGCGAACCCTATTCGATCTTGGATTATTCGTACTCTACTCGTCGAGCTCTACAAGAAGAGTGGTCGAACGTTCTCCAATCATTAGGCTTTTATTCCGTACTGGCCTGTTCAAATTTCCCAAGAGATTTGTATTGGCTTAAACCCTGGTTTATGATCTAGGAGCCATAACGTGGCTCAAAGGCGTCCTCCTGTGACGGGAGCTAGTTTTTTAGACTCAGCTCGATGAGGCGGTTCGAATGAGTACAAATTCGAACCTCCTACCCTCTTTTCCAAAAACTGCCCCATATTACTGTACCTTTTTCTGGATTATAATAGTTTTTGGGCTATAAAACGCTATTCGGTCAGCGAACCCTATTCGATCTTGGATTATTCGTACTCTACTCGTCGAGCTCTACAAGAAGAGTGGTCGAACGTTCTCCAATCATTAGGCTTTTATTCCGTACTGGCCTGTTCAAATTGCCCAAGAGATTTGTATTGGCTTACCCCCTATTTTTGGACTATAATAGTTTTTGGGCTATAAAACGCTATTCGGTCAGACAACCCTATTAGCTCTGTGGTTATTCGTACTGTACTCGTCGAGCTCTACAAGAAGAGTGGTCGAACGTTCTCCAATCATTAGGCTTTTATTCCGTACTGGCCTGTTCAAATTTCCCAAGAGATTTGTATTGGCGTAAACCCTGGTTTATGATCTAGGAGCCATAACGTGGCTCAAAGGCGTCCTCCTGTGACGGGAGCTAGTTTTTTAGACTCAGCTCGATGAGGCGGTTCGAATGAGTACAAATTCGAACCTCCTACCCTCTTTTCCAAAAACTGCCCCATATTACTGTACCTTTTTCTGGATTATAATAGTTTTTGGGCTATAAAACGCTATTCGGTCAGCGAACCCTATTCGATCTTGGATTATTCGTACTCTACTCGTCGAGCTCTACAAGAAGAGTGGTCGAACGTTCTCCAATCATTAGGCTTTTATTCCGTACTGGCCTGTTCAAATTTCCCAAGAGATTTGTATTGGCTTAAACCCTGGTTTATGATCTAGGAGCCATAACGTGGCTCAAAGGCGTCCTCCTGTGACGGGAGCTAGTTTTTTAGACTCAGCTCGATGAGGCGGTTCGAATGAGTACAAATTCGAACCTCCTACCCTCTTTTCCAAAAACTGCCCCATATTACTGTACCTTTTTCTGGATTATAATAGTTTTTGGGCTATAAAACGCTATTCGGTCAGCGAACCCTATTCGATCTTGGATTATTCGTACTCTACTCGTCGAGCTCTACAAGAAGAGTGGTCGAACGTTCTCCAATCATTAGGCTTTTATTCCGTACTGGCCTGTTCAAATTGCCCAAGAGATTTGTATTGGCTTACCCCCTATTTTTGGACTATAATAGTTTTTGGGCTATAAAACGCTATTCGGTCAGACAACCCTATTAGCTCTGTGGTTATTCGTACTGTACTCGTCGAGCTCTACAAGAAGAGTGGTCGAACGTTCTCCAATCATTAGGCTTTTATTCCGTACTGGCCTGTTCAAATTTCCCAAGAGATTTGTATTGGCGTAAACCCTGGTTTATGATCTAGGAGCCATAACGTGGCTCAAAGGCGTCCTCCTGTGACGGGAGCTAGTTTTTTAGACTCAGCTCGATGAGGCGGTTCGAATGAGTACAAATTCGAACCTCCTACCCTCTTTTCCAAAAACTGCCCCATATTACTGTACCTTTTTCTGGATTATAATAGTTTTTGGGCTATAAAACGCTATTCGGTCAGCGAACCCTATTCGATCTTGGATTATTCGTACTCTACTCGTCGAGCTCTACAAGAAGAGTGGTCGAACGTTCTCCAATCATTAGGCTTTTATTCCGTACTGGCCTGTTCAAATTGCCCAAGAGATTTGTATTGGCTTACCCCCTATTTTTGGACTATAATAGTTTTTGGGCTATAAAACGCTATTCGGTCAGACAACCCTATTAGCTCTGTGGTTATTCGTACTGTACTCGTCGAGCTCTACAAGAAGAGTGGTCGAACGTTCTCCAATCATTAGGCTTTTATTCCGTACTGGCCTGTTCAAATTTCCCAAGAGATTTGTATTGGCGTAAACCCTGGTTTATGATCTAGGAGCCATAACGTGGCTCAAAGGCGTCCTCCTGTGACGGGAGCTAGTTTTTTAGACTCAGCTCGATGAGGCGGTTCGAATGAGTACAAATTCGAACCTCCTACCCTCTTTTCCAAAAACTGCCCCATATTACTGTACCTTTTTCTGGATTATAATAGTTTTTGGGCTATAAAACGCTATTCGGTCAGCGAACCCTATTCGATCTTGGATTATTCGTACTCTACTCGTCGAGCTCTACAAGAAGAGTGGTCGAACGTTCTCCAATCATTAGGCTTTTATTCCGTACTGGCCTGTTCAAATTGCCCAAGAGATTTGTATTGGCTTACCCCCTATTTTTGGACTATAATAGTTTTTGGGCTATAAAACGCTATTCGGTCAGACAACCCTATTAGCTCTGTGGTTATTCGTACTGTACTGGTCGAGCTCTACAAGAAGAGTGGTCGAACGTTCTCCAATCATTAGGCTTTTATTCCGTACTGGCCTGTTCAAATTTCCCAAGAGATTTGTATTGGCGTAAACCCTGGTTTATGATCTAGGAGCCATAACGTGGCTCAAAGGCGTCCTCCTGTGACGGGAGCTAGTTTTTTAGACTCAGCTCGATGAGGCGGTTCGAATGAGTACAAATTCGAACCTCCTACCCTCTTTTCCAAAAACTGCCCCATATTACTGTACCTTTTTCTGGATTATAATAGTTTTTGGGCTATAAAACGCTATTCGGTCAGCGAACCCTATTCGATCTTGGATTATTCGTACTCTACTCGTCGAGCTCTACAAGAAGAGTGGTCGAACGTTCTCCAATCATTAGGCTTTTATTCCGTACTGGCCTGTTCAAATTTCCCAAGAGATTTGTATTGGCTTAAACCCTGGTTTATGATCTAGGAGCCATAACGTGGCTCAAAGGCGTCCTCCTGTGACGGGAGCTAGTTTTTTAGACTCAGCTCGATGAGGCGGTTCGAATGAGTACAAATTCGAACCTCCTACCCTCTTTTCCAAAAACTGCCCCATATTACTGTACCTTTTTCTGGATTATAATAGTTTTTGGGCTATAAAACGCTATTCGGTCAGCGAACCCTATTCGATCTTGGATTATTCGTACTCTACTCGTCGAGCTCTACAAGAAGAGTGGTCGAACGTTCTCCAATCATTAGGCTTTTATTCCGTACTGGCCTGTTCAAATTTCCCAAGAGATTTGTATTGGCTTAAACCCTGGTTTATGATCTAGGAGCCATAACGTGGCTCAAAGGCGTCCTCCTGTGACGGGAGCTAGTTTTTTAGACTCAGCTCGATGAGGCGGTTCGAATGAGTACAAATTCGAACCTCCTACCCTCTTTTCCAAAAACTGCCCCATATTACTGTACCTTTTTCTGGATTATAATAGTTTTTGGGCTATAAAACGCTATTCGGTCAGCGAACCCTATTCGATCTTGGATTATTCGTACTCTACTCGTCGAGCTCTACAAGAAGAGTGGTCGAACGTTCTCCAATCATTAGGCTTTTATTCCGTACTGGCCTGTTCAAATTTCCCAAGAGATTTGTATTGGCTTAAACCCTGGTTTATGATCTAGGAGCCATAACGTGGCTCAAAGGCGTCCTCCTGTGACGGGAGCTAGTTTTTTAGACTCAGCTCGATGAGGCGGTTCGAATGAGTACAAATTCGAACCTCCTACCCTCTTTTCCAAAAACTGCCCCATATTACTGTACCTTTTTCTGGATTATAATAGTTTTTGGGCTATAAAACGCTATTCGGTCAGCGAACCCTATTCGATCTTGGATTATTCGTACTCTACTCGTCGAGCTCTACAAGAAGAGTGGTCGAACGTTCTCCAATCATTAGGCTTTTATTCCGTACTGGCCTGTTCAAATTGCCCAAGAGATTTGTATTGGCTTACCCCCTATTTTTGGACTATAATAGTTTTTGGGCTATAAAACGCTATTCGGTCAGACAACCCTATTAGCTCTGTGGTTATTCGTACTGTACTCGTCGAGCTCTACAAGAAGAGTGGTCGAACGTTCTCCAATCATTAGGCTTTTATTCCGTACTGGCCTGTTCAAATTTCCCAAGAGATTTGTATTGGCGTAAACCCTGGTTTATGATCTAGGAGCCATAACGTGGCTCAAAGGCGTCCTCCTGTGACGGGAGCTAGTTTTTTAGACTCAGCTCGATGAGGCGGTTCGAATGAGTACAAATTCGAACCTCCTACCCTCTTTTCCAAAAACTGCCCCATATTACTGTACCTTTTTCTGGATTATAATAGTTTTTGGGCTATAAAACGCTATTCGGTCAGCGAACCCTATTCGATCTTGGATTATTCGTACTCTACTCGTCGAGCTCTACAAGAAGAGTGGTCGAACGTTCTCCAATCATTAGGCTTTTATTCCGTACTGGCCTGTTCAAATTTCCCAAGAGATTTGTATTGGCTTAAACCCTGGTTTATGATCTAGGAGCCATAACGTGGCTCAAAGGCGTCCTCCTGTGACGGGAGCTAGTTTTTTAGACTCAGCTCGATGAGGCGGTTCGAATGAGTACAAATTCGAACCTCCTACCCTCTTTTCCAAAAACTGCCCCATATTACTGTACCTTTTTCTGGATTATAATAGTTTTTGGGCTATAAAACGCTATTCGGTCAGCGAACCCTATTCGATCTTGGATTATTCGTACTCTACTCGTCGAGCTCTACAAGAAGAGTGGTCGAACGTTCTCCAATCATTAGGCTTTTATTCCGTACTGGCCTGTTCAAATTTCCCAAGAGATTTGTATTGGCTTAAACCCTGGTTTATGATCTAGGAGCCATAACGTGGCTCAAAGGCGTCCTCCTGTGACGGGAGCTAGTTTTTTAGACTCAGCTCGATGAGGCGGTTCGAATGAGTACAAATTCGAACCTCCTACCCTCTTTTCCAAAAACTGCCCCATATTACTGTACCTTTTTCTGGATTATAATAGTTTTTGGGCTATAAAACGCTATTCGGTCAGCGAACCCTATTCGATCTTATATTATTCGTACTCTACTCGTCGAGCTCTACAAGAAGAGTGGTCGAACGTTCTCCAATCATTAGGCTTTTATTCCGTACTGGCCTGTTCAAATTTCCCAAGAGATTTGTATTGGCTTAAACCCTGGTTTATGATCTAGGAGCCATAACGTGGCTCAAAGGCGTCCTCCTGTGACGGGAGCTAGTTTTTTAGACTCAGCTCGATGAGGCGGTTCGAATGAGTACAAATTCGAACCTCCTACCCTCTTTTCCAAAAACTGCCCCATATTACTGTACCTTTTTCTGGATTATAATAGTTTTTGGGCTATAAAACGCTATTCGGTCAGCGAACCCTATTCGATCTTGGATTATTCGTACTCTACTCGTCGAGCTCTACAAGAAGAGTGGTCGAACGTTCTCCAATCATTAGGCTTTTATTCCGTACTGGCCTGTTCAAATTTCCCAAGAGATTTGTATTGGCGTAAACCCTGGTTTATGATCTAGGAGCCATAACGTGGCTCAAAGGCGTCCTCCTGTGACGGGAGCTAGTTTTTTAGACTCAGCTCGATGAGGCGGTTCGAATGAGTACAAATTCGAACCTCCTACCCTCTTTTCCAAAAACTGCCCCATATTACTGTACCTTTTTCTGGATTATAATAGTTTTTGGGCTATAAAACGCTATTCGGTCAGCGAACCCTATTCGATCTTGGATTATTCGTACTCTACTCGTCGAGCTCTACAAGAAGAGTGGTCGAACGTTCTCCAATCATTAGGCTTTTATTCCGTACTGGCCTGTTCAAATTTCCCAAGAGATTTGTATTGGCGTAAACCCTGGTTTATGATCTAGGAGCCATAACGTGGCTCAAAGGCGTCCTCCTGTGACGGGAGCTAGTTTTTTAGACTCAGCTCGATGAGGCGGTTCGAATGAGTACAAATTCGAACCTCCTACCCTCTTTTCCAAAAACTGCCCCATATTACTGTACCTTTTTCTGGATTATAATAGTTTTTGGGCTATAAAACGCTATTCGGTCAGCGAACCCTATTCGATCTTGGATTATTCGTACTCTACTCGTCGAGCTCTACAAGAAGAGTGGTCGAACGTTCTCCAATCATTAGGCTTTTATTCCGTACTGGCCTGTTCAAATTTCCCAAGAGATTTGTATTGGCTTAAACCCTGGTTTATGATCTAGGAGCCATAACGTGGCTCAAAGGCGTCCTCCTGTGACGGGAGCTAGTTTTTTAGACTCAGCTCGATGAGGCGGTTCGAATGAGTACAAATTCGAACCTCCTACCCTCTTTTCCAAAAACTGCCCCATATTACTGTACCTTTTTCTGGATTATAATAGTTTTTGGGCTATAAAACGCTATTCGGTCAGCGAACCCTATTCGATCTTGGATTATTCGTACTCTACTCGTCGAGCTCTACAAGAAGAGTGGTCGAACGTTCTCCAATCATTAGGCTTTTATTCCGTACTGGCCTGTTCAAATTTCCCAAGAGATTTGTATTGGCGTAAACCCTGGTTTATGATCTAGGAGCCATAACGTGGCTCAAAGGCGTCCTCCTGTGACGGGAGCTAGTTTTTTAGACTCAGCTCGATGAGGCGGTTCGAATGAGTACAAATTCGAACCTCCTACCCTCTTTTCCAAAAACTGCCCCATATTACTGTACCTTTTTCTGGATTATAATAGTTTTTGGGCTATAAAACGCTATTCGGTCAGCGAACCCTATTCGATCTTGGATTATTCGTACTCTACTCGTCGAGCTCTACAAGAAGAGTGGTCGAACGTTCTCCAATCATTAGGCTTTTATTCCGTACTGGCCTGTTCAAATTTCCCAAGAGATTTGTATTGGCGTAAACCCTGGTTTATGATCTAGGAGCCATAACGTGGCTCAAAGGCGTCCTCCTGTGACGGGAGCTAGTTTTTTAGACTCAGCTCGATGAGGCGGTTCGAATGAGTACAAATTCGAACCTCCTACCCTCTTTTCCAAAAACTGCCCCATATTACTGTACCTTTTTCTGGATTATAATAGTTTTTGGGCTATAAAACGCTATTCGGTCAGCGAACCCTATTCGATCTTGGATTATTCGTACTCTACTCGTCGAGCTCTACAAGAAGAGTGGTCGAACGTTCTCCAATCATTAGGCTTTTATTCCGTACTGGCCTGTTCAAATTTCCCAAGAGATTTGTATTGGCGTAAACCCTGGTTTATGATCTAGGAGCCATAACGTGGCTCAAAGGCGTCCTCCTGTGACGGGAGCTAGTTTTTTAGACTCAGCTCGATGAGGCGGTTCGAATGAGTACAAATTCGAACCTCCTACCCTCTTTTCCAAAAACTGCCCCATATTACTGTACCTTTTTCTGGATTATAATAGTTTTTGGGCTATAAAACGCTATTCGGTCAGCGAACCCTATTCGATCTTGGATTATTCGTACTCTACTCGTCGAGCTCTACAAGAAGAGTGGTCGAACGTTCTCCAATCATTAGGCTTTTATTCCGTACTGGCCTGTTCAAATTTCCCAAGAGATTTGTATTGGCTTAAACCCTGGTTTATGATCTAGGAGCCATAACGTGGCTCAAAGGCGTCCTCCTGTGACGGGAGCTAGTTTTTTAGACTCAGCTCGATGAGGCGGTTCGAATGAGTACAAATTCGAACCTCCTACCCTCTTTTCCAAAAACTGCCCCATATTACTGTACCTTTTTCTGGATTATAATAGTTTTTGGGCTATAAAACGCTATTCGGTCAGCGAACCCTATTCGATCTTGGATTATTCGTACTCTACTCGTCGAGCTCTACAAGAAGAGTGGTCGAACGTTCTCCAATCATTAGGCTTTTATTCCGTACTGGCCTGTTCAAATTTCCCAAGAGATTTGTATTGGCTTAAACCCTGGTTTATGATCTAGGAGCCATAACGTGGCTCAAAGGCGTCCTCCTGTGACGGGAGCTAGTTTTTTAGACTCAGCTCGATGAGGCGGTTCGAATGAGTACAAATTCGAACCTCCTACCCTCTTTTCCAAAAACTGCCCCATATTACTGTACCTTTTTCTGGATTATAATAGTTTTTGGGCTATAAAACGCTATTCGGTCAGCGAACCCTATTCGATCTTGGATTATTCGTACTCTACTCGTCGAGCTCTACAAGAAGAGTGGTCGAACGTTCTCCAATCATTAGGCTTTTATTCCGTACTGGCCTGTTCAAATTTCCCAAGAGATTTGTATTGGCGTAAACCCTGGTTTATGATCTAGGAGCCATAACGTGGCTCAAAGGCGTCCTCCTGTGACGGGAGCTAGTTTTTTAGACTCAGCTCGATGAGGCGGTTCGAATGAGTACAAATTCGAACCTCCTACCCTCTTTTCCAAAAACTGCCCCATATTACTGTACCTTTTTCTGGATTATAATAGTTTTTGGGCTATAAAACGCTATTCGGTCAGCGAACCCTATTCGATCTTGGATTATTCGTACTCTACTCGTCGAGCTCTACAAGAAGAGTGGTCGAACGTTCTCCAATCATTAGGCTTTTATTCCGTACTGGCCTGTTCAAATTTCCCAAGAGATTTGTATTGGCGTAAACCCTGGTTTATGATCTAGGAGCCATAACGTGGCTCAAAGGCGTCCTCCTGTGACGGGAGCTAGTTTTTTAGACTCAGCTCGATGAGGCGGTTCGAATGAGTACAAATTCGAACCTCCTACCCTCTTTTCCAAAAACTGCCCCATATTACTGTACCTTTTTCTGGATTATAATAGTTTTTGGGCTATAAAACGCTATTCGGTCAGCGAACCCTATTCGATCTTGGATTATTCGTACTCTACTCGTCGAGCTCTACAAGAAGAGTGGTCGAACGTTCTCCAATCATTAGGCTTTTATTCCGTACTGGCCTGTTCAAATTTCCCAAGAGATTTGTATTGGCTTAAACCCTGGTTTATGATCTAGGAGCCATAACGTGGCTCAAAGGCGTCCTCCTGTGACGGGAGCTAGTTTTTTAGACTCAGCTCGATGAGGCGGTTCGAATGAGTACAAATTCGAACCTCCTACCCTCTTTTCCAAAAACTGCCCCATATTACTGTACCTTTTTCTGGATTATAATAGTTTTTGGGCTATAAAACGCTATTCGGTCAGCGAACCCTATTCGATCTTGGATTATTCGTACTCTACTCGTCGAGCTCTACAAGAAGAGTGGTCGAACGTTCTCCAATCATTAGGCTTTTATTCCGTACTGGCCTGTTCAAATTTCCCAAGAGATTTGTATTGGCTTAAACCCTGGTTTATGATCTAGGAGCCATAACGTGGCTCAAAGGCGTCCTCCTGTGACGGGAGCTAGTTTTTTAGACTCAGCTCGATGAGGCGGTTCGAATGAGTACAAATTCGAACCTCCTACCCTCTTTTCCAAAAACTGCCCCATATTACTGTACCTTTTTCTGGATTATAATAGTTTTTGGGCTATAAAACGCTATTCGGTCAGCGAACCCTATTCGATCTTGGATTATTCGTACTCTACTCGTCGAGCTCTACAAGAAGAGTGGTCGAACGTTCTCCAATCATTAGGCTTTTATTCCGTACTGGCCTGTTCAAATTTCCCAAGAGATTTGTATTGGCGTAAACCCTGGTTTATGATCTAGGAGCCATAACGTGGCTCAAAGGCGTCCTCCTGTGACGGGAGCTAGTTTTTTAGACTCAGCTCGATGAGGCGGTTCGAATGAGTACAAATTCGAACCTCCTACCCTCTTTTCCAAAAACTGCCCCATATTACTGTACCTTTTTCTGGATTATAATAGTTTTTGGGCTATAAAACGCTATTCGGTCAGCGAACCCTATTCGATCTTGGATTATTCGTACTCTACTCGTCGAGCTCTACAAGAAGAGTGGTCGAACGTTCTCCAATCATTAGGCTTTTATTCCGTACTGGCCTGTTCAAATTTCCCAAGAGATTTGTATTGGCGTAAACCCTGGTTTATGATCTAGGAGCCATAACGTGGCTCAAAGGCGTCCTCCTGTGACGGGAGCTAGTTTTTTAGACTCAGCTCGATGAGGCGGTTCGAATGAGTACAAATTCGAACCTCCTACCCTCTTTTCCAAAAACTGCCCCATATTACTGTACCTTTTTCTGGATTATAATAGTTTTTGGGCTATAAAACGCTATTCGGTCAGCGAACCCTATTCGATCTTGGATTATTCGTACTCTACTCGTCGAGCTCTACAAGAAGAGTGGTCGAACGTTCTCCAATCATTAGGCTTTTATTCCGTACTGGCCTGTTCAAATTTCCCAAGAGATTTGTATTGGCTTAAACCCTGGTTTATGATCTAGGAGCCATAACGTGGCTCAAAGGCGTCCTCCTGTGACGGGAGCTAGTTTTTTAGACTCAGCTCGATGAGGCGGTTCGAATGAGTACAAATTCGAACCTCCTACCCTCTTTTCCAAAAACTGCCCCATATTACTGTACCTTTTTCTGGATTATAATAGTTTTTGGGCTATAAAACGCTATTCGGTCAGCGAACCCTATTCGATCTTGGATTATTCGTACTCTACTCGTCGAGCTCTACAAGAAGAGTGGTCGAACGTTCTCCAATCATTAGGCTTTTATTCCGTACTGGCCTGTTCAAATTTCCCAAGAGATTTGTATTGGCTTAAACCCTGGTTTATGATCTAGGAGCCATAACGTGGCTCAAAGGCGTCCTCCTGTGACGGGAGCTAGTTTTTTAGACTCAGCTCGATGAGGCGGTTCGAATGAGTACAAATTCGAACCTCCTACCCTCTTTTCCAAAAACTGCCCCATATTACTGTACCTTTTTCTGGATTATAATAGTTTTTGGGCTATAAAACGCTATTCGGTCAGCGAACCCTATTCGATCTTGGATTATTCGTACTCTACTCGTCGAGCTCTACAAGAAGAGTGGTCGAACGTTCTCCAATCATTAGGCTTTTATTCCGTACTGGCCTGTTCAAATTTCCCAAGAGATTTGTATTGGCTTAAACCCTGGTTTATGATCTAGGAGCCATAACGTGGCTCAAAGGCGTCCTCCTGTGACGGGAGCTAGTTTTTTAGACTCAGCTCGATGAGGCGGTTCGAATGAGTACAAATTCGAACCTCCTACCCTCTTTTCCAAAAACTGCCCCATATTACTGTACCTTTTTCTGGATTATAATAGTTTTTGGGCTATAAAACGCTATTCGGTCAGCGAACCCTATTCGATCTTGGATTATTCGTACTCTACTCGTCGAGCTCTACAAGAAGAGTGGTCGAACGTTCTCCAATCATTAGGCTTTTATTCCGTACTGGCCTGTTCAAATTTCCCAAGAGATTTGTATTGGCTTAAACCCTGGTTTATGATCTAGGAGCCATAACGTGGCTCAAAGGCGTCCTCCTGTGACGGGAGCTAGTTTTTTAGACTCAGCTCGATGAGGCGGTTCGAATGAGTACAAATTCGAACCTCCTACCCTCTTTTCCAAAAACTGCCCCATATTACTGTACCTTTTTCTGGATTATAATAGTTTTTGGGCTATAAAACGCTATTCGGTCAGCGAACCCTATTCGATCTTGGATTATTCGTACTCTACTCGTCGAGCTCTACAAGAAGAGTGGTCGAACGTTCTCCAATCATTAGGCTTTTATTCCGTACTGGCCTGTTCAAATTTCCCAAGAGATTTGTATTGGCGTAAACCCTGGTTTATGATCTAGGAGCCATAACGTGGCTCAAAGGCGTCCTCCTGTGACGGGAGCTAGTTTTTTAGACTCAGCTCGATGAGGCGGTTCGAATGAGTACAAATTCGAACCTCCTACCCTCTTTTCCAAAAACTGCCCCATATTACTGTACCTTTTTCTGGATTATAATAGTTTTTGGGCTATAAAACGCTATTCGGTCAGCGAACCCTATTCGATCTTGGATTATTCGTACTCTACTCGTCGAGCTCTACAAGAAGAGTGGTCGAACGTTCTCCAATCATTAGGCTTTTATTCCGTACTGGCCTGTTCAAATTTCCCAAGAGATTTGTATTGGCTTAAACCCTGGTTTATGATCTAGGAGCCATAACGTGGCTCAAAGGCGTCCTCCTGTGACGGGAGCTAGTTTTTTAGACTCAGCTCGATGAGGCGGTTCGAATGAGTACAAATTCGAACCTCCTACCCTCTTTTCCAAAAACTGCCCCATATTACTGTACCTTTTTCTGGATTATAATAGTTTTTGGGCTATAAAACGCTATTCGGTCAGCGAACCCTATTCGATCTTGGATTATTCGTACTCTACTCGTCGAGCTCTACAAGAAGAGTGGTCGAACGTTCTCCAATCATTAGGCTTTTATTTTTTTATTTTTATGGCTTTTATTTTTTTTTTTATTTTGAGTTTTTTACGGAAGACTTTGAGTTTTTTACGGAAGAGTTTGGGTTTTTTACGGAAGAGTTTGGGTTTTTTACGGAAGAGTTTGGGTTTTTTACGGAAGAGTTTGGGTTTTTTACGGAAGAGTTTGGGTTTTTTACGGAAGAGTTTGGGTTTTTTACGGAAGAGTTTGGGTTTTTTACGGAAGAGTGGGTTGTTCCATGGATGATACGAGTCCTATGTTTTAGGCGGTGGTTCGAATAACAGTTTGGGATTTTTACGGAAGAGTTTGGGTTTTTTACGGAAGAGTTTGGGTTTTTTAAGGAAGACTTTGGGTTTTTTACGGAAGAGTTTGGGTTTTTTACGGAAGAGTGGGTTGTTCCATGAATGGGACGAGTCCTATGTTTTAGGCGGTGGTTCGAATAACAGTTTGGGATTTTTACGGAAGAGTTTGGGTTTTTTAAGGAAGACTTTGGGTTTTTTACGGAAGAGTTTGGGTTTTTTACGGAAGAGTTTGGGTTTTTTACGGAAGAGTGGGTTGTTCCATGGATGATACGAGTCCTATGTTTTAGGCGGTGGTTCGAATAACAGTTTGTGTTTTTTACGGAAGAGTTTGGGTTTTTTACGGAAGAGTTTGGGTTTTTTACGGAAGAGTTTGGGTTTTTTACGGAAGAGTTTGGGTTTTTTACGGAAGAGTTTGGGTTTTTTACGGAAGAGTGGGTTGTTCCATGGATGAATCGAGTCCTATGTTTTAGGCGGTGGTTCGAATAACAGTTTGGGATTTTTACGGAAGAGTTTGGGTTTTTTACGGAAGAGTTTGGGTTTTTTACGGAAGAGTGGGTTGTTCCATGGATGATACGAGTCCTATGTTTTAGGCGGTGGTTCGAATAACAGTTTGGGATTTTTACGGAAGAGTTTGGGTTTTTTACGGAAGAGTTTGGGTTTTTTAAGGAAGACTTTGGGTTTTTTACGGAAGAGTTTGGGTTTTTTACGGAAGAGTTTGGGTTTTTTACGGAAGAGTGGGTTGTTCCATGGATGATACGAGTCCTATGTTTTAGGCGGTGGTTCGAATAACAGTTTGGGTTTTTTACGGAAGAGTTTGGGTTTTTTACGGAAGAGTTTGGGTTTTTTACGGAAGAGTTTGGGTTTTTTACGGAAGAGTTTGGGTTTTTTACGGAAGAGTTTGGGTTTTTTACGGAAGAGTTTGGGTTTTTTACGGAAGACTTTGGGTTTTTTACGGAAGAGTGGGTTGTTCCATGGATGATACGAGTCCTATGTTTTAGGCGGTGGTTCGAATAACAGTTTGGGATTTTTACGGAAGAGTTTGGGTTTTTTACGGAAGAGTTTGGGTTTTTTACGGAAGAGTGGGTTGTTCCATGGATGATACGAGTCCTATGTTTTAGGCGGTGGTTCGAATAACAGTTTGGGATTTTTACGGAAGAGTTTGGGTTTTTTACGGAAGAGTTTGGGTTTTTTAAGGAAGACTTTGGGTTTTTTACGGAAGAGTTTGGGTTTTTTACGGAAGAGTTTGGGTTTTTTACGGAAGAGTGGGTTGTTCCATGGATGATACGAGTCCTATGTTTTAGGCGGTGGTTCGAATAACAGTTTGGGATTTTTACGGAAGAGTTTGGGTTTTTTACGGAAGAGTTTGGGTTTTTTACGGAAGAGTTTGGGTTTTTTACGGAAGAGTGGGTTGTTCCATGGATGATACGAGTCCTATGTTTTAGGCGGTGGTTCGAATAACAGTTTGGGATTTTTACGGAAGAGTTTGGGTTTTTTACGGAAGAGTTTGGGTTTTTTAAGGAAGACTTTGGGTTTTTTACGGAAGAGTTTGGGTTTTTTACGGAAGAGTGGGTTGTTCCATGAATGGGACGAGTCCTATGTTTTAGGCGGTGGTTCGAATAACAGTTTGGGATTTTTACGGAAGAGTTTGGGTTTTTTAAGGAAGACTTTGGGTTTTTTACGGAAGAGTTTGGGTTTTTTACGGAAGAGTTTGGGTTTTTTACGGAAGAGTGGGTTGTTCCATGGATGATACGAGTCCTATGTTTTAGGCGGTGGTTCGAATAACAGTTTGTGTTTTTTACGGAAGAGTTTGGGTTTTTTACGGAAGAGTTTGGGTTTTTTACGGAAGAGTTTGGGTTTTTTACGGAAGAGTTTGGGTTTTTTACGGAAGAGTTTGGGTTTTTTACGGAAGAGTGGGTTGTTCCATGGATGAATCGAGTCCTATGTTTTAGGCGGTGGTTCGAATAACAGTTTGGGATTTTTACGGAAGAGTTTGGGTTTTTTACGGAAGAGTTTGGGTTTTTTACGGAAGAGTGGGTTGTTCCATGGATGATACGAGTCCTATGTTTTAGGCGGTGGTTCGAATAACAGTTTGGGATTTTTACGGAAGAGTTTGGGTTTTTTACGGAAGAGTTTGGGTTTTTTAAGGAAGACTTTGGGTTTTTTACGGAAGAGTTTGGGTTTTTTACGGAAGAGTTTGGGTTTTTTACGGAAGAGTGGGTTGTTCCATGGATGATACGAGTCCTATGTTTTAGGCGGTGGTTCGAATAACAGTTTGGGTTTTTTACGGAAGAGTTTGGGTTTTTTACGGAAGAGTTTGGGTTTTTTACGGAAGAGTTTGGGTTTTTTACGGAAGAGTTTGGGTTTTTTACGGAAGAGTTTGGGTTTTTTACGGAAGAGTTTGGGTTTTTTACGGAAGACTTTGGGTTTTTTACGGAAGAGTGGGTTGTTCCATGGATGATACGAGTCCTATGTTTTAGGCGGTGGTTCGAATAACAGTTTGGGATTTTTACGGAAGAGTTTGGGTTTTTTACGGAAGAGTTTGGGTTTTTTACGGAAGAGTGGGTTGTTCCATGGATGATACGAGTCCTATGTTTTAGGCGGTGGTTCGAATAACAGTTTGGGATTTTTACGGAAGAGTTTGGGTTTTTTACGGAAGAGTTTGGGTTTTTTAAGGAAGACTTTGGGTTTTTTACGGAAGAGTTTGGGTTTTTTACGGAAGAGTTTGGGTTTTTTACGGAAGAGTGGGTTGTTCCATGGATGATACGAGTCCTATGTTTTAGGCGGTGGTTCGAATAACAGTTTGGGATTTTTACGGAAGAGTTTGGGTTTTTTACGGAAGAGTTTGGGTTTTTTAAGGAAGACTTTGGGTTTTTTACGGAAGAGTTTGGGTTTTTTACGGAAGAGTGGGTTGTTCCATGAATGGGACGAGTCCTATGTTTTAGGCGGTGGTTCGAATAACAGTTTGGGATTTTTACGGAAGAGTTTGGGTTTTTTAAGGAAGACTTTGGGTTTTTTACGGAAGAGTTTGGGTTTTTTACGGAAGAGTTTGGGTTTTTTACGGAAGAGTGGGTTGTTCCATGGATGATACGAGTCCTATGTTTTAGGCGGTGGTTCGAATAACAGTTTGTGTTTTTTACGGAAGAGTTTGGGTTTTTTACGGAAGAGTTTGGGTTTTTTACGGAAGAGTTTGGGTTTTTTACGGAAGAGTTTGGGTTTTTTACGGAAGAGTTTGGGTTTTTTACGGAAGACTTTGGGTTTTTTACGGAAGAGTGGGTTGTTCCATGGATGAATCGAGTCCTATGTTTTAGGCGGTGGTTCGAATAACAGTTTGGGATTTTTACGGAAGAGTTTGGGTTTTTTACGGAAGAGTTTGGGTTTTTTACGGAAGAGTTTGGGTTTTTTACGGAAGAGTGGGTTGTTCCATGGATGATACGAGTCCTATGTTTTAGGCGGTGGTTCGAATAACAGTTTGGGATTTTTACGGAAGAGTTTGGGTTTTTTACGGAAGAGTTTGGGTTTTTTACGGAAGAGTTTGGGTTTTTTACGGAAGAGTTTGGGTTTTTTACGGAAGACTTTAGGTTTTTTACGGAAGAGTTTGGGTTTTTTACGGAAGAGTTTGGGTTTTTTACGGAAGAGTTTGAGTTTTTTACCGAAGAGTGGGTTGTTCCATGGATGGGACGAGTCCTATGTTTTAGGCGGTGGTTCGAATAACAGTTTGGGTTTTTTACGGAAGAGTTTGGGTTTTTTACGGAAGAGTTTGAGTTTTTTACGGAAGAGTTTGGGTTTTTTAAGGAAGACTTTGGGTTTTTTACGGAAGAGTTTGGGTTTTTTAAGGAAGACTTTGGGTTTTTTACGGAAGAGTTTGGGTTTTTTAAGGAAGACTTTGGGTTTTTTACGGAAGAGTTTGGGTTTTTTACGGAAGAGTTTGGGTTTTTTACGGAAGAGTTTGGGTTTTTTACGGAAGAGTTTGGGTTTGTTACGGAAGAGTTTGGGTTTTTTACGGAAGAGTTTGAGTTTTTTACGGAAGAGTTTGAGTTTTTTACCGAAGAGTGGGTTGTTCCATGGATGGGACGAGTCCTATGTTTTAGGCGGTGGTTCGAATAACAGTTTGGGTTTTTTACGGAAGAGTTTGGGTTTTTTACGGAAGAGTTTGAGTTTTTTACGGAAGAGTTTGGGTTTTTTAAGGAAGACTTTGGGTTTTTTACGGAAGAGTTTGGGTTTTTTAAGGAAGACTTTGGGTTTTTTACGGAAGAGTTTGGGTTTTTTAAGGAAGACTTTGGGTTTTTTACGGAAGAGTTTGGGTTTTTTACGGAAGAGTTTGGGTTTTTTACGGAAGAGTTTGGGTTTTTTACGGAAGAGTTTGGGTTTTTTACGGAAGAGTTTGGGTTTTTTACGGAAGAGTTTGGGTTTTTTACGGAAGAGTGGGTTGTTCCATGGATGATACGAGTCCTATGTTTTAGGCGGTGGTTCGAATAACAGTTTGGGATTTTTACGGAAGAGTTTGGGTTTTTTACGGAAGAGTTTGGGTTTTTTACGGAAGAGTTTGGGTTTTTTACGGAAGAGTGGGTTGTTCCATGGATGATACGAGTCCTATGTTTTAGGCGGTGGTTCGAATAACAGTTTGGGATTTTTACGGAAGAGTTTGGGTTTTTTACGGAAGAGTTTGGGATTTTTACGGAAGAGTTTGGGTATTTTACGGAAGAGTTTGGGTTTTTTAAGGAAGACTTTGGGTTTTTTACGGAAGAGTTTGGGTTTTTTAAGGAAGACTTTGGGTTTTTTACGGAAGAGTTTGGGTTTTTTACGGAAGAGTTTGGGTTTTTTACGGAAGAGTTTGGGTTTTTTACGGAAGAGTTTGGGTTTTTTACGGAAGAGTTTGGGTTTTTTACGGAAGAGTTTGGGTTTTTTACGGAAGAGTGGGTTGTTCCATGGATGATACGAGTCCTATGTTTTAGGCGGTGGTTCGAATAACAGTTTGGGATTTTTACGGAAGAGTTTGGGTTTTTTACGGAAGAGTTTGGGTTTTTTACGGAAGAGTTTGGGTTTTTTACGGAAGAGTTTGGGTTTTTTACGGAAGAGTTTGGGTTTTTTACGGAAGAGTTTGGGTTTTTTACGGAAGAGTTTGGGTTTTTTACGGAAGAGTTTGGGTTTTTTACGGAAGAGTGGGTTGTTCCATGGATGATACGAGTCCTATGTTTTAGGCGGTGGTTCGAATAACAGTTTGGGATTTTTACGGAAGAGTTTGGGTTTTTTACGGAAGAGTTTGGGATTTTTACGGAAGAGTTTGGGTTTTTTACGGAAGAGTTTGGGATTTTTACGGAAGAGTTTGGGTATTTTACGGAAGAGTTTGGGTTTTTTACGGAAGACTTTGGGTTTTTTACGGAAGAGTTTGGGTTTTTTACGGAAGAGTTTGAGTTTTTTACCGAAGAGTGGGTTGTTCCATGGATGGGACGAGTCCTATGTTTTAGGCGGTGGTTCGAATAACAGTTTGGGTTTTTTACGGAAGAGTTTGGGTTTTTTAAGGAAGACTTTGGGTTTTTTACGGAAGAGTTTGGGTTTTTTACGGAAGAGTTTGGGTTTTTTACGGAAGAGTTTGGGTTTTTTACGGAAGAGTTTGGGTTTTTTACGGAAGAGTTTGGGTTTTTTACGGAAGAGTTTGAGTTTTTTACCGAAGAGTGGGTTGTTCCATGGATGGGACGAGTCCTATGTTTTAGGCGGTGGTTCGAATAACAGTTTGGGATTTTTACGGAAGAGTTTGGGTTTTTTACGGAAGAGTTTGGGTTTTTTACGGAAGAGTGGGTTGTTCCATGGATGATACGAGTCCTATGTTTTAGGCGGTGGTTCGAATAACAGTTTGGGATTTTTACGGAAGAGTTTGGGTTTTTTACGGAAGAGTTTGGGTTTTTTACGGAAGAGTGGGTTGTTCCATGGATGATACGAGTCCTATGTTTTAGGCGGTGGTTCGAATAACAGTTTGGGATTTTTACGGAAGAGTTTGGGTTTTTTACGGAAGAGTTTGGGTTTTTTAAGGAAGACTTTGGGTTTTTTACGGAAGAGTTTGGGTTTTTTACGGAAGAGTTTGGGTTTTTTACGGAAGAGTGGGTTGTTCCATGGATGATACGAGTCCTATGTTTTAGGCGGTGGTTCGAATAACAGTTTGGGTTTTTTACGGAAGAGTTTGGGTTTTTTACGGAAGAGTTTGGGTTTTTTACGGAAGAGTTTGGGTTTTTTACGGAAGAGTTTGGGTTTTTTACGGAAGAGTTTGGGATTTTTACGGAAGAGTTTGGGTTTTTTACGGAAGAGTTTGGGATTTTTACGGAAGAGTTTGGGTATTTTACGGAAGAGTTTGGGTTTTTTACGGAAGAGTTTGGGTTTTTTACGGAAGACTTTGGGTTTTTTACGGAAGAGTTTGGGTTTTTTACGGAAGAGTTTGAGTTTTTTACCGAAGAGTGGGTTGTTCCATGGATGGGACGAGTCCTATGTTTTAGGCGGTGGTTCGAATAACAGTTTGGGTTTTTTACGGAAGAGTTTGGGTTTTTTAAGGAAGACTTTGGGTTTTTTACGGAAGAGTTTGGGTTTTTTACGGAAGAGTTTGGGTTTTTTACGGAAGAGTTTGGGTTTTTTACGGAAGAGTGGGTTGTTCCATGGATGATACGAGTCCTATGTTTTAGGCGGTGGTTCGAATAACAGTTTGGGATTTTTACGGAAGAGTTTGGGTTTTTTACGGAAGAGTTTGGGTTTTTTACGGAAGAGTGGGTTGTTCCATGGATGATACGAGTCCTATGTTTTAGGCGGTGGTTCGAATAACAGTTTGGGATTTTTACGGAAGAGTTTGGGTTTTTTACGGAAGAGTTTGGGTTTTTTACGGAAGAGTGGGTTGTTCCATGGATGGGACGAGTCCTATGTTTTAGGCGGTGGTTCGAATAACAGTTTGGGATTTTTACGGAAGAGTTTGGGTTTTTTACGGAAGAGTTTGGGTTTTTTAAGGAAGACTTTGGGTTTTTTACGGAAGAGTTTGGGTTTTTTACGGAAGAGTTTGGGTTTTTTACGGAAGGGTTTGGGTTTTTTACGGAAGAGTTTGGGTTTTTTACGGAAGAGTTTGAGTTTTTTACCGAAGAGTGGGTTGTTCCATGGATGGGACGAGTCCTATGTTTTAGGCGGTGGTTCGAATAACAGTTTGGGTTTTTTACGGAAGAGTTTGGGTTTTTTACGGAAGAGTTTGGGTTTTTTACGGAAGAGTTTGGGTTTTTTACGGAAGAGTTTGGGTTTTTTACGGAAGAGTTTGGGTTTTTTACGGAAGAGTTTGAGTTTTTTACCGAAGAGTGGGTTGTTCCATGGATGATACGAGTCCTATGTTTTAGGCGGTGGTTCGAATAACAGTTTGGGATTTTTACGGAAGAGTTTGGGTTTTTTACGGAAGAGTTTGGGTTTTTTACGGAAGAGTTTGGGTTTTTTACGGAAGAGTTTGGGTTTTTTACGGAAGAGTGGGTTGTTCCATGGATGATACGAGTCCTATGTTTTAGGCGGTGGTTCGAATAACAGTTTCGGATTTTTACGGAAGAGTTTCGCTTTTTTACGGAAGAGTTTGGGTTTTTTAAGGAAGACTTTGGGTTTTTTACGGAAGAGTTTCGCTTTTTTACGGAAGAGTTTGGGTTTTTTAAGGAAGACTTTGGGTTTTTTACGGAAGAGTTTGGGTTTTTTAAGGAAGAGTGGGTTGTTCCATGGATGGGACGAGTCCTATGTTTTAGGCGGTGGTTCGAATAACAGTTTGGGATTTTTACGGAAGAGTTTGGGTTTTTTACGGAAGAGTGGGTTGTTCCATGGATGGGACGAGTCCTATGTTTTAGGCGGTGGTTCGAATAACAGTTTGGGATTTTTACGGAAGAGTTTGGGTTTTTTACGGAAGAGTTTGGGTTTTTTACGGAAGAGTTTGGGTTTTTTACGGAAGAGTTTGGGTTTTTTACGGAAGAGTGGGTTGTTCCATGGATGATACGAGTCCTATGTTTTAGGCGGTGGTTCGAATAACAGTTTCGGATTTTTACGGAAGAGTTTCGCTTTTTTACGGAAGAGTTTGGGTTTTTTAAGGAAGACTTTGGGTTTTTTACGGAAGAGTTTCGCTTTTTTACGGAAGAGTTTGGGTTTTTTAAGGAAGAGTTTGGGTTTTTTACGGAAGAGTTTGGGTTTTTTACGGAAGACTTTGGGTTTTTTACGGAAGAGTTTGGGTTTTTTACGGAAGACTTTGGGTTTTTTACGGAAGAGTTTGGGTTTTTTACGGAAGAGTTTGGGTTTTTTACGGAAGAGTTTGGGTTTTTTACGGAAGAGTGGGTTGTTCCATGAATGGGACGAGTCCTATGTTTTAGGCGGTGGTTCGAATAACAGTTTGGGATTTTTACGGAAGAGTTTGGGTTTTTTACGGAAGAGTGGGTTGTTCCATGGATGGGACGAGTCCTATGTTTTAGGCGGTGGTTCGAATAACAGTTTGGGATTTTTACGGAAGAGTTTGGGTTTTTTACGGAAGAGTTTGGGTTTTTTACGGAAGAGTTTGGGTTTTTTACGGAAGAGTTTGGGTTTTTTACGGAAGAGTTTGGGTTTTTTACGGAAGAGTTTGGGTTTTTTACGGAAGAGTTTGGGTTTTTTACGGAAGAGTGGGTTGTTCCATGGATGGGACGAGTCCTATGTTTTAGGCGGTGGTTCGAATAACAGTTTGGGATTTTTACGGAAGAGTTTGGGTTTTTTACGGAAGAGTTTGGGTTTTTTACGGAAGAGTGGGTTGTTCCATGGATGGGACGAGTCCTATGTTTTAGGCGGTGGTTCGAATAACAGTTTGGGATTTTTACGGAAGAGTTTGGGTTTTTTACGGAAGAGTTTGGGTTTTTTACGGAAGAGTGGGTTGTTCCATGGATGGGACGAGTCCTATGTTTTAGGCGGTGGTTCGAATAACAGTATGGGATTTTTACGGAAGAGTTTGGGTTTTTACGGAAGAGTTTGGGTTTTTTACGGAAGAGTTTGGGTTTTTTACGGAAGAGTTTGGGTTTTTCACGGAAGAGTTTGAGTTTTTTACGGAAGAGTGGGTTGTTCCATGGATGGGACGAGTCCTATGTTTTAGGCGGTGGTTCGAATAACAGTTTGGGATTTTTACGGAAGAGTTTGGGTTTTTTACGGAAGAGTGGGTTGTTCCATGGATGGGACGAGTCCTATGTTTTAGGCGGTGGTTCGAATAACAGTTTGGGATTTTTACGGAAGAGTTTGGGTTTTTTACGGAAGAGTTTGGGTTTTTTACGGAAGAGTTTGGGTTTTTTACGGAAGAGTTTGGGTTTTTTACGGAAGAGTGGGTTGTTCCATGGATGATACGAGTCCTATGTTTTAGGCGGTGGTTCGAATAACAGTTTGGGTTTTTTACGGAAGAGTTTGGGTTTTTTACGGAAGAGTTTGGGTTTTTTACGGAAGAGTTTGAGTTTTTTACGGAAGAGTTTGGGTTTTTTACGGAAGAGTTTGAGTTTTTTACGGAAGAGTTTGGGTTTTTTACGGAAGAGTTTGGGTTTTTTACGGAAGAGTTTGGGTTTTTTACGGAAGAGTTTGAGTTTTTTACGGAAGAGTGGGTTGTTCCATGGATGGGACGAGTCCTATGTTTTAGGCGGTGGTTCGAATAACAGTTTGGGATTTTTACGGAAGAGTTTGGGATTTTTACGGAAGAGTTTGGGTTTTTTACGGAAGAGTTTGGGATTTTTACGGAAGAGTTTGGGTTTTTTACGGAAGAGTGGGTTGTTCCATGGATGGGACGAGTCCTATGTTTTAGGCGGTGGTTCGAATAACAGTTTGGGTTTTTTACGGAAGAGTTTGGGTTTTTTACGGAAGAGTTTGGGATTTTTACGGAAGAGTTTGGGTTTTTTACGGAAGAGTTTGGGTTTTTTACGGAAGAGTTTGGGATTTTTACGGAAGAGTTTGGGTTTTTTACGGAAGAGTTTGGGTTTTTTACGGAAGAGTTTGGGATTTTTACGGAAGAGTTTGGGTTTTTTACGGAAGAGTTTGGGTTTTTTACGGAAGAGTTTGGGATTTTTACGGAAGAGTTTGGGTTTTTTACGGAAGAGTTTGGGTTTTTTACGGAAGAGTGGGTTGTTCCATGGATGGGACGAGTCATATGTTTTAGGCGGTGGTTCGAATAACAGTTTGGGTTTTTTACGGAAGAGTTTGGGTTTTTTACGGAAGAGTTTGGGTTTTTTACGGAAGAGTTTGGGTTTTTTACGGAAGAGTTTGGGTTTTTTACGGAAGAGTGGGTTGTTCCATGGATGGGACGAGTCATATGTTTTAGGCGGTGGTTCGAATAACAGTTTGGGTTTTTTACGGAAGAGTTTGAGTTTTTTACGGAAGAGTTTGAGTTTTTTACGGAAGAGTTTGAGTTTTTTACGGAAGAGTTTGGGTTTTTTACGGAAGAGTGGGTTGTTCCATGGATGGACGAGTCATATGTTTTAGGCGGTGGTTCGAATAACAGTTTGGGTTTTTTACGGAAGAGTTTGGGTTTTTTACGGAAGAGTTTGGGTTTTTTACGGAAGAGTTTGGGTTTTTTACGGAAGAGTTTGAGTTTTTTACGGAAGAGTTTGAGTTTTTTACCGAAGAGTTTGGGTTTTTTACGGAAGAGTTTGGGTTTTTTACGGAAGAGTTTGGGATTTTTACGGAAGAGTGGGTTGTTCCATGGATGGACGAGTCATATGTTTTAGGCGGTGGTTCGAATAACAGTTTGGGTTTTTTACGGAAGAGTGGGTTGTTCCATGGATGGGACGAGTCCTCTGTTTTAGGCGGTGGTTCGAATAACAGTTTCGGATTTTTACGGAAGAGTTTGGGTTTTTTACGGAAGAGTTTGGGTTTTTTACGGAAGAGTTTGGGTTTTTTACGGAAGAGTTTGAGTTTTTTACGGAAGAGTTTGAGTTTTTTACGGAAGAGTGGGTTGTTCCATGGATGGACGAGTCATATGTTTTAGGCGGTGGTTCGAATAACAGTTTGGGATTTTTACGGAAGAGTTTGGGTTTTTTACGGAAGAGTTTGGGTTTTTTACGGAAGACTTTGGGTTTTTTACGGAAGAGTTTGAGTTTTTTACCGAAGAGTTTGGGTTTTTTACGGAAGAGTTTGGATTTTTTACGGAAGAGTTTGAGTTTTTTACCGAAGAGTTTGGGTTTTTTACGGAAGAGTTTGGGTTTTTTACGGAAGAGTGGGTTGTTCCATGGATGGACGAGTCATATGTTTTAGGCGGTGGTTCGAATAACAGTTTCGGATTTTTACGGAAGAGTTTGGGTTTTTTACGGAAGAGTTTGGGTTTTTTACGGAAGAGTTTGGGATTTTTACGGAAGAGTTTGAGTTTTTTACGGAAGTGTTTGGGTTTTTTACGGAAGAGTTTGGGATTTTTACGGAAGAGTTTGGGTTTTTTACGGAAGAGTGGGTTGTTCCATGGATGGACGAGTCCTATGTTTTAGGCGGTGGTTCGAATAACAGTTTGGGATTTTTACGGAAGAGTTTGGGTTTTTTACGGAAGAGTTTGGGTTTTTTACGGAAGAGTTTGGGTTTTTTACGGAAGAGTTTGGGTTTTTTAAGGAAGAGTTTGGGTTTTTTACGGAAGAGTTTGGGTTTTTTACGGAAGAGTTTGGGTTTTTTACGGAAGAGTTTGAGTTTTTTACCGAAGAGTGGGTTGTTCCATGGATGGGACGAGTCCTATGTTTTAGGCGGTGGTTCGAATAACAGTTTGGGATTTTTACGGAAGAGTTTGGGTTTTTTACGGAAGAGTTTGGGTTTTTTACGGAAGAGTGGGTTGTTCCATGGATGGGACGAGTCCTATGTTTTAGGCGGTGGTTCGAATAACAGTTTGGGATTTTTACGGAAGAGTTTGGGTTTTTTACGGAAGAGTTTGGGTTTTTTACGGAAGAGTTTGGGTTTTTCACGGAAGAGTTTGAGTTTTTTACGGAAGAGTGGGTTGTTCCATGGATGGGACGAGTCCTATGTTTTAGGCGGTGGTTCGAATAACAGTTTGGGATTTTTACGGAAGAGTTTGGGTTTTTTACGGAAGAGTGGGTTGTTCCATGGATGGGACGAGTCCTATGTTTTAGGCGGTGGTTCGAATAACAGTTTGGGATTTTTACGGAAGAGTTTGGGTTTTTTACGGAAGAGTTTGGGTTTTTTACGGAAGAGTTTGGGTTTTTTACGGAAGAGTTTGAGTTTTTTACGGAAGAGTTTGGGTTTTTTACGGAAGAGTTTGAGTTTTTTACGGAAGAGTTTGGGATTTTTACGGAAGAGTTTGGGTTTTTTACGGAAGAGTGGGTTGTTGCATGGATGGGACGAGTCCTATGTTTTAGGCGGTGGTTCGAATAACAGTTTGGGTTTTTTACGGAAGAGTTTGGGTTTTTTACGGAAGAGTTTGGGTTTTTTTACGGAAGAGTTTGGGTTTTTTACGGAAGAGTTTGGGTTTTTTACGGAAGAGTTTGAGTTTTTTACGGAAGAGTTTGGGTTTTTTACGGAAGAGTTTGGGTTTTTTACGGAAGAGTTTGGGTTTTTTACGGAAGAGTTTGAGTTTTTTACGGAAGAGTTTGGGTTTTTTACGGAAGAGTTTGGGTTTTTTACGGAAGAGTTTGAGTTTTTTACGGAAGAGTTTGGGTTTTTTACGGAAGAGTTTGGGTTTTTTACGGAAGAGTGGGTTGTTCCATGGATGGACGAGTCATATGTTTTAGGCGGTGGTTCGAATAACAGTTTGGGTTTTTTACGGAAGAGTTTGGGTTTTTTACGGAAGAGTTTGAGTTTTTTACGGAAGAGTTTGAGTTTTTTACGGAAGAGTGGGTTGTTCCATGGATGGACGAGTCATATGTTTTAGGCGGTGGTTCGAATAACAGTTTGGGTTTTTTACGGAAGAGTTTGGGTTTTTTACGGAAGAGTTTGGGTTTTTTACGGAAGAGTTTGGGTTTTTTACGGAAGAGTTTGGGATTTTTACGGAAGAGTGGGTTGTTCCATGGATGGACGAGTCATATGTTTTAGGCGGTGGTTCGAATAACAGTTTCGGATTTTTACGGAAGAGTTTGGGTTTTTTACGGAAGAGTGGGTTGTTCCATGGATGGACGAGTCATATGTTTTAGGCGGTGGTTCGAATAACAGTTTGGGTTTTTTACGGAAGAGTTTGGGTTTTTTACGGAAGTGTTTGGGTTTTTTACGGAAGAGTTTGGGATTTTTACGGAAGAGTTTGGGTTTTTTACGGAAGTGTTTGGGTTTTTTACGGAAGAGTTTGGGATTTTTACGGAAGAGTTTGGGTTTTTTACGGAAGAGTGGGTTGTTCCATGGATGGACGAGTCCTATGTTTTAGGCGGTGGTTCGAATAACAGTTTGGGATTTTTACGGAAGAGTTTGGGTTTTTTACGGAAGAGTTTGGGTTTTTTACGGAAGAGTTTGGGTTTTTTACGGAAGAGTTTGGGTTTTTTAAGGAAGAGTTTGGGTTTTTTACGGAAGAGTTTGGGTTTTTTACGGAAGAGTTTGGGTTTTTTACGGAAGAGTTTGAGTTTTTTACCGAAGAGTGGGTTGTTCCATGGATGGGACGAGTCCTATGTTTTAGGCGGTGGTTCGAATAACAGTTTGGGATTTTTACGGAAGAGTTTGGGTTTTTTACGGAAGAGTTTGGGTTTTTTACGGAAGAGTTTGGGTTTTTTACGGAAGAGTTTGGGTTTTTTACGGAAGAGTTTGGGTTTTTTACGGAAGAGTTTGGGATTTTTACGGAAGAGTGGGTTGTTCCATGGATGGACGAGTCATATGTTTTAGGCGGTGGTTCGAATAACAGTTTCGGATTTTTACGGAAGAGTTTGGGTTTTTTACGGAAGAGTGGGTTGTTCCATGGATGGACGAGTCATATGTTTTAGGCGGTGGTTCGAATAACAGTTTGGGTTTTTTACGGAAGAGTTTGGGTTTTTTACGGAAGTGTTTGGGTTTTTTACGGAAGAGTTTGGGATTTTTACGGAAGAGTTTGGGTTTTTTACGGAAGTGTTTGGGTTTTTTACGGAAGAGTTTGGGATTTTTACGGAAGAGTTTGGGTTTTTTACGGAAGAGTGGGTTGTTCCATGGATGGACGAGTCCTATGTTTTAGGCGGTGGTTCGAATAACAGTTTGGGATTTTTACGGAAGAGTTTGGGTTTTTTACGGAAGAGTTTGGGTTTTTTACGGAAGAGTTTGGGTTTTTTACGGAAGAGTTTGGGTTTTTTAAGGAAGAGTTTGGGTTTTTTACGGAAGAGTTTGGGTTTTTTACGGAAGAGTTTGGGTTTTTTACGGAAGAGTTTGAGTTTTTTACCGAAGAGTGGGTTGTTCCATGGATGGGACGAGTCCTATGTTTTAGGCGGTGGTTCGAATAACAGTTTGGGATTTTTACGGAAGAGTTTGGGTTTTTTACGGAAGAGTTTGGGTTTTTTACGGAAGAGTTTGGGTTTTTTACGGAATAGTTTGGGTTTTTTACGGAAGAGTTTGGGTTTTTTACGGAAGAGTTTGGGTTTTTTACGGAAGAGTTTGAGTTTTTTACGGAAGAGTTTGGGTTTTTTACGGAAGAGTTTGAGTTTTTTACGGAAGAGTTTGGGATTTTTACGGAAGAGTTTGGGTTTTTTACGGAAGAGTTTGGGTTTTTTACGGAAGAGTTTGGGATTTTTACGGAAGAGTTTGGGTTTTTTACGGAAGAGTGGGTTGTTCCATGGATGGACGAGTCATATGTTTTAGGCGGTGGTTCGAATAACAGTTTGGGTTTTTTACGGAAGAGTTTGGGTTTTTTACGGAAGTGTTTGGGTTTTTTACGGAAGAGTTTGGGATTTTTACGGAAGAGTTTGGGTTTTTTACGGAAGTGTTTGGGTTTTTTACGGAAGAGTTTGGGATTTTTACGGAAGAGTTTGGGTTTTTTACGGAAGAGTGGGTTGCTCCATGGATGGACGAGTCCTATGTTTTAGGCGGTGGTTCGAATAACAGTTTGGGATTTTTACGGAAGAGTTTGGGTTTTTTACGGAAGAGTTTGGGTTTTTTACGGAAGAGTTTGGGTTTTTTACGGAAGAGTTTGGGTTTTTTAAGGAAGAGTTTGGGTTTTTTACGGAAGAGTTTGGGTTTTTTACGGAAGAGTTTGGGTTTTTTACGGAAGAGTTTGAGTTTTTTACCGAAGAGTGGGTTGTTCCATGGATGGGACGAGTCCTATGTTTTAGGCGGTGGTTCGAATAACAGTTTGGGATTTTTACGGAAGAGTTTGGGTTTTTTACGGAAGAGTTTGGGTTTTTTACGGAAGAGTTTGGGTTTTTTACGGAATAGTTTGGGTTTTTTACGGAAGAGTTTGGGTTTTTTACGGAAGAGTTTGGGTTTTTTACGGAAGAGTTTGAGTTTTTTACGGAAGAGTTTGGGTTTTTTACGGAAGAGTTTGAGTTTTTTACGGAAGAGTTTGGGATTTTTACGGAAGAGTTTGGGTTTTTTACGGAAGAGTTTGGGTTTTTTACGGAAGAGTTTGGGATTTTTACGGAAGAGTTTGGGTTTTTTACGGAAGAGTTTGGGTTTTTTACGGAAGAGTGGGTTGTTCCATGGATGGGACGAGTCATATGTTTTAGGCGGTGGTTCGAATAACAGTTTGGGTTTTTTACGGAAGAGTTTGGGTTTTTTTACGGAAGAGTTTGGGTTTTTTACGGAAGAGTTTGGGTTTTTTACGGAAGAGTTTGGGTTTTTTACGGAAGAGTGGGTTGTTCCATGGATGGGACGAGTCATATGTTTTAGGCGGTGGTTCGAATAACAGTTTGGGTTTTTTACGGAAGAGTTTGAGTTTTTTACGGAAGAGTTTGAGTTTTTTACGGAAGAGTTTGAGTTTTTTACGGAAGAGTTTGGGTTTTTTACGGAAGAGTGGGTTGTTCCATGGATGGGACGAGTCATATGTTTTAGGCGGTGGTTCGAATAACAGTTTGGGTTTTTTACGGAAGAGTTTGGGTTTTTTACGGAAGAGTTTGGGTTTTTTACGGAAGAGTTTGAGTTTTTTACGGAAGAGTTTGGGTTTTTTACGGAAGAGTTTGGGTTTTTTACGGAAGAGTTTGGGTTTTTTACGGAAGAGTTTGGGTTTTTTACGGAAGAGTTTGAGTTTTTTACGGAAGAGTTTGAGTTTTTTACCGAAGAGTTTGGGTTTTTTACGGAAGAGTTTGGGTTTTTTACGGAAGAGTTTGGGATTTTTACGGAAGAGTGGGTTGTTCCATGGATGGACGAGTCATATGTTTTAGGCGGTGGTTCGAATAACAGTTTGGGTTTTTTACGGAAGAGTTTGGGTTTTTTACGGAAGAGTTTGGGTTTTTTACGGAAGAGTTTGAGTTTTTTACGGAAGAGTTTGGGTTTTTTACGGAAGAGTTTGGGTTTTTTACGGAAGAGTTTGAGTTTTCTACGGAAGAGTTTGGGTTTTTTACGGAAGAGTTTGGGTTTTTTACGGAAGAGTTTGGGTTTTTTACGGAAGAGTGGGTTGTTCCATGGATGGACGAGTCATATGTTTTAGGCGGTGGTTCGAATAACAGTTTGGGTTTTTTACGGAAGAGTTTGGGTTTTTTACGGAAGAGTTTGGGTTTTTTACGGAAGAGTTTGGGTTTTTTACGGAAGAGTTTGAGTTTTTTACGGAAGAGTTTGGGTTTTTTACGGAAGAGTTTGGGTTTTTTACGGAAGAGTTTGGGTTTTTTACGGAAGAGTTTGAGTTTTTTACCGAAGAGTTTGGGTTTTTTACGGAAGAGTTTGAGTTTTTTACCGAAGAGTTTGGGTTTTTTACGGAAGAGTTTGGGTTTTTTACGGAAGAGTGGGTTGTTCCATGGATGGACGAGTCATATGTTTTAGGCGGTGGTTCGAATAACAGTTTCGGATTTTTACGGAAGAGTTTGGGTTTTTTACGGAAGAGTTTGGGTTTTTTACGGAAGAGTTTGGGTTTTTTACGGAAGAGTTTGAGTTTTTTACCGAAGAGTTTGGGTTTTTTACGGAAGAGTTTGGGTTTTTTACGGAAGAGTTTGGGATTTTTACGGAAGAGTGGGTTGTTCCATGGATGGACGAGTCATATGTTTTAGGCGGTGGTTCGAATAACAGTTTCGGATTTTTACGGAAGAGTTTGGGTTTTTTACGGAAGAGTGGGTTGTTCCATGGATGGACGAGTCATATGTTTTAGGCGGTGGTTCGAATAACAGTTTGGGTTTTTTTACGGAAGAGTTTGGGTTTTTTACGGAAGAGTTTGGGTTTTTTACGGAAGAGTTTGGGTTTTTTACGGAAGAGTTTGAGTTTTTTACGGAAGAGTTTGGGTTTTTTACGGAAGAGTTTGAGTTTTTTACGGAAGAGTTTGGGTTTTTTACGGAAGTGTTTGGGTTTTTTACGGAAGAGTTTCGGATTTTTACGGAAGAGTTTGGGTTTTTTACGGAAGAGTTTGGGTTTTTTACGGAAGAGTTTGAGTTTTTTACGGAAGAGTGGGTTGTTCCATGGATGGACGAGTCATATGTTTTAGGCGGTGGTTCGAATAACAGTTTGGGATTTTTACGGAAGAGTTTGGGTTTTTTACGGAAGAGTTTGGGTTTTTTACGGAAGACTTTGGGTTTTTTACGGAAGTGTTTGGGTTTTTTACGGAAGAGTTTCGGATTTTTACGGAAGAGTTTGGGTTTTTTACGGAAGAGTTTGGGTTTTTTACGGAAGAGTGGGTTGTTCCATGGATGGACGAGTCATATGTTTTAGGCGGTGGTTCGAATAACAGTTTGGGTTTTTTACGGAAGAGTTTGGGTTTTTTACGGAAGAGTTTGGGTTTTTTACGGAAGAGTTTGAGTTTTTTACGGAAGAGTTTGGGTTTTTTACGGAAGAGTTTGGGTTTTTTACGGAAGAGTGGGTTGTTCCATGGATGGACGAGTCATATGTTTTAGGCGGTGGTTCGAATAACAGTTTGGGTTTTTTACGGAAGAGTTTGGGTTTTTTACGGAAGAGTTTGGGTTTTTTACGGAAGAGTTTGAGTTTTTTACGGAAGAGTTTGGGTTTTTTACGGAAGAGTTTGGGTTTTTTACGGAAGAGTGGGTTGTTCCATGGATGGACGAGTCATATGTTTTAGGCGGTGGTTCGAATAACAGTTTGGGATTTTTACGGAAGAGTTTGGGTTTTTTACGGAAGAGTTTGGGTTTTTTACGGAAGACTTTGGGTTTTTTACGGAAGAGTTTGGGTTTTTTACGGAAGAGTTTGGGTTTTTTACGGAAGAGTTTGAGTTTTTTACCGAAGAGTTTGGGTTTTTTACGGAAGAGTTTGGGTTTTTTACGGAAGAGTGGGTTGTTCCATGGATGGACGAGTCATATGTTTTAGGCGGTGGTTCGAATAACAGTTTCGGATTTTTACGGAAGAGTTTGGGTTTTTTACGGAAGAGTTTGGGTTTTTTACGGAAGACTTTGGGTTTTTTACGGAAGTGTTTGGGTTTTTTACGGAAGAGTTTCGGATTTTTACGGAAGAGTTTGGGTTTTTTACGGAAGAGTTTGGGTTTTTTACGGAAGAGTGGGTTGTTCCATGGATGGACGAGTCATATGTTTTAGGCGGTGGTTCGAATAACAGTTTGGGTTTTTTACGGAAGAGTTTGGGTTTTTTACGGAAGAGTTTGGGTTTTTTACGGAAGACTTTGGGTTTTTTACGGAAGAGTTTGGGTTTTTTACGGAAGAGTTTGGGTTTTTTACGGAAGAGTTTGGGTTTTTTACGGAAGAGTTTGAGTTTTTTACGGAAGAGTTTGGGTTTTTTACGGAAGAGTTTGAGTTTTTTACGGAAGAGTTTGGGTTTTTTACGGAAGTGTTTGGGTTTTTTACGGAAGAGTGGGTTGTTCCATGGATGGACGAGTCATATGTTTTAGGCGGTGGTTCGAATAACAGTTTGGGTTTTTTACGGAAGAGTTTGGGTTTTTTACGGAAGAGTTTGGGTTTTTTACGGAAGAGTTTGAGTTTTTTACGGAAGAGTTTGGGTTTTTTACGGAAGAGTTTGGGTTTTTTACGGAAGAGTGGGTTGTTCCATGGATGGACGAGTCATATGTTTTAGGCGGTGGTTCGAATAACAGTTTGGGTTTTTTACGGAAGAGTTTGGGTTTTTTACGGAAGAGTTTGGGTTTTTTTACGGAAGAGTTTGGGTTTTTTACGGAAGAGTTTGGGTTTTTTACGGAAGAGTGGGTTGTTCCATGGATGGCACGAGTCCTATGTTTTAGGCGGTGGTTCGAATAACAGTTTGGGTTTCTTACGGAAGAGTGGGTTGTTCCATGGATGGGACGAGTCCTATGTTTTAGGCGGTGGTTCGAATAACAGTTTGGGATTTTTACGGAAGAGTTTGGGTTTTTTACGGAAGAGTTTGGGTTTTTTACGGAAGAGTTTGGGTTTTTTACGGAAGAGTTTGGGTTTTTTACGGAAGAGTTTGAGTTTTTTACGGAAGAGTGGGTTGTTCCATGGATGGGACGAGTCCTATGTTTTAGGCGGTGGTTCGAATAACAGTTTGGGATTTTTACGGAAGAGTTTGGGTTTTTTACGGAAGAGTTTGGGTTTTTTACGGAAGAGTTTGGGTTTTTTACGGAAGAGTTTGGGTTTTTTACGGAAGAGTTTGGGTTTTTTACGGAAGAGTTTGGGTTTTTTACGGAAGAGTTTGGGTTTTTTACGGAAGAGTTTGAGTTTTTTACGGAAGAGTGGGTTGTTCCATGGATGGGACGAGTCCTATGTTTTAGGCGGTGGTTCGAATAACAGTTTGAGTTTTTTACGGAAGAGTTTGGGTTTTTTACGGAAGAGTTTGGGATTTTTACGGAAGAGTTTGGGTTTTTTACGGAAGAGTGGGTTGTTCCATGGATGGGACGAGTCCTATGTTTTAGGCGGTGGTTCGAATAACAGTTTGGGTTTTTTACGGAAGAGTTTGGGTTTTTTACGGAAGAGTTTGGGTTTTTTACGGAAGAGTGGGTTGTTCCATGGATGGGACGAGTCCTATGTTTTAGGCGGTGGTTCGAATAACAGTTTGGGTTTTTTACGGAAGAGTTTGGGTTTTTTACGGAAGAGTTTGGGATTTTTACGGAAGAGTTTGGGTTTTTTACGGAAGAGTTTGGGTTTTTTACGGAAGAGTTTGGGTTTTTTAAGGAAGACTTTGGGTTTTTTAAGGAAGAGTTTGAGTTTTTTACGGAAGAGTTTCGGTTTTTTACGGAAGAGTTTGGGTTTTTTACGGAAGAGTTTGGGTTTTTTACGGAAGACTTTGGGTTTTTTACGGAAGAGTTTCGCTTTTTTACGGAAGAGTTTGGGTTTTTTAAGGAAGACTTTGGGTTTTTTACGGAAGAGTTTGGGTTTTTTAAGGAAGAGTTTGGGTTTTTTAAGGAAGACTTTGGGTTTTTAAGGAAGAGTTTGAGTTTTTTACGGAAGAGTTTCGGTTTTTTACGGAAGAGTTTGGGTTTTTTACGGAAGAGTTTGGGTTTTTTACGGAAGAGTTTGAGTTTTTTACGGAAGAGTTTGGGTTTTTTACGGAAGAGTTTGGGTTTTTTACGGAAGAGTTTGGGTTTTTTACGGAAGAGTTTGGGTTTTTTACGGAAGAGTTTGGGTTTTTTACGGAAGAGTTTGAGTTTTTTACGGAAGAGTGGGTTGTTCCATGGATGGGACGAGTCCTATGTTTTAGGCGGTGGTTCGAATAACAGTTTGGGTTTTTTACGGAAGAGTTTGGGTTTTTTACGGAAGAGTTTGGGATTTTTACGGAAGAGTTTGGGTTTTTTACGGAAGAGTGGGTTGTTCCATGGATGGGACGAGTCCTATGTTTTAGGCGGTGGTTCGAATAACAGTTTGGGTTTTTTACGGAAGAGTTTGGGTTTTTTACGGAAGAGTTTGGGTTTTTTACGGAAGAGTGGGTTGTTCCATGGATGGGACGAGTCCTATGTTTTAGGCGGTGGTTCGAGTAACAGTTTGGGTTTTTTACGGAAGAGTTTGGGTTTTTTACGGAAGAGTTTGGGATTTTTACGGAAGAGTTTGGGTTTTTTACGGAAGAGTTTGGGTTTTTTACGGAAGAGTTTGGGATTTTTACGGAAGAGTTTGGGTTTTTTACGGAAGAGTTTGGGTTTTTTACGGAAGAGTGGGTTGTTCCATGGATGGGACGAGTCATATGTTTTAGGCGGTGGTTCGAATAACAGTTTGGGTTTTTTACGGAAGAGTTTGAGTTTTTTACGGAAGAGTTTGAGTTTTTTACGGAAGAGTTTGAGTTTTTTACGGAAGAGTTTGGGTTTTTTACGGAAGAGTGGGTTGTTCCATGGATGGGACGAGTCATATGTTTTAGGCGGTGGTTCGAATAACAGTTTGGGTTTTTTACGGAAGAGTTTGGGTTTTTTACGGAAGAGTTTGGGTTTTTTACGGAAGAGTTTGAGTTTTTTACGGAAGAGTTTGAGTTTTTTACCGAAGAGTTTGGGTTTTTTACGGAAGAGTTTGGGTTTTTTACGGAAGAGTTTGGGTTTTTTACGGAAGAGTTTGGGTTTTTTACGGAAGAGTGGGTTGTTCCATGGATGGACGAGTCATATGTTTTAGGCGGTGGTTCGAATAACAGTTTGGGTTTTTTACGGAAGAGTTTGGGTTTTTTACGGAAGAGTTTGGGTTTTTTACGGAAGAGTTTGAGTTTTTTACGGAAGAGTTTGGGTTTTTTACGGAAGAGTTTGGGTTTTTTACGGAAGAGTGGGTTGTTCCATGGATGGACGAGTCATATGTTTTAGGCGGTGGTTCGAATAACAGTTTGGGTTTTTTACGGAAGAGTTTGGGTTTTTTACGGAAGAGTTTGGGTTTTTTACGGAAGAGTTTGGGTTTTTTACGGAAGAGTTTGAGTTTTTTACGGAAGAGTTTGAGTTTTTTACGGAAGAGTGGGTTGTTCCATGGATGGACGAGTCATATGTTTTAGGCGGTGGTTCGAATAACAGTTTGGGTTTTTTACGGAAGAGTTTGGGTTTTTTACGGAAGAGTTTGGGTTTTTTACGGAAGAGTTTGGGTTTTTTACGGAAGAGTTTGGGTTTTTTACGGAAGAGTTTGGGTTTTTTACGGAAGAGTTTGGGTTTTTTACGGAAGAGTTTGGGTTTTTTACGGAAGAGTTTGAGTTTTTTACGGAAGAGTGGGTTGTTCCATGGATGGGACGAGTCCTATGTTTTAGGCGGTGGTTCGAATAACAGTTTGGGTTTTTTACGGAAGAGTTTGGGTTTTTTACGGAAGAGTTTGGGATTTTTACGGAAGAGTTTGGGTTTTTTACGGAAGAGTGGGTTGTTCCATGGATGGGACGAGTCCTATGTTTTAGGCGGTGGTTCGAATAACAGTTTGGGTTTTTTACGGAAGAGTTTGGGTTTTTTACGGAAGAGTTTGGGTTTTTTACGGAAGAGTGGGTTGTTCCATGGATGGGACGAGTCCTATGTTTTAGGCGGTGGTTCGAATAACAGTTTGGGTTTTTTACGGAAGAGTTTGGGTTTTTTACGGAAGAGTTTGGGATTTTTACGGAAGAGTTTGGGTTTTTTACGGAAGAGTTTGGGTTTTTTACGGAAGAGTTTGGGATTTTTACGGAAGAGTTTGGGTTTTTTACGGAAGAGTTTGGGTTTTTTACGGAAGAGTGGGTTGTTCCATGGATGGGACGAGTCATATGTTTTAGGCGGTGGTTCGAATAACAGTTTGGGTTTTTTACGGAAGAGTTTGAGTTTTTTACGGAAGAGTTTGAGTTTTTTACGGAAGAGTTTGAGTTTTTTACGGAAGAGTTTGGGTTTTTTACGGAAGAGTGGGTTGTTCCATGGATGGGACGAGTCATATGTTTTAGGCGGTGGTTCGAATAACAGTTTGGGTTTTTTACGGAAGAGTTTGGGTTTTTTACGGAAGAGTTTGGGTTTTTTACGGAAGAGTTTGAGTTTTTTACGGAAGAGTTTGAGTTTTTTACCGAAGAGTTTGGGTTTTTTACGGAAGAGTTTGGGTTTTTTACGGAAGAGTTTGGGTTTTTTACGGAAGAGTTTGGGTTTTTTACGGAAGAGTGGGTTGTTCCATGGATGGACGAGTCATATGTTTTAGGCGGTGGTTCGAATAACAGTTTCGGATTTTTACGGAAGAGTTTGGGTTTTTTACGGAAGAGTGGGTTGTTCCATGGATGGACGAGTCATATGTTTTAGGCGGTGGTTCGAATAACAGTTTGGGTTTTTTACGGAAGAGTTTGGGTTTTTTACGGAAGAGTTTGGGTTTTTTACGGAAGAGTTTGAGTTTTTTACGGAAGAGTTTGGGTTTTTTACGGAAGAGTTTGGGTTTTTTACGGAAGAGTTTGAGTTTTTTACGGAAGAGTTTGGGTTTTTTACGGAAGAGTTTGGGTTTTTTACGGAAGAGTGGGTTGTTCCATGGATGGACGAGTCATATGTTTTAGGCGGTGGTTCGAATAACAGTTTGGGTTTTTTACGGAAGAGTTTGGGTTTTTTACGGAAGTGTTTGGGTTTTTTACGGAAGAGTTTGGGATTTTTACGGAAGAGTTTGGGTTTTTTACGGAAGTGTTTGGGTTTTTTACGGAAGAGTTTGGGATTTTTACGGAAGAGTTTGGGTTTTTTACGGAAGAGTGGGTTGTTCCATGGATGGGACGAGTCCTCTGTTTTAGGCGGTGGTTCGAATAACAGTTTCGGATTTTTACGGAAGAGTTTGGGTTTTTTACGGAAGAGTTTGGGTTGTTCCATGGATGGACGAGTCATATGTTTTAGGCGGTGGTTCGAATAACAGTTTGGGTTTTTTACGGAAGAGTTTGGGTTTTTTACGGAAGAGTTTGAGTTTTTTACGGAAGAGTTTGGGTTTTTTACGGAAGTGTTTGGGTTTTTTACGGAAGAGTTTCGGATTTTTACGGAAGAGTTTGGGTTTTTTACGGAAGAGTTTGGGTTTTTTACGGAAGAGTGGGTTGTTCCATGGATGGACGAGTCATATGTTTTAGGCGGTGGTTCGAATAACAGTTTGGGTTTTTTACGGAAGAGTTTGGGTTTTTTACGGAAGAGTTTGGGTTTTTTACGGAAGAGTTTGGGTTTTTTACGGAAGAGTTTGGGTTTTTTACGGAAGAGTTTGGGTTTTTTACGGAAGAGTTTGGGATTTTTACGGAAGAGTGGGTTGTTCCATGGATGGACGAGTCATATGTTTTAGGCGGTGGTTCGAATAACAGTTTCGGATTTTTACGGAAGAGTTTGGGTTTTTTACGGAAGAGTGGGTTGTTCCATGGATGGACGAGTCATATGTTTTAGGCGGTGGTTCGAATAACAGTTTGGGATTTTTACGGAAGAGTTTGGGTTTTTTACGGAAGAGTTTGGGTTTTTTACGGAAGAGTTTGGGTTTTTTACGGAAGACTTTGGGTTTTTTACGGAAGAGTTTGGGTTTTTTACGGAAGAGTTTGGGTTTTTTACGGAAGAGTTTGAGTTTTTTACCGAAGAGTTTGGGTTTTTTACGGAAGAGTTTGGGTTTTTTACGGAAGAGTTTGGGATTTTTACGGAAGAGTGGGTTGTTCCATGGATGGACGAGTCATATGTTTTAGGCGGTGGTTCGAATAACAGTTTCGGATTTTTACGGAAGAGTTTGGGTTTTTTACGGAAGAGTGGGTTGTTCCATGGATGGACGAGTCATATGTTTTAGGCGGTGGTTCGAATAACAGTTTGGGATTTTTACGGAAGAGTTTGGGTTTTTTACGGAAGAGTTTGGGTTTTTTACGGAAGAGTTTGGGTTTTTTACGGAAGACTTTGGGTTTTTTACGGAAGAGTTTGGGTTTTTTACGGAAGAGTTTGGGTTTTTTACGGAAGAGTTTGAGTTTTTTACCGAAGAGTTTGGGTTTTTTACGGAAGAGTTTGGGTTTTTTACGGAAGAGTTTGGGATTTTTACGGAAGAGTGGGTTGTTCCATGGATGGACGAGTCATATGTTTTAGGCGGTGGTTCGAATAACAGTTTCGGATTTTTACGGAAGAGTTTGGGTTTTTTACGGAAGAGTGGGTTGTTCCATGGATGGACGAGTCATATGTTTTAGGCGGTGGTTCGAATAACAGTTTGGGTTTTTTTACGGAAGAGTTTGGGTTTTTTACGGAAGAGTTTGGGTTTTTTACGGAAGAGTTTGAGTTTTTTACGGAAGAGTTTGGGTTTTTTACGGAAGAGTTTGAGTTTTTTACGGAAGAGTTTGGGTTTTTTACGGAAGTGTTTGGGTTTTTTACGGAAGAGTTTCGGATTTTTACGGAAGAGTTTGGGTTTTTTACGGAAGAGTTTGGGTTTTTTACGGAAGAGTGGGTTGTTCCATGGATGGGACGAGTCCTCTGTTTTAGGCGGTGGTTCGAATAACAGTTTCGGATTTTTACGGAAGAGTTTGGGTTTTTTACGGAAGAGTTTGGGTTTTTTACGGAAGAGTTTGGGTTTTTTACGGAAGAGTTTGAGTTTTTTACGGAAGAGTTTGGGTTTTTTACGGAAGAGTTTGGGTTTTTTACGGAAGAGTTTGGGTTTTTTACGGAAGAGTTTGGGTTTTTTACGGAAGAGTTTGAGTTTTTTACGGAAGAGTTTGGGTTTTTTACGGAAGAGTTTGGGTTTTTTACGGAAGAGTTTGAGTTTTTTACGGAAGAGTTTGGGTTTTTTACGGAAGAGTTTGGGTTTTTTACGGAAGAGTTTGGGTTTTTTACGGAAGAGTTTGGGTTTTTTACGGAAGAGTTTGGGTTTTTTACGGAAGAGTGGGTTGTTCCATGGATGGGACGAGTCCTCTGTTTTAGGCGGTGGTTCGAATAACAGTTTCGGATTTTTACGGAAGAGTTTGGGTTTTTTACGGAAGTGTTTGGGTTTTTTACGGAAGAGTTTCGGATTTTTACGGAAGAGTTTGGGTTTTTTACGGAAGAGTTTGGGTTTTTTACGGAAGAGTGGGTTGTTCCATGGATGGGACGAGTCCTATGTTTTAGGCGGTGGTTCGAATAACAGTTTGGGTTTTTTACGGAAGAGTTTGGGTTTTTTACGGAAGAGTTTGGGTTTTTTTACGGAAGAGTTTGGGTTTTTTACGGAAGAGTTTGGGTTTTTTACGGAAGAGTTTGAGTTTTTTACGGAAGAGTGGGTTGTTCCATGGATGGACGAGTCATATGTTTTAGGCGGTGGTTCGAATAACAGTTTGGGTTTTTTACGGAAGAGTTTGGGTTTTTTACGGAAGAGTTTGGGTTTTTTACGGAAGAGTGGGTTGTTCCATGGATGGACGAGTCATATGTTTTAGGCGGTGGTTCGAATAACAGTTTGGGTTTTTTACGGAAGAGTTTCGGATTTTTACGGAAGAGTTTGGGTTTTTTACGGAAGAGTTTGGGTTTTTTACGGAAGAGTGGGTTGTTCCATGGATGGACGAGTCATATGTTTTAGGCGGTGGTTCGAATAACAGTTTGGGTTTTTTACGGAAGAGTTTGGGTTTTTTACGGAAGAGTTTGAGTTTTTTACGGAAGAGTTTGGGTTTTTTACGGAAGAGTTTGGGTTTTTTACGGAAGAGTTTGGGTTTTTTACGGAAGAGTGGGTTGTTCCATGGATGGGACGAGTCCTCTGTTTTAGGCGGTGGTTCGAATAACAGTTTCGGATTTTTACGGAAGAGTTTGGGTTTTTTACGGAAGAGTTTGGGTTTTTTACGGAAGAGTTTGGGTTTTTTACGGAAGAGTTTGAGTTTTTTACGGAAGAGTTTGGGTTTTTTACGGAAGAGTTTGGGTTTTTTACGGAAGAGTTTGGGTTTTTTACGGAAGAGTTTGGGTTTTTTACGGAAGAGTTTGGGTTTTTTACGGAAGAGTGGGTTGTTCCATGGATGGGACGAGTCCTCTGTTTTAGGCGGTGGTTCGAATAACAGTTTCGGATTTTTACGGAAGAGTTTGGGTTTTTTACGGAAGTGTTTGGGTTTTTTACGGAAGAGTTTCGGATTTTTACGGAAGAGTTTGGGTTTTTTACGGAAGAGTTTGGGTTTTTTACGGAAGAGTGGGTTGTTCCATGGATGGGACGAGTCCTATGTTTTAGGCGGTGGTTCGAATAACAGTTTGGGTTTTTTACGGAAGAGTTTGGGTTTTTTACGGAAGAGTTTGGGTTTTTTTACGGAAGAGTTTGGGTTTTTTACGGAAGAGTTTGGGTTTTTTACGGAAGAGTTTGAGTTTTTTACGGAAGAGTGGGTTGTTCCATGGATGGACGAGTCATATGTTTTAGGCGGTGGTTCGAATAACAGTTTGGGTTTTTTACGGAAGAGTTTGGGTTTTTTACGGAAGAGTTTGGGTTTTTTACGGAAGAGTGGGTTGTTCCATGGATGGACGAGTCATATGTTTTAGGCGGTGGTTCGAATAACAGTTTGGGTTTTTTACGGAAGAGTTTCGGATTTTTACGGAAGAGTTTGGGTTTTTTACGGAAGAGTTTGGGTTTTTTACGGAAGAGTGGGTTGTTCCATGGATGGACGAGTCATATGTTTTAGGCGGTGGTTCGAATAACAGTTTGGGTTTTTTACGGAAGAGTTTGGGTTTTTTACGGAAGAGTTTGAGTTTTTTACGGAAGAGTTTGGGTTTTTTACGGAAGAGTTTGGGTTTTTTACGGAAGAGTTTGGGTTTTTTACGGAAGAGTGGGTTGTTCCATGGATGGGACGAGTCCTCTGTTTTAGGCGGTGGTTCGAATAACAGTTTCGGATTTTTACGGAAGAGTTTGGGTTTTTTACGGAAGTGTTTGGGTTTTTTACGGAAGAGTTTGAGTTTTTTACGGAAGAGTGGGTTGTTCCATGGATGGACGAGTCATATGTTTTAGGCGGTGGTTCGAATAACAGTTTCGGATTTTTACGGAAGAGTTTGGGTTTTTTACGGAAGAGTTTGGGTTTTTTACGGAAGAGTTTGAGTTTTTTACGGAAGAGTGGGTTGTTCCATGGATGGACGAGTCATATGTTTTAGGCGGTGGTTCGAATAACAGTTTGGGTTTTTTACGGAAGAGTTTGGGTTTTTTACGGAAGAGTTTGGGTTTTTTACGGAAGAGTTTGAGTTTTTTACGGAAGAGTTTGGGTTTTTTACGGAAGAGTTTGGGTTTTTTACGGAAGAGTGGGTTGTTCCATGGATGGACGAGTCATATGTTTTAGGCGGTGGTTCGAATAACAGTTTGGGTTTTTTACGGAAGAGTTTCGGATTTTTACGGAAGAGTTTGGGTTTTTTACGGAAGAGTTTGGGTTTTTTACGGAAGAGTGGGTTGTTCCATGGATGGACGAGTCATATGTTTTAGGCGGTGGTTCGAATAACAGTTTGGGTTTTTTACGGAAGAGTTTGGGTTTTTTACGGAAGAGTTTGGGTTTTTTACGGAAGAGTTTGAGTTTTTTACGGAAGAGTTTGGGTTTTTTACGGAAGAGTTTGAGTTTTTTACGGAAGAGTGGGTTGTTCCATGGATGGCACGAGTCCTATGTTTTAGGCGGTGGTTCGAATAACAGTTTGGGTTTCTTACGGAAGAGTGGGTTGTTCCATGGATGGGACGAGTCCTATGTTTTAGGCGGTGGTTCGAATAACAGTTTGGGATTTTTACGGAAGAGTTTGGGTTTTTTACGGAAGAGTTTGGGTTTTTTACGGAAGAGTTTGGGTTTTTTACGGAAGACTTTGGGTTTTTTACGGAAGAGTTTGGGTTTTTTACGGAAGAGTTTGGGTTTTTTACGGAAGAGTGGGTTGTTCCATGGATGGGACGAGTCCTCTGTTTTAGGCGGTGGTTCGAATAACAGTTTCGGATTTTTACGGAAGAGTTTGGGTTTTTTACGGAAGTGTTTGGGTTTTTTACGGAAGAGTTTCGGATTTTTACGGAAGAGTTTGGGTTTTTTACGGAAGAGTTTGGGTTTTTTACGGAAGAGTGGGTTGTTCCATGGATGGGACGAGTCCTATGTTTTAGGCGGTGGTTCGAATAACAGTTTGGGTTTTTTACGGAAGAGTTTGGGTTTTTTACGGAAGAGTTTGGGTTTTTTACGGAAGAGTGGGTTGTTCCATGGATGGACGAGTCATATGTTTTAGGCGGTGGTTCGAATAACAGTTTGGGTTTTTTACGGAAGAGTTTGGGTTTTTTACGGAAGAGTTTGGGTTTTTTACGGAAGAGTGGGTTGTTCCATGGATGGACGAGTCATATGTTTTAGGCGGTGGTTCGAATAACAGTTTGGGTTTTTTACGGAAGAGTTTCGGATTTTTACGGAAGAGTTTGGGTTTTTTACGGAAGAGTTTGGGTTTTTTACGGAAGAGTGGGTTGTTCCATGGATGGACGAGTCATATGTTTTAGGCGGTGGTTCGAATAACAGTTTGGGTTTTTTACGGAAGAGTTTGGGTTTTTTACGGAAGAGTTTGAGTTTTTTACGGAAGAGTTTGGGTTTTTTACGGAAGAGTTTGGGTTTTTTACGGAAGAGTTTGGGTTTTTTACGGAAGAGTGGGTTGTTCCATGGATGGGACGAGTCCTCTGTTTTAGGCGGTGGTTCGAATAACAGTTTCGGATTTTTACGGAAGAGTTTGGGTTTTTTACGGAAGTGTTTGGGTTTTTTACGGAAGAGTTTCGGATTTTTACGGAAGAGTTTGGGTTTTTTACGGAAGAGTTTGGGTTTTTTACGGAAGAGTGGGTTGTTCCATGGATGGGACGAGTCCTATGTTTTAGGCGGTGGTTCGAATAACAGTTTGGGTTTTTTACGGAAGAGTTTGGGTTTTTTACGGAAGAGTTTGGGTTTTTTTACGGAAGAGTTTGGGTTTTTTACGGAAGAGTTTGGGTTTTTTACGGAAGAGTTTGAGTTTTTTACGGAAGAGTGGGTTGTTCCATGGATGGACGAGTCATATGTTTTAGGCGGTGGTTCGAATAACAGTTTGGGTTTTTTACGGAAGAGTTTGGGTTTTTTACGGAAGAGTTTGGGTTTTTTACGGAAGAGTTTGAGTTTTTTACGGAAGAGTTTGGGTTTTTTACGGAAGAGTTTGGGTTTTTTACGGAAGAGTGGGTTGTTCCATGGATGGACGAGTCATATGTTTTAGGCGGTGGTTCGAATAACAGTTTGGGTTTTTTACGGAAGAGTTTCGGATTTTTACGGAAGAGTTTGGGTTTTTTACGGAAGAGTTTGGGTTTTTTACGGAAGAGTGGGTTGTTCCATGGATGGACGAGTCATATGTTTTAGGCGGTGGTTCGAATAACAGTTTGGGTTTTTTACGGAAGAGTTTGGGTTTTTTACGGAAGAGTTTGGGTTTTTTACGGAAGAGTTTGAGTTTTTTACGGAAGAGTTTGGGTTTTTTACGGAAGAGTTTGAGTTTTTTACGGAAGAGTGGGTTGTTCCATGGATGGCACGAGTCCTATGTTTTAGGCGGTGGTTCGAATAACAGTTTGGGTTTCTTACGGAAGAGTGGGTTGTTCCATGGATGGGACGAGTCCTATGTTTTAGGCGGTGGTTCGAATAACAGTTTGGGATTTTTACGGAAGAGTTTGGGTTTTTTACGGAAGAGTTTGGGTTTTTTACGGAAGAGTTTGGGTTTTTTACGGAAGAGTGGGTTGTTCCATGGATGGACGAGTCATATGTTTTAGGCGGTGGTTCGAATAACAGTTTGGGTTTTTTACGGAAGAGTTTGGGTTTTTTACGGAAGAGTTTGAGTTTTTTACGGAAGAGTTTGGGTTTTTTACGGAAGAGTTTGGGTTTTTTACGGAAGAGTGGGTTGTTCCATGGATGGACGAGTCATATGTTTTAGGCGGTGGTTCGAATAACAGTTTGGGTTTTTTACGGAAGAGTTTGGGTTTTTTACGGAAGAGTTTGGGTTTTTTACGGAAGAGTTTGAGTTTTTTACGGAAGAGTTTGGGTTTTTTACGGAAGAGTTTGAGTTTTTTACGGAAGAGTGGGTTGTTCCATGGATGGCACGAGTCCTATGTTTTAGGCGGTGGTTCGAATAACAGTTTGGGTTTCTTACGGAAGAGTGGGTTGTTCCATGGATGGGACGAGTCCTATGTTTTAGGCGGTGGTTCGAATAACAGTTTGGGATTTTTACGGAAGAGTTTGGGTTTTTTACGGAAGAGTTTGGGTTTTTTACGGAAGTGTTTGGGTTTTTTACGGAAGAGTTTCGGATTTTTACGGAAGAGTTTGGGTTTTTTACGGAAGAGTTTGGGTTTTTTACGGAAGAGTGGGTTGTTCCATGGATGGACGAGTCATATGTTTTAGGCGGTGGTTCGAATAACAGTTTGGGTTTTTTACGGAAGAGTTTGGGTTTTTTACGGAAGAGTTTGGGTTTTTTACGGAAGAGTTTGGGTTTTTTACGGAAGAGTTTGGGTTTTTTACGGAAGAGTTTGGGTTTTTTACGGAAGAGTTTGGGTTTTTTACGGAAGAGTTTGGGATTTTTACGGAAGAGTGGGTTGTTCCATGGATGGACGAGTCATATGTTTTAGGCGGTGGTTCGAATAACAGTTTCGGATTTTTACGGAAGAGTTTGGGTTTTTTACGGAAGAGTGGGTTGTTCCATGGATGGACGAGTCATATGTTTTAGGCGGTGGTTCGAATAACAGTTTGGGATTTTTACGGAAGAGTTTGGGTTTTTTACGGAAGAGTTTGGGTTTTTTACGGAAGAGTTTGGGTTTTTTACGGAAGACTTTGGGTTTTTTACGGAAGAGTTTGGGTTTTTTACGGAAGAGTTTGGGTTTTTTACGGAAGAGTTTGAGTTTTTTACCGAAGAGTTTGGGTTTTTTACGGAAGAGTTTGGGTTTTTTACGGAAGAGTTTGGGATTTTTACGGAAGAGTGGGTTGTTCCATGGATGGACGAGTCATATGTTTTAGGCGGTGGTTCGAATAACAGTTTCGGATTTTTACGGAAGAGTTTGGGTTTTTTACGGAAGAGTGGGTTGTTCCATGGATGGACGAGTCATATGTTTTAGGCGGTGGTTCGAATAACAGTTTGGGATTTTTACGGAAGAGTTTGGGTTTTTTACGGAAGAGTTTGGGTTTTTTACGGAAGAGTTTGGGTTTTTTACGGAAGACTTTGGGTTTTTTACGGAAGAGTTTGGGTTTTTTACGGAAGAGTTTGGGTTTTTTACGGAAGAGTTTGAGTTTTTTACCGAAGAGTTTGGGTTTTTTACGGAAGAGTTTGGGTTTTTTACGGAAGAGTTTGGGATTTTTACGGAAGAGTGGGTTGTTCCATGGATGGACGAGTCATATGTTTTAGGCGGTGGTTCGAATAACAGTTTCGGATTTTTACGGAAGAGTTTGGGTTTTTTACGGAAGAGTGGGTTGTTCCATGGATGGACGAGTCATATGTTTTAGGCGGTGGTTCGAATAACAGTTTGGGTTTTTTACGGAAGAGTTTGGGTTTTTTACGGAAGAGTTTGGGTTTTTTACGGAAGAGTTTGAGTTTTTTACGGAAGAGTTTGGGTTTTTTACGGAAGAGTTTGAGTTTTTTACGGAAGAGTTTGGGTTTTTTACGGAAGTGTTTGGGTTTTTTACGGAAGAGTTTCGGATTTTTACGGAAGAGTTTGGGTTTTTTACGGAAGAGTTTGGGTTTTTTACGGAAGAGTTTGGGTTTTTTACGGAAGAGTGGGTTGTTCCATGGATGGACGAGTCATATGTTTTAGGCGGTGGTTCGAATAACAGTTTGGGTTTTTTACGGAAGAGTTTGGGTTTTTTACGGAAGAGTTTGGGTTTTTTACGGAAGAGTTTGGGTTTTTTACGGAAGAGTTTGGGTTTTTTACGGAAGAGTTTGGGTTTTTTACGGAAGAGTTTGGGTTTTTTACGGAAGAGTTTGGGATTTTTACGGAAGAGTTTGGGTTTTTTACGGAAGAGTGGGTTGTTCCATGGATGGGACGAGTCCTCTGTTTTAGGCGGTGGTTCGAATAACAGTTTCGGATTTTTACGGAAGAGTTTGGGTTTTTTACGGAAGAGTTTGGGTTTTTTACGGAAGAGTTTGGGTTTTTTACGGAAGAGTTTGAGTTTTTTACGGAAGAGTTTGGGTTTTTTACGGAAGAGTTTGGGTTTTTTACGGAAGAGTTTGGGTTTTTTACGGAAGAGTTTGGGTTTTTTACGGAAGACTTTGGGTTTTTTACGGAAGAGTTTGGGTTTTTTACGGAAGAGTTTGGGTTTTTTACGGAAGAGTGGGTTGTTCCATGGATGGGACGAGTCCTCTGTTTTAGGCGGTGGTTCGAATAACAGTTTCGGATTTTTACGGAAGAGTTTGGGTTTTTTACGGAAGTGTTTGGGTTTTTTACGGAAGAGTTTCGGATTTTTACGGAAGAGTTTGGGTTTTTTACGGAAGAGTTTGGGTTTTTTACGGAAGAGTGGGTTGTTCCATGGATGGGACGAGTCCTATGTTTTAGGCGGTGGTTCGAATAACAGTTTGGGTTTTTTACGGAAGAGTTTGGGTTTTTTACGGAAGAGTTTGGGTTTTTTTACGGAAGAGTTTGGGTTTTTTACGGAAGAGTTTGGGTTTTTTACGGAAGAGTTTGAGTTTTTTACGGAAGAGTGGGTTGTTCCATGGATGGACGAGTCATATGTTTTAGGCGGTGGTTCGAATAACAGTTTGGGTTTTTTACGGAAGAGTTTGGGTTTTTTACGGAAGAGTTTGGGTTTTTTACGGAAGAGTTTGAGTTTTTTACGGAAGAGTTTGGGTTTTTTACGGAAGAGTTTGGGTTTTTTACGGAAGAGTGGGTTGTTCCATGGATGGACGAGTCATATGTTTTAGGCGGTGGTTCGAATAACAGTTTGGGTTTTTTACGGAAGAGTTTCGGATTTTTACGGAAGAGTTTGGGTTTTTTACGGAAGAGTTTGGGTTTTTTACGGAAGAGTGGGTTGTTCCATGGATGGACGAGTCATATGTTTTAGGCGGTGGTTCGAATAACAGTTTGGGTTTTTTACGGAAGAGTTTGGGTTTTTTACGGAAGAGTTTGAGTTTTTTACGGAAGAGTTTGGGTTTTTTACGGAAGAGTTTGGGTTTTTTACGGAAGAGTTTGGGTTTTTTACGGAAGAGTGGGTTGTTCCATGGATGGGACGAGTCCTCTGTTTTAGGCGGTGGTTCGAATAACAGTTTCGGATTTTTACGGAAGAGTTTGGGTTTTTTACGGAAGTGTTTGGGTTTTTTACGGAAGAGTTTCGGATTTTTACGGAAGAGTTTGGGTTTTTTACGGAAGAGTTTGGGTTTTTTACGGAAGAGTGGGTTGTTCCATGGATGGGACGAGTCCTATGTTTTAGGCGGTGGTTCGAATAACAGTTTGGGTTTTTTACGGAAGAGTTTGGGTTTTTTACGGAAGAGTTTGGGTTTTTTTACGGAAGAGTTTGGGTTTTTTACGGAAGAGTTTGAGTTTTTTACGGAAGAGTGGGTTGTTCCATGGATGGACGAGTCATATGTTTTAGGCGGTGGTTCGAATAACAGTTTGGGTTTTTTACGGAAGAGTTTGGGTTTTTTACGGAAGAGTTTGGGTTTTTTTACGGAAGAGTTTGGGTTTTTTACGGAAGAGTTTGAGTTTTTTACGGAAGAGTGGGTTGTTCCATGGATGGACGAGTCATATGTTTTAGGCGGTGGTTCGAATAACAGTTTGGGTTTTTTACGGAAGAGTTTGGGTTTTTTACGGAAGAGTTTGGGTTTTTTACGGAAGAGTTTGAGTTTTTTACGGAAGAGTTTGGGTTTTTTACGGAAGAGTTTGGGTTTTTTACGGAAGAGTGGGTTGTTCCATGGATGGACGAGTCATATGTTTTAGGCGGTGGTTCGAATAACAGTTTGGGTTTTTTACGGAAGAGTTTGGGTTTTTTACGGAAGAGTTTGAGTTTTTTACGGAAGAGTTTGGGTTTTTTACGGAAGAGTTTGGGTTTTTTACGGAAGAGTGGGTTGTTCCATGGATGGACGAGTCATATGTTTTAGGCGGTGGTTCGAATAACAGTTTGGGTTTTTTACGGAAGAGTTTGGGTTTTTTACGGAAGAGTTTGGGTTTTTTACGGAAGAGTTTGAGTTTTTTACGGAAGAGTTTGGGTTTTTTACGGAAGAGTTTGAGTTTTTTACGGAAGAGTGGGTTGTTCCATGGATGGCACGAGTCCTATGTTTTAGGCGGTGGTTCGAATAACAGTTTGGGTTTCTTACGGAAGAGTGGGTTGTTCCATGGATGGGACGAGTCCTATGTTTTAGGCGGTGGTTCGAATAACAGTTTGGGATTTTTACGGAAGAGTTTGGGTTTTTTACGGAAGAGTGGGTTGTTCCATGGATGGGACGAGTCCTATGTTTTAGGCGGTGGTTCGAATAACAGTTTGGGATTTTTACGGAAGAGTTTGGGTTTAGTGGACACGAAGGTGCATTCCGTTTTTAACTGGTGGACACGAAGGAGCATCCGTTTGTTAAAATAGGAATCTCAATAAAAAGGGTGATGTGGGAGAGCCTACAAAAACAATAAGGAGGACACAACAAAAAGAGAACAATACTGGTTCAGTAAAAATATAACCAAATCACGGCTACCGGTTAGGATAGACAGCTCTCAGTCTTTTACTTTGATTTTTCCTTTTTATTTATAATCTACGAGGGGGGCTGCCGCCCCCCTCGACCCCGCGCATATGTCCGCTTTGTCAGTATTTTGTGTCATGGAAATGCCCGTTCCCAGAGACAATGCCTTCATTTTTTTCCCAGAGTCCTATTTTTCATGGCTGAACATAATTCATTGCCGAAAATAACAGAGAAAGGGCAATATCCAAAAAGAGAGCCGTGATTTGGTTATATTTTTACTGAACCAGTATTGTTCTCTTTTTGTTGTGTCCTCCTTATTGTTCCCTTTTTGTAGGCTCTCCCAAATCACCCTTTTTATTGAGATTCCTCTTTTTAACAAACGGATTGTTCGCTTTTTGTTGATATTCGGTAGAATATCATGGATCTTAAAGCTTGCGCCGCGAAAATAAGAGACACAACAAAAAAAATTGTAGGGTTCAAAGAAGCCACGAATGAGGTCGTTTTAGGAAGCATTTACGGCTCTACAGTCCAACTGCTAGAAAAAATGCGCTCTTCAAAAAATAAAAAAGCCACGGCGAGGGAGCGCCGCAGCTGCTTGATGGGCTAAATTTGCTGGCCATTAAAAAAAAAGTGAATACAACGTTCGATCGGGCTCAAAGAGCTGATCAAAATCATCTATCAAACTTTTATTTTCCGTGGAAATCATCCATTTTCCAAAAATTGTCCATTGGCCAAATGGCGCAGTGGGTTTGTGCAAAACAAGATAGAACGGAGTATAAAAGATTGACGCCGAGCGGGATCGAACCCTCGACCTATTGAGCCGTAATTTCAATACGCCCTGGGTATTCAGTTTTTTTCGGAATTTCGCAATCACATGGAATTATTTTTTGGTTTGGTTTATCAGATCGGCCACACGGAGATCTACCTAGGAAGTGTTCATATGCGCCGTAAAGCCGTCTCTGTCAAAAGTTATGAGGTCATTGACAGAACTTACCCTTCACCCTAGTAGCTGAAAAACTAATCCATCTACCTAATTTTTTTATTACATATTCGGAATCAGTGTAAAAAACTGTATATATATGTTTTGAAAAGGTTTTTAGATGGGCACACAACCTTGTTCAAAAAAGGCCACAGCGAAAAGCACCCCATCGACGAAGTGCCGCATCTGTTTGATGCTGTGGCTCTTCCATTTTTCAGCCAACTTTAATGAAAATAGGTACCAAGGTGTAAAAGACCATCCCAAATAAGATAGCCATGTCACACTTCCAAAATTCTGTAGCCGAAAAGAGCTACCGAAACAATCATCAAAAAAATATTGTTGATGCAATAGCTTAAAAACTAACCCACCAACCCAATTGTTTTATTACGTATTCAGAATCAGCGTAAAAAACTGTATATATAGCTGTTTTTTAAAAGTTTTTCAATGCGTACACAAAGTTTTGAAAAAAAAAGAGCCACAGCGGAAAGCGCCACCGCGGAAAGCGCCACCGCGGAAAGCGCCACAGCGAGCGGACGCAGACGGCGGACGGCGCCACTTTTCAAAACACGTTTGTAGTCGCAGCTCATCCATTTTATGGGCAAATTTCATGAAAATTGGTCACTAGGGGCAATCAACTACGAGGAAAACGATGACAAAGTCAGATTTTTGATATCTTCTAACTGAAAAAAGTTACACCATTAAAATCAAAAAAAGGGCTTGGCATGTGCTCTGAGTAAACCCAAATCACGGCCGGCGCTTCGCGCCGGGCTCGATTCCGTTTTTAGCTGGTGGACACGAAGGAGCATTCCGTTTTTAGCTGGTGGACACGGAGGAGCATTCCGCTTTTAGCTGGTGGACACGAAGGAGCATTCCGTTTTTAGCTGGTGGACACGAAGGAGCATTCCGCTTTTAGCTGGTGGACACGAAGGAGCATTCCGTTTTTAGCTGGTGGTTTCAACAAGAGCTTTCCGTTTTTAGCTGGTGGACACGAAGGAGCATTCCGTTTTTAGCTGGTGGACACGAAGGAGCATTCCGCTTTTAGCTGGTGGACACGAAGGAGCGTTCCGTTTTTAGCTGGTGGTTTCAACAAGAGCTTTCCGTTTTTAGCTGGTGGACACGAAGGACCATTCCGTTTTTAGCTGGTGGACACGAAGGAGCATTCCGTTTTTAGCTGGTGGACACGAAGGAGCCTTCAGTTTTTAGCTGGTGGACACGAAGGAGCGTTCCGTTTTTAGCTGGTGGTTTCAACAAGAGCTTTCCGATTTTAGCTGGTGGACACGAAGGAGCATTCCGTTTTTAGCTGGTGGACACGAAGGACCATTCCGTTTTTAGCTGGTGGACACGAAGGAGCGTTCCGTTTTTAGCTGGTGGACACGAAGGACCATTCCGTTTTTAGCTGGTGGACACGAAGGACCATTCCGTTTTTAGCTGGTGGACACGAAGGAGCGTTCCGTTTTTAGCTGGTGGACACGAAGGAGCCTTCAGTTTTTAGCTGGTGGACACGAAGGAGCGTTCCGTTTTTAGCTGGTGGACACGAAGGAGCCTTCAGTTTTTAGCTGGTGGACACGAAGGAGCCTTCAGTTTTTAGCTGGTGGACACGAAGGAGCCTTCAGTTTTTAGCTGGTGGACACGAAGGAGCATTCCGCTTTTAGCTGGTGGACACGAAGGAGCATTCCGCTTTTAGCTGGTGGACACGAAGCAGCATTCCGCTTTTAGCTGGTGGACACGAAGGACCATTCCGTTTTTAGCTGGTGGACACGAAGGAGCATTCCGTTTTTAACTGGTGGTTTCAACAAGAGCATTCCGTTTTTAGCTGGTGGACACGAAGGAGCCTTCAGTTTTTAGCTGGTGGACACGAAGGAGCCTTCAGTTTTTAGCTGGTGGTTTCAACAAGAGCTTTCCGTTTTTAGCTGGTGGACACGAAGGAGCATTCCGTTTTTAGCTGGTGGACACGAAGGAGCGTTCCGTTTTTAGCTGGTGGTTTCAACAAGAGCTTTCCGTTTTTAGCTGGTGGACACGAAGGAGCATTCCGTTTTTAGCTGGTGGACACGAAGGATCATTCCGTTTTTAGCTGGTGGACACGAAGGAGCCTTCAGTTTTTAGCTGGTGGACACGAAGGAGCATTCCGTTTTTAGCTGGTGGACACGAAGGACCATTCCGTTTTTAGCTGGTGGACACGAAGGAGCATTCCGTTTTTAGCTGGTGGACACGAAGGAGCATTCCGTTTTTAGCTGGTGGACACGAAGGAGCATTCCGTTTTTAGCTGGTGGACACGAAGGACCATTCCGTTTTTAGCTGGTGGACACGAAGGACCATTCCGTTTTTAGCTGGTGGACACGAAGGAGCATTCCGTTTTTAACTGGTGGTTTCAACAAGAGCATTCCGTTTTTAGCTGGTGGACACGAAGGACCATTCCGTTTTTAGCTGGTGGACACGAAGGAGCATTCCGTTTTTAGCTGGTGGACACGAAGGAGCATTCCGTTTTTAGCTGGTGGACACGAAGGAGCATTCCGTTTTTAGCTGGTGGACACGAAGGAGCATTCCGTTTTTAGCTGGTGGACACGAAGGAGCATTCCGTTTTTAGCTGGTGGACACGAAGGAGCATTCCGTTTTTAGCTGGTGGACACGAAGGAGCATTCCGTTTTTAGCTGGTGGACACGAAGGAGCATTCCGTTTTTAGCTGGTGGACACGAAGGAGCATTCCGTTTTTAGCTGGTGGACACGAAGGAGCATTCCGTTTTTAACTGGTGGACACGAAGGAGCATTCCGCTTTTAGCTGGTGGACACGAAGGAGCCTTCAGTTTTTAGCTGGTGGACACGAAGGAGCCTTCAGTTTTTAGCTGGTGGACACGAAGGAGCGTTCCGTTTTTAGCTGGTGGACACGAAGGAGCGTTCCGTTTTTAGCTGGTGGTTTCAACAAGAGCTTTCCGTTTTTAGCTGGTGGACACGAAGGAGCATTCCGTTTTTAGCTGGTGGACACGAAGGACCATTCCGTTTTTAGCTGGTGGACACGAAGGAGCCTTCAGTTTTTAGCTGGTGGACACGAAGGAGCGTTCCGTTTTTAGCTGGTGGACACGAAGGAGCATTCCGTTTTTAGCTGGTGGACACGAAGGAGCATTCCGTTTTTAGCTGGTGGACACGAAGGAGCATTCCGTTTTTAGCTGGTGGACACGAAGGAGCATTCCGTTTTTAGCTGGTGGACACGAAGGACCATTCCGTTTTTAGCTGGTGGACACGAAGGACCATTCCGTTTTTAGCTGGTGGACACGAAGGAGCATTCCGTTTTTAGCTGGTGGACACGAAGGAGCATTCCGTTTTTAGCTGGTGGACACGAAGGAGCATTCCGTTTTTAGCTGGTGGACACGAAGGACCATTCCGTTTTTAGCTGGTGGACACGAAGGACCATTCCGTTTTTAGCTGGTGGACACGAAGGACCATTCCGTTTTTAGCTGGTGGACACGAAGGAGCATTCCGTTTTTAACTGGTGGTTTCAACAAGAGCATTCCGTTTTTAGCTGGTGGACACGAAGGAGCTTTCCGTTTTTAGCTGGTGGACACGAAGGAGCGTTCCGTTTTTAGCTGGTGGTTTCAACAAGAGCTTTCCGTTTTTAGCTGGTGGACACGAAGGACCATTCCGTTTTTAGCTGGTGGACACGAAGGACCATTCCGTTTTTAGCTGGTGGACACGAAGGAGCGTTCCGTTTTTAGCTGGTGGTTTCAACAAGAGCTTTCCGTTTTTAGCTGGTGGACACGAAGGAGCATTCCGTTTTTAGCTGGTGGACACCAAGGACCATTCCGTTTTTAGCTGGTGGACACGAAGGAGCCTTCAGTTTTTAGCTGGTGGACACGAAGGAGCGTTCCGTTTTTAGCTGGTGGTTTCAACAAGAGCTTTCCGTTTTTAGCTGGTGGACACGAAGGACCATTCCGTTTTTAGCTGGTGGACACGAAGGACCATTCCGTTTTTAGCTGGTGGACACGAAGGACCATTCCGTTTTTAGCTGGTGGACACGAAGGAGCGTTCCGTTTTTAGCTGGTGGACACGAAGGAGCCTTCAGTTTTTAGCTGGTGGACACGAAGGAGCGTTCCGTTTTTAGCTGGTGGACACGAAGGAGCCTTCAGTTTTTAGCTGGTGGACACGAAGGAGCCTTCAGTTTTTAGCTGGTGGACACGAAGGAGCCTTCAGTTTTTAGCTGGTGGACACGAAGGAGCATTCCGCTTTTAGCTGGTGGACACGAAGCAGCATTCCGCTTTTAGCTGGTGGACACGAAGGAGCATTCCGCTTTTAGCTGGTGGACACGAAGCAGCATTCCGCTTTTAGCTGGTGGACACGAAGGACCATTCCGTTTTTAGCTGGTGGACACGAAGGAGCATTCCGTTTTTAACTGGTGGTTTCAACAAGAGCATTCCGTTTTTAGCTGGTGGACACGAAGGAGCCTTCAGTTTTTAGCTGGTGGACACGAAGGAGCCTTCAGTTTTTAGCTGGTGGTTTCAACAAGAGCTTTCCGTTTTTAGCTGGTGGACACGAAGGACCATTCCGTTTTTAGCTGGTGGACACGAAGGACCATTCCGTTTTTAGCTGGTGGACACGAAGGAGCATTCCGTTTTTAACTGGTGGTTTCAACAAGAGCATTCCGTTTTTAGCTGGTGGACACGAAGGACCATTCCGTTTTTAGCTGGTGGACACGAAGGAGCATTCCGTTTTTAGCTGGTGGACACGAAGGAGCATTCCGTTTTTAGCTGGTGGACACGAAGGAGCATTCCGTTTTTAGCTGGTGGACACGAAGGAGCATTCCGTTTTTAGCTGGTGGACACGAAGGAGCATTCCGTTTTTAGCTGGTGGACACGAAGGAGCATTCCGTTTTTAGCTGGTGGACACGAAGGAGCATTCCGTTTTTAGCTGGTGGACACGAAGGAGCATTCCGTTTTTAGCTGGTGGACACGAAGGAGCATTCCGTTTTTAGCTGGTGGACACGAAGGAGCATTCCGTTTTTAGCTGGTGGACACGAAGGAGCATTCCGTTTTTAACTGGTGGACACGAAGGAGCATTCCGCTTTTAGCTGGTGGACACGAAGGAGCCTTCAGTTTTTAGCTGGTGGACACGAAGGAGCCTTCAGTTTTTAGCTGGTGGACACGAAGGAGCGTTCCGTTTTTAGCTGGTGGACACGAAGGAGCGTTCCGTTTTTAGCTGGTGGTTTCAACAAGAGCTTTCCGTTTTTAGCTGGTGGACACGAAGGAGCATTCCGTTTTTAGCTGGTGGACACGAAGGACCATTCCGTTTTTAGCTGGTGGACACGAAGGAGCCTTCAGTTTTTAGCTGGTGGACACGAAGGAGCGTTCCGTTTTTAGCTGGTGGTTTCAACAAGAGCTTTCCGTTTTTAGCTGGTGGACACGAAGGACCATTCCGTTTTTAGCTGGTGGACACGAAGGAGCATTCCGTTTTTAGCTGGTGGACACGAAGGAGCATTCCGTTTTTAGCTGGTGGACACGAAGGAGCATTCCGTTTTTAGCTGGTGGACACGAAGGAGCATTCCGTTTTTAGCTGGTGGACACGAAGGACCATTCCGTTTTTAGCTGGTGGACACGAAGGACCATTCCGTTTTTAGCTGGTGGACACGAAGGACCATTCCGTTTTTAGCTGGTGGACACGAAGGAGCATTCCGTTTTTAACTGGTGGTTTCAACAAGAGCATTCCGTTTTTAGCTGGTGGACACGAAGGAGCTTTCCGTTTTTAGCTGGTGGACACGAAGGAGCGTTCCGTTTTTAGCTGGTGGTTTCAACAAGAGCTTTCCGTTTTTAGCTGGTGGACACGAAGGACCATTCCGTTTTTAGCTGGTGGACACGAAGGACCATTCCGTTTTTAGCTGGTGGACACGAAGGAGCGTTCCGTTTTTAGCTGGTGGTTTCAACAAGAGCTTTCCGTTTTTAGCTGGTGGACACGAAGGAGCATTCCGTTTTTAGCTGGTGGACACGAAGGACCATTCCGTTTTTAGCTGGTGGACACGAAGGAGCCTTCAGTTTTTAGCTGGTGGACACGAAGGAGCGTTCCGTTTTTAGCTGGTGGTTTCAACAAGAGCTTTCCGTTTTTAGCTGGTGGACACGAAGGACCATTCCGTTTTTAGCTGGTGGACACGAAGGACCATTCCGTTTTTAGCTGGTGGACACGAAGGAGCCTTCAGTTTTTAGCTGGTGGACACGAAGGAGCGTTCCGTTTTTAGCTGGTGGACACGAAGGAGCGTTCCGTTTTTAGCTGGTGGTTTCAACAAGAGCTTTCCGTTTTTAGCTGGTGGACACGAAGGACCATTCCGTTTTTAGCTGGTGGACACGAAGGAGCCTCCAGTTTTTAGCTGGTGGACACGAAGGAGCGTTCCGTTTTTAGCTGGTGGTTTCAACAAGAGCTTTCCGTTTTTAGCTGGTGGACACGAAGGACCATTCCGTTTTTAGCTGGTGGACACGAAGGAGCATTCCGTTTTTAGCTGGTGGACACGAAGGAGCATTCCGTTTTTAGCTGGTGGACACGAAGGAGCATTCCGTTTTTAGCTGGTGGACACGAAGGACTATTCCGTTTTTAGCTGGTGGTTTCAACAAGAGCTTTCCGTTTTTAGCTGGTGGACACGAAGGAGCATTCCGTTTTGAGCTGGTGGACACGATGGACCATTCCGTTTTTAGCTGGTGGACACGAAGGAGCATTCCGTTTTTAGCTGGTGGACACGAAGGAGCATTCCGTTTTTAGCTGGTGGACACGAAGGAGCATTCCGTTTTTAGCTGGTGGACACGAAGGAGCATTCCGTTTTTAACTGGTGGACACGAAGGAGCATTCCGCTTTTAGCTGGTGGACACGAAGGAGCCTTCAGTTTTTAGCTGGTGGACACGAAGGAGCGTTCCGTTTTTAGCTGGTGGTTTCAACAAGAGCTTTCCGTTTTTAGCTGGTGGACACGAAGGAGCATTCCGTTTTTAGCTGGTGGACACGAAGGACCATTCCGTTTTTAGCTGGTGGACACGAAGGAGCCTTCAGTTTTTAGCTGGTGGACACGAAGGAGCGTTCCGTTTTTAGCTGGTGGTTTCAACAAGAGCGCTCCGTTTTTAGCTGGTGGACACGAAGGACCATTCCGTTTTTAGCTGGTGGACACGAAGGAGCATTCCGTTTTTAGCTGGTGGACACGAAGGAGCATTCCGTTTTTAGCTGGTGGACACGAAGGAGCATTCCGTTTTTAGCTGGTGGACACGAAGGAGCATTCCGTTTTTAGCTGGTGGACACGAAGGACCATTCCGTTTTTAGCTGGTGGACACGAAGGACCATTCCGTTTTTAGCTGGTGGACACGAAGGACCATTCCGTTTTTAGCTGGTGGACACGAAGGAGCATTCCGTTTTTAACTGGTGGTTTCAACAAGAGCATTCCGTTTTTAGCTGGTGGACACGAAGGACCATTCCGTTTTTAGCTGGTGGACACGAAGGACCATTCCGTTTTTAGCTGGTGGACACGAAGGAGCGTTCCGTTTTTAGCTGGTGGTTTCAACAAGAGCTTTCCGTTTTTAGCTGGTGGACACGAAGGAGCATTCCGTTTTTAGCTGGTGGACACGAAGGACCATTCCGTTTTTAGCTGGTGGACACGAAGGAGCCTTCAGTTTTTAGCTGGTGGACACGAAGGAGCATTCCGTTTTTAGCTGGTGGACACGAAGGACCATTCCGTTTTTAGCTGGTGGACACGAAGGAGCCTTCAGTTTTTAGCTGGTGGACACGAAGGAGCGTTCCGTTTTTAGCTGGTGGTTTCAACAAGAGCTTTCCGTTTTTAGCTGGTGGACACGAAGGACCATTCCGTTTTTAGCTGGTGGACACGAAGGACCATTCCGTTTTTAGCTGGTGGACACGAAGGAGCCTTCAGTTTTTAGCTGGTGGACACGAAGGAGCCTTCAGTTTTTAGCTGGTGGACACGAAGGAGCGTTCCGTTTTTAGCTGGTGGACACGAAGGAGCGTTCCGTTTTTAGCTGGTGGTTTCAACAAGAGCTTTCCGTTTTTAGCTGGTGGACACGAAGGACCATTCCGTTTTTAGCTGGTGGACACGAAGGAGCATTCCGTTTTTAGCTGGTGGACACGAAGGAGCATTCCGTTTTTAGCTGGTGGACACGAAGGAGCATTCCGTTTTTAGCTGGTGGACACGAAGGAGCATTCCGTTTTTAGCTGGTGGACACGAAGGAGCATTCCGTTTTTAGCTGGTGGACACGAAGGACCATTCCGTTTTTAGCTGGTGGACACGAAGGACCATTCCGTTTTTAGCTGGTGGACACGAAGGACCATTCCGTTTTTAGCTGGTGGTTTCAACAAGAGCATTCCGTTTTTAGCTGGTGGACACGAAGGAGCATTCCGTTTTTAACTGGTGGTTTCAACAAGAGCATTCCGTTTTTAGCTGGTGGACACGAAGGAGCATTCCGTTTTTAACTGGTGGTTTCAACAAGAGCATTCCGTTTTTAGCTGGTGGACACGAAGGACCATTCCGTTTTTAGCTGGTGGACACGAAGGAGCATTCCGTTTTTAGCTGGTGGACACGAAGGAGCATTCCGTTTTTAGCTGGTGGACACGAAGGAGCATTCCGTTTTTAGCTGGTGGACACGAAGGAGCATTCCGTTTTTAGCTGGTGGACACGAAGGACCATTCCGTTTTTAGCTGGTGGACACGAAGGACCATTCCGTTTTTAGCTGGTGGACACGAAGGACCATTCCGTTTTTAGCTGGTGGACACGAAGGAGCATTCCGTTTTTAGCTGGTGGACACGAAGGACCATTCCGTTTTTAGCTGGTGGACACGAAGGAGCATTCCGTTTTTAGCTGGTGGACACGAAGGAGCATTCCGTTTTTAGCTGGTGGACACGAAGGACCATTCCGTTTTTAGCTGGTGGACACGAAGGAGCATTCCGTTTTTAACTGGTGGTTTCAACAAGAGCATTCCGTTTTTAGCTGGTGGACACGAAGGACCATTCCGTTTTTAGCTGGTGGACACGAAGGACCATTCCGTTTTTAGCTGGTGGACACGAAGGAGCCTACAGTTTTTAGCTGGTGGACACGAAGGAGCCTTCAGTTTTTAGCTGGTGGACACGAAGGAGCGTTCCGTTTTTAGCTGGTGGACACGAAGGAGCGTTCCGTTTTTAGCTGGTGGTTTCAACAAGAGCTTTCCGTTTTTAGCTGGTGGACACGAAGGAGCATTCCGTTTTTAACTGGTGGTTTCAACAAGAGCATTCCGTTTTTAGCTGGTGGACACGAAGGAGCATTCCGTTTTTAACTGGTGGTTTCAACAAGAGCATTCCGTTTTTAGCTGGTGGACACGAAGGACCATTCCGTTTTTAGCTGGTGGACACGAAGGAGCATTCCGTTTTTAGCTGGTGGACACGAAGGAGCATTCCGTTTTTAGCTGGTGGACACGAAGGAGCATTCCGTTTTTAGCTGGTGGACACGAAGGAGCATTCCGTTTTTAGCTGGTGGACACGAAGGAGCATTCCGTTTTTAACTGGTGGTTTCAACAAGAGCATTCCGTTTTTAGCTGGTGGACACGAAGGAGCATTCCGTTTTTAGCTGGTGGACACGAAGGAGCATTCCGTTTTTAGCTGGTGGACACGAAGGAGCATTCCGTTTTTAGCTGGTGGACACGAAGGAGCATTCCGTTTTTAGCTGGTGGACACGAAGGAGCATTCCGTTTTTAGCTGGTGGACACGAAGGACCATTCCGTTTTTAGCTGGTGGACACGAAGGACCATTCCGTTTTTAGCTGGTGGACACGAAGGACCATTCCGTTTTTAGCTGGTGGACACGAAGGACCATTCCGTTTTTAGCTGGTGGACACGAAGGAGCATTCCGTTTTTAACTGGTGGTTTCAACAAGAGCGTTCCGTTTTTAGCTGGTGGACACGAAGGACCATTCCGTTTTTAGCTGGTGGACACGAAGGACCATTCCGTTTTTAGCTGGTGGACACGAAGGACCATTCCGTTTTTAGCTGGTGGACACGAAGGAGCATTCCGTTTTTAGCTGGTGGACACGAAGGAGCATTCCGTTTTTAGCTGGTGGACACGAAGGAGCATTCCGTTTTTAGCTGGTGGACACGAAGGAGCATTCCGTTTTTAGCTGGTGGACACGAAGGACCATTCCGTTTTTAGCTGGTGGACACGAAGGACCATTCCGTTTTTAGCTGGTGGACACGAAGGACCATTCCGTTTTTAGCTGGTGGACACGAAGGAGCATTCCGTTTTTAGCTGGTGGACACGAAGGAGCATTCCGTTTTTAGCTGGTGGACACGAAGGAGCATTCCGTTTTTAGCTGGTGGACACGAAGGACCATTCCGTTTTTAGCTGGTGGACACGAAGGAGCATTCCGTTTTTAACTGGTGGTTTCAACAAGAGCATTCCGTTTTTAGCTGGTGGACACGAAGGACCATTCCGTTTTTAGCTGGTGGACACGAAGGACCATTCCGTTTTTAGCTGGTGGACACGAAGGAGCCTACAGTTTTTAGCTGGTGGACACGAAGGAGCCTTCAGTTTTTAGCTGGTGGACACGAAGGAGCGTTCCGTTTTTAGCTGGTGGACACGAAGGAGCGTTCCGTTTTTAGCTGGTGGTTTCAACAAGAGCTTTCCGTTTTTAGCTGGTGGACACGAAGGAGCATTCCGTTTTTAACTGGTGGTTTCAACAAGAGCATTCCGTTTTTAGCTGGTGGACACGAAGGAGCATTCCGTTTTTAACTGGTGGTTTCAACAAGAGCATTCCGTTTTTAGCTGGTGGACACGAAGGACCATTCCGTTTTTAGCTGGTGGACACGAAGGAGCATTCCGTTTTTAGCTGGTGGACACGAAGGAGCATTCCGTTTTTAGCTGGTGGACACGAAGGAGCATTCCGTTTTTAGCTGGTGGACACGAAGGAGCATTCCGTTTTTAACTGGTGGTTTCAACAAGAGCATTCCGTTTTTAGCTGGTGGACACGAAGGACCATTCCGTTTTTAGCTGGTGGACACGAAGGACCATTCCGTTTTTAGCTGGTGGACACGAAGGAGCCTACAGTTTTTAGCTGGTGGACACGAAGGAGCCTTCAGTTTTTAGCTGGTGGACACGAAGGAGCGTTCCGTTTTTAGCTGGTGGACACGAAGGAGCGTTCCGTTTTTAGCTGGTGGTTTCAACAAGAGCTTTCCGTTTTTAGCTGGTGGACACGAAGGAGCATTCCGTTTTTAACTGGTGGTTTCAACAAGAGCATTCCGTTTTTAGCTGGTGGACACGAAGGAGCATTCCGTTTTTAACTGGTGGTTTCAACAAGAGCATTCCGTTTTTAGCTGGTGGACACGAAGGACCATTCCGTTTTTAGCTGGTGGACACGAAGGAGCATTCCGTTTTTAGCTGGTGGACACGAAGGAGCATTCCGTTTTTAGCTGGTGGACACGAAGGAGCATTCCGTTTTTAGCTGGTGGACACGAAGGAGCATTCCGTTTTTAACTGGTGGTTTCAACAAGAGCATTCCGTTTTTAGCTGGTGGACACGAAGGAGCATTCCGTTTTTAACTGGTGGTTTCAACAAGAGCATTCCGTTTTTAGCTGGTGGACACGAAGGACCATTCCGTTTTTAGCTGGTGGACACGAAGGAGCATTCCGTTTTTAGCTGGTGGACACGAAGGAGCATTCCGTTTTTAGCTGGTGGACACGAAGGAGCATTCCGTTTTTAGCTGGTGGACACGAAGGAGCATTCCGTTTTTAGCTGGTGGACACGAAGGAGCATTCCGTTTTTAGCTGGTGGACACGAAGGACCATTCCGTTTTTAGCTGGTGGACACGAAGGACCATTCCGTTTTTAGCTGGTGGACACGAAGGACCATTCCGTTTTTAGCTGGTGGACACGAAGGAGCATTCCGTTTTTAACTGGTGGTTTCAACAAGAGCGTTCCGTTTTTAGCTGGTGGACACGAAGGACCATTCCGTTTTTAGCTGGTGGACACGAAGGACCATTCCGTTTTTAGCTGGTGGACACGAAGGACCATTCCGTTTTTAGCTGGTGGACACGAAGGAGCATTCCGTTTTTAGCTGGTGGACACGAAGGAGCATTCCGTTTTTAGCTGGTGGACACGAAGGAGCATTCCGTTTTTAGCTGGTGGACACGAAGGAGCATTCCGTTTTTAGCTGGTGGACACGAAGGACCATTCCGTTTTTAGCTGGTGGACACGAAGGACCATTCCGTTTTTAGCTGGTGGACACGAAGGACCATTCCGTTTTTAGCTGGTGGACACGAAGGAGCATTCCGTTTTTAGCTGGTGGACACGAAGGAGCATTCCGTTTTTAGCTGGTGGACACGAAGGAGCATTCCGTTTTTAGCTGGTGGACACGAAGGACCATTCCGTTTTTAGCTGGTGGACACGAAGGAGCATTCCGTTTTTAACTGGTGGTTTCAACAAGAGCATTCCGTTTTTAGCTGGTGGACACGAAGGACCATTCCGTTTTTAGCTGGTGGACACGAAGGACCATTCCGTTTTTAGCTGGTGGACACGAAGGAGCCTACAGTTTTTAGCTGGTGGACACGAAGGAGCCTTCAGTTTTTAGCTGGTGGACACGAAGGAGCGTTCCGTTTTTAGCTGGTGGACACGAAGGAGCGTTCCGTTTTTAGCTGGTGGTTTCAACAAGAGCTTTCCGTTTTTAGCTGGTGGACACGAAGGAGCATTCCGTTTTTAACTGGTGGTTTCAACAAGAGCATTCCGTTTTTAGCTGGTGGACACGAAGGAGCATTCCGTTTTTAACTGGTGGTTTCAACAAGAGCATTCCGTTTTTAGCTGGTGGACACGAAGGACCATTCCGTTTTTAGCTGGTGGACACGAAGGAGCATTCCGTTTTTAGCTGGTGGACACGAAGGAGCATTCCGTTTTTAGCTGGTGGACACGAAGGAGCATTCCGTTTTTAGCTGGTGGACACGAAGGAGCATTCCGTTTTTAACTGGTGGTTTCAACAAGAGCATTCCGTTTTTAGCTGGTGGACACGAAGGAGCATTCCGTTTTTAACTGGTGGTTTCAACAAGAGCATTCCGTTTTTAGCTGGTGGACACGAAGGACCATTCCGTTTTTAGCTGGTGGACACGAAGGAGCATTCCGTTTTTAGCTGGTGGACACGAAGGAGCATTCCGTTTTTAGCTGGTGGACACGAAGGAGCATTCCGTTTTTAGCTGGTGGACACGAAGGAGCATTCCGTTTTTAGCTGGTGGACACGAAGGAGCATTCCGTTTTTAGCTGGTGGACACGAAGGACCATTCCGTTTTTAGCTGGTGGACACGAAGGACCATTCCGTTTTTAGCTGGTGGACACGAAGGAGCATTCCGTTTTTAGCTGGTGGACACGAAGGACCATTCCGTTTTTAGCTGGTGGACACGAAGGACCATTCCGTTTTTAGCTGGTGGACACGAAGGAGCATTCCGTTTTTAGCTGGTGGACACGAAGGAGCATTCCGTTTTTAGCTGGTGGACACGAAGGAGCATTCCGTTTTTAACTGGTGGTTTCAACAAGAGCATTCCGTTTTTAGCTGGTGGACACGAAGGAGCATTCCGTTTTTAACTGGTGGTTTCAACAAGAGCATTCCGTTTTTAGCTGGTGGACACGAAGGACCATTCCGTTTTTAGCTGGTGGACACGAAGGAGCATTCCGTTTTTAGCTGGTGGACACGAAGGAGCATTCCGTTTTTAGCTGGTGGACACGAAGGAGCATTCCGTTTTTAGCTGGTGGACACGAAGGAGCATTCCGTTTTTAGCTGGTGGACACGAAGGAGCATTCCGTTTTTAGCTGGTGGACACGAAGGACCATTCCGTTTTTAGCTGGTGGACACGAAGGACCATTCCGTTTTTAGCTGGTGGACACGAAGGACCATTCCGTTTTTAGCTGGTGGACACGAAGGACCATTCCGTTTTTAGCTGGTGGACACGAAGGAGCATTCCGTTTTTAGCTGGTGGACACGAAGGAGCATTCCGTTTTTAGCTGGTGGACACGAAGGACCATTCCGTTTTTAGCTGGTGGACACGAAGGACCATTCCGTTTTTAGCTGGTGGACACGAAGGACCATTCCGTTTTTAGCTGGTGGACACGAAGGAGCATTCCGTTTTTAACTGGTGGTTTCAACAAGAGCGTTCCGTTTTTAGCTGGTGGACACGAAGGACCATTCCGTTTTTAGCTGGTGGACACGAAGGACCATTCCGTTTTTAGCTGGTGGACACGAAGGACCATTCCGTTTTTAGCTGGTGGACACGAAGGACCATTCCGTTTTTAGCTGGTGGACACGAAGGACCATTCCGTTTTTAGCTGGTGGACACGAAGGAGCATTCCGTTTTTAGCTGGTGGACACGAAGGAGCATCCGTTTGTTAAAAAGAGGAATCTCAATAAAAAGGGTGATTTGGGAGAGCCTACAAAAAGGGAACAATAGGGAAAACCCCAAAGGACACAACAAAAAGAGAACACTACTCGTTCAGTTAAAATATAACCAAATCACGGCTACCGGTTAGGATCGACAACTTTCAGTCTTCTACTTTGATTTTTCCTTTTTATTTATAATCTACGAGGGGGGCTGCCGCCCCCCTCGACCCCCCGCCCAGGCCCGTCATATCAGTATGCTCTTATTCATGGGAAGAAGCCTGTTTGAAATGCTTACATCTACATCGTATTCTACTTTTCCCCAGTTTCATTCTTTTCAACTTATGAGGGGGGCGGCAGCCCCCGACCCCCCGCATATGTCCGCTTTGTCAGTATTTTGTGTCATGGAAATACCCGTTCCCAGAGACAATGCCTTCATTTTTTTTCCCAGAGCCCTATTTTCCATGGCTGAACATAATTCATTGCCAAAAATAGCAGAGAAAGGGCAATATCCAAAAAGATAGCCGTGATTTGGTTATATTTTAACTGAACGAGTATTGTTCTCTTTTTGTTGTGTCCTTTGGGGTTTTCCCTATTGTTCCCTTTTTGTAGGCTCTCCCAAATCACCCTTTTTATTGAGATTCCTCTTTTTAACAAACGGATTGTTCCCTTTTTGTTGATATTCGGTAGAATATCATAGATCCTAAAGCTTGTGCCATGAAATAGTCCTGGTTTTCCCCATTCTCTAGGAGGAAAAATGGGTTGTGCCACAATAATTTCTAAAGCAGCAAACGTCATTGCACAAGTTTGTCTTCCTGTCGATTTCGTATAATTGACAAAAAATTATATAAAGCTCGAAGAAGCCACCAATAAGGTAAATAAGGTCAATTTAGCAAGTTTTTACGGCTCTGCAGTCCAACTGCTAGAAAAAATGCGTTCTTCAACAGACACGGCGGCTGCGCGTCGCCTCTGTTTGATGTTGCGGCTCTTCCATTTTCTGCCAATTTTCATGAAAATTTGTGCCAAAAGCTAAACACTCATGCCCTAATAAGATATAGTCCATTTCAAATGAAAAAAATTTAGTTAAAGGTAATGTCGGGTCCAGATAGAGTATGCGTGTTTCACATATATCTTGATTATTTTTATCGCTGCTTTTGCTTATTTTGAGCTATGAACTACCGAAAAAATATAAAAATCGCCGAAATCTATGTCAGATACAATTATCGAAAATTTTGAAAGAAATTGAACTCGAAAAATTTGAAGGTCCGAACCGTGCGGGAGAAGTTTTTCCATTTGAAACAGACTATAGTGATGTCGAACGTTCAACATTCATTAGCCGAAATGGGCTACGTGCAGAAACATGTAATAGAATAGTTGATGGTATAGCTAAAAAACTAACCCATCTACCTAATTTTTTTATTACATATTCGGAATCAGTGTAAAAAACTGTATATATATGTTTTGAAAAGGTTTTTAGATGGGCACACAACCTTGTTCAAAAAAGGCCACAGCGAAAAGCACCCCATCGACGAAGTGCCGCATCTGTTTGATGCTGTGGCTCTTCCATTTTTCGCTTTTTAGGGCCGAGGAATCCGACCGGCTTTTCAGGGCCGAGGAATCTGACCGGCTTTTTAGGGTCGAGGAGTTTGACCGGATTTTTAGGGCCGAGGAATCTGACCGGCATTTTAGGGCCGAGGAATCTGACCGGCTTTTTAGAGCCGAGGAATCTGACCGGCTTTTTAGGGTCGAGGAGTTTGACCGGCTTTTTAGGGCCGAGGAATCTGACCGGCTTTTTAGGGCCGAGGAATCTGACCGGCTTTTTAGGGTCGAGGAGTTTGACCGGCTTTTTAGGGCCGAGGAGTTTGACCGGCTTTTTAGGGCCGAGGAATCTGACCGGCTTTTTAGGGCCGAGGAATCTGACCGGCTTTTTAGGGTCGAGGAGTTTGACCGGCTTTTTAGGGCCGAGGAATCTGACCGGCTTTTTAGGGTCGAGGAGTTTGACCGGCTTTTTAGGGCCGAGGAATCTGACCGGCTTTTTAGGGTCGAGGAGTTTGACCGGCTTTTTAGGGCCGAGGAGACCTCCATAAAATCTGACCGGCTTTTTAGGGCCGAGGAATCTGACCGGCTTTTCAGGGCCGAGGAATCTGACCGGCTTTTTAGGGTCGAGGAGTTTGACCGGATTTTTAGGGCCGAGGAATCTGACCGGCTTTTTAGGGCCGAGGAATCTGACCGGCTTTTTAGAGCCGAGGAATCTGACCGGCTTTTTAGGGCCGAGGAATCTGACCGGCTTTTTAGGGTCGAGGAATCTGACCGGCTTTTTAGGGTCGAGGAGTTTGACCGGCTTTTTAGGGCCGAGGAGACCTCCATAAAATCTGACCGGCTTTTTAGGGCCGAGGAATCTGACCGGCTTTTTAGGGCCGAGGAATCTGACCGGCTTTTTAGAGCCGAGGAATCTGACCGGCTTTTTAGGGCCGAGGAATCTGACCGGCTTTTTAGGGTCGAGGAATCTGACCGGCTTTTTAGGGTCGAGGAGTTTGACCGGCTTTTTAGGGCCGAGGAGACCTCCATAAAATCTGACCGGCTTTTCAGGGCCGAGGAATCTGACCGGCTTTTTAGGGTCGAGGAATCTGACCGGCTTTTTAGGGTCGAGGAGTTTGACCGGCTTTTTAGGGCCGAGGAGACCTCCATAAAATCTGACCGGCTTTTTAGGGCCGAGGAATCTGACCGGCTTTTCAGGGCCGAGGAATCTGACCGGCTTTTTAGGGTCGAGGAGTTTGACCGGATTTTTAGGGCCGAGGAATCTGACCGGCTTTTTAGGGCCGAGGAATCTGACCGGCTTTTTAGAGCCGAGGAATCTGACCGGCTTTTTAGGGTCGAGGAGTTTGACCGGATTTTTAGGGCCGAGGAATCTGACCGGCTTTTTAGGGCCGAGGAAGCTGACCGGCTTTTTAGAGCCGAGGAATCTGACCGGCTTTTTAGGGCCGAGGAGACCTCCATAAAATCTGACCGGCTTTTTTGGGCCGAGGAATCTGACCGGCTTTTTAGGGCCGAGGAATCTGACCGGCTTTTTAGGGCCGAGGAATCTGACCGGCTTTTTAGGGCGGAGGAATCTGACCGGCTTTTTAGGGCCGAGGAGACCTCCATAAAATCTGACCGGCTTTTTAGGGTCGAGGAGTTTGACCGGCTTTTTAGGGCCGAGGAATCTGACCGGCTTTTTAGGGCCGAGGAATCTGACCGGCTTTTTAGGGCGGAGGAATCTGACCGGCTTTTTAGGGCCGAGGAGACCTCCATAAAATCTGACCGGCTTTTTTGGGCCGAGGAATCTGACCGGCTTTTTAGGGCCGAGGAGACCTCCATAAAATCTGACCGGCTTTTTAGGGCCGAGGAATCTGACCGGCTTTTCAGTGCGGAGGAATCTGACCGGCTTTTTAGGGCGGAGAAATCTGACCGGCTTTTTAGGGCCGAGGAGACCTCCATAAAATCTGACCGGCTTTTTAGGGTCGAGGAGTTTGACCGGCTTTTTAGGTCCGAGGAATCTGACCGGCTTTTTAGGGCCGAGGAATCTGACCGGCTTTTTAGGGCGGAGGAATCTGACCGGCTTTTTAGGGCCGAGGAGACCTCCATAAAACCTGACCGGCTTTCTAGGGCCGAGGAATCTGACCGGCTTTATAGGGCCGAGGAGACCTCCATAAAATCTGACCGGCTTTTAGGGCCGAGGAATCTGACCGGCTTTTTAGGGCCGAGGAATCTGACCGGCTTTTTAGGGTCGAGGAGTTTGACCGGCTTTTTAGGGCCGAGGAATCTGACCGGCTTTTTAGGGCCGAGGAATCTGACCGGCTTTTTAGAGCCGAGGAATCTGACCGGCTTTTTAGGGTCGAGGAGTTTGACCGGCTTTTCAGGGCCGAGGAATCTGACCGGCTTTTTTGGGCCGAGGAATCTGACCGGCTTTTCAGGGCCGAGGAATCTGACCGGCTTTTTAGGGCCGAGGAATCTGACCGGCTTTTTAGGGCGGAGGAATCTGACCGGCTTTTTAGGGCGGAGGAATCTGACCGGCTTTTTAGGGCCGAGGAATCTGACCGGCTTTTTAGGGCGGAGGAATCTGACCGGCTTTTTAGGGCCGAGGAGACCTCCATAAAATCTGACCGGCTTTTTTGGGCCGAGGAATCTGACCGGCTTTTTAGGGCCGAGGAGACCTCCATAAAATCTGACCGGCTTTTTAGGGCCGAGGAATCTGACCGGCTTTTCAGTGCGGAGGAATCTGACCGGCTTTTTAGGGCGGAGAAATCTGACCGGCTTTTTAGGGCCGAGGAGACCTCCATAAAATCTGACCGGCTTTTTAGGGTCGAGGAGTTTGACCGGCTTTTTAGGTCCGAGGAATCTGACCGGCTTTTTAGGGCGGAGGAATCTGACCGGCTTTTTAGGGCCGAGGAGACCTCCATAAAACCTGACCGGCTTTCTAGGGCCGAGGAATCTGACCGGCTTTATAGGGCCGAGGAGACCTCCATAAAATCTGACCGGCTTTTTAGGGCCGAGGAATCTGACCGGCTTTTTAGGGCCGAGGAATCTGACCGGCTTTTTAGGGTCGAGGAGTTTGACCGGCTTTTTAGGGCCGAGGAATCTGACCGGCTTTTTAGGGCCGAGGAATCTGACCGGCTTTTTAGGGCCGAGGATTCTGACCGGCTTTTTAGGGCCGAGGAATCTGACCGGCTTTTTAGGGCCGAGGAATCTGACCGGCTTTTTAGGGCCGAGGAGACCTCCATAAAATCTGACCGGCTTTTTAGGGCCGAGGAATCTGACCGGCTTTTTAGGGCCGAGGAATCTGACCGGCTTTTTAGGGCCGAGGAGACCTCCATAAAATCTGACCGGCTTTTTAGGGCCGAGGAATCTGACCAGCTTTTTAGGGCCGAGGAATCTGACCGGCTTTTTAGGGCCGAGGAATCTGACCGGCTTTTTAGGGCCGAGGAGACCTCCATAAAATCTGACCGGCTTTTTAGGGCCGAGGAATCTGACCGGCTTTTTAGGGTCGAGGAGTTTGACCGGCTTTTTAGGGTCGAGGAGTTTGACCGGCTTTTTAGGGCCGAGGAATCCGACCGGCTTTTTAGGGCCGAGGAGACCTCCATAAAATCTGACCGGCTTTTTAGGGCCGAGGAATCTGACCGGCTTTTTAGGGCCGAGGAATCTGACCGGCTTTTTAGGGCCGAGGAATCTGACCGGCTTTTTAGGGTCGAGGAGTTTGACCGGCTCTTTAGGGTCGAGGAGTTTGACCGGCTTTATAGGGCCGAGGAATCTGACCGGCTTTTTAGGGCCGAGGAATCTGACCGGCTTTTTAGGGCCGAGGAATCTGACCGGCTTTTTAGGGCCGAGGAATCTGACCGGCTTTTTAGGGCCTAGGAGACCTCCATAAAATCTGACCGGCTTTTTAGGGCCGAGGAATCTGACCGGCTTTTTAGGGTCGAGGAGTTTGACCGGCTTTTTAGGGTCGAGGAGTTTGACCGGCTTTTTAGGGCCGAGGAATCCGACCGGCTTTTTAGGGCCGAGGAGACCTCCATAAAATCTGACCGGCTTTTTAGGGCCGAGGAATCTGACCGGCTTTTTAGGGCCGAGGAATCTGACCGGCTTTTTAGGGTCGAGGAGTTTGACCGGCTCTTTAGGGTCGAGGAGTTTGACCGGCTTTATAGGGCCGAGGAATCTGACCGGCTTTTTAGGGCCGAGGAATCTGACCGGCTTTTTAGGGCCGAGGAATCTGACCGGCTTTTTTGGGCCGAGGAATCTGACCAGCTTTTTAGGGCCGAGGAATCTGACCGGCTTTTTTGGGCCGTGGAATCTGACCGGCTTTTTAGGGTCGAGGAATCTGACCGGCTTTTTAGGGCCGAGGAGACCTCCATAAAATCTGACCGGCTTTTTAGGGCCGAGGAATCTGACCGGCCTTTTAGGGCCGAGGAATCTGACCGGCTTTTTAGGGTCGAGGAGTTTGACCGGCTTTTTAGGGCCGAGGAATCCGACCGGCTTTTTAGGGTCGAGGAGTTTGACTGGCTTTTTAGGGTCGAGGAGTTTGACCGGCTTTTTTGGGCCGAGGAATCTGACCTACTTTTTAGGGCCGAGGAATCTGACCGGCTTTTTAGGGCCGAGGAATCTGACCGGCTTTTTAGGGCCGAGGAATCTGACCGGCTTTTTAGGGCCGAGGATTCTGACTGGCTTTTTAGGGCCGAGGAATCTGACCGGCTTTTTAGGGCCGAGGAGACCTCCATAAAATCTGACCGGCTTTTTGGGGCCGAGGAATCTGACTGGCTTTTTAGGGCCGAGGAATCTGACCGGCTTTTTAGGGCCGAGGATTCTGACCGGCTTTTTAAGGCCGAGGAATCTGACCGGCTTTTTAGGGCCGAGGAATCTGACCGGCTTTTTAGGGCCGAGGAATCTGACCGGCTTTTTAGGGCCGAGGAGACCTCCATAAAATCTGACCGGCTTTTTAGGGTCGAGGAGTTTGACCGGCTTTTTAGGGCCGAGGAATCCGACCGGCTTTTTAGGGCCGAGGAGACCTCCATAAAATCTGACCGGCTTTTCAGGGCCGAGGAATCTGACCGGCTTTTTAGGGCCGAGGAGTTTGACCGGCTCTTTAGGGTCGAGGAGTTTGACCGGCTTTTTAGGGTCGAGGAGTTTGACCGGCTCTTTAGGGTCGAGGAGTTTGACCGGCTTTTTAGGGCCGAGGATTCTGACCGGCTTTTTAAGGCCGAGGAATCTGACCGGCTTTTTTGGGCCGAGGAATCTGACCAGCTTTTTAGGGCCGAGGAATCTGACCGGCTTTTTTGGGCCGTGGAATCTGACCGGCTTTTTAGGGTCGAGGAATCTGACCGGCTTTTTAGGGCCGAGGAGACCTCCATAAAATCTGACCGGCTTTTTAGGGCCGAGGAATCTGACCGGCTTTTTAGAGCCGAGGAATCTGACCGGCTTTTTAGGGCCGAGGAATCTGACCGGCTTTTTAGGGCCGAGGAGACCTCCATAAAATCTGACCGGCTTTTTTGGGCCGAGGAATCTGACCAGCTTTTTAGGGCCGAGGAATCTGACCAGCTTTTTAGGGCCGAGGAATCCGACCGGCTTTTTAGGGTCGAGGAGTTTGACTGGCTTTTTAGGGTCGAGGAGTTTGACCGGCTTTTTTGGGCCGAGGAATCTGACCTACTATTTAGGGCCGAGGAATCTGACCGGCTTTTTAGGGCCGAGGAATCTGACCGGCTTTTTAGGGCCGAGGAATCTGACCGGCTTTTTAGGGCCGAGGATTCTGACTGGCTTTTTAGGGCCGAGGAATCTGACCGGCTTTTTAGGGCCGAGGAGACCTCCATAAAATCTGACCGGCTTTTTGGGGCCGAGGAATCTGACCGGCTTTTTAGGGCCGAGGAATCTGACCGGCTTTTTAGGGCCGAGGATTCTGACCGGCTTTTTAAGGCCGAGGAATCTGACCGGCTTTTTAGGGCCGAGGAATCTGACCGGCTTTTTAGGGCCGAGGAATCTGACCGGCTTTTTAGGGCCGAGGAGACCTCCATAAAATCTGACCGGCTTTTTAGGGTCGAGGAGTTTGACCGGCTTTTTAGGGCCGAGGAATCCGACCGGCTTTTTAGGGCCGAGGAGACCTCCATAAAATCTGACCGGCTTTTTAGGGCCGAGGAATCTGACCGGCTTTTTAGGGCCGAGGAGTTTGACCGGCTCTTTAGGGTCGAGGAGTTTGACCGGCTTTTTAGGGTCGAGGAGTTTGACCGGCTCTTTAGGGTCGAGGAGTTTGACCGGCTTTTTAGGGCCGAGGATTCTGACCGGCTTTTTAAGGCCGAGGAATCTGACCGGCTTTTTTGGGCCGAGGAATCTGACCAGCTTTTTAGGGCCGAGGAATCTGACCGGCTTTTTTGGGCCGTGGAATCTGACCGGCTTTTTAGGGTCGAGGAATCTGACCGGCTTTTTAGGGCCGAGGAGACCTCCATAAAATCTGACCGGCTTTTTAGGGCCGAGGAATCTGACCGGCTTTTTAGAGCCGAGGAATCTGACCGGCTTTTTAGGGCCGAGGAATCTGACCGGCTTTTTAGGGCCGAGGAGACCTCCATAAAATCTGACCGGCTTTTTTGGGCCGAGGAATCTGACCAGCTTTTTAGGGCCGAGGAATCTGACCGGCTTTTTAGGGCCGAGGAATCTGACCGGCTTTTTAGGGCCGAGGAATCTGACCGGCTTTTTAGGGCCGAGGAATCTGACCGGCTTTTTAGGGCCGAGGAACCTGACCGGCTTTTTTGGGCCGAGGAGTTTGACCAGCTTTTTAGGGCCGACGAATCTGACCGGCTTTTTAGGGCCGAGGAGTTTGACCGGCTTTTTAGGGTCGAGGAGTTTGACCGGCATTTTAGGGCCGAGGAATCTGACCGGCTTTTTAGGGCCGAGGAATCTGACCGGCTTTTTAGGGCCGAGGAATCTGACCGGCATTTTAGGGCCGAGGAATCTGACCGGCTTTTTAGGGCCGAGGAATCTGACCGGCTTTTTAGGGCCGAGGAATCTGACCGGCTTTTTAGGGCCGAGGAATCTGACAAAATCTGACCGGATTTTTTGGGCCGAGGAATCTGACCTACTTTTTAGGGCCGAGGAGTTTGACCGGCTTTTTAGGGTCGAGGAGTTTGACCGGCTTTTTAGGGCCGAGGAATCTGACCGGCTTTTTAGGGTCGAGGAATCTGACCGGCTTTTTAGGGCCGAGGAGACCTCCATAAAATCTGACCGGCTTTTTAGGGCCGAGGAATCTGACCGGCTTTTTAGGGCCGAGGAGTTTGACCGGCTCTTTAGGGTCGAGGAGTTTGACCGGCTTTTTAGGGCCGAGGAATCTGACCGGCTTTTTAGGGCCGAGGAATCTGACCGGCTTTTTAGGGCCGAGGAGACCTCCATAAAATCTGACCGGCTTTTTAGGGCCGAGGATTCTGACCGGCTTTTTAAGGCCGAGGAATCTGACCGGCTTTTTAGGGCCGAGGAATCTGACCGGCTTTTTAGGGCCGAGGATTCTGACCGGCTTTTTAAGGCCGAGGAATCTGACCGGCTTTTTAGGGCCGAGGAATCTGACCGGCTTTTTAGGGTCGAGGAGTTTGACCGGCTTTTTAGGGTCGAGGAGTTTGACCGGCTTTTTAGGGCCGAGGAATCTGACCGGCTTTTTTGGGCCGAGGAATCTGACCGGCTTTTTAGGGCCGAGGAATCTGACCGGCATTTTAGGGCCGAGGAATCTGACCGGCTTTTTAGGGCCGAGGAATCTGACCGGCTTTTTAGGGCCGAGGAATCTGACCGGCTTTTTAGGGCCGAGGAATCTGACAAAATCTGACCGGATTTTTTGGGCCGAGGAATCTGACCTACTTTTTAGGGCCGAGGAGTTTGACCGGCTTTTTAGGGTCGAGGAGTTTGACCGGCTTTTTAGGGCCGAGGAATCTGACAAAATCTGACCGGATTTTTTGGGCCGAGGAATCTGACCTACTTTTTAGGGCCGAGGAGTTTGACCGGCTTTTTAGGGTCGAGGAGTTTGACCGGCTTTTTAGGGCCGAGGAGACCTCCATAAAATCTGACCGGCTTTTTAGGGCCGAGGAATCTGACCGGCTTTTTAGGGCCGAGGAATCTGACCGGCTTTTTTGGGCCGAGGAATCTGACCGGCTTTTTAGGGCCGAGGAATCTGACCGGCTTTTTAGGGCCGAGGAATCTGACCGGCTTTTTAGGGCCGAGGAATCTGACCGGCTTTTTAGGGTCGAGGAGTTTGACCGGCTCTTTAGGGTCGAGGAGTTTGACCGGCTTTTTAGGGCCGAGGAATCTGACCGGCTTTTTAGGGCCGAGGAATCTGACCGGCTTTTTAGGGCCGAGGAGACCTCCATAAAATCTGACCGGCTTTTTAGGGCCGAGGATTCTGACCGGCTTTTTAAGGCCGAGGAATCTGACCGGCATTTTAGGGCCGAGGAATCTGACCGGCTTTTTAGGGCCGAGGAATCTGACCGGCTTTTTAGGGCCGAGGAATCTGACCGGCTTTTTAGGGCCGAGGAATCTGACAAAATCTGACCGGATTTTTTGGGCCGAGGAATCTGACCGGCTTTTTAGGGTCGAGGAATCTGACCGGCTTTTTAGGGCCGAGGAATCTGACCGGCTTTTTAGGGCCGAGGAATCTGACCGGCTTTTTAGGGCCGAGGAATCTGACCGGCATTTTAGGGCCGAGGAATCTGACCGGCTTTTTAGGGCCGAGGAATCTGACCGGCTTTTTAGGGCCGAGGAATCTGACCGGCTTTTTAGGGCCGAGGAGTTTGACCGGCTTTTTAGGGTCGAGGAGTTTGACCGGCTTTTTAGGGTCGAGGAGTTTGACCGGCTTTTTAGGGCCGAGGAATCTGACCGGCTTTTTAGGGCCGAGGAATCTGACCGGCATTTTAGGGCCGAGGAATCTGACCGGCTTTTTAGGGCCGAGGAATCTGACCGGCTTTTTAGGGCCGAGGAATCTGACCGGCATTTTAGGGCCGAGGAATCTGACCGGCTTTTTAGGGCCGAGGAATCTGACCGGCTTTTTAGGGCCGAGGAATCTGACCGGCTTTTTAGGGCCGAGGAATCTGACCGGCTTTTTAGGGCCGAGGAATCTGACAAAATCTGACCGGATTTTTTGGGCCGAGGAATCTGACCTACTTTTTAGGGCCGAGGAGTTTGACCGGCTTTTTAGGGTCGAGGAGTTTGACCGGCTTTTTAGGGCCGAGGAATCTGACCGGCTTTTTAGGGTCGAGGAATCTGACCGGCTTTTTAGGGCCGAGGAGACCTCCATAAAATCTGACCGGCTTTTTAGGGCCGAGGAATCTGACCGGCTTTTTAGGGCCGAGGAGTTTGACCGGCTCTTTAGGGTCGAGGAGTTTGACCGGCTTTTTAGGGCCGAGGAATCTGACCGGCTTTTTAGGGCCGAGGAATCTGACCGGCTTTTTAGGGCCGAGGAATCTGACCGGCTTTTTAGGGTCGAGGAATCTGACCGGCTTTTTAGGGCCGAGGAGACCTCCATAAAATCTGACCGGCTTTTTAGGGCCGAGGAATCTGACCGGCTTTTTAGGGCCGAGGAGTTTGACCGGCTCTTTAGGGTCGAGGAGTTTGACCGGCTTTTTAGGGCCGAGGAATCTGACCGGCTTTTTAGGGCCGAGGAATCTGACCTACTTTTTAGGGCCGAGGAGTTTGACCGGCTTTTTAGGGTCGAGGAGTTTGACCGGCTTTTTAGGGCCGAGGAATCTGACCGGCTTTTTAGGGTCGAGGAATCTGACCGGCTTTTTAGGGCCGAGGAGACCTCCATAAAATCTGACCGGCTTTTTAGGGCCGAGGAATCTGACCGGCTTTTTAGGGCCGAGGAGTTTGACCGGCTCTTTAGGGTCGAGGAGTTTGACCGGCTTTTTAGGGCCGAGGAATCTGACCGGCTTTTTAGGGCCGAGGAATCTGACCGGCTTTTTAGGGCCGAGGAGACCTCCATAAAATCTGACCGGCTTTTTAGGGCCGAGGATTCTGACCGGCTTTTTAAGGCCGAGGAATCTGACCGGCTTTTTAGGGCCGAGGAATCTGACCGGCTTTTTAGGGCCGAGGATTCTGACCGGCTTTTTAAGGCCGAGGAATCTGACCGGCTTTTTAGGGCCGAGGAATCTGACCGGCTTTTTAGGGTCGAGGAGTTTGACCGGCTTTTTAGGGTCGAGGAGTTTGACCGGCTTTTTAGGGCCGAGGAATCTGACCGGCTTTTTTGGGCCGAGGAATCTGACCGGCTTTTTAGGGCCGAGGAATCTGACCGGCATTTTAGGGCCGAGGAATCTGACCGGCTTTTTAGGGCCGAGGAATCTGACCGGCTTTTTAGGGCCGAGGAATCTGACCGGCTTTTTAGGGCCGAGGAATCTGACAAAATCTGACCGGATTTTTTGGGCCGAGGAATCTGACCTACTTTTTAGGGCCGAGGAGTTTGACCGGCTTTTTAGGGTCGAGGAGTTTGACCGGCTTTTTAGGGCCGAGGAATCTGACCGGCTTTTTAGGGTCGAGGAATCTGACCGGTTTTTTAGGGCCGAGGAGACCTCCATAAAATCTGACCGGCTTTTTAGGGCCGAGGAATCTGACCGGCTTTTTAGGGCCGAGGAATCTGACCGGCTTTTTTGGGCCGAGGAATCTGACCGGCTTTTTAGGGCCGAGGAATCTGACCGGCTTTTTAGGGCCGAGGAGACCTCCATAAAATCTGACCGGCTTTTTTGGGCCGAGGAATCTGACCGGCTTTTTAGGGCCGAGGAATCTGACCGGCTTTTTAGGGCCGAGGAATCTGACCGGCTTTTTAGGGTCGAGGAGTTTGACCGGCTCTTTAGGGTCGAGGAGTTTGACCGGCTTTTTAGGGCCGAGGAATCTGACCGGCTTTTTAGGGCCGAGGAATCTGACCGGCTTTTTAGGGCCGAGGAGACCTCCATAAAATCTGACCGGCTTTTTAGGGCCGAGGATTCTGACCGGCTTTTTAAGGCCGAGGAATCTGACCGGCTTTTTAGGGCCGAGGAATCTGACCGGCTTTTTAGGGCCGAGGATTCTGACCGGCTTTTTAAGGCCGAGGAATCTGACCGGCTTTTTAGGGCCGAGGAATCTGACCGGCTTTTTTGGGTCGAGGAGTTTGACCGGCTTTTTAGGGTCGAGGAGTTTGACCGGCTTTTTAGGGCCGAGGAATCTGACCGGCTTTTTTGGGCCGAGGAATCTGACCGGCTTTTTAGGGCCGAGGAATCTGACCGGCTTTTTAGGGCCGAGGAATCTTACCGGCATTTTAGGGCCGAGGAATCTGACCGGCTTTTTAGGGCCGAGGAATCTGACCGGCTTTTTAGGGCCGAGGAATCTGACCGGCTTTTTAGGGCCGAGGAATCTGACAAAATCTGACCGGATTTTTTGGGCCGAGGAATCTGACCTACTTTTTAGGGCCGAGGAGTTTGACCGGCTTTTTAGGGTCGAGGAGTTTGACCGGCTTTTTAGGGCCGAGGAATCTGACCGGCTTTTTAGGGTCGAGGAATCTGACCGGCTTTTTAGGGCCGAGGAGACCTCCATAAAATCTGACCGGCTTTTTTGGGCCGAGGAATCTGACCGGCTTTTTAGGGCCGAGGAATCTGACCGGCTTTTTAGGGTCGAGGAGTTTGACCGGCTCTTTAGGGTCGAGGAGTTTGACCGGCTTTTTAGGGCCGAGGAATCTGACCGGCTTTTTAGGGCCGAGGAATCTGACCGGCTTTTTAGGGCCGAGGAATCTGACAAAATCTGACCGGATTTTTTGGGCCGAGGAATCTGACCTACTTTTTAGGGCCGAGGAGTTTGACCGGCTTTTTAGGGTCGAGGAGTTTGACCGGCTTTTTAGGGCCGAGGAATCTGACCGGCTTTTTAGGGTCGAGGAATCTGACCGGCTTTTTAGGGCCGAGGAGACCTCCATAAAATCTGACCGGCTTTTTAGGGCCGAGGAATCTGACCGGCTTTTTAGGGCCGAGGAGTTTGACCGGCTCTTTAGGGTCGAGGAGTTTGACCGGCTTTTTAGGGCCGAGGAATCTGACCGGCTTTTTAGGGCCGAGGAATCTGACCGGCTTTTTAGGGCCGAGGAGACCTCCATAAAATCTGACCGGCTTTTTAGGGCCGAGGATTCTGACCGGCTTTTTAAGGCCGAGGAATCTGACCGGCTTTTTAGGGCCGAGGAATCTGACCGGCTTTTTAGGGCCGAGGATTCTGACCGGCTTTTTAAGGCCGAGGAATCTGACCGGCTTTTTAGGGCCGAGGAATCTGACCGGCTTTTTAGGGTCGAGGAGTTTGACCGGCTTTTTAGGGTCGAGGAGTTTGACCGGCTTTTTAGGGCCGAGGAATCTGACCGGCTTTTTAGGGCCGAGGAATCTGACCGGCTTTTTAGGGCCGAGGAATCTGACCGGCTTTTTAGGGCCGAGGAATCTGACAAAATCTGACCGGATTTTTTGGGCCGAGGAATCTGACCTACTTTTTAGGGCCGAGGAGTTTGACCGGCTTTTTAGGGTCGAGGAGTTTGACCGGCTTTTTAGGGCCGAGGAATCTGACCGGCTTTTTAGGGTCGAGGAATCTGACCGGCTTTTTAGGGCCGAGGAGACCTCCATAAAATCTGACCGGCTTTTTAGGGCCGAGGAATCTGACCGGCTTTTTTGGGCCGAGGAATCTGACCGGCTTTTTAGGGCCGAGGAATCTGACCGGCTTTTTAGGGCCGAGGAATCTGACCGGCATTTTAGGGCCGAGGAATCTGACCGGCTTTTTAGGGCCGAGGAATCTGACCGGCTTTTTAGGGCCGAGGAATCTGACCGGCTTTTTAGGGCCGAGGAATCTGACCGGCTTTTTAGGGCCGAGGAATCTGACAAAATCTGACCGGATTTTTTGGGCCGAGGAATCTGACCTACTTTTTAGGGCCGAGGAGTTTGACCGGCTTTTTAGGGTCGAGGAGTTTGACCGGCTTTTTAGGGCCGAGGAATCTGACCGGCTTTTTAGGGTCGAGGAATCTGACCGGCTTTTTAGGGCCGAGGAGACCTCCATAAAATCTGACCGGCTTTTTAGGGCCGAGGAATCTGACCGGCTTTTTAGGGCCGAGGAATCTGACCGGCTTTTTTGGGCCGAGGAATCTGACCGGCTTTTTAGGGCCGAGGAATCTGACCGGCTTTTTAGGGCCGAGGAGACCTCCATAAAATCTGACCGGCTTTTTTGGGCCGAGGAATCTGACCGGCTTTTTAGGGCCGAGGAATCTGACCGGCTTTTTAGGGCCGAGGAATCTGACCGGCTTTTTAGGGCCGAGGAATCTGACCGGCTTTTTAGGGTCGAGGAGTTTGACCGGCTCTTTAGGGTCGAGGAGTTTGACCGGCTTTTTAGGGCCGAGGAATCTGACCGGCTTTTTAGGGCCGAGGAATCTGACCGGCTTTTTAGGGCCGAGGAGACCTCCATAAAATCTGACCGGCTTTTTAGGGCCGAGGATTCTGACCGGCTTTTTAAGGCCGAGGAATCTGACCGGCTTTTTAGGGCCGAGGAATCTGACCGGCTTTTTAGGGCCGAGGATTCTGACCGGCTTTTTAAGGCCGAGGAATCTGACCGGCTTTTTAGGGCCGAGGAATCTGACCGGCTTTTTTGGGTCGAGGAGTTTGACCGGCTTTTTAGGGTCGAGGAGTTTGACCGGCTTTTTAGGGCCGAGGAATCTGACCGGCTTTTTTGGGCCGAGGAATCTGACCGGCTTTTTAGGGCCGAGGAATCTGACCGGCTTTTTAGGGCCGAGGAATCTTACCGGCATTTTAGGGCCGAGGAATCTGACCGGCTTTTTAGGGCCGAGGAATCTGACCGGCTTTTTAGGGCCGAGGAATCTGACCGGCTTTTTAGGGCCGAGGAATCTGACAAAATCTGACCGGATTTTTTGGGCCGAGGAATCTGACCTACTTTTTAGGGCCGAGGAGTTTGACCGGCTTTTTAGGGTCGAGGAGTTTGACCGGCTTTTTAGGGCCGAGGAATCTGACCGGCTTTTTAGGGTCGAGGAATCTGACCGGCTTTTTAGGGCCGAGGAGACCTCCATAAAATCTGACCGGCTTTTTTGGGCCGAGGAATCTGACCGGCTTTTTAGGGCCGAGGAATCTGACCGGCTTTTTAGGGCCGAGGAATCTGACCGGCTTTTTAGGGCCGAGGAATCTGACCGGCTTTTTTGGGCCGAGGAATCTGACCGGCTTTTTAGGGCCGAGGAATCTGACCGGCTTTTTAGGGCCGAGGAATCTGACCGGCTTTTTAGGGCCGAGGAGACCTCCATAAAATCTGACCGGCTTTTTAGGGCCGAGGATTCTGACCGGCTTTTTAAGGCCGAGGAATCTGACCGGCTTTTTAGGGCCGAGGAATCTGACCGGCTTTTTAGGGCCGAGGAATCCGACCGGCTTTTTAGGGCCGAGGAATCTGACCGGCTTTTTTGGGCCGTGGAATCTGACCGGCTTTTTTGGGCCGTGGAATCTGACCGGCTTTTTAGGGTCGAGGAATCTGACCGGCTTTTTAGGGCCGAGGAGACCTCCATAAAATCTGACCGGCTTTTTAGGGCCGAGGAGTCTGACCGGCTTTTTAGGGCCGAGGAATCTGACCGGCTTTTTAGGGCCGAGGATTCTGACCGGCTTTTTAAGGCCGAGGAATCTGACCGGCTTTTTAGGGCCGAGGAATCTGACCGGCTTTTTAGGGTCGAGGAGTTTGACCGGCTTTTTAGGGCCGAGGAATCTGACCGGCTTTTTAGGGCCGAGGAATCTGACAAAATCTGACCGGATTTTTTGGGCCGAGGAATCTGACCTACTTTTTAGGGCCGAGGAGTTTGACCGGCTTTTTAGGGTCGAGGAGTTTGACCGGCTTTTTAGGGCCGAGGAATCTGACCGGCTTTTTAGGGTCGAGGAATCTGACCGGCTTTTTAGGGCCGAGGAGACCTCCATAAAATCTGACCGGCTTTTTAGGGCCGAGGAATCTGACCGGCTTTTTTGGGCCGAGGAATCTGACCGGCTTTTTAGGGCCGAGGAATCTGACCGGCTTTTTAGGGCCGAGGAATCTGACCGGCATTTTAGGGCCGAGGAATCTGACCGGCTTTTTAGGGCCGAGGAATCTGACCGGCTTTTTAGGGCCGAGGAATCTGACCGGCTTTTTAGGGCCGAGGAATCTGACCGGCTTTTTAGGGCCGAGGAATCTGACAAAATCTGACCGGATTTTTTGGGCCGAGGAATCTGACCTACTTTTTAGGGCCGAGGAGTTTGACCGGCTTTTTAGGGTCGAGGAGTTTGACCGGCTTTTTAGGGCCGAGGAATCTGACCGGCTTTTTAGGGTCGAGGAATCTGACCGGCTTTTTAGGGCCGAGGAGACCTCCATAAAATCTGACCGGCTTTTTAGGGCCGAGGAATCTGACCGGCTTTTTAGGGCCGAGGAATCTGACCGGCTTTTTTGGGCCGAGGAATCTGACCGGCTTTTTAGGGCCGAGGAATCTGACCGGCTTTTTAGGGCCGAGGAGACCTCCATAAAATCTGACCGGCTTTTTTGGGCCGAGGAATCTGACCGGCTTTTTAGGGCCGAGGAATCTGACCGGCTTTTTAGGGCCGAGGAATCTGACCGGCTTTTTAGGGCCGAGGAATCTGACCGGCTTTTTAGGGTCGAGGAGTTTGACCGGCTCTTTAGGGTCGAGGAGTTTGACCGGCTTTTTAGGGCCGAGGAATCTGACCGGCTTTTTAGGGCCGAGGAATCTGACCGGCTTTTTAGGGCCGAGGAGACCTCCATAAAATCTGACCGGCTTTTTAGGGCCGAGGATTCTGACCGGCTTTTTAAGGCCGAGGAATCTGACCGGCTTTTTAGGGCCGAGGAATCTGACCGGCTTTTTAGGGCCGAGGATTCTGACCGGCTTTTTAAGGCCGAGGAATCTGACCGGCTTTTTAGGGCCGAGGAATCTGACCGGCTTTTTTGGGTCGAGGAGTTTGACCGGCTTTTTAGGGTCGAGGAGTTTGACCGGCTTTTTAGGGCCGAGGAATCTGACCGGCTTTTTTGGGCCGAGGAATCTGACCGGCTTTTTAGGGCCGAGGAATCTGACCGGCTTTTTAGGGCCGAGGAATCTTACCGGCATTTTAGGGCCGAGGAATCTGACCGGCTTTTTAGGGCCGAGGAATCTGACCGGCTTTTTAGGGCCGAGGAATCTGACCGGCTTTTTAGGGCCGAGGAATCTGACAAAATCTGACCGGATTTTTTGGGCCGAGGAATCTGACCTACTTTTTAGGGCCGAGGAGTTTGACCGGCTTTTTAGGGTCGAGGAGTTTGACCGGCTTTTTAGGGCCGAGGAATCTGACCGGCTTTTTAGGGTCGAGGAATCTGACCGGCTTTTTAGGGCCGAGGAGACCTCCATAAAATCTGACCGGCTTTTTTGGGCCGAGGAATCTGACCGGCTTTTTAGGGCCGAGGAATCTGACCGGCTTTTTAGGGCCGAGGAATCTGACCGGCTTTTTAGGGCCGAGGAATCTGACCGGCTTTTTTGGGCCGAGGAATCTGACCGGCTTTTTAGGGCCGAGGAATCTGACCGGCTTTTTAGGGCCGAGGAATCTGACCGGCTTTTTAGGGCCGAGGAGACCTCCATAAAATCTGACCGGCTTTTTAGGGCCGAGGATTCTGACCGGCTTTTTAAGGCCGAGGAATCTGACCGGCTTTTTAGGGCCGAGGAATCTGACCGGCTTTTTAGGGCCGAGGATTCTGACCGGCTTTTTAAGGCCGAGGAATCTGACCGGCTTTTTAGGGCCGAGGAATCTGACCGGCTTTTTAGGGTCGAGGAGTTTGACCGGCTTTTTAGGGCCGAGGAATCTGACCGGCTTTTTTGGGCCGTGGAATCTGACCGGCTTTTTAGGGTCGAGGAGTTTGACCGGCTTTTTAGGGTCGAGGAGTTTGACCGGCTTTTTAGGGCCGAGGAATCCGACCGGCTTTTTAGGGCCGAGGAATCTGACCGGCTTTTTTGGGCCGTGGAATCTGACCGGCTTTTTTGGGCCGTGGAATCTGACCGGCTTTTTAGGGTCGAGGAATCTGACCGGCTTTTTAGGGCCGAGGAGACCTCCATAAAATCTGACCGGCTTTTTAGGGCCGAGGAGTCTGACCGGCTTTTTAGGGCCGAGGAATCTGACCGGCTTTTTAGGGCCGAGGATTCTGACCGGCTTTTTAAGGCCGAGGAATCTGACCGGCTTTTTAGGGCCGAGGAATCTGACCGGCTTTTTAGGGTCGAGGAGTTTGACCGGCTTTTTAGGGCCGAGGAATCTGACCGGCTTTTTTGGGCCGTGGAATCTGACCGGCTTTTTAGGGTCGAGGAGTTTGACCGGCTTTTTAGGGTCGAGGAGTTTGACCGGCTTTTTAGGGCCGAGGAATCCGACCGGCTTTTTAGGGCCGAGGAATCTGACCGGCTTTTTTGGGCCGTGGAATCTGACCGGCTTTTTTGGGCCGTGGAATCTGACCGGCTTTTTAGGGTCGAGGAATCTGACCGGCTTTTTAGGGCCGAGGATTCTGACCGGCTTTTTAAGGCCGAGGAATCTGACCGGCTTTTTAGGGCCGAGGAATCTGACCGGCTTTTTAGGGTCGAGGAGTTTGACCGGCTTTTTAGGGCCGAGGAATCTGACCGGCTTTTTTGGGCCGTGGAATCTGACCGGCTTTTTAGGGTCGAGGAGTTTGACCGGCTTTTTAGGGTCGAGGAGTTTGACCGGCTTTTTAGGGCCGAGGAATCCGACCGGCTTTTTAGGGCCGAGGAATCTGACCGGCTTTTTTGGGCCGTGGAATCTGACCGGCTTTTTTGGGCCGTGGAATCTGACCGGCTTTTTAGGGTCGAGGAATCTGACCGGCTTTTTAGGGCCGAGGAGACCTCCATAAAATCTGACCGGCTTTTTAGGGCCGAGGAGTCTGACCGGCTTTTTAGGGCCGAGGAATCTGACCGGCTTTTTAGGGCCGAGGATTCTGACCGGCTTTTTAAGGCCGAGGAATCTGACCGGCTTTTTAGGGCCGAGGAATCTGACCGGCTTTTTAGGGTCGAGGAGTTTGACCGGCTTTTTAGGGCCGAGGAATCTGACCGGCTTTTTTGGGCCGTGGAATCTGACCGGCTTTTTAGGGTCGAGGAGTTTGACCGGCTTTTTAGGGTCGAGGAGTTTGACCGGCTTTTTAGGGCCGAGGAATCCGACCGGCTTTTTAGGGCCGAGGAATCTGACCGGCTTTTTTGGGCCGTGGAATCTGACCGGCTTTTTTGGGCCGTGGAATCTGACCGGCTTTTTAGGGTCGAGGAATCTGACCGGCTTTTTAGGGCCGAGGAGACCTCCATAAAATCTGACCGGCTTTTTAGGGCCGAGGAGTCTGACCGGCTTTTTAGGGCCGAGGAATCTGACCGGCTTTTTAGGGCCGAGGAGACCTCCATAAAATCTGACCGGCTTTTTAGGGTCGAGGAATCTGACCGGCTTTTTAGGGCCGAGGAGTTTGACCGGCTTTTTTGGGCCGTGGAATCTGACCGGCTTTTTAGGGTCGAGGAGTTTGACCGGCTTTTTAGGGTCGAGGAGTTTGACCGGCTTTTTAGGGCCGAGGAATCCGACCGTCTTTTTAGGGCCGAGGAATCTGACCGGCTTTTTTGGGCCGTGGAATCTGACCGGCTTTTTTGGGCCGTGGAATCTGACCGGCTTTTTAGGGTCGAGGAATCTGACCGGCTTTTTAGGGCCGAGGAGACCTCCATAAAATCTGACCGGCTTTTTAGGGTCGAGGAATCTGACCGGCTTTTTAGGGCCGAGGAGTTTGACCGGCTTTTTTGGGCCGTGGAATCTGACCGGCTTTTTAGGGTCGAGGAGTTTGACCGGCTTTTTAGGGTCGAGGAGTTTGACCGGCTTTTTAGGGCCGAGGAATCCGACCGGCTTTTTAGGGCCGAGGAATCTGACCGGCTTTTTTGGGCCGTGGAATCTGACCGGCTTTTTAGGGCCGAGGAGACCTCCATAAAATCTGACCGGCTTTTTAGGGCCGAGAAATCTGACCGGCTTTTTAGGGCCGAGGAATCTGACCGGCTTTTTAGGGCCGAGGAGACCTCCATAAAATCTGACCGGCTTTTTAGGGCCGAGGAGTCTGACCGGCTTTTTAGGGCCGAGGAATCTGACCGGCTTTTTAGGGTCGAGGAGTTTGACCGGCTCTTTAGGGTCGAGGAGTTTGACCGGCTTTTTAGGGCCGAGGAATCTGACCGGCTTTTTAGGGCCGAGGAATCTGACCGGCTTTTTAGGGCCGAGGAATCTGACCGGCTTTTTAGGGCCGAGGAATCTGACCGGCTTTTTTGGGCCGTGGAATCCGACCGGCTTTTTAGGGCCGAGGAATCTGACCGGCTTTTTAGGGTCGAGGAATCTGACCGGCTTTTTAGGGCCGAGGAGACCTCCATAAAATCTGACCGGCTTTTTAGGGCCGAGGAATCTGACCGGCTTTTTAGGGCCGAGGAATCTGACCGGCTTTTTTGGGCCGAGGAATCTGACCGGCTTTTTAGGGCCGAGGATTCTGACCGGCTTTTTAGGGCCGAGGAATCTGACCGGCTTTTTAGGGCCGAGGAGTTTGACCGGCTTTTTAGGGTCGAGGAGTTTGACCGGCTTTTTAGGGCCGAGGAATCTGACCCGCTTTTTAGGGCCGAGGAATCTGACCGGCTTTTTAGGGCCGAGGATTCTGACCGGCTTTTTAGGGCCGAGGAGACCTCCATAAAATCTGACCGGCTTTTTAGGGCCGAGGAATCTGACCGGCTTTTTAGGGCCGAGGAATCTGACCGGCTTTTTAGGGTCGAGGAGTTTGACCGGCTTTTTAGGGTCGAGGAGTTTGACCGGCTTTTTAGGGCCGAGGAATCCGACCGGCTTTTTAGGGCCGAGGAGACCTCCATAAAATCTGACCGGCTTTTTAGGGCCGAGGAATCTGACCGGCTTTTTAGGGTCGAGGAGTTTGACCGGCTTTTTAGGGTCGAGGAGTTTGACCGGCTTTTTAGGGTCGAGGAGTTTGACCGGCTTTTTAGGGCCGAGGAATCCGACCGGCTTTTTAGGGCCGAGGAGACCTCCATAAAATCTGACCGGCTTTTTAGGGCCGAGGAATCCGACCGGCTATTTAGGGTCGAGGAGTTTGACCGGCTTTTTAGGGCCGAGGAGTTTGACCGGCTTTTTAGGGTCGAGGAGTTTGACCGGCTTTTTAGGGCCGAGGAATCCGACCGGCTTTTTAGGGCCGAGGAATCCGACCGGCTTTTTAGGGCCGAGGAATCTGACCGGCTTTTTTGGGCCGTGGAATCTGACCGGCTTTTTTGGGCCGTGGAATCTGACCGGCTTTTTAGGGTCGAGGAATCTGACCGGCTTTTTAGGGCCGAGGAGACCTCCATAAAATCTGACCGGCTTTTTAGGGCCGAGGAGTCTGACCGGCTTTTTAGGGCCGAGGAATCTGACCGGCTTTTTAGGGCCGAGGAGACCTCCATAAAATCTGACCGGCTTTTTAGGGCCGAGGAGTCTGACCGGCTTTTTAGGGTCGAGGAATCTGACCGGCTTTTTAGGGCCGAGGAGTTTGACCGGCTTTTTTGGGCCGTGGAATCTGACCGGCTTTTTAGGGTCGAGGAGTTTGACCGGCTTTTTAGGGTCGAGGAGTTTGACCGGCTTTTTAGGGCCGAGGAATCCGACCGTCTTTTTAGGGCCGAGGAATCTGACCGGCTTTTTTGGGCCGAGGAATCTGACCGGCTTTTTAGGGCCGAGGAATCTGACCGGCTTTCTAGGGCCGAGGAGACCTCCATAAAATCTGACCGGCTTTTTAGGGCCGAGGAGTCTGACCGGCTTTTTAGGGCCGAGGAATCTGACCGGCTTTTTAGGGCCGAGGAGTTTGACCGGCTTTTTAGGGTCGAGGAGTTTTTTAGGGCCGAGGAGACCTCCATAAAATCTGACCGGCTTTTTAGGGCCGAGGAATCTGACCGGCTTTTTAGGGCCGAGGAATCCGACCGGCTTTTTAGGGCCGAGGAGACCTCCATAAAATCTGACCGGCTTTTTAGGGCCGAGGAATCCGACCGGCTTTTTAGGGTCGAGGAGTTTGACCGGCTTTTTAGGGCCGAGGAGTTTGACCGGCTTTTTAGGGCCGAGGAATCTGACCGGCTTTTTAGGGCCGAGGAATCTGACCGGCTTTTTAGGGTCGAGGAGTTTGACCGGCTTTTTAGGGTCGAGGAGTTTGACCGGCTTTTTAGGGCCGAGGAATCCGACCGGCTTTTTAGGGCCGAGGAGACCTCCATAAAATCTGACCGGCTTTTTAGTTCCGAGGAATCTGACCGGCTTTTTAGGGCCGAGGAATCTGACCGGCTTTTTAGGGTCGAGGAGTTTGACCGGCTTTTTAGGGTCGAGGAGTTTGACCGGCTTTTTAGGGCCGAGGAATCCGACCGGCTTTTTAGGGCCGAGGAGACCTCCATAAAATCTGACCGGCTTTTTAGGGCCGAGGAATCCGACCGGCTTTTTAGGGTCGAGGAGTTTGACCGGCTTTTTAGGGTCGAGGAGTTTGACCGGCTTTTTAGGGCCGAGGAGTTTGACCGGCTTTTTAGGGCCGAGGAATCTGACCGGCTTTTTAGGGCCGAGGAATCTGACCGGCTTTTTAGGGCCGAGGAATCTGACCGGCTTTTTAGGGCCGAGGAATCTGACCGGCTTTTTAGGGTCGAGGAGTTTGACCGGCTTTTTAGGGTCGAGGAGTTTGACCGGCTTTTTAGGGCCGAGGAATCTGACCGGCTTTTTAGGGCCGAGGAATCTGACCGGCTTTTTTGGGCCGAGGAATCTGACCGGCTTTTTAGGGCCGAGGAATCTGACCGGCTTTTTAGGGCCGAGGAATCTGACCGGCTTTTTAGGGCCGAGGAATCTGACCGGCTTTTTAGGGCCGAGGAATCTGACCGGCTTTTTAGGGCCGAGAAATCTGACCGGCTTTTTAGGGCCGAGGAATCTGACCGGCTTTTTAGGGTCGAGGAGTTTGACCGGCTTTTTAGGGCCGAGGAGTTTGACCGGCTTTTTAGGGCCGAGGAATCTGACCGGCTTTTTAGGGCCGAGGAATCTGACCGGCTTTTTAGGGCCGAGGAACCTGACCGGCTTTTTTGGGCCGAGGAGTTTGACCAGCTTTTTAGGGTCGAGGAGTTTGACCGGCTTTTTAGGGTCGAGGAGTTTGACCGGCTTTTTAGGGCCGAGGAATCTGACCGGCTTTTTAGGGTTCTTTCCTTTTTAAAAGTCGTATGGATTCACTTTGTCCAAAAATCGTATGAATGGATTCACTTTGCCCAAAAATCGTATGGATGGATTCACTAGGAGTTTTTTACGGAAGAGTTTGATGGGTTCACTTTGCCCAAAAGTCGTATGGATGGATTCACTTTGTCCAAAAATCGTATGGATGGATTCACTTTGTCCAAAAATCGTATGGATGGATTCACTTTGCCCAAAAGTCGTATGGATGGATTCACTTTGTCCAAAAATCGTATGGATGGATTCACTTTGTCCAAAAATCGTATGGATGGATTCACTTTGTCCAAAAATCGTATGGATGGATTCACTTTGCCCAAAAGTCGTATGGATGGATTCACTTTGTCCAAAAATCGTATGGATGGATTCACTTTGTCCAAAAATCGTATGAATGGATTCACTAAGAGTTTTTTATGGAAGAGTTGGATGGATTCACTTTGTCCAAAAATCGTATGGATGGATTCACTTTGCCCAAAAGTCGTATGGATGGATTCACTTTGTCCAAAAATCGTATGGATGGATTCACTTTGTCCAAAAATCGTATGGATGGATTCACTTTGTCCAAAAATCGTATGGATGGATTCACTTTGTCCAAAAATCGTATGGATGGATTCACTTTGTCCAAAAATCGTATGGATGGATTCACTTTGTCCAAAAATCGTATGGATGGATTCACTAGGAGTTTTTTACGGAACAGTTTGAGTTTTTTACGGAAGAGTTTGAGATTTTTACGGAAGAGTTTGATGGGTTCACTTTGCCCAAAAGTCGTATGGATGGATTCACTTTGTCCATAAATCGTATGGATGGATTCACTAGGAGTTTTTTACGGAACAGTTTGAGTTTTTTACGGAAGAGTTTGAGATTTTTACGGAAGAGTTTGATGGGTTCACTTTGCCCAAAAGTCGTATGGATGGATTCACTTTGTCCATAAATCGTATGGATGGATTCACTTTGTCCAAAAATCGTATGGATGGATTCACTTTGTCCAAAAATCGTATGGATGGATTCACTTTGTCCAAAAATCGTATGGATGGATTCACTAGGAGTTTTTTTATGGAAGAGTTTGATGGATTCACTTTGTCCAAAAGTCGTATGGATGGATTCACTTTGCCCCAAAGTCGTATGGATGGATTCACTTTGTCCAAAAATCGTATGGATGGATTCACTTTGCCCAAAAGTCGTATGGATGGATTCACTTTGTCCAAAAATCGTATGGATGGATTCACTTTGTCCAAAAATCGTATGGATGGATTCACTTTGTCCAAAAATCGTATGGATGGATTCACTTTGCCCAAAAGTCGTATGGATGGATTCACTTTGTCCAAAAAAAAAAAAAAAAAGAATCCAAAGTGAATCCATCCATGCGAATTTTGGACAAAGTGAATCCATCCATACGACTTTTGGACAAAGTGAATCCATCCATACGACTTTTGGGCAAAGTGAATCCATCCATACGATTTTTGGACAAAGTGAATCCATCCATACGACTTTTGGGCAAAGTGAATCCATCCATACGATTTATGGACAAAGTGAATCCATCCATACGACTTTTGGGAAAATTGAATCCATCCATGCGAATTTTGGACAAAGTGAATCCATCCATACGACTTTTGGACAAAGTGAATCCATCCATACGATTTTTGGACAAAGTGAATCCATCCATACGACTTTTGGGCAAAGTGAATCCATCCATACGATTTTTGGACAAAGTGAATCCATCCTTACGATTTTTGGACAAAGTGAATCCATCCATACGACTTTTGGGCAAAGTGAATCTATCCATACGATTTATGGACAAAGTGAATCCATCCATACGACTTGTGGGAAAATTGAATCCATCCATGCGAATTTTGGACAAAGTGAATCCATCCATACGATTTTTGGACAAAGTGAATCCATCCATACGACTTTTGGACAAAGTGAATCCATCCATACGACTTTTGGACAAAGTGAATCCATCAAACTCTTCCGTAAAAATCTCAAACTCTTCCGTAAAAAACTCAAACTGTTCCGTAAAAAACTCCTAGTGAATCCATCCATACGACTTTTGGGCAAAGTGAATCCATCCATACGATTTTTGGACAAAGTGAATCCATCAAACTCTTCCATAAAAAACTCCTAGTGAATCCATCCATACGATTTTTGGACAAAGTGAATCCATCCATACGACTTTGGGGCAAAGTGAATCCATCCATACGACTTTTGGACAAAGTGAATCCATCAAACTCTTCCGTAAAAATCTCAAACTCTTCCGTAAAAAACTCAAACTGTTCCGTAAAAAACTCCTAGTGAATCCATCCATACGACTTTTGGGCAAAGTGAATCCATCCATACGATTTTTGGACAAAGTGAATCCATCAAACTCTTCCATAAAAAACTCCTAGTGAATCCATCCATACGATTTTTGGACAAAGTGAATCCATCCATACGACTTTTGGGCAAAGTGAATCCATCCATACGACTTTTGGACAAAGTGAATCCATCCATACGATTTTTGGACAAAGTGAATCCATCCATACGACTTTTGGGCAAAGTGAATCCATCCATACGACTTTTGGACAAAGTGAATCCATCCATACGACTTTTGGACAAAGTGAATCCATCAAACTCTTCCATAAAAAACTCCTAGTGAATCCATCCATACGATTTTTGGACAAAGTGAATCCATCCATACGATTTTTGGACAAAGTGAATCCATCAAACTCTTCCATAAAAAACTCCTAGTGAATCCATCCATACGATTTTTGGACAAAGTGAATCCATCAAACTCTTCCATAAAAAACTCCTAGTGAATCCATCCATACGATTTTTGGACAAAGTGAATCCATCCATACGACTTTTGGGCAAAGTGAATCCATCCATACGACTTTTGGACAAAGTGAATCCATCCATACGATTTTTGGACAAAGTGAATCCATCAAACTCTTCCATAAAAAACTCCTAGTGAATCCATCCATACGATTTTTGGACAAAGTGAATCCATCCATACGACTTTTGGGCAAAGTGAATCCATCCATACGACTTTTGGACAAAGTGAATCCATCCATACGACTTTTGGACAAAGTGAATCCATCAAACTCTTCCATAAAAAACTCCTAGTGAATCCATCCATACGATTTTTGGACAAAGTGAATCCATCCATACGATTTTTGGACAAAGTGAATCCATCAAACTCTTCCATAAAAAACTCCTAGTGAATCCATCCATACGATTTTTGGACAAAGTGAATCCATCAAACTCTTCCATAAAAAACTCCTAGTGAATCCATCCATACGATTTTTGGACAAAGTGAATCCATCCATACGACTTTTGGACAAAGTGAATCCATCCATACGATTTTTGGACAAAGTGAATCCATCCATACGACTTTTGGGCAAAGTGAATCCATCCATACGATTTATGGACAAAGTGAATCCATCCATACGACTTTTGGACAAAGTGAATCCATCCATACGATTTTTGGACAAAGTGAATCCATCCATACGACTTTTGGACAAAGTGAATCCATCCATACGACTTTTGGACAAAGTGAATCCATCAAACTCTTCCATAAAAAACTCCTAGTGAATCCATCCATACGATTTTTGGACAAAGTGAATCCATCCATACGATTTTTGGACAAAGTGAATCCATCCATACGACTTTTGGACAAAGTGAATCCATCCATACGACTTTTGGACAAAGTGAATCCATCAAACTCTTCCATAAAAAACTCCTAGTGAATCCATCCATACGATTTTTGGACAAAGTGAATCCATCCATACGATTTTTGGACAAAGTGAATCCATCCATACGATTTTTGGACAAAGTGAATCCATCCATACGATTTTTGGACAAAGTGAATCCATCCATACGATTTATGGACAAAGTGAATCCATCCATACGACTTTTGGGCAAAGTGAATCCATCCATACGATTTTTGGACAAAGTGAATCCATCCATACGATTTTTGGACAAAGTGAATCCATCCATACGACTTTTGGACAAAGTGAATCCATCCATACGATTTTTGGACAAAGTGAATCCATCCATACGACTTTTGGGCAAAGTGAATCCATCCATACGATTTATGGACAAAGTGAATCCATCCATACGACTTTTGGGAAAATTGAATCCATCCATGCGAATTTTGGACAAAGTGAATCCATCCATACGATTTTTGGACAAAGTGAATCCATCCATACGACTTTTGGACAAAGTGAATTCATCCATACGACTTTTGGACAAAGTGAATCCATCAAACTCTTCCATAAAAAACTCCTAGTGAATCCATCCATACGATTTTTGGACAAAGTGAATCCATCCATACGATTTTTGGACAAAGTGAATCCATCCATACGATTTTTGGACAAAGTGAATCCATCCATACGATTTTTGGACAAAGTGAATCCATCCATACGATTTATGGACAAAGTGAATCCATCCATCCGACTTTTGGGCAAAGTGAATCCATCCATACGATTTTTGGACAAAGTGAATCCATCCATACGATTTTTGGACAAAGTGAATCCATCCATACGACTTTTGGACAAAGTGAATCCATCCATACGATTTTTGGACAAAGTGAATCCATCCATACGATTTTTGGACAAAGTGAATCCATCCATACGACTTTTGGGCAAAGTGAATCCATCCATACGACTTTTGGACAAAGTGAATCCATCCATACGATTTTTGGACAAAGTGAATCCATCCATACGACTTTTGGGCAAAGTGAATCCATCCATACGATTTATGGACAAAGTGAATCCATCCATACGACTTTTGGGAAAATTGAATCCATCCATGCGAATTTTGGACAAAGTGAATCCATCCATACGATTTATGGACAAAGTGAATCCATCCATACGACTTTTGGGCAAAGTGAATCCATCCATACGATTTTTGGACAAAGTGAATCCATCCATACGATTTTTGGACAAAGTGAATCCATCCATACGACTTTTGGACAAAGTGAATCCATCCATACGATTTTTGGACAAAGTGAATCCATCCATACGACTTTTGGGCAAAGTGAATCCATCCATACGATTTATGGACAAAGTGAATCCATCCATACGACTTTTGGGAAAATTGAATCCATCCATGCGAATTTTGGACAAAGTGAATCCATCCATACGATTTTTGGACAAAGTGAATCCATCCATACGACTTTTGGACAAAGTGAATTAATCCATACGACTTTTGGACAAAGTGAATCCATCAAACTCTTCCATAAAAAACTCCTAGTGAATCCATCCATACGATTTTTGGACAAAGTGAATCCATCCATACGATTTTTGGACAAAGTGAATCCATCCATACGATTTTTGGACAAAGTGAATCCATCCATACGATTTTTGGACAAAGTGAATCCATCCATACGATTTATGGACAAAGTGAATCCATCCATCCGACTTTTGGGCAAAGTGAATCCATCCATACGATTTTTGGACAAAGTGAATCCATCCATACGATTTTTGGACAAAGTGAATCCATCCATACGACTTTTGGACAAAGTGAATCCATCCATACGATTTTTGGACAAAGTGAATCCATCCATACGATTTTTGGACAAAGTGAATCCATCCATACGACTTTTGGGCAAAGTGAATCCATCCATACGATTTATGGACAAAGTGAATCCATCCATACGACTTTTGGGAAAATTGAATCCATCCATGCGAATTTTGGACAAAGTGAATCCATCCATACGATTTTTGGACAAAGTGAATCCATCCATACGACTTTTGGACAAAGTGAATCCATCCATACGATTTTTGGACAAAGTGAATCCGTCCATACGACTTTGGGGCAAAGTGAATCCATCAAACTCTTCCGTAAAAATCTCAAACTCTTCCGTAAAAAACTCAAACTGTTCCGTAAAAAACTCCTAGTGAATCCATCCATACGACTTTTGGGCAAAGTGAATCCATCCATACGATTTTTGGACAAAGTGAATCCATCAAACTCTTCCATAAAAAACTCCTAGTGAATCCATCCATACGATTTTTGGACAAAGTGAATCCATCCATACGATTTTTGGACAAAGTGAATCCATCCATACGATTTTTGGACAAAGTGAATCCATCCATACGATTTTTGGACAAAGTGAATCCATCAAACTCTTCCATAAAAAACTCCTAGTGAATCCATCCATACGATTTTTGGACAAAGTGAATCCATCCATACGACTTTCGGGCAAAGTGAATCCATCCATACGATTTTTGGACAAAGTGAATCCATCCATACGATTTTTGGACAAAGTGAATCCATCCATACGACTTTCGGGCAAAGTGAATCCATCCATACGATTTTTGGACAAAGTGCATCCATCCATACGATTTTTGGACAAAGTGAATCCATCCATACGATTTTTGGACAAAGTGAATCCATCCATACGATTTTTGGACAAAGTGAATCCATCCATACGACTTTCGGGCAAAGTGAATCCATCCATACGATTTTTGGACAAAGTGCATCCATCCATACGATTTTTGGACAAAGTGAATCCATCCATACGATTTTTGGACAAAGTGAATCCATCCATACGACTTTTGGACAAAGTGAATCCATCAAACTCTTCCATAAAAAACTCCTAGTGAATCCATCCATACGATTTTTGGACAAAGTGAATCCATCCATACGATTTTTGGACAAAGTGAATCCATCCATACGACTTTTGGACAAAGTGAATCCATCCATACGACTTTTGGACAAAGTGAATCCATCAAACTCTTCCATAAAAAACTCCTAGTGAATCCATCCATACGATTTTTGGACAAAGTGAATCCATCCATACGATTTTTGGACAAAGTGAATCCATCAAACTCTTCCATAAAAAACTCCTAGTGAATCCATCCATACGATTTTTGGACAAAGTGAATCCATCAAACTCTTCCATAAAAAACTCCTAGTGAATCCATCCATACGATTTTTGGACAAAGTGAATCCATCCATACGATTTTTGGACAAAGTGAATCCATCCATACGATTTTTGGACAAAGTGAATCCATCCATACGATTTTTGGACAAAGTGAATCCATCCATACGATTTTTGGACAAAGTGCATCCATCCATACGATTTTTGGACAAAGTGAATCCATCCATACGATTTTTGGACAAAGTGAATCCATCCATACGACTTTTGGACAAAGTGAATCCATCAAACTCTTCCATAAAAAACTCCTAGTGAATCCATCCATACGATTTTTGGACAAAGTGAATCCATCCATACGATTTTTGGACAAAGTGAATCCATCCATACGACTTTTGGACAAAGTGAATCCATCCATACGACTTTTGGACAAAGTGAATCCATCAAACTCTTCCATAAAAAACTCCTAGTGAATCCATCCATACGATTTTTGGACAAAGTGAATCCATCCATACGATTTTTGGACAAAGTGAATCCATCAAACTCTTCCATAAAAAACTCCTAGTGAATCCATCCATACGATTTTTGGACAAAGTGAATCCATCAAACTCTTCCATAAAAAACTCCTAGTGAATCCATCCATACGATTTTTGGACAAAGTGAATCCATCCATACGACTTTTGGGCAAAGTGAATCCATCCATACGACTTTTGGACAAAGTGAATCCATCAAACTCTTCCATAAAAAACTCCTAGTGAATCCATCCATACGATTTTTGGACAAAGTGAATCCATCCATACGACTTTTGGGCAAAGTGAATCCATCCATACGACTTTTGGACAAAGTGAATCCATCCATACGACTTTTGGACAAAGTGAATCCATCAAACTCTTCCATAAAAAACTCCTAGTGAATCCATCCATACGATTTTTGGACAAAGTGAATCCATCCATACGATTTTTGGACAAAGTGAATCCATCAAACTCTTCCATAAAAAACTCCTAGTGAATCCATCCATACGATTTTTGGACAAAGTGAATCCATCAAACTCTTCCATAAAAAACTCCTAGTGAATCCATCCATACGATTTTTGGACAAAGTGAATCCATCCATACGACTTTTGGACAAAGTGAATCCATCCATACGATTTTTGGACAAAGTGAATCCATCCATACGACTTTTGGGCAAAGTGAATCCACCCATACGATTTATGGACAAAGTGAATCCATCCATACGACTTTTGGACAAAGTGAATCCATCCATACGATTTTTGGACAAAGTGAATCCATCCATACGACTTTTGGACAAAGTGAATCCATCCATACGACTTTTGGACAAAGTGAATCCATCAAACTCTTCCATAAAAAACTCCTAGTGAATCCATCCATACGATTTTTGGACAAAGTGAATCCATCCATACGATTTTTGGACAAAGTGAATCCATCCATACGACTTTTGGACAAAGTGAATCCATCCATACGACTTTTGGACAAAGTGAATCCATCAAACTCTTCCATAAAAAACTCCTAGTGAATCCATCCATACGATTTTTGGACAAAGTGAATCCATCCATACGATTTTTGGACAAAGTGAATCCATCCATACGATTTTTGGACAAAGTGAATCCATCCATACGATTTATGGACAAAGTGAATCCATCCATACGACTTTTGGGCAAAGTGAATCCATCCATACGATTTTTGGACAAAGTGAATCCATCCATACGATTTTTGGACAAAGTGAATCCATCCATACGACTTTTGGACAAAGTGAATCCATCCATACGATTTTTGGACAAAGTGAATCCATCCATACGACTTTTGGGCAAAGTGAATCCATCCATACGATTTATGGACAAAGTGAATCCATCCATACGACTTTTGGGAAAATTGAATCCATCCATGCGAATTTTGGACAAAGTGAATCCATCCATACGATTTTTGGACAAAGTGAATCCATCCATACGACTTTTGGACAAAGTGAATTCATCCATACGACTTTTGGACAAAGTGAATCCATCAAACTCTTCCATAAAAAACTCCTAGTGAATCCATCCATACGATTTTTGGACAAAGTGAATCCATCCATACGATTTTTGGACAAAGTGAATCCATCCATACGATTTTTGGACAAAGTGAATCCATCCATACGATTTTTGGACAAAGTGAATCCATCCATACGATTTATGGACAAAGTGAATCCATCCATCCGACTTTTGGGCAAAGTGAATCCATCCATACGATTTTTGGACAAAGTGAATCCATCCATACGATTTTTGGACAAAGTGCATCCATCCATACGATTTTTGGACAAAGTGAATCCATCCATACGATTTTTGGACAAAGTGAATCCATCCATACGACTTTTGGACAAAGTGAATCCATCAAACTCTTCCGTAAAAAACTCAAACTGTTCCGTAAAAAACTCCTAGTGAATCCATCCATACGACTTTGGACAAAGTGAATCCATCCATACGACTTTTGGGCAAAGTGAATCCATCCATACGACTTTTGGACAAAGTGAATCCATCCATACGATTTTTGGACAAAGTGAATCCATCCATACGACTTTCGGGCAAAGTGAATCCATCCATACGATTTTTGGACAAAGTGCATCCATCCATACGATTTTTGGACAAAGTGAATCCATCCATACGATTTTTGGACAAAGTGAATCCATCCATACGATTTTTGGACAAAGTGAATCCATCCATACGACTTTCGGGCAAAGTGAATCCATCCATACGATTTTTGGACAAAGTGCATCCATCCATACGATTTTTGGACAAAGTGAATCCATCCATACGATTTTTGGACAAAGTGAATCCATCCATACGACTTTTGGACAAAGTGAATCCATCAAACTCTTCCATAAAAAACTCCTAGTGAATCCATCCATACGATTTTTGGACAAAGTGAATCCATCCATACGATTTTTGGACAAAGTGAATCCATCCATACGATTTTTGGACAAAGTGAATCCATCCATACGACTTTTGGACAAAGTGAATCCATCAAACTCTTCCGTAAAAAACTCAAACTGTTCCGTAAAAAACTCCTAGTGAATCCATCCATACGACTTTGGACAAAGTGAATCCATCCATACGACTTTTGGGCAAAGTGAATCCATCCATACGACTTTTGGACAAAGTGAATCCATCCATACGATTTTTGGACAAAGTGAATCCATCCATACGACTTTCGGGCAAAGTGAATCCATCCATACGATTTTTGGACAAAGTGCATCCATCCATACGATTTTTGGACAAAGTGAATCCATCCATACGATTTTTGGACAAAGTGAATCCATCCATACGATTTATGGACAAAGTGAATCCATCCATCCGACTTTTGGGCAAAGTGAATCCATCCATACGATTTTTGGACAAAGTGAATCCATCCATACGATTTTTGGACAAAGTGCATCCATCCATACGATTTTTGGACAAAGTGAATCCATCCATACGATTTTTGGACAAAGTGAATCCATCCATACGACTTTTGGACAAAGTGAATCCATCAAACTCTTCCGTAAAAAACTCAAACTGTTCCGTAAAAAACTCCTAGTGAATCCATCCATACGACTTTGGACAAAGTGAATCCATCCATACGACTTTTGGGCAAAGTGAATCCATCCATACGACTTTTGGACAAAGTGAATCCATCCATACGATTTTTGGACAAAGTGAATCCATCCATACGACTTTCGGGCAAAGTGAATCCATCCATACGATTTTTGGACAAAGTGCATCCATCCATACGATTTTTGGACAAAGTGAATCCATCCATACGATTTTTGGACAAAGTGAATCCATCCATACGATTTTTGGACAAAGTGAATCCATCCATACGACTTTCGGGCAAAGTGAATCCATCCATACGATTTTTGGACAAAGTGCATCCATCCATACGATTTTTGGACAAAGTGAATCCATCCATACGATTTTTGGACAAAGTGAATCCATCCATACGACTTTTGGACAAAGTGAATCCATCAAACTCTTCCATAAAAAACTCCTAGTGAATCCATCCATACGATTTTTGGACAAAGTGAATCCATCCATACGATTTTTGGACAAAGTGAATCCATCCATACGACTTTTGGACAAAGTGAATCCATCCATACGACTTTTGGACAAAGTGAATCCATCAAACTCTTCCATAAAAAACTCCTAGTGAATCCATCCATACGATTTTTGGACAAAGTGAATCCATCCATACGATTTTTGGACAAAGTGAATCCATCCATACGATTTTTGGACAAAGTGAATCCATCCATACGATTTATGGACAAAGTGAATCCATCCATACGACTTTTGGGCAAAGTGAATCCATCCATCCGACTTTTGGGCAAAGTGAATCCATCCATACGATTTTTGGACAAAGTGAATCCATCCATACGATTTTTGGACAAAGTGAATCCATCCATACGACTTTTGGACAAAGTGAATCCATCCATACGATTTTTGGACAAAGTGAATCCATCCATACGATTTTTGGACAAAGTGAATCCATCCATACGACTTTTGGGCAAAGTGAATCCATCCATACGATTTATGGACAAAGTGAATCCATCCATACGACTTTTGGGAAAATTGAATCCATCCATGCGAATTTTGGACAAAGTGAATCCATCCATACGATTTTTGGACAAAGTGAATCCATCCATACGACTTTTGGACAAAGTGAATCCATCCATACGATTTTTGGACAAAGTGAATCCATCCATACGACTTTGGGGCAAAGTGAATCCATCAAACTCTTCCGTAAAAATCTCAAACTCTTCCGTAAAAAACTCAAACTGTTCCGTAAAAAACTCCTAGTGAATCCATCCATACGACTTTGGGCAAAGTGAATCCATCCATACGATTTTTGGACAAAGTGAATCCATCAAACTCTTCCATAAAAAACTCCTAGTGAATCCATCCATACGATTTTTGGACAAAGTGAATCCATCAAACTCTTCCATAAAAAACTCCTAGTGAATCCATCCATACGATTTTTGGACAAAGTGAATCCATCCATACGATTTTTGGACAAAGTGAATCCATCCATACGATTTTTGGACAAAGTGAATCCATCCATACGATTTTTGGACAAAGTGAATCCATCAAACTCTTCCATAAAAAACTCCTAGTGAATCCATCCATACGATTTTTGGACAAAGTGAATCCATCCATACGACTTTCGGGCAAAGTGAATCCATCCATACGATTTTTGGACAAAGTGAATCCATCCATACGATTTTTGGACAAAGTGAATCCATCCATACGACTTTCGGGCAAAGTGAATCCATCCATACGATTTTTGGACAAAGTGCATCCATCCATACGATTTTTGGACAAAGTGAATCCATCCATACGATTTTTGGACAAAGTGAATCCATCCATACGATTTTTGGACAAAGTGAATCCATCCATACGATTTTTGGACAAAGTGAATCCATCCATACGACTTTCGGGCAAAGTGAATCCATCCATACGATTTTTGGACAAAGTGCATCCATCCATACGATTTTTGGACAAAGTGAATCCATCCATACGATTTTTGGACAAAGTGAATCCATCCATACGATTTTTGGACAAAGTGAATCCATCCATACGATTTATGGACAAAGTGAATCCATCCATACGACTTTTGGGCAAAGTGAATCCATCCATACGATTTTTGGACAAAGTGAATCCATCCATACGATTTTTGGACAAAGTGAATCCATCCATACGACTTTTGGACAAAGTGAATCCATCCATACGATTTTTGGACAAAGTGAATCCATCCATACGACTTTTGGACAAAGTGAATCCATCCATACGACTTTGGGGCAAAGTGAATCCATCAAACTCTTCCGTAAAAATCTCAAACTCTTCCGTAAAAAACTCAAACTGTTCCGTAAAAAACTCCTAGTGAATCCATCCATACGACTTTTGGGCAAAGTGAATCCATCCATACGATTTTTGGACAAAGTGAATCCATCAAACTCTTCCATAAAAAACTCCTAGTGAATCCATCCATACGATTTTTGGACAAAGTGAATCCATCAAACTCTTCCATAAAAAACTCCTAGTGAATCCATCCATACGATTTTTGGACAAAGTGAATCCATCCATACGATTTTTGGACAAAGTGAATCCATCCATACGATTTTTGGACAAAGTGAATCCATCCATACGATTTTTGGACAAAGTGAATCCATCAAACTCTTCCATAAAAAACTCCTAGTGAATCCATCCATACGATTTTTGGACAAAGTGAATCCATCCATACGACTTTCGGGCAAAGTGAATCCATCCATACGATTTTTGGACAAAGTGAATCCATCCATACGATTTTTGGACAAAGTGAATCCATCCATACGACTTTCGGGCAAAGTGAATCCATCCATACGATTTTTGGACAAAGTGCATCCATCCATACGATTTTTGGACAAAGTGAATCCATCCATACGATTTTTGGACAAAGTGAATCCATCCATACGATTTTTGGACAAAGTGAATCCATCCATACGACTTTTGGACAAAGTGAATCCATCCATACGATTTTTGGACAAAGTGAATCCATCCATACGACTTTTGGACAAAGTGAATCCATCCATACGACTTTGGGGCAAAGTGAATCCATCAAACTCTTCCGTAAAAATCTCAAACTCTTCCGTAAAAAACTCAAACTGTTCCGTAAAAAACTCCTAGTGAATCCATCCATACGACTTTTGGGCAAAGTGAATCCATCCATACGATTTTTGGACAAAGTGAATCCATCAAACTCTTCCATAAAAAACTCCTAGTGAATCCATCCATACGATTTTTGGACAAAGTGAATCCATCAAACTCTTCCATAAAAAACTCCTAGTGAATCCATCCATACGATTTTTGGACAAAGTGAATCCATCCATACGATTTTTGGACAAAGTGAATCCATCCATACGATTTTTGGACAAAGTGAATCCATCCATACGATTTTTGGACAAAGTGAATCCATCAAACTCTTCCATAAAAAACTCCTAGTGAATCCATCCATACGATTTTTGGACAAAGTGAATCCATCCATACGACTTTCGGGCAAAGTGAATCCATCCATACGATTTTTGGACAAAGTGAATCCATCCATACGATTTTTGGACAAAGTGAATCCATCCATACGACTTTCGGGCAAAGTGAATCCATCCATACGATTTTTGGACAAAGTGCATCCATCCATACGATTTTTGGACAAAGTGAATCCATCCATACGATTTTTGGACAAAGTGAATCCATCCATACGATTTTTGGACAAAGTGAATCCATCCATACGACTTTCGGGCAAAGTGAATCCATCCATACGATTTTTGGACAAAGTGCATCCATCCATACGATTTTTGGACAAAGTGAATCCATCCATACGATTTTTGGACAAAGTGAATCCATCCATACGACTTTTGGACAAAGTGAATCCATCAAACTCTTCCATAAAAAACTCCTAGTGAATCCATCCATACGATTTTTGGACAAAGTGAATCCATCCATACGATTTTTGGACAAAGTGAATCCATCCATACGATTTTTGGACAAAGTGAATCCATCCATACGATTTTTGGACAAAGTGAATCCATCAAACTCTTCCATAAAAAACTCCTAGTGAATCCATCCATACGATTTTTGGACAAAGTGAATCCATCCATACGACTTTCGGGCAAAGTGAATCCATCCATACGATTTTTGGACAAAGTGAATCCATCCATACGATTTTTGGACAAAGTGAATCCATCCATACGACTTTCGGGCAAAGTGAATCCATCCATACGATTTTTGGACAAAGTGCATCCATCCATACGATTTTTGGACAAAGTGAATCCATCCATACGATTTTTGGACAAAGTGAATCCATCCATACGATTTTTGGACAAAGTGAATCCATCCATACGACTTTTGGACAAAGTGAATCCATCCATACGATTTTTGGACAAAGTGAATCCATCCATACGACTTTTGGACAAAGTGAATCCATCCATACGACTTTGGGGCAAAGTGAATCCATCAAACTCTTCCGTAAAAATCTCAAACTCTTCCGTAAAAAACTCAAACTGTTCCGTAAAAAACTCCTAGTGAATCCATCCATACGACTTTTGGGCAAAGTGAATCCATCCATACGATTTTTGGACAAAGTGAATCCATCAAACTCTTCCATAAAAAACTCCTAGTGAATCCATCCATACGATTTTTGGACAAAGTGAATCCATCAAACTCTTCCATAAAAAACTCCTAGTGAATCCATCCATACGATTTTTGGACAAAGTGAATCCATCCATACGATTTTTGGACAAAGTGAATCCATCCATACGATTTTTGGACAAAGTGAATCCATCCATACGATTTTTGGACAAAGTGAATCCATCAAACTCTTCCATAAAAAACTCCTAGTGAATCCATCCATACGATTTTTGGACAAAGTGAATCCATCCATACGACTTTCGGGCAAAGTGAATCCATCCATACGATTTTTGGACAAAGTGAATCCATCCATACGATTTTTGGACAAAGTGAATCCATCCATACGACTTTCGGGCAAAGTGAATCCATCCATACGATTTTTGGACAAAGTGCATCCATCCATACGATTTTTGGACAAAGTGAATCCATCCATACGATTTTTGGACAAAGTGAATCCATCCATACGATTTTTGGACAAAGTGAATCCATCCATACGACTTTCGGGCAAAGTGAATCCATCCATACGATTTTTGGACAAAGTGCATCCATCCATACGATTTTTGGACAAAGTGAATCCATCCATACGATTTTTGGACAAAGTGAATCCATCCATACGACTTTTGGACAAAGTGAATCCATCAAACTCTTCCATAAAAAACTCCTAGTGAATCCATCCATACGATTTTTGGACAAAGTGAATCCATCCATACGATTTTTGGACAAAGTGAATCCATCCATACGACTTTTGGACAAAGTGAATCCATCCATACGACTTTTGGACAAAGTGAATCCATCAAACTCTTCCATAAAAAACTCCTAGTGAATCCATCCATACGATTTTTGGACAAAGTGAATCCATCCATACGATTTTTGGACAAAGTGAATCCATCCATACGATTTTTGGACAAAGTGAATCCATCCATACGATTTATGGACAAAGTGAATCCATCCATACGACTTTTGGGCAAAGTGAATCCATCCATACGATTTTTGGACAAAGTGAATCCATCCATACGATTTTTGGACAAAGTGAATCCATCCATACGACTTTTGGACAAAGTGAATCCATCCATACGATTTTTGGACAAAGTGAATCCATCCATACGACTTTCGGGCAAAGTGAATCCATCCATACGATTTTTGGACAAAGTGAATCCATCCATACGATTTTTGGACAAAGTGAATCCATCCATACGACTTTCGGGCAAAGTGAATCCATCCATACGATTTTTGGACAAAGTGCATCCATCCATACGATTTTTGGACAAAGTGAATCCATCCATACGATTTTTGGACAAAGTGAATCCATCCATACGATTTTTGGACAAAGTGAATCCATCCATACGACTTTCGGGCAAAGTGAATCCATCCATACGATTTTTGGACAAAGTGCATCCATCCATACGATTTTTGGACAAAGTGAATCCATCCATACGATTTTTGGACAAAGTGAATCCATCCATACGACTTTTGGACAAAGTGAATCCATCAAACTCTTCCATAAAAAACTCCTAGTGAATCCATCCATACGATTTTTGGACAAAGTGAATCCATCCATACGATTTTTGGACAAAGTGAATCCATCCATACGACTTTTGGACAAAGTGAATCCATCCATACGACTTTTGGACAAAGTGAATCCATCAAACTCTTCCATAAAAAACTCCTAGTGAATCCATCCATACGATTTTTGGACAAAGTGAATCCATCCATACGATTTTTGGACAAAGTGAATCCATCCATACGATTTTTGGACAAAGTGAATCCATCCATACGATTTATGGACAAAGTGAATCCATCCATACGACTTTTGGGCAAAGTGAATCCATCCATACGATTTTTGGACAAAGTGAATCCATCCATACGATTTTTGGACAAAGTGAATCCATCCATACGACTTTTGGACAAAGTGAATCCATCCATACGATTTTTGGACAAAGTGAATCCATCCATACGACTTTTGGACAAAGTGAATCCATCCATACGACTTTGGGGCAAAGTGAATCCATCAAACTCTTCCGTAAAAATCTCAAACTCTTCCGTAAAAAACTCAAACTGTTCCGTAAAAAACTCCTAGTGAATCCATCCATACGACTTTTGGGCAAAGTGAATCCATCCATACGATTTTTGGACAAAGTGAATCCATCAAACTCTTCCATAAAAAACTCCTAGTGAATCCATCCATACGATTTTTGGACAAAGTGAATCCATCAAACTCTTCCATAAAAAACTCCTAGTGAATCCATCCATACGATTTTTGGACAAAGTGAATCCATCCATACGATTTTTGGACAAAGTGAATCCATCCATACGATTTTTGGACAAAGTGAATCCATCCATACGATTTTTGGACAAAGTGAATCCATCCATACGATTTTTGGACAAAGTGAATCCATCCATACGATTTTTGGACAAAGTGAATCCATCAAACTCTTCCATAAAAAACTCCTAGTGAATCCATCCATACGACTTTCGGGCAAAGTGAATCCATCCATACGATTTTTGGACAAAGTGCATCCATCCATACGATTTTTGGACAAAGTGAATCCATCCATACGATTTTTGGACAAAGTGAATCCATCCATACGATTTTTGGACAAAGTGAATCCATCCATACGATTTTTGGACAAAGTGAATCCATCCATACGACTTTTGGGCAAAGTGAATCCATCCATACGATTTTTGGACAAAGTGAATCCATCCATACGATTTTTGGACAAAGTGAATCCATCCATACGACTTTTGGGCAAAGTGAATGCATCCATACGATTTTTGGACAAAGTGAATCCATCCATACGATTTTTGGACAAAGTGAATCCATCCATACGATTTTTGGACAAAGTGAATCCATCCATACGATTTTTGCACAAAGTGAATCCATCCATACGATTTTGGGACAAAGTGAATCCATCAAACTCTTCCGTAAAAATCTCAAACTCTTCCGTAAAAAACTCAAACTGTTCCGTAAAAAACTCCTAGTGAATCCATCCATACGATTTTTGGACAAAGTGAATCCATCCATACGATTTTTGGACAAAGTGAATCCATCCATACGATTTTTGGACAAAGTGAATCCATCCATACGACTTTTGGGCAAAGTGAATCCATCCATACGATTTTTGGACAAAGTGAATCCATCCATACGATTTTTGGACAAAGTGAATCCATCCATACGATTTTTGGACAAAGTGAATCCATCCATACGATTTTTGGACAAAGTGAATCCATCCATACGATTTTTGGACAAAGTGAATCCATCCATACGATTTTTGGACAAAGCGAATCCATCCATACGATTTTTGGACAAAGTGAATCCATCCATACGACTTTCGGGCAAAGTGAATCCATCCATACGATTTTTGGACAAAGTGAATCCATCCATACGATTTTTGGACAAAGTGAATCCATCCATACGATTTTTGGACAAAGTGAATCCATCAAACTCTTCCGTAAAAATCTCAAACTCTTCCGTAAAAAACTCAAACTGTTCCGTAAAAAACTCCTAGTGAATCCATCCATACGATTTTTGGACAAAGTGAATCCATCCATACGATTTTTGGACAAAGTGAATCCATCCATACGATTTTTGGACAAAGTGAATCCATCCATACGATTTTTGGACAAAGTGAATCCATCCATACGACTTTTGGGCAAAGTGAATCCATCCATACGATTTTTGGACAAAGTGAATCCATCCATTCGATTTTTGGACAAAGTGAATCCATCCATACGATTTTTGGACAAAGTGAATCCATCCATACGATTTTGGGACAAAGTGAATCCATCCATACGATTTTTGGACAAAGTGAATCCATCCATACGACTTTTGGGCAAAGTGAATCCATCCATACGATTTTTGGACAAAGTGAATCCATCCATACGATTTTTGGACAAAGTGAATCCATCCATACGATTTTTGGACAAAGTGAATCCATCCATACGATTTTTGGACAAAGTGAATCCATCCATACGATTTTTGGACAAAGTGAATCCATCCATACGATTTTTGGACAAAGTGAATCCATCCATACGATTTTTGGACAAAGTGAATCCATGCATTCGATTTTTGGACAAAGTGAATCCATCCATACGATTTTTGGACAAAGTGAATCCATCCATACGATTTTTGGGCAAAGTGAATCCATCCATACGATTTTTGGACAAAGTGAATCCATCCATACGATTTTTGGACAAAGTGAATCCATCCATACGATTTTTGGACAAAGTGAATCCATCCATACGATTTTTGGACAAAGTGAATCCATCCATACGATTTTTGGACAAAGTGAATCCATCCATACGATTTTTGGACAAAGTGAATCCATCCATACGATTTTTGGACAAAGTGAATCCATCCATACGATTTTTGGACAAAGTGAATCCATCCATACGATTTTTGGACAAAGTGAATCCATCAAACTCTTCCGTAAAAATTTCAAACTCTTCCGTAAAAATCTCAAACTCTTCCGTAAAAAACTCAAACTGTTCCGTAAAAAACTCCTAGTGAATCCATCCATACGATTTTTGGACAAAGTGAATCCATCCATACGATTTTTGGACAAAGTGAATCCATCCATACGACTTTTGGGCAAAGTGAATCCATCCATACGATTTTTGGACAAAGTGAATCCATCCATACGATTTTTGGACAAAGTGAATCCATCCATACGATTTTTGGACAAAGTGAATCCATCCATACGACTTTTGGGCAAAGTGAATCCATCCATACGATTTTTGGACAAAGTGAATCCATGCATTCGATTTTTGGACAAAGTGAATCCATCCATACGATTTTTGGACAAAGTGAATCCATCCATACGATTTTTGGGCAAAGTGAATCCATCCATACGATTTTTGGACAAAGTGAATCCATCCATACGATTTTTGGACAAAGTGAATCCATCCATACGATTTTTGGACAAAGTGAATCCATCCATACGACTTTTGGACAAAGTGAATCCATCCATACGATTTTTGGACAAAGTGAATCCATCCATACGATTTTTGGACAAAGTGAATCCATCCATACGACTTTTGGACAAAGTGAATCCATCCATACGATTTTTGGACAAAGTGAATCCATCCATACGATTTTTGGACAAAGTGAATCCATCCATACGACTTTTGGACAAAGTGAATCCATCCATACGATTTTTGGACAAAGTGAATCCATCCATGCGATTTTTGGACAAAGAGAATCCATCCATACGACTTTTGGACAAAGTGAATCCATCCATACGACTTTTGGACAAAGTGAATCCATCCATACGACTTTTGGACAAAGAGAATCCATCCATACGATTTTTGGACAAAGTGAATCCATCCATGCGATTTTTGGACAAAGAGAATCCATCCATACGACTTTTGGACAAAGTGAATCCATCCATACGACTTTTGGACAAAGTGAATCCATCCATACGACTTTTGGACAAAGTGAATCCATCAAACTCTTCCGTAAAAAACTCAAACTGTTCCGTAAAAAACTCCTAGTGAATCCATCCATACGACTTTTGGGCAAAGTGAATCCATCCATACGATTTTTGGACAAAGAGAATCCATCCATACGATTTTTGGACAAAGAGAATCCATCCATACGATTTTTGGACAAAGAGAATCCATCCATACGATTTTTGGACAAAGTGAATCCATCCATACGATTTTTGGACAAAGTGAATCCATCCATACGACTTTTGGACAAAGTGAATCCATCCATACGATTTTTGGACAAAAAGAATCCATCCATACGATTTTTGGACAAAGTGAATCCATCCATACGATTTTTGGACAAAGTGAATCCATCCATACGATTTTTGGACAAAGTGAATCCATCCATACGACTTTTGGACAAAGTGAATCCATCCATACGACTTTTGGACAAAGTGAATCCATCCATACGACTTTTGGACAAAGTGAATCCATCCATACGATTTTTGGACAAAGTGAATATATCCATACGACTTTCGGGCAAAGTGAATCCATCCATACGATTTTTGGACAAAGTGAATGTATCCATACGACTTTCGGGCAAAGTGAATCCATCCATACGATTTTTGGACAAAGTGAATCCATCCATACGATTTTTGGACAAAGTGAATCCATCCATACGATTTTTGGACAAAGTGAATCCATCCATACGATTTTTGGACAAAGTGAATCCATCCATACGATTTTTGGACAAAGTGAATCCATCCATACGATTTTTGGACAAAGTGAATCCATCCATACGATTTTTGGACAAAGTGAATCCATCCATACGATTTTTGGACAAAGTGAATATATCCATACGACTTTCGGGCAAAGTGAATCCATCCATACGATTTTTGGACAAAGTGAATCCATCCATACGACTTTTGGACAAAGTGAATCCATCCATACGATTTTTGGACAAAGTGAATCCATCCATACGACTTTTGGGCAAAGTGAATCCATCCATACGACTTTTGGACAAAGTGAATCCATCCATACGATTTTTGGACAAAGTGAATCCATCCATACGATTTTTGGACAAAGTGAATCCATCCATACGACTTTTGGACAAGGTGAATCCATCCATACGACTTTTGGACAAAGTGAATCCATCCATACGATTTTTGGACAAAGTGAATCCATCCATACGATTTTTGGACAAAGTGAATCCATCCATACGACTTTTGGACAAGGTGAATCCATCCATACGATTTTTGGACAAAGTGAATCCATCCATACGATTTTTGGACAAAGTGAATCCATCCATGCGATTTTTGGACAAAGTGAATCCATCCATACGACTTTTGGACAAAGTGAATCCATCCATACGATTTTTGGACAAAGTGAATCCATCCATACGACTTTTGGGCAAAGTGAATCCATCCATACGACTTTTGGACAAAGTGAATCCATCCATACGATTTTTGGACAAAGTGAATCCATCCATACGATTTTTGGACAAAGTGAATCCATCCATACGACTTTTGGACAAGGTGAATCCATCCATACGACTTTTGGACAAAGTGAATCCATCCATACGATTTTTGGACAAAGTGAATCCATCCATACGATTTTTGGACAAAGTGAATCCATCCATACGACTTTTGGACAAGGTGAATCCATCCATACGATTTTTGGACAAAGTGAATCCATCCATACGATTTTTGGACAAAGTGAATCCATCCATACGACTTTTGGGCAAAGTGAATCCATCCATACGATTTTTGGACAAAGTGAATCCATCCATACGATTTTTGGACAAAGTGAATCCATCCATACGATTTTTGGACAAAGTGAATCCATCCATACGATTTTTGGACAAAGTGAATCCATCAAACTCTTCCGTAAAAATTTCAAACTCTTCTGTAAAAATGACAAACTCTTCCGTAAAAAACTCAAACTGTTCCGTAAAAAACTCCTAGTGAATCCATCCATACGATTTTTGGACAAAGTGAATCCATCCATACGACTTTTGGGCAAAGTGAATCCATCCATACAACTTTTGGACAAAGTGAATCCATCCATACGACTTTTGGGCAAAGTGAACCCATCAAGCTCTTCCGTAAAAATCTCAAACTGTTCCGTAAAAAACTCCTAGTGAATCCATCCATACGATTTTTGGACAAAGTGAATCCATCCATACGACTTTTGGGCAAAGTGAATCCATCCATGCGAATTTTGGACAAAGTGAATCCATCCATACGATTTTTGGACAAAGTGAATCCATCCATACGATTTTTGGACAAAGTGAATCCATCCATACGATTTTTGGACAAAGTGAATCCATCCATACGACTTTTGGGCAAAGTGAATCCATCCATACGATTTTTGGACAAAGTGAATCCATCCATACGACTTTTGGGCAAAGTGAATCCATCCATACGATTTTTGGACAAAGTGAATCCATCCATACGATTTTTGGACAAAGTGAATCCATCAAACTCTTCCGTAAAAATTTCAAACTCTTCTGTAAAAATGACAAACTCTTCCGTAAAAAACTCAAATTGTTCCGTAAAAAACTCCTAGTGAATCCATCCATACGATTTTTGGACAAAGTGAATCCATCCATACGACTTTTGGGCAAAGTGAATCCATCCATACGATTTTTGGACAAAGTGAATCCATCCATACGATTTTTGGACAAAGTGAATCCATCCATACGATTTTTGGACAAAGTGAATCCATCCATACGATTTTTGGACAAAGTGAATCCATCCATACGATTTTTGGACAAAGTGAATCCATCCATACGACTTTTGGGCAAAGTGAATCCATCCATACAACTTTTGGACAAAGTGAATCCATCCATACGACTTTTGGGCAAAGTGAATCCATCCATACGATTTTTGGACAAAGTGAATCCATCCATACGATTTTTGGACAAAGTGAATCCATCCATACGATTTTTGGACAAAGTGAATCCATCCATACGACTTTTGGGCAAAGTGAATCCATCCATACGATTTTTGGACAAAGTGAATCCATCCATACGATTTTTGGACAAAGTGAATCCATCAAACTCTTCCGTAAAAATCTCAAACTCTTCCGTAAAAAACTCAAATTGTTCCGTAAAAAACTCCTAGTGAATCCATCCATACGATTTTTGGACAAAGTGAATCCATCCATACGACTTTTGGGCAAAGTGAATCCATCCATACGATTTTTGGACAAAGTGAATCCATCCATACGATTTTTGGACAAAGTGAATCCATCAAACTCTTCCGTAAAAATCTCAAACTCTTCCGTAAAAAACTCAAATTGTTCCGTAAAAAACTCCTAGTGAATCCATCCATACGATTTTTGGACAAAGTGAATCCATCCATACGACTTTTGGGCAAAGTGAATCCATCCATACAACTTTTGGACAAAGTGAATCCATCCATACGACTTTTGGGCAAAGTGAACCCATCAAGCTCTTCCGTAAAAATCTCAAACTGTTCCGTAAAAAACTCCTAGCGATTTTTGGACAAAGTGAATCCATCCATACGATTTTTGGACAAAGTGAATCCATCCATACGACTTTTGGGCAAAGTGAATCCATCCATACGACTTTTGGGCAAAGTGAATCCATCCATACGACTTTTGGACAAAGTGAATCCATCCATACGATTTTTGGACAAAGTGAATCCATCAAACTCTTCCGTAAAAATTTCAAACTCTTCTGTAAAAATGACAAACTCTTCCGTAAAAAACTCAAACTGTTCCGTAAAAAACTCCTAGTGAATCCATCCATACGATTTTTGGGCAAAGTGAATCCATCCATGCGAATTTTGGACAAAGTGAATCCATCCATACGATTTTTGGACAAAGTGAATCCATCCATACGATTTTTGGACAAAGTGAATCCATCCATACGATTTTTGGACAAAGTGAATCCATCCATGCGATTTTTGGACAAAGTGAATCCATCCATACGATTTTTGGACAAAGTGAATCCATCAAACTCTTCCGTAAAAATTTCAAACTCTTCTGTAAAAATGACAAACTCTTCCGTAAAAAACTCAAACTGTTCCGTAAAAAACTCCTAGTGAATCCATCCATACGATTTTTGGACAAAGTGAATCCATCCATACGACTTTTGGGCAAAGTGAATCCATCCATACAACTTTTGGACAAAGTGAATCCATCCATACGACTTTTGGGCAAAGTGAACCCATCAAGCTCTTCCGTAAAAATCTCAAACTGTTCCGTAAAAAACTCCTAGTGAATCCATCCATACGATTTTTGGACAAAGTGAATCCATCCATACGACTTTTGGACAAAGTGAATCCATCCATACGATTTTTGGACAAAGTGAATCCATCCATACGACTTTTGGGCAAAGTGAATCCATCCATACGACTTTTGGACAAAGTGAATCCATCCATACGATTTTTGGACAAAGTGAATCCATCCATACGACTTTTGGGCAAAGTGAATCCATCCATACGACTTTTGGACAAAGTGAATCCATCCATACGACTTTTGGACAAAGTGAATCCATCCATACGATTTCCCCCCAAACTCTTCCGTAAAAATCTCAAACTCTTCCGTAAAAATCTCAATCTGTTCCGTAAAAAACTCCTAGTGAATCCATCCATACGATTTTTGGACAAAGTGAATCCATCCATACGACTTTTGGGCAAAGTGAATCCATCCATGCGAATTTTGGACAAAGTGAATCCATCAAACTCTTCCATAAAAAACTCCTAGTGAATCCATCCATACGATTTTTGGACAAAGTGAATCCATCCATACGATTTTTGGACAAAGTGAATCCATCCATACGATTTTTGGACAAAGTGAATCCATCCATACGACTTTTGGGCAAAGTGAATCCATCCATACGACTTTTGGGCAAAGTGAATCCATCCATACGACTTTTGGACAAAGTGAATCCATCCATACGATTTTTGGACAAAGTGAATCCATCCATACGATTTTTGGACAAAGTGAATCCATCCATACGATTTTTGGACAAAGTGAATCCATCCATACGACTTTGGGGCAAAGTGAATCCATCCATACGACTTTTGGACAAAGTGAATCCATCCATACGATTTATGGACAAAGTGAATCCATCCATACGATTTTTGGACAAAGTGAATCCATCCATACGACTTTTGGACAAAGTGAATCCATCCATACGATTTTTGGACAAAGTGAATCCATCAAACTCTTCCATAAAAAACTCCTAGTGAATCCATCCATACGACTTTTGGACAAAGTGAATCCATCCATACGACTTTTGGGCAAAGTGAATCCATCCATGCGAATTTTGGACAAAGTGAATCCATCCATACGACTTTTGGACAAAGTGAATCCATCCATACGATTTTTGGACAAAGTGAATCCATCAAACTCTTCCATAAAAAACTCCTAGTGAATCCATCCATACGACTTTTGGACAAAGTGAATCCATCCATACGACTTTTGGGCAAAGTGAATCCATCCATGCGAATTTTGGACAAAGTGAATCCATCCATACGACTTTTGGACAAAGTGAATCCATCCATACGATTTATGGACAAAGTGAATCCATCCATACGATTTTTGGACAAAGTGAATCCATCCATACGACTTTTGGACAAAGTGAATCCATCCATACGATTTTTGGACAAAGTGAATCCATCAAACTCTTCCATAAAAAACTCCTAGTGAATCCATCCATACGACTTTTGGACAAAGTGAATCCATCCATACGACTTTTGGGCAAAGTGAATCCATCCATGCGAATTTTGGACAAAGTGAATCCATCCATACGACTTTTGGACAAAGTGAATCCATCCATACGATTTATGGACAAAGTGAATCCATCCATACGATTTTTGGACAAAGTGAATCCATCCATACGACTTTTGGACAAAGTGAATCCATCCATACGACTTTTGGGCAAAGTGAATCCATCCATGCGAATTTTGGACAAAGTGAATCCATCCATACGACTTTTGGACAAAGTGAATCCATTCATACGACTTTGGGGCAAAGTGAATCCATCCATACGACTTTTGGACAAAGTGAATCCATCAAACTCTTCCATAAAAAACTCCTAGTGAATCCATCCATACGATTTTTGGACAAAGTGAATCCATCCATACGATTTTTGGACAAAGTGAATCCATCCATACGATTTTTGGACAAAGTGAATCCATCCATACGACTTTTGGGCAAAGTGAATCCATCCATACGACTTTTGGACAAAGTGAATCCATCCATACGATTTTTGGACAAAGTGAATCCATCCATACGACTTTTGGACAAAGTGAATCCATCCATACGACTTTTGGACAAAGTGAATCCATCCATACGATTTTTGGACAAAGTGAATCCATCCATACGACTTTTGGGCAAAGTGAATCCATCCATACGATTTTTGGACAAAGTGAATCCATCCATACGATTTTTGGACAAAGTGAATCCATCCATACGACTTTTTGACAAAGTGAATCCATCCATACGATTTTTGGACAAAGTGAATCCATCCATACGACTTTTGGACAAAGTGAATCCATCCATACGACTTTTGGACAAAGTGAATCCATCCATACGATTTTTGGACAAAGTGAATCCATCCATACGACTTTTGGGCAAAGTGAATCCATCCATACGATTTTTGGACAAAGTGAATCCATCCATACGATTTTTGGACAAAGTGAATCCATCCATACGACTTTTGGACAAAGTGAATCCATCCATACGATTTTTGGACAAAGTGAATCCATCCATACGATTTTTGGACAAAGTGAATCCATCCATACGACTTTTGGGCAAAGTGAATCCATCCATACGACTTTTGGGCAAAGTGAATCCATCCATACGATTTTTGGACAAAGTGAATCCATCCATACGATTTTTGGACAAAGTGAATCCATCCATACGACTTTTGGACAAAGTGAATCCATCAAACTCTTCCATAAAAAACTCCTAGTGAATCCATCCATACGATTTTTGGACAAAGTGAATCCATCCATACGATTTTTGGACAAAGTGAATCCATCCATACGACTTTTGGGCAAAGTGAACCCATCAAACTCTTCCGTAAAAAACTCAAACTGTTCCGTAAAAAACTCCTAGTGAATCCATCCATACGATTTTTGGACAAAGTGAATCCATCCATACGATTTTTGGACAAAGTGAATCCATCCATACGATTTTTGGACAAAGTGAATCCATCCATACGATTTTTGGACAAAGTGAATCCATCAAACTCTTCCGTAAAAATCTCAAACTGTTCCGTAAAAAACTCCTAGTGAATCCATCCATACGACTTTTGGGCAAAGTGAATCCATCCATACGATTTTTGGACAAAGTGAATCCATCCATACGATTTTTGGACAAAGTGAATCCATCCATACGATTTTTGGACAAAGTGAATCCATCCATACGATTTTTGGACAAAGTGAATCCATCCATACGACTTTTGGGCAAAGTGAATCCATCCATACGACTTTTGGACAAAGTGAATCCATCCATACGATTTTTGGACAAAGTGAATCCATCCATACGATTTTTGGACAAAGTGAATCCATCCATACGACTTTTGGGCAAAGTGAATCCATCCATACGACTTTTGGGCAAAGTGAATCCATCCATACGACTTTTGGACAAAGTGAATCCATCCATACGATTTTTGGACAAAGTGAATCCATCCATACGATTTATGGACAAAGTGAATCCATCCATACGACTTTTGGACAAAGTGAATCCATCCATACGACTTTTGGACAAAGTGAATCCATCCATACGACTTTTGGGCAAAGTGAATCCATCCATGCGAATTTTGGACAACGTGAATCCATCCATACGATTTTTGGACAAAGTGAATCCATCCATACGACTTTTGGACAAAGTGAATCCATCCATACGACTTTGGGGCAAAGTGAATCCATCCATACGACTTTTGGACAAAGTGAATCCATCCATGCGATTTTTGGACAAAGTGAATCCATCCATACGATTTTTGGACAAAGTGAATCCATCCATACGACTTTTGGACAAAGTGAATCCATCCATGCGATTTTTGGACAAAGTGAATCCATCCAACTCTTCCATAAAAAACTCCTAGTGAATCCATCCATACGATTTTTGGACAAAGTGAATCCATCCATACGACTTTTGGGCAAAGTGAACCCATCAAACTCTTCCGTAAAAAACTCAAACTGTTCCGTAAAAAACTCCTAGTGAATCCATCCATACGATTTTTGGACAAAGTGAATCCATCCATGCGATTTTTGGACAAAGTGAATCCATCCAACTCTTCCATAAAAAACTCCTAGTGAATCCATCCATACGATTTTTGGACAAAGTGAATCCATCCATACGACTTTTGGGCAAAGTGAACCCATCAAACTCTTCCGTAAAAAACTCAAACTGTTCCGTAAAAAACTCCTAGTGAATCCATCCATACGATTTTTGGACAAAGTGAATCCATCCATACGATTTTTGGACAAAGTGAATCCATCCATACGATTTTTGGACAAAGTGAATCCATCAAACTCTTCCATAAAAAACTCCTAGTGAATCCATCCATACGATTTTTGGACAAAGTGAATCCATCCATACGACTTTTGGGCAAAGTGAATCCATCCATACGATTTTTGGACAAAGTGAATCCATCAAACTCTTCCATAAAAAACTCCTAGTGAATCCATCCATACGATTTTTGGACAAAGTGAATCCATCCATACGACTTTTGGACAAAGTGAATCCATCCATACGACTTTTGGGCAAAGTGAATCCATCCATACGACTTTTGGACAAAGTGAATCCATCCATACGACTTTTGGACAAAGTGAATCCATCCATACGATTTTTGGACAAAGTGAATCCATCCATACGACTTTTGGACAAAGTGAATCCATCCATACGACTTTTGGGCAAAGTGAATCCATCCATACGACTTTTGGACAAAGTGAATCCATCCATACGATTTTTGGACAAAGTGAATCCATCCATACGATTTTTGGACAAAGTGAATCCATCCATACGAGTTTTTGGACAAAGTGAATCCATCCATACGATTTTTGGACAAAGTGAATCCATCCATACGATTTTTGGACAAAGTGAATCCATCCATACGATTTTTGGACAAAGTGAATCCATCCATACGACTTTTGGACAAAGTGAATCCATCCATACGATTTTTGGACAAAGTGAATCCATCCACACGACTTTTGGGCAAAGTGAATCCATCCATACGATTTTTGGACAAAGTGAATCCATCCACACGACTTTGGGGCAAAGTGAATCCATCCATACGACTTTTGGACAAAGTGAATCCATCCATACGATTTTTGGACAAAGTGAATCCATCAAACTCTTCCATAAAAAACTCCTAGTGAATCCATCCATACGATTTTTGGACAAAGTGAATCCATCCATACGACTTTTGGGCAAAGTGAATCCATCCATACGATTTTTGGACAAAGTGAATCCATCAAACTCTTCCATAAAAAACTCCTAGTGAATCCATCCATACGATTTTTGGACAAAGTGAATCCATCCATACGACTTTTGGACAAAGTGAATCCATCCATACGACTTTTGGGCAAAGTGAATCCATCCATACGACTTTTGGACAAAGTGAATCCATCCATACGACTTTTGGACAAAGTGAATCCATCCATACGATTTTTGGACAAAGTGAATCCATCCATACGACTTTTGGACAAAGTGAATCCATCCATACGACTTTTGGGCAAAGTGAATCCATCCATACGACTTTTGGACAAAGTGAATCCATCCATACGATTTTTGGACAAAGTGAATCCATCCATACGATTTTTGGACAAAGTGAATCCATCCATACGAGTTTTTGGACAAAGTGAATCCATCCATACGATTTTTGGACAAAGTGAATCCATCCATACGATTTTTGGACAAAGTGAATCCATCCATACGATTTTTGGACAAAGTGAATCCATCCATACGACTTTTGGACAAAGTGAATCCATCCATACGATTTTTGGACAAAGTGAATCCATCCACACGACTTTTGGGCAAAGTGAATCCATCCATACGATTTTTGGACAAAGTGAATCCATCCACACGACTTTGGGGCAAAGTGAATCCATCCATACGACTTTTGGACAAAGTGAATCCATCCATACGATTTTTGGACAAAGTGAATCCATCAAACTCTTCCATAAAAAACTCCTAGTGAATCCATCCATACGACTTTTGGACAAAGTGAATCCATCCATACGACTTTTGGGCAAAGTGAATCCATCCATGCGAATTTTGGACAAAGTGAATCCATCCATACGACTTTTGGACAAAGTGAATCCATCCATACGACTTTGGGGCAAAGTGAATCCATCCATACGACTTTTGGACAAAGTGAATCCATCAAACTCTTCCATAAAAAACTCCTAGTGAATCCATCCATACGATTTTTGGACAAAGTGAATCCATCCATACGATTTTTGGACAAAGTGAATCCATCCATACGACTTTTGGACAAAGTGAATCCATCCATACGATTTTTGGACAAAGTGAATCCATCCACACGACTTTTGGGCAAAGTGAATCCATCCATACGACTTTTGGACAAAGTGAATCCATCCATACGATTTTTGGACAAAGTGAATCCATACAAACGACTTTTGGACAAAGTGAATCCATCCATACGACTTTTGGACAAAGTGAATCCATCCATACGATTTTTGGACAAAGTGAATCTATCCATACGACTTTTGGGCAAAGTGAACCCATCAAACTCTTCCGTAAAAAACTCAAACTGTTCCGTAAAAAACTCCTAGTGAATCCATCCATACGATTTTTGGACAAAGTGAATCCATCCATACGATTTTTGGACAAAGTGAATCCATCCATACGATTTTTGGACAAAGTGAATCCATCAAACTCTTCCATAAAAAACTCCTAGTGAATCCATCCATACGATTTTTGGACAAAGTGAATCCATCAAACTCTTCCATAAAAAACTCCTAGTGAATCCATCCATATGATTTTTGGACAAAGTGAATCCATCCATACGATTTTTGGACAAAGTGAATCCATCCATACGACTTTTGGGCAAAGTGAACCCATCAAACTCTTCCGTAAAAAACTCAAACTGTTCCGTAAAAAACTCCTAGTGAATCCATCCATACGATTTTTGGACAAAGTGAATCCATCCATACGATTTTTGGACAAAGTGAATCCATCCATACGATTTTTGGACAAAGTGAATCCATCAAACTCTTCCATAAAAAACTCCTAGTGAATCCATCCATACGATTTTTGGACAAAGTGAATCCATCAAACTCTTCCATAAAAAACTCCTAGTGAATCCATCCATACGATTTTTGGACAAAGTGAATCCATCCATACGACTTTTGGGCAAAGTGAATCCATCCATACGATTTTTGGACAAAGTGAATCCATCCATACGATTTTTGGACAAAGTGAATCCATCCATACGACTTTCGGGCAAAGTGAATCCATCCATACGATTTTTGGACAAAGTGCATCCATCCATACGATTTTTGGACAAAGTGAATCCATCCATACGATTTTTGGACAAAGTGAATCCATCCATACGATTTTTGGACAAAGTGAATCCATCCATACGATTTTTGGACAAAGTGAATCCATCCATACGATTTTTGGACAAAGTGAATCCATCCATACGATTTTTGGACAAAGTGAATCCATCCATACGATTTTTGGACAAAGTGAATCCATCCATACGATTTTTGGACAAAGTGAATCCATCCATACGATTTTTGGACAAAGTGAATCCATCAAACTCTTCCATAAAAAACTCCTAGTGAATCCATCCATACGATTTTTGGACAAAGTGAATCCATCCATACGATTTTTGGACAAAGTGAATCCATCCATACGATTTTTGGACAAAGTGAATCCATCCATACGATTTTTGGACAAAGTGAACCCATCAAACTCTTCCGTAAAAATCTCAAACTGTTCCGTAAAAAACTCCTAGTGAATCCATCCATACGATTTTTGGACAAAGTGAATCCATCCATACGACTTTTGGGCAAAGTGAATCCATCCATACGATTTTTGGACAAAGTGAATCCATCCATACGACTTTTGGGCAAAGTGAACCCATCAAACTCTTCCGTAAAAAACTCAAACTGTTCCGTAAAAAACTCCTAGTGAATCCATCCATACGATTTTTGGACAAAGTGAATCCATCCATACGATTTTTGGACAAAGTGAATCCATCCATACGATTTTTGGACAAAGTGAATCCATCAAACTCTTCCATAAAAAACTCCTAGTGAATCCATCCATACGATTTTTGGACAAAGTGAATCCATCAAACTCTTCCATAAAAAACTCCTAGTGAATCCATCCATACGATTTTTGGACAAAGTGAATCCATCCATACGACTTTTGGGCAAAGTGAATCCATCCATACGATTTTTGGACAAAGTGAATCCATCCATACGATTTTTGGACAAAGTGAATCCATCCATACGACTTTCGGGCAAAGTGAATCCATCCATACGATTTTTGGACAAAGTGCATCCATCCATACGATTTTTGGACAAAGTGAATCCATCCATACGATTTTTGGACAAAGTGAATCCATCCATACGATTTTTGGACAAAGTGAATCCATCCATACGATTTTTGGACAAAGTGAATCCATCCATACGATTTTTGGACAAAGTGAATCCATCCATACGATTTTTGGACAAAGTGAATCCATCCATACGATTTTTGGACAAAGTGAATCCATCCATACGATTTTTGGACAAAGTGAATCCATCCATACGATTTTTGGACAAAGTGAATCCATCAAACTCTTCCATAAAAAACTCCTAGTGAATCCATCCATACGATTTTTGGACAAAGTGAATCCATCCATACGATTTTTGGACAAAGTGAATCCATCCATACGATTTTTGGACAAAGTGAATCCATCCATACGATTTTTGGACAAAGTGAACCCATCAAACTCTTCCGTAAAAATCTCAAACTGTTCCGTAAAAAACTCCTAGTGAATCCATCCATACGATTTTTGGACAAAGTGAATCCATCCATACGACTTTTGGGCAAAGTGAATCCATCCATACGATTTTTGGACAAAGTGAATCCATCCATACGATTTTTGGACAAAGTGAATCCATCCATACGATTTTTGGACAAAGTGAATCCATCCATACGATTTTTGGACAAAGTGAATCCATCCATACGACTTTTGGACAAAGTGAATCCATCCATACGATTTTTGGACAAAGTGAATCCATCCATACGATTTTTGGACAAAGTGAATCCATCCATACGATTTTTGGACAAAGTGAATCCATCCATACGACTTTTGGGCAAAGTGAATCCATCCATACAACTTTTGGACAAAGTGAATCCATCCATACGACTTTTGGGCAAAGTGAATCCATCCATACGATTTTTGGACAAAGTGAATCCATCCATACGATTTTTGGACAAAGTGAATCCATCCATACGATTTTTGGACAAAGTGAATCCATCCATACGATTTTTGGACAAAGTGAATCCATCCATACGATTTTTGGACAAAGTGAATCCATCCATACGATTTTTGGACAAAGTGAATCCATCCATACGATTTTTGGACAAAGTGAATCCATCCATACGATTTTTGGACAAAGTGAATCCATCCATACGACTTTTGGGCAAAGTGAATCCATCCATACAACTTTTGGACAAAGTGAATCCATCCATACGACTTTTGGGCAAAGTGAATCCATCCATACGATTTTTGGACAAAGTGAATCCATCCATACGATTTTTGGACAATGTGAATCCATCCATACGATTTTTGGACAAAGTGAATCCATCCATACGACTTTTGGGCAAAGTGAATCCATCCATACGACTTTTGGGCAAAGTGAATCCATCCATACGATTTTTGGACAAAGTGAATCCATCCATACGATTTTTGGACAAAGTGAATCCATCAAACTCTTCCGTAAAAATTTCAAACTCTTCTGTAAAAATGACAAACTCTTCCGTAAAAAACTCAAATTGTTCCGTAAAAAACTCCTAGTGAATCCATCCATACGATTTTTGGACAAAGTGAATCCATCCATACGACTTTTGGGCAAAGTGAATCCATCCATACGATTTTTGGACAAAGTGAATCCATCCATACGATTTTTGGACAAAGTGAATCCATCCATACGATTTTTGGACAAAGTGAATCCATCCATACGATTTTTGGACAAAGTGAATCCATCCATACGATTTTTGGACAAAGTGAATCCATCCATACGACTTTTGGGCAAAGTGAATCCATCCATACAACTTTTGGACAAAGTGAATCCATCCATACGACTTTTGGGCAAAGTGAATCCATCCATACGATTTTTGGACAAAGTGAATCCATCCATACGATTTTTGGACAAAGTGAATCCATCCATACGATTTTTGGACAAAGTGAATCCATCCATACGACTTTTGGGCAAAGTGAATCCATCCATACGATTTTTGGACAAAGTGAATCCATCCATACGACTTTTGGGCAAAGTGAATCCATCCATACGATTTTTGGACAAAGTGAATCCATCCATACGATTTTTGGACAAAGTGAATCCATCCATACGATTTTTGGACAAAGTGAATCCATCAAACTCTTCCGTAAAAATTTCAAACTCTTCTGTAAAAATGACAAACTCTTCCGTAAAAAACTCAAATTGTTCCGTAAAAAACTCCTAGTGAATCCATCCATACGATTTTTGGACAAAGTGAATCCATCCATACGACTTTTGGGCAAAGTGAATCCATCCATACAACTTTTGGACAAAGTGAATCCATCCATACGACTTTTGGGCAAAGTGAACCCATCAAGCTCTTCCGTAAAAATCTCAAACTGTTCCGTAAAAAACTCCTAGCGATTTTTGGACAAAGTGAATCCATCCATACGATTTTTGGACAAAGTGAATCCATCCATACGACTTTTGGGCAAAGTGAATCCATCCATACGACTTTTGGGCAAAGTGAATCCATCCATACGACTTTTGGACAAAGTGAATCCATCCATACGATTTTTGGACAAAGTGAATCCATCAAACTCTTCCGTAAAAATTTCAAACTCTTCTGTAAAAATGACAAACTCTTCCGTAAAAAACTCAAACTGTTCCGTAAAAAACTCCTAGTGAATCCATCCATACGATTTTTGGGCAAAGTGAATCCATCCATGCGAATTTTGGACAAAGTGAATCCATCCATACGATTTTTGGACAAAGTGAATCCATCCATACGATTTTTGGACAAAGTGAATCCATCCATACGATTTTTGGACAAAGTGAATCCATCCATGCGATTTTTGGACAAAGTGAATCCATCCATACGATTTTTGGACAAAGTGAATCCATCAAACTCTTCCGTAAAAATTTCAAACTCTTCTGTAAAAATGACAAACTCTTCCGTAAAAAACTCAAACTGTTCCGTAAAAAACTCCTAGTGAATCCATCCATACGATTTTTGGACAAAGTGAATCCATCCATACGACTTTTGGGCAAAGTGAATCCATCCATACAACTTTTGGACAAAGTGAATCCATCCATACGACTTTTGGGCAAAGTGAACCCATCAAGCTCTTCCGTAAAAATCTCAAACTGTTCCGTAAAAAACTCCTAGTGAATCCATCCATACGATTTTTGGACAAAGTGAATCCATCCATACGACTTTTGGACAAAGTGAATCCATCCATACGATTTTTGGACAAAGTGAATCCATCCATACGATTTTTGGACAAAGTGAATCCATCCATACGATTTTTGGACAAAGTGAATCCATCCATACGATTTTTGGACAAAGTGAATCCATCCATACGACTTTTGGGCAAAGTGAATCCATCCATACGACTTTTGGACAAAGTGAATCCATCCATACGATTTTTGGACAAAGTGAATCCATCCATACGACTTTTGGGCAAAGTGAATCCATCCATACGACTTTTGGACAAAGTGAATCCATCCATACGACTTTTGGACAAAGTGAATCCATCCATACGATTTCCCCCCAAACTCTTCCGTAAAAATCTCAAACTCTTCCGTAAAAATCTCAATCTGTTCCGTAAAAAACTCCTAGTGAATCCATCCATACGATTTCCCCCCAAACTCTTCCGTAAAAATCTCAAACTCTTCCGTAAAAAACTCAAACTGTTCCGTAAAAAACTCCTAGTGAATCCATCCATACGATTTTTGGACAAAGTGAATCCATCCATACGACTTTTGGGCAAAGTGAATCCATCCATGCGAATTTTGGACAAAGTGAATCCATCAAACTCTTCCATAAAAAACTCCTAGTGAATCCATCCATACGATTTTTGGACATAGTGAATCCATCAAACTCTTCCATAAAAAACTCCTAGTGAATCCATCCATACGATTTTTGGACAAAGTGAATCCATCCATACGATTTTTGGACAAAGTGAATCCATCCATACGATTTTTGGACAAAGTGAATCCATCCATACGATTTTTGGACAAAGTGAATCCATCCATACGACTTTTGGGCAAAGTGAATCCATCCATACGACTTTTGGGCAAAGTGAATCCATCCATACGACTTTTGGACAAAGTGAATCCATCCATACGATTTTTGGACAAAGTGAATCCATCCATACGACTTTGGGGCAAAGTGAATCCATCCATACGACTTTTGGACAAAGTGAATCCATCCATACGATTTATGGACAAAGTGAATCCATCCATACGATTTTTGGACAAAGTGAATCCATCCATACGACTTTTGGACAAAGTGAATCCATCCATACGATTTTTGGACAAAGTGAATCCATCAAACTCTTCCATAAAAAACTCCTAGTGAATCCATCCATACGACTTTTGGACAAAGTGAATCCATCCATACGACTTTTGGGCAAAGTGAATCCATCCATGCGAATTTTGGACAAAGTGAATCCATCCATACGACTTTTGGACAAAGTGAATCCATCCATACGATTTTTGGACAAAGTGAATCCATCAAACTCTTCCATAAAAAACTCCTAGTGAATCCATCCATACGACTTTTGGACAAAGTGAATCCATCCATACGACTTTTGGGCAAAGTGAATCCATCCATGCGAATTTTGGACAAAGTGAATCCATCAAACTCTTCCATAAAAAACTCCTAGTGAATCCATCCATACGATTTTTGGACATAGTGAATCCATCAAACTCTTCCATAAAAAACTCCTAGTGAATCCATCCATACGATTTTTGGACAAAGTGAATCCATCCATACGATTTTTGGACAAAGTGAATCCATCCATACGATTTTTGGACAAAGTGAATCCATCCATACGATTTTTGGACAAAGTGAATCCATCCATACGACTTTTGGGCAAAGTGAATCCATCCATACGACTTTTGGGCAAAGTGAATCCATCCATACGACTTTTGGACAAAGTGAATCCATCCATACGATTTTTGGACAAAGTGAATCCATCCATACGACTTTGGGGCAAAGTGAATCCATCCATACGACTTTTGGACAAAGTGAATCCATCCATACGATTTATGGACAAAGTGAATCCATCCATACGATTTTTGGACAAAGTGAATCCATCCATACGACTTTTGGACAAAGTGAATCCATCCATACGATTTTTGGACAAAGTGAATCCATCAAACTCTTCCATAAAAAACTCCTAGTGAATCCATCCATACGACTTTTGGACAAAGTGAATCCATCCATACGACTTTTGGGCAAAGTGAATCCATCCATGCGAATTTTGGACAAAGTGAATCCATCCATACGACTTTTGGACAAAGTGAATCCATCCATACGATTTTTGGACAAAGTGAATCCATCAAACTCTTCCATAAAAAACTCCTAGTGAATCCATCCATACGACTTTTGGACAAAGTGAATCCATCCATACGACTTTTGGGCAAAGTGAATCCATCCATGCGAATTTTGGACAAAGTGAATCCATCCATACGACTTTTGGACAAAGTGAATCCATCCATACGATTTATGGACAAAGTGAATCCATCCATACGATTTTTGGACAAAGTGAATCCATCCATACGACTTTTGGACAAAGTGAATCCATCCATACGATTTTTGGACAAAGTGAATCCATCAAACTCTTCCATAAAAAACTCCTAGTGAATCCATCCATACGACTTTTGGACAAAGTGAATCCATCCATACGACTTTTGGGCAAAGTGAATCCATCCATGCGAATTTTGGACAAAGTGAATCCATCCATACGACTTTTGGACAAAGTGAATCCATTCATACGACTTTGGGGCAAAGTGAATCCATCCATACGACTTTTGGACAAAGTGAATCCATCAAACTCTTCCATAAAAAACTCCTAGTGAATCCATCCATACGATTTTTGGACAAAGTGAATCCATCCATACGATTTTTGGACAAAGTGAATCCATCCATACGATTTTTGGACAAAGTGAATCCATCCATACGACTTTTGGGCAAAGTGAATCCATCCATACGACTTTTGGACAAAGTGAATCCATCCATACGATTTTTGGACAAAGTGAATCCATCCATACGACTTTTGGACAAAGTGAATCCATCCATACGACTTTTGGACAAAGTGAATCCATCCATACGATTTTTGGACAAAGTGAATCCATCCATACGACTTTTGGGCAAAGTGAATCCATCCATACGATTTTTGGACAAAGTGAATCCATCCATACGATTTTTGGACAAAGTGAATCCATCCATACGACTTTTGGACAAAGTGAATCCATCCATACGATTTTTGGACAAAGTGAATCCATCCATACGACTTTTGGACAAAGTGAATCCATCCATACGACTTTTGGACAAAGTGAATCCATCCATACGATTTTTGGACAAAGTGAATCCATCCATACGACTTTTGGGCAAAGTGAATCCATCCATACGATTTTTGGACAAAGTGAATCCATCCATACGATTTTTGGACAAAGTGAATCCATCCATACGACTTTTGGACAAAGTGAATCCATCCATACGATTTTTGGACAAAGTGAATCCATCCATACGATTTTTGGACAAAGTGAATCCATCCATACGACTTTTGGGCAAAGTGAATCCATCCATACGATTTTTGGACAAAGTGAATCCATCCATACGATTTTTGGACAAAGTGAATCCATCCATACGATTTTTGGACAAAGTGAATCCATCCATACGACTTTTGGACAAAGTGAATCCATCAAACTCTTCCATAAAAAACTCCTAGTGAATCCATCCATACGATTTTTGGACAAAGTGAATCCATCCATACGATTTTTGGACAAAGTGAATCCATCCATACGACTTTTGGGCAAAGTGAACCCATCAAACTCTTCCGTAAAAAACTCAAACTGTTCCGTAAAAAACTCCTAGTGAATCCATCCATACGATTTTTGGACAAAGTGAATCCATCCATACGATTTTTGGACAAAGTGAATCCATCCATACGATTTTTGGACAAAGTGAATCCATCCATACGATTTTTGGACAAAGTGAATCCATCAAACTCTTCCGTAAAAATCTCAAACTGTTCCGTAAAAAACTCCTAGTGAATCCATCCATACGACTTTTGGGCAAAGTGAATCCATCCATACGACTTTTGGGCAAAGTGAATCCATCCATACGATTTTTGGACAAAGTGAATCCATCCATACGATTTTTGGACAAAGTGAATCCATCCATACGATTTTTGGACAAAGTGAATCCATCCATACGATTTTTGGACAAAGTGAATCCATCCATACGACTTTTGGGCAAAGTGAATCCATCCATACGACTTTTGGACAAAGTGAATCCATCCATACGATTTTTGGACAAAGTGAATCCATCCATACGATTTTTGGACAAAGTGAATCCATCCATACGACTTTTGGGCAAAGTGAATCCATCCATACGACTTTTGGGCAAAGTGAATCCATCCATACGACTTTTGGACAAAGTGAATCCATCCATACGATTTTTGGACAAAGTGAATCCATCCATACGATTTATGGACAAAGTGAATCCATCCATACGACTTTTGGACAAAGTGAATCCATCCATACGACTTTTGGACAAAGTGAATCCATCCATACGACTTTTGGGCAAAGTGAATCCATCCATGCGAATTTTGGACAAAGTGAATCCATCCATACGATTTTTGGACAAAGTGAATCCATCCATACGACTTTTGGACAAAGTGAATCCATCCATACGACTTTGGGGCAAAGTGAATCCATCCATACGACTTTTGGACAAAGTGAATCCATCCATGCGATTTTTGGACAAAGTGAATCCATCCATACGATTTTTGGACAAAGTGAATCCATCCATACGACTTTTGGACAAAGTGAATCCATCCATACGACTTTGGGGCAAAGTGAATCCATCCATACGATTTTTGGACAAAGTGAATCCATCCATGCGATTTTTGGACAAAGTGAATCCATCCAACTCTTCCATAAAAAACTCCTAGTGAATCCATCCATACGATTTTTGGACAAAGTGAATCCATCCATACGACTTTTGGGCAAAGTGAACCCATCAAACTCTTCCGTAAAAAACTCAAACTGTTCCGTAAAAAACTCCTAGTGAATCCATCCATACGATTTTTGGACAAAGTGAATCCATCCATACGATTTTTGGACAAAGTGAATCCATCCATACGATTTTTGGACAAAGTGAATCCATCAAACTCTTCCATAAAAAACTCCTAGTGAATCCATCCATACGATTTTTGGACAAAGTGAATCCATCCATACGACTTTTGGGCAAAGTGAATCCATCCATACGATTTTTGGACAAAGTGAATCCATCAAACTCTTCCATAAAAAACTCCTAGTGAATCCATCCATACGATTTTTGGACAAAGTGAATCCATCCATACGACTTTTGGACAAAGTGAATCCATCCATACGACTTTTGGGCAAAGTGAATCCATCCATACGACTTTTGGACAAAGTGAATCCATCCATACGACTTTTGGACAAAGTGAATCCATCCATACGATTTTTGGACAAAGTGAATCCATCCATACGACTTTTGGACAAAGTGAATCCATCCATACGACTTTTGGGCAAAGTGAATCCATCCATACGACTTTTGGACAAAGTGAATCCATCCATACGATTTTTGGACAAAGTGAATCCATCCATACGATTTTTGGACAAAGTGAATCCATCCATACGAGTTTTTGGACAAAGTGAATCCATCCATACGATTTTTGGACAAAGTGAATCCATCCATACGATTTTTGGACAAAGTGAATCCATCCATACGATTTTTGGACAAAGTGAATCCATCCATACGACTTTTGGACAAAGTGAATCCATCCATACGATTTTTGGACAAAGTGAATCCATCCACACGACTTTTGGGCAAAGTGAATCCATCCATACGATTTTTGGACAAAGTGAATCCATCCACACGACTTTGGGGCAAAGTGAATCCATCAAACTCTTCCATAAAAAACTCCTAGTGAATCCATCCATACGACTTTTGGACAAAGTGAATCCATCCATACGACTTTTGGGCAAAGTGAATCCATCCATGCGAATTTTGGACAAAGTGAATCCATCCATACGACTTTTGGACAAAGTGAATCCATCCATACGACTTTGGGGCAAAGTGAATCCATCCATACGACTTTTGGACAAAGTGAATCCATCAAACTCTTCCATAAAAAACTCCTAGTGAATCCATCCATACGATTTTTGGACAAAGTGAATCCATCCATACGATTTTTGGACAAAGTGAATCCATCCATACGACTTTTGGACAAAGTGAATCCATCCATACGATTTTTGGACAAAGTGAATCCATCCACACGACTTTTGGGCAAAGTGAATCCATCCATACGACTTTTGGACAAAGTGAATCCATCCATACGATTTTTGGACAAAGTGAATCCATACAAACGACTTTTGGACAAAGTGAATCCTGCCATACGACTTTTGGACAAAGTGAATCCATCCATACGATTTTTGGACAAAGTGAATCCATCCATACGACTTTTGGGCAAAGTGAACCCATCAAACTCTTCCGTAAAAAACTCAAACTGTTCCGTAAAAAACTCCTAGTGAATCCATCCATACGATTTTTGGACAAAGTGAATCCATCCATACGATTTTTGGACAAAGTGAATCCATCCATACGATTTTTGGACAAAGTGAATCCATCAAACTCTTCCATAAAAAACTCCTAGTGAATCCATCCATACGATTTTTGGACAAAGTGAATCCATCAAACTCTTCCATAAAAAACTCCTAGTGAATCCATCCATACGATTTTTGGACAAAGTGAATCCATCCATACGACTTTTGGGCAAAGTGAATCCATCCATACGATTTTTGGACAAAGTGAATCCATCCATACGATTTTTGGACAAAGTGAATCCATCCATACGACTTTCGGGCAAAGTGAATCCATCCATACGATTTTTGGACAAAGTGCATCCATCCATACGATTTTTGGACAAAGTGAATCCATCCATACGATTTTTGGACAAAGTGAATCCATCCATACGATTTTTGGACAAAGTGAATCCATCCATACGATTTTTGGACAAAGTGAATCCATCCATACGATTTTTGGACAAAGTGAATCCATCCATACGATTTTTGGACAAAGTGAATCCATCCATACGATTTTTGGACAAAGTGAATCCATCCATACGATTTTTGGACAAAGTGAATCCATCCATACGATTTTTGGACAAAGTGAATCCATCAAACTCTTCCATAAAAAACTCCTAGTGAATCCATCCATACGATTTTTGGACAAAGTGAATCCATCCATACGACTTTCGGGCAAAGTGAATCCATCCATACGATTTTTGGACAAAGTGAATCCATCCATACGATTTTTGGACAAAGTGCATCCATCCATACGATTTTTGGACAAAGTGAATCCATCCATACGATTTTTGGACAAAGTGAATCCATCCATACGATTTTTGGACAAAGTGAATCCATCCATACGATTTTTGGACAAAGTGAATCCATCCATACGATTTTTGGACAAAGTGAATCCATCCATACGATTTTTGGACAAAGTGAATCCATCCATACGATTTTTGGACAAAGTGAATCCATCCATACGATTTTTGGACAAAGTGAATCCATCCATACGATTTTTGGACAAAGTGAATCCATCCATACGACTTTTGGACAAAGTGAATCCATCAAACTCTTCCATAAAAAACTCCTAGTGAATCCATCCATACGATTTTTGGACAAAGTGAATCCATCCATACGATTTTTGGACAAAGTGAATCCATCCATACGACTTTTGGGCAAAGTGAACCCATCAAACTCTTCCGTAAAAAACTCAAACTGTTCCGTAAAAAACTCCTAGTGAATCCATCCATACGATTTTTGGACAAAGTGAATCCATCCATACGATTTTTGGACAAAGTGAATCCATCCATACGATTTTTGGACAAAGTGAATCCATCAAACTCTTCCGTAAAAATCTCAAACTGTTCCGTAAAAAACTCCTAGTGAATCCATCCATACGACTTTTGGGCAAAGTGAATCCATCCATACGATTTTTGGACAAAGTGAATCCATCCATACGATTTTTGGACAAAGTGAATCCATCCATACGATTTTTGGACAAAGTGAATCCATCCATACGATTTTTGGACAAAGTGAATCCATCCATACGACTTTTGGGCAAAGTGAATCCATCCATACGACTTTTGGACAAAGTGAATCCATCCATACGATTTTTGGACAAAGTGAATCCATCCATACGATTTTTGGACAAAGTGAATCCATCCATACGACTTTTGGGCAAAGTGAATCCATCCATACGACTTTTGGGCAAAGTGAATCCATCCATACGACTTTTGGACAAGGTGAATCCATCCATACGATTTTTGGACAAAGTGAATCCATCCATACGATTTATGGACAAAGTGAATCCATCCATACGACTTTTGGACAAAGTGAATCCATCCATACGACTTTTGGACAAAGTGAATCCATCCATACGACTTTTGGGCAAAGTGAATCCATCCATGCGAATTTTGGACAAAGTGAATCCATCCATACGATTTTTGGACAAAGTGAATCCATCCATACGACTTTTGGACAAAGTGAATCCATCCATACGACTTTGGGGCAAAGTGAATCCATCCATACGACTTTTGGACAAAGTGAATCCATCCATGCGATTTTTGGACAAAGTGAATCCATCCATACGATTTTTGGACAAAGTGAATCCATCCATACGACTTTTGGACAAAGTGAATCCATCCATACGACTTTGGGGCAAAGTGAATCCATCCATACGATTTTTGGACAAAGTGAATCCATCCATGCGATTTTTGGACAAAGTGAATCCATCCAACTCTTCCATAAAAAACTCCTAGTGAATCCATCCATACGATTTTTGGACAAAGTGAATCCATCCATACGACTTTTGGGCAAAGTGAACCCATCAAACTCTTCCGTAAAAAACTCAAACTGTTCCGTAAAAAACTCCTAGTGAATCCATCCATACGATTTTTGGACAAAGTGAATCCATCCATACGATTTTTGGACAAAGTGAATCCATCCATACGATTTTTGGACAAAGTGAATCCATCAAACTCTTCCATAAAAAACTCCTAGTGAATCCATCCATACGATTTTTGGACAAAGTGAATCCATCCATACGACTTTTGGGCAAAGTGAATCCATCCATACGATTTTTGGACAAAGTGAATCCATCAAACTCTTCCATAAAAAACTCCTAGTGAATCCATCCATACGATTTTTGGACAAAGTGAATCCATCCATACGACTTTTGGACAAAGTGAATCCATCCATACGACTTTTGGGCAAAGTGAATCCATCCATACGACTTTTGGACAAAGTGAATCCATCCATACGACTTTTGGACAAAGTGAATCCATCCATACGATTTTTGGACAAAGTGAATCCATCCATACGACTTTTGGACAAAGTGAATCCATCCATACGACTTTTGGGCAAAGTGAATCCATCCATACGACTTTTGGACAAAGTGAATCCATCCATACGATTTTTGGACAAAGTGAATCCATCCATACGATTTTTGGACAAAGTGAATCCATCCATACGAGTTTTTGGACAAAGTGAATCCATCCATACGATTTTTGGACAAAGTGAATCCATCCATACGATTTTTGGACAAAGTGAATCCATCCATACGATTTTTGGACAAAGTGAATCCATCCATACGACTTTTGGACAAAGTGAATCCATCCATACGATTTTTGGACAAAGTGAATCCATCCACACGACTTTTGGGCAAAGTGAATCCATCCATACGATTTTTGGACAAAGTGAATCCATCCACACGACTTTGGGGCAAAGTGAATCCATCCATACGACTTTTGGACAAAGTGAATCCATCCATACGATTTTTGGACAAAGTGAATCCATCAAACTCTTCCATAAAAAACTCCTAGTGAATCCATCCATACGACTTTTGGACAAAGTGAATCCATCCATACGACTTTTGGGCAAAGTGAATCCATCCATGCGAATTTTGGACAAAGTGAATCCATCCATACGACTTTTGGACAAAGTGAATCCATCCATACGACTTTGGGGCAAAGTGAATCCATCCATACGACTTTTGGACAAAGTGAATCCATCAAACTCTTCCATAAAAAACTCCTAGTGAATCCATCCATACGATTTTTGGACAAAGTGAATCCATCCATACGATTTTTGGACAAAGTGAATCCATCCATACGACTTTTGGACAAAGTGAATCCATCCATACGATTTTTGGACAAAGTGAATCCATCCACACGACTTTTGGGCAAAGTGAATCCATCCATACGATTTTTGGACAAAGTGAATCCATCCATACGACTTTTGGACAAAGTGAATCCATCCATACGATTTTTGGACAAAGTGAATCCATACAAACGACTTTTGGACAAAGTGAATCCATCCATACGACTTTTGGACAAAGTGAATCCATCCATACGATTTTTGGACAAAGTGAATCCATCCATACGACTTTTGGGCAAAGTGAACCCATCAAACTCTTCCGTAAAAAACTCAAACTGTTCCGTAAAAAACTCCTAGTGAATCCATCCATACGATTTTTGGACAAAGTGAATCCATCCATACGATTTTTGGACAAAGTGAATCCATCCATACGATTTTTGGACAAAGTGAATCCATCAAACTCTTCCATAAAAAACTCCTAGTGAATCCATCCATACGATTTTTGGACAAAGTGAATCCATCAAACTCTTCCATAAAAAACTCCTAGTGAATCCATCCATACGATTTTTGGACAAAGTGAATCCATCCATACGACTTTTGGGCAAAGTGAATCCATCCATACGATTTTTGGACAAAGTGAATCCATCCATACGATTTTTGGACAAAGTGAATCCATCCATACGACTTTCGGGCAAAGTGAATCCATCCATACGATTTTTGGACAAAGTGCATCCATCCATACGATTTTTGGACAAAGTGAATCCATCCATACGATTTTTGGACAAAGTGAATCCATCCATACGATTTTTGGACAAAGTGAATCCATCCATACGATTTTTGGACAAAGTGAATCCATCCATACGATTTTTGGACAAAGTGAATCCATCCATACGATTTTTGGACAAAGTGAATCCATCCATACGATTTTTGGACAAAGTGAATCCATCCATACGATTTTTGGACAAAGTGAATCCATCCATACGATTTTTGGACAAAGTGAATCCATCCATACGACTTTTGGACAAAGTGAATCCATCCATACGACTTTGGGGCAAAGTGAATCCATCCATACGACTTTTGGACAAAGTGAATCCATCAAACTCTTCCATAAAAAACTCCTAGTGAATCCATCCATACGATTTTTGGACAAAGTGAATCCATCCATACGATTTTTGGACAAAGTGAATCCATCCATACGACTTTTGGACAAAGTGAATCCATCCATACGATTTTTGGACAAAGTGAATCCATCCACACGACTTTTGGGCAAAGTGAATCCATCCATACGACTTTTGGACAAAGTGAATCCATCCATACGATTTTTGGACAAAGTGAATCCATCCATACGATTTTTGGACAAAGTGAATCCATCCATACGATTTTTGGACAAAGTGAATCCATCCATACGATTTTTGGACAAAGTGAATCCATCCATACGATTTTTGGACAAAGTGAATCCATCCATACGATTTTTGGACAAAGTGAATCCATCCATACGATTTTTGGACAAAGTGAATCCATCCATACGATTTTTGGACAAAGTGAATCCATCCATACGATTTTTGGACAAAGTGAATCCATCCATACGATTTTTGGACAAAGTGAATCCATCCATACGACTTTTGGACAAAGTGAATCCATCCATACGACTTTGGGGCAAAGTGAATCCATCCATACGACTTTGGGGCAAAGTGAATCCATCCATACGACTTTTGGACAAAGTGAATCCATCAAACTCTTCCATAAAAAACTCCTAGTGAATCCATCCATACGATTTTTGGACAAAGTGAATCCATCCATACGATTTTTGGACAAAGTGAATCCATCCATACGACTTTTGGACAAAGTGAATCCATCCATACGATTTTTGGACAAAGTGAATCCATCCACACGACTTTTGGGCAAAGTGAATCCATCCATACGATTTTTGGACAAAGTGAATCCATCCATACGACTTTTGGACAAAGTGAATCCATCCATACGATTTTTGGACAAAGTGAATCCATACAAACGACTTTTGGACAAAGTGAATCCATCCATACGACTTTTGGACAAAGTGAATCCATCCATACGATTTTTGGACAAAGTGAATCCATCCATACGACTTTTGGGCAAAGTGAACCCATCAAACTCTTCCGTAAAAAACTCAAACTGTTCCGTAAAAAACTCCTAGTGAATCCATCCATACGATTTTTGGACAAAGTGAATCCATCCATACGATTTTTGGACAAAGTGAATCCATCCATACGATTTTTGGACAAAGTGAATCCATCAAACTCTTCCATAAAAAACTCCTAGTGAATCCATCCATACGATTTTTGGACAAAGTGAATCCATCAAACTCTTCCATAAAAAACTCCTAGTGAATCCATCCATACGATTTTTGGACAAAGTGAATCCATCCATACGACTTTTGGGCAAAGTGAATCCATCCATACGATTTTTGGACAAAGTGAATCCATCCATACGATTTTTGGACAAAGTGAATCCATCCATACGACTTTCGGGCAAAGTGAATCCATCCATACGATTTTTGGACAAAGTGCATCCATCCATACGATTTTTGGACAAAGTGAATCCATCCATACGATTTTTGGACAAAGTGAATCCATCCATACGATTTTTGGACAAAGTGAATCCATCCATACGATTTTTGGACAAAGTGAATCCATCCATACGATTTTTGGACAAAGTGAATCCATCCATACGATTTTTGGACAAAGTGAATCCATCCATACGATTTTTGGACAAAGTGAATCCATCCATACGATTTTTGGACAAAGTGAATCCATCCATACGATTTTTGGACAAAGTGAATCCATCCATACGACTTTTGGACAAAGTGAATCCATCCATACGACTTTGGGGCAAAGTGAATCCATCCATACGACTTTTGGACAAAGTGAATCCATCAAACTCTTCCATAAAAAACTCCTAGTGAATCCATCCATACGATTTTTGGACAAAGTGAATCCATCCATACGATTTTTGGACAAAGTGAATCCATCCATACGACTTTTGGACAAAGTGAATCCATCCATACGATTTTTGGACAAAGTGAATCCATCCACACGACTTTTGGGCAAAGTGAATCCATCCATACGACTTTTGGACAAAGTGAATCCATCCATACGATTTTTGGACAAAGTGAATCCATCCATACGACTTTTGGGCAAAGTGAACCCATCAAACTCTTCCATAAAAAACTCCTAGTGAATCCATCCATACGATTTCCCCCCAAACTCTTCCGTAAAAATCTCAAACTCTTCCGTAAAAAACTCAAACTGTTCCGTAAAAAACTCCTAGTGAATCCATCCATACGATTTTTGGACAAAGTGAATCCATCCATACGATTTTTGGACAAAGTGAATCCATCCATACGATTTTTGGACAAAGTGAATCCATCAAACTCTTCCATAAAAAACTCCTAGTGAATCCATCCATACGATTTTTGGACAAAGTGAATCCATCAAACTCTTCCATAAAAAACTCCTAGTGAATCCATCCATACGATTTTTGGACAAAGTGAATCCATCCATACGACTTTTGGGCAAAGTGAATCCATCCATACGATTTTTGGACAAAGTGAATCCATCCATACGATTTTTGGACAAAGTGAATCCATCCATACGACTTTCGGGCAAAGTGAATCCATCCATACGATTTTTGGACAAAGTGCATCCATCCATACGATTTTTGGACAAAGTGAATCCATCCATACGATTTTTGGACAAAGTGAATCCATCCATACGATTTTTGGACAAAGTGAATCCATCCATACGATTTTTGGACAAAGTGAATCCATCCATACGATTTTTGGACAAAGTGAATCCATCCATACGATTTTTGGACAAAGTGAATCCATCCATACGATTTTTGGACAAAGTGAATCCATCCATACGACTTTCGGGCAAAGTGAATCCATCCATACGATTTTTGGACAAAGTGCATCCATCCATACGATTTTTGGACAAAGTGAATCCATCCATACGATTTTTGGACAAAGTGAATCCATCCATACGATTTTTGGACAAAGTGAATCCATCCATACGATTTTTGGACAAAGTGAATCCATCCATACGATTTTTGGACAAAGTGAATCCATCCATACGATTTTTGGACAAAGTGAATCCATCCATACGATTTTTGGACAAAGTGAACCCATCAAACTCTTCCGTAAAAATCTCAAACTGTTCCGTAAAAAACTCCTAGTGAATCCATCCATACGATTTTTGGACAAAGTGAATCCATCCATACGACTTTTGGGCAAAGTGAATCCATCCACACGATTTTTGGACAAAGTGAATCCATCCATACGATTTTTGGACAAAGTGAATCCATCCATACGATTTTTGGACAAAGTGAATCCATCCATACGATTTTTGGACAAAGTGAATCCATCCATACGACTTTTGGACAAAGTGAATCCATCCATACGATTTTTGGACAAAGTGAATCCATCCATACGATTTTTGGACAAAGTGAATCCATCCATACGACTTTTGGGCAAAGTGAATCCATCCATACGACTTTTGGACAAAGTGAATCCATCCATACGATTTCCCCCCAAACTCTTCCGTAAAAATCTCAAACTCTTCCGTAAAAATCTCAAACTGTTCCGTAAAAAACTCCTAGTGAATCCATCCATACGATTTCCCCCCAAACTCTTCCGTAAAAATCTCAAACTCTTCCGTAAAAAACTCAAACTGTTCCGTAAAAAACTCCTAGTGAATCCATCCATACGATTTTTGGACAAAGTGAATCCATCCATACGATTTTTGGACAAAGTGAATCCATCCATACGACTTTTGGACAAAGTGAATCCATCAAACTCTTCCATAAAAAACTCCTAGTGAATCCATCCATACGATTTTTGGACAAAGTGAATCCATCCATACGATTTTTGGACAAAGTGAATCCATCCATACGATTTTTGGACAAAGTGAATCCATCCATACGACTTTTGGGCAAAGTGAATCCATCCATACGACTTTTGGACAAAGTGAATCCATCCATACGATTTTTGGACAAAGTGAATCCATCCATACGACTTTGGGGCAAAGTGAATCCATCCATACGATTTTTGGACAAAGTGAATCCATCCATACGACTTTTGGACAAAGTGAATCCATCAAACTCTTCCATAAAAAACTCCTAGTGAATCCATCCATACGATTTTTGGACAAAGTGAATCCATCCATACGACTTTTGGGCAAAGTGAATCCATCCATACGAGTTTTGGGCAAAGTGAATCCATCCATACGACTTTTGGGCAAAGTGAATCCATCCATACGACTTTTGGACAAAGTGAATCCATCCATACGATTTTTGGACAAAGTGAATCCATCCATACGACTTTGGGGCAAAGTGAATCCATCCATACGACTTTTGGACAAAGTGAATCCATCCATACGATTTTTGGACAAAGTGAATCCATCCATACGATTTTTGGACAAAGTGAATCCATCCATACGACTTTTGGACAAAGTGAATCCATCCATACGATTTTTGGACAAAGTGAATCCATCCATACGATTTTTGGACAAAGTGAATCCATCCATACGATTTTTGGACAAAGTGAATCCATCCATACGACTTTTGGGCAAAGTGAATCCATCCATGCGAATTTTGGACAAAGTGAATCCATCCATACGATTTTTGGACAAAGTGAATCCATCCATACGATTTTTGGACAAAGTGAATCCATCCATACGACTTTGGGGCAAAGTGAATCCATCCATACGACTTTTGGACAAAGTGAATCCATCAAACTCTTCCATAAAAAACTCCTAGTGAATCCATCCATACGATTTTTGGACAAAGTGAATCCATCAAACTCTTCCATAAAAAACTCCTAGTGAATCCATCCATACGATTTTTGGACAAAGTGAATCCATCCATACGACTTTTGGGCAAAGTGAATCCATCCATACGATTTTTGGACAAAGTGAATCCATCCATACGACTTTCGGGCAAAGTGAATCCATCCATACGATTTTTGGACAAAGTGCATCCATCCATACGATTTTTGGACAAAGTGAATCCATCCATACGATTTTTGGACAAAGTGAATCCATCCATACGATTTTTGGACAAAGTGAATCCATCAAACTCTTCCATAAAAAACTCCTAGTGAATCCATCCATACGATTTTTGGACAAAGTGAATCCATCCATACGACTTTCGGGCAAAGTGAATCCATCCATACGATTTTTGGACAAAGTGAATCCATCCATACGATTTTTGGACAAAGTGCATCCATCCATACGATTTTTGGACAAAGTGAATCCATCCATACGATTTTTGGACAAAGTGAATCCATCCATACGATTTTTGGACAAAGTGAATCCATCCATACGATTTTTGGACAAAGTGAATCCATCCATACGATTTTTGGACAAAGTGAATCCATCCATACGACTTTGGGGCAAAGTGAATCCATCCATACGACTTTTGGACAAAGTGAATCCATCCATACGATTTTTGGACAAAGTGAATCCATCCATACGATTTTTGGACAAAGTGAATCCATCCATACGACTTTGGGGCAAAGTGAATCCATCCATACGACTTTTGGACAAAGTGAATCCATCAAACTCTTCCATAAAAAACTCCTAGTGAATCCATCCATACGATTTTTGGACAAAGTGAATCCATCAAACTCTTCCATAAAAAACTCCTAGTGAATCCATCCATACGATTTTTGGACAAAGTGAATCCATCCATACGACTTTTGGGCAAAGTGAATCCATCCATACGATTTTTGGACAAAGTGAATCCATCCGTACGACTTTCGGGCAAAGTGAATCCATCCATACGATTTTTGGACAAAGTGCATCCATCCATACGATTTTTGGACAAAGTGAATCCATCCATACGATTTTTGGACAAAGTGAATCCATCCATACGATTTTTGGACAAAGTGAATCCATCAAACTCTTCCATAAAAAACTCCTAGTGAATCCATCCATACGATTTTTGGACAAAGTGAATCCATCCATACGACTTTCGGGCAAAGTGAATCCATCCATACGATTTTTGGACAAAGTGAATCCATCCATACGATTTTTGGACAAAGTGCATCCATCCATACGATTTTTGGACAAAGTGAATCCATCCATACGATTTTTGGACAAAGTGAATCCATCCATACGATTTTTGGACAAAGTGAATCCATCCATACGATTTTTGGACAAAGTGAATCCATCCATACGATTTTTGGACAAAGTGAATCCATCCATACGATTTTTGGACAAAGTGAATCCATCCATACGATTTTTGGACAAAGTGAATCCATCCATACGATTTTTGGACAAAGTGCATCCATCCATACGATTTTTGGACAAAGTGAATCCATCCATACGATTTTTGGACAAAGTGAATCCATCCATACGACTTTCGGGCAAAGTGAATCCATCCATACGACTTTTGCACAAAGTGAATCCAACAAGAGCATTCCGTTTTTAGCTGGTGGACACGAAGGACCATTCCGTTTTTAGCTGGTGGACACGAAGGACCATTGCGTTTTTAGCTGGTGGACACGAAGGAGCACTCCGTTTTTAGCTGGTGGACACGAAGGAGCACTCCGTTTTTAGCTGGTGGACCGGTCAAACTAAAAAGCCGGTCAAACTCCTCGGCCCTAAAAAGCCGGTCAAACTCCTCGGCCCTAAAAAGCCGGTCAAACTCCTCGGCCCTAAAAAGCCGGTCAAACTCCTCGGCCCTAAAAAGCCGGTCAAACTCCTCGGCCCTAAAAAGCCGGTCAAACTCCTCGGCCCTAAAAAGCCGGTCAAACTCCTCGGCCCTAAAAAGCCGGTCAAACTCCTCGGCCCTAAAAAGCCGGTCAAACTCCTCGGCCCTAAAAAGCCGGTCAAACTCCTCGGCCCTAAAAAGCCGGTCAAACTCCTCGGCCCTAAAAAGCCGGTCAAACTTCTCGGCCCTAAGAAGCCGGTCAAACTTCTCGGCCCTAAGAAGCCGGTCAAACTCCTCGGCCCTAAGAAGCCGGTCAAACTTCTCGGCCCTAAGAAGCCGGTCAAACTTCTCGGCCCTAAGAAGCCGGTCAAACTTCTCGGCCCTAAGAAGCCGGTCAAACTTCTCGGCCCTAAGAAGCCGGTCAAACTTCTCGGCCCTAAGAAGCCGGTCAAACTTCTCGGCCCTAAGAAGCCGGTCAAACTCCTGGGCTAAAAAAAGCCCACGATTAACCCCGGGTGGCTATCATCATGGGGGGTACCCCTTGGGTCAAAAAATTGAGGTTCCATTTTGATGGAAATATCTATCGGATCTTCTTGGTCAGGAAAAACACGAAACCAGGCCGAAGAATAAGCTTTTCCAAAGTCTGTCGTCACAAAACTATCATAGTTTTGTGGCTATCATAGTTTTGTGGCAGAACATAACTATTGGTTTAAACCAATATCACTACAAATTTTCGATCTTGAACTCAGTCTCTCTCCCTACTCTTTCGGGCGAGCTTTCTATAATTTTAGATGTTGGTTTCCCTTGGTTTTATCTTCTATTTCCCCATATCAGATTAGAAAGAAAGGCAAAAAAAAATATTTTTCACACTTTTCAAGTTTTTACGCTCTTTCGAATAGTATAGGTCTCTAGTCAAAAATCCAGCCTAAAGTAACATTCCCTTGTAAGTTTCCGGTCAAAAAGCGATATTTTAACGCTCAAACCCCCTTGTTTTCACAGTTTCAGTTTCTAACATTACTGTTGACGCTCGTTCGAACGGAATGTAGGATTCGCTTCGGGAGTATACCGTAAACTAAAAAGGTTCCCTTGCAAGATGGCCAGAGGGTACAGAGCGTGATTTGGGTTTACGCAGAGCACATGCCAAGCCCTTTTTTTTATTTTGATGGCATAACTTTTTATAATAAAGTTGTTTGCACTGCGGTTATCGATTATATTATTGTCCCATTATCCTGGCCAACACATTGCATACGACCTCTGGTCTAATCACTGTGGTTTAATTGATGGCTTGGGCCTGGCCTGAGCCGAAATGTTGCGTGAAATTAACGTTGTTAAGTGTTCTGAACGGTGTTCATGAATTTTTACAGGGGCTTTCCACGTTCTCACTTATTCCGGCATCGAGAGATTTTTACTGGCCGGTCTGGCGGCGATTTTTAGCTGCGATAGGCGGCGTCGTTCCTCTGCCCTGTTGCTTGCCGCTTTCTCGTCACTTTTATCCTATCCTATCCTTCAATTATGGTCATTGTCAAGGTATTTTTTCCTTATTTTTTGTTAAATTTATGAATACGAATGGCAAATACGGGCATGGGGCATCCGGGTCCAGCGCTTAAGTAAACTCGGTGATAGAGTGTGAACTGTCACAAGATTTGATAGGCAAGAGAAAGTGATTAGTTTTATTGGTCTAAAGCTCTATATCCTATTCACCCAGCTTTTTATTTCCGAAAAACGTTTTCAAAAAACATAGCCATTAAAAATAGCAAGGTGCCATTCATTTTTTCCAGACGGTCGCGAGGAAAAGAAAGATGTTATTTGAAATGCCGACAGGAATCCGAGAGGCCGTTGCAGTTTCCTTTCTTTTCGATTTTTGCGTCATCATCCTGCCGTTTAAAGGAACTCTGAGGGACCCGGGGAGCATACTGTAGATTTTCGCGAGCTTTCTCAAAGCCCGGGAAAACGCATTCCTGATCTACGCGTTTCGTTATGTTTTTTTCAGTTGATTTCTATAAGACCACAATTTGTTATGGCTAATTAATATCAATCACGTCAAAAAATTACCAAAAAATACCAAAACAAGGCCAAAAACGCAAATGCGTTCAAAATTCAAACACGCGCCAAAGGCGATAGGACGCTTGTGAGCGCAGTCGTGGTGAGACCTTTGCGCTCAAGCCGAGGTCCCTCAGAGTTCCTTTAAAGGCCGCTACTGGGATTTCATAAGAAGTGTCCGCGTTTTGAAGCGCATTCCGTCTTATTTGATAATGGATTAGTACCCGCGAAGATTAAACGCTCATTTGATGAAAGATAATAAAAGCTGTTTAGTCATCGAGTGATATTCTGAAGTAATGAGGAGACAAATCGCGTTTTTAGGAGTATCGGATTGTTCTCCCTCTAACAGTGGAAGAGTTCAGAAAGGGGCAGCTATACGCCGTTGCGGAATGCAGCAAAAATGAAACTGGTGGCGGAGAAGGAGCAGAGGTTTCTGTCTATCGATGTTCAACTATAAATCGAAGAAATTACAGTTCGTAGAGCAACGAGAATTCGAAAGTGATGAACTGTTGGTGGGCACTACGGTGAAAGGAACCTACACTTATAAAATTTATCGTCTACAATCAAAAGCGCCATGGGTTCTTCAAAAAGTTGGTCTTCGTTGACTAAACTAAGATAAGCTAATTATTAAGGCACTTCCGATGGAAGCCTTTGAAGTGCATGAAGAAAGTTGGAATGCCTACCCCTATTGTAAAACAATAATTACGGTAAGAAGTAGCTCAACAAAAGGAAAAATCGTTTAGAATCCAGGATATATGAAGGAAAATATGAGTCTAACAATTGAAAGCATCCATCTCCCGGATAATGGCTCTTCAGAAAACGTAAATAATTCCAGTGCCACCCAAATACGAGGCGTTTAGCCGTTGAATGCTGGAAAACGAGACATAATTCACGTCGACATTTGCTCGGACGAGTTGCTAAACAAGAAGGATTATCAAGTTTGGAGTGATCCGAAGATTTTCGAATCCGAGAAGAACCAAAGAGGACCGTTAAAGAAAAACTGGAGGGCCGCGTCGTCTCCGGTTGGTTACTGTTGTTTATCCAAAATATAAAAAATATAGACGCTAGAAGGTCAAAACAATTTCGATTAGTTTCCAGACTTTGTTCTCAAAATGTCATAGCCGCTTTCCAAGGGGAAATTTGTGGGTTTCCCGGCCTATTACCATTTTGTGACCAAACATGCCTGTTTTTCAAGATACTCCAAAAATTCCGTTAAAAATGAAGTATGACTTCACTTTTCAGGTCATGTGTGCCTACAAACTGGTGTCTATCAACTTTAAATGGACTGGATTAACCCATCTCGTAGAGAAAACGGTCCAGAAACAATATCCTCGAATATTTTCAAAGTTCCACAGGTATTCTTCTCAATTTTTTTAATACAAATCACTTTAGGGAAGCCTACTGTTGGCTAGACAAGTGGGCGGACCTCACGATGTTTGAAATTCGAGAGCTAGAAGAGAGGACAGCTGAAGAATTGAGACGGCAATTGTTGGAAGATGAGAAACGCGGCAGTACCTGTGATGAGACAAGAAATAATGCCTAGTAAACATTTTTATTTTCTCTCAATAGTCGCTCTTATAATTCGAAAGTGTCGGGGTCACGATGGTTGAGCCGCCGTCCACAACGAGACAATGCCCCACAATGTAGGAAGATGTCTTCCTATCGGAGAGGAACGCAATCGCCTCGGCGATCTCTCTCGGCTTCCCGGCTCTTCCTAACGGCGTGCTGTTTGAATCTTGGCAGAGATTCATTTCCAACTGAAATTGACTCTTGTTTGAGATCGCCAAAAGTTAGTAACCTTCTGAATGTCCGAATCACTGGCTCCTTGTTTTTTCATTATATCCGTGGTAATTATACCGGGGCTAAAATTTCCACCCTTTCCAAGTGTTTCAAATAACCCACTTGACAGCGTTTATTCTTATTCCTTTGGGGGCATAAGTGGCGGCCAGGCTTCGGGTCAACTGGTTCAGGGCAGCTTTTGTCATACCGTAATACGGTAGCGGGAGAAACTGAAACAATACTTATTCTTAAAAACTTCTTTAAATCGCTACAGTGCCCTCTTCTGAAAGCCTCTCTTAATTTAAACAGGACTAACCGCGAAAGGCAGCCCAGCAATACTGGAGACCATTACGATCTCTCCATGACTTTTGAGCAGGTGAGGAATAGCCAGACGGGTCAATCTTGTAATACTGTAACCAATATGATTGTATCTTCCCTCGATCTAACCTGCGTAAATTGAGATTCATAACATAGTCGTACACGTCCATGTCCGATTCAAATCCAGCCGTTTTCGTATTATCAGGAGCAGCTCCCGCAGCATTATTCACCAAAATGTCAAGTTTCCCGAATTTGTCAATAGTCGACTTGATTAGATTCTCTTGTAATTTTTCATTTGTCAGATCTCCCTGGATTTCAAGGAGGGTCTCATCTGTAGCGCCGGCAGCATGGAGAGCATCTCGTGTTTCCTTAAAATTCAATTTTTCGGCAGTTCTTTTTTCTCCTACCTTGAGAGACTGGGGGCTTCGTCCGCAGTAGGTCACTTTAGCTCCTTGTTCCACAAAAAGACGCGCTGTTTCCCTTCCAATTCCAGTACTGGAACCTGGAATATGTAATTTAGAACGGGAAAAAGAAAGAAACTTGCCTGTAATGATGGCGACCTTCCCCTCAAAACGTAGCGCAGTCATGACAGCAGGAACAGACAGCTAAACTGACTCTTATTGGAGGGTTTAAGTAGGAAAGCGACGCCGATAAACAGCAAGAAGGTTAAAGATCGTATGGTGCCCAGTCTTTTCGACTGATAAACACATTCTGGCAGGGGATTACCCTATAATCTCGTGAAGCGCTCTTCTCTCATCGAAGAACAGTCTCGCAGAGAGGGAGGAATATTCAAGATGATTCTTTATTCTTTTAGGATTTCAATAAAAGGGTAAAAATTATAGGAAAAGGGGTGGTGTACTCAATAGAGATAGTTTATTACTTATTTATCACTTTATAAAATGACCAATTCAACAAATCGAAAAATATCAGCTGCCAGCTGTTCGCTCGTTTCTAAACTATGGAAAAGGCCTCCCTTGTCCATCGTGAGCACCCGCGTCAGATTTAAAAATTGATGCTGTAAAATACTCTCAGTACTTCTCCATGGTGCATCAGCCGTTTGCAAAACCGACGTAGGAACAGTAACTTGGAACCTGAACTCCTATTTCCATTTTAAAGGCAGTTTCTCACCGTTCTTTGATTCTTTCCCTGTTGTGCATTACCGTAAGCGCTGATGGTAAACTGTCCGTCAGCCAGTAGAGGTAGCAAACTGTGGCTAGCTCATCAAATGTAAACTGTTCGTTTAATGGTTTCTCCCTCGTTGATCCAACATCCCAAAAGTGCATAATTATTCCACACTGGCTAAGGGGGCTGTCTTGAATCGTAGCAGCTAAATAAACTATCAGTAGCATTTCTAGGCAATTTTTAGGTAGGAAAATATGTAGGGAATCTCGGGGACTGGCTAATGGAAAGCCGGGATCCGATCCGATTTTAAGATTCATGGGATACTGTTATTGGATCATAAACTTACCGGCAAAATGAGATTTTTCAATGGATCGAAACTGCGGCAGCCAGAAGAAATCCCAAAGTGATGTACCATCGGAGAGGTAGAGATACTTCAGAGCAGTCTAGATAGGCAACCATTTACAGTAATAGGAAATGATAACCTTTGTGTTGAAGAATATCGGAACAAAAGGATTGCTCAAATGCAAACCTCTGACATTCTTATCCACAGCCGCCATAATTGTGGCAATCTCTGCTCCCAGTTCTGAAGTAAATTTTGGATTTTATCCCTATGGAAAGCGGGTACGTTCATTTCCATGAATGAAGTACTCTGATATTCCGATGTTCTTCATCAGTCCGATTAAAAGACGAGCAGAGTGCAGAGGCGAAAAGTCTAAAGGGAATTTTATGGTTTATTCTGTAAAGAGAGAGAACAAACCTTGATCTTCAGGCATATCGGAGAATATAAACCCGGGCAGACTGGGGACAATTACATCGAAGAGGAAGGGTTTATGCACTCCGAAGTCAAAGTTAAAACGACGCGGGTTGGAGAGAAATGGGATGATCTGAACACTGCTCATTTATTCATTTGACAGGGGGCTGGACCGCCAATATTGACCCTCTTGGTTTATTTTATAGAATACGGTACCCTACCTTGTAGAAATCCCAATAAGCTCCAGGAAAACCATGTAGTAGAACGATGGGCACTACTTGAGCTCCTTGTGGTGGAGAAATCGAAATTCGGAGGAAATGAATATCCACCCGGTCTACTTCTGTTCTGAATAGTTTAGAAGATTGCTATATTCCGTTTCCACACAAGGTGGAGACGCTTCGGGACCTTTTACCGAAAGATGACCCGGGGTTTTTGGATTTGTGAAGAAATTGAAAATAAGGAACATTTGACGGCAAAATGGTCAAAATACGCATTGGAAACGGATAATAAGAGACAGACAAAGAGTAATTTATTCTATGAGAATGAGCTAAAGGGAAACTTACTTGTACTGCTTGAAAGTGTTCAGAAATCGTTCATGCTGTTTCCAATCGTAGTCTATCATGACTTTTGTCAAATTTCTCCAGAAACTGCTAGCAGTCTTGGGTAATTTCTCTATCCCGTCTTTCAATCTTGACGTTGTTTTTTCTATTCTATACTACAGTAAGCTGAGCAATTAAAGGAAAACCTTTCATGTTCTATGTCAATGGAAAAGGGCCGTATTTCGGAGTGTCCATCACTGGCAGATAACAGTCTCTAAAAAGAGAAATTGACAGGTTCTTTCGTGTAAATACCTCAGTTATATCCGAGGGAATATTTATAATATTCACAGAATCAAGCCATATCTTAAAAAGAAGCGAAGAAATAATAGCGCTTAGAATAAAAAGGAGCAGAGGAGACCTCGGCAGCATTGTTTGTGCTGAGTGACCCGGCACTGCCAGCCGTGGACGGCAAATAGACGGAGGTGATCCGTTGACTACAGTCCTCTCCCATCTCTTAGGTAATTCCCGCCAAGAATCGGAATACATATTATTTACCAGGTAATCATGCCTGTTTTCCCCCCTTGGGTCTGATGACCGCAGCTTTCTGTCCCAACAGCCTCCACCAGGCTTATCTCGCCTATTGTAATCTTTGTTACGCTCCGGTTAACGCCCTTCATTTCGAGGAACCACATTCCGTGCCTATTCTAGATAAGCCAGGATTGTAGCTGAATAAGATCCTACCACTTTCACTCCTTCCAGGAAACCCCCCGCTCCTCCTACTCCTCTGCCTCCAAAGAAATTCCATGATTACTCCCACTAATGACTCATTCAGTTCAATATATTTCGAAATCTATATTTTAGTGAATTTGCACAGAGATTACGGTAACCATCAGTTCTTCCAAAAAGCGTTCATTATCCCTTAAAAAATGAGCGATGATTTTCTTGTGAAAAGCCGCCCAGTCGTTGTGTTCTATTTGCCTAAAGGGTGTGTCGAAGGTCTCCGTCGAAGAGCGTTATCTCCTCATCGATTATTCCTCTTTAAACTGAGAGCGTCATTCATTTTATTCATATTTATTTATGTCCTTTTGAGCGTTCTATTTTTTAAATATCTTCAGCGCCGCTCTTCTCTTACTTTCTCTCAAAGATCGGATATTTCCACAGCGACGAGAAAACGGTTTTATTTGAGAGGAAAAACAAGGGGGCCTTTTCTTACTGTAATTGCTTAAAAGTGGCCATTTCATTATATTTCTTCATAATACTTTCCATTAAACCACGAGAATGTCACGCGCTTGATTACGGCATACCTCTTCCCCCAAAACAGAAGTCCAAATGTCTCATTTAATCATATTTTTACTATTATCCCCCTTCCAATTTTAAGCGCTTTCAGTTCATTTCAATCTGAAGGCTCGATAAAAGGAGTAAAGAAATAGATGGAGGCCTCCGTGGCCATTGTTCAACTGAGGCAGAGTGCCTGGTCCGATCGGATGAATTCGTCACCTCATGACTATGACATAATTGTCCTGGATGAGATCTCCCGCCCAAGTACAAGCTATGCTAAACCGCGTGGGCAAGAGGGTCAGGTTTGTCCTCCCCCCTTCCCCGCGTATCTATAGGTAGTATGTGAATTCCCGGACTACAGTAGGAAGCCATACAGTCGGAAAGACGGTCGTCTCCCTGCCGAAGTTTCGCATCGAAAATGAGCAGCTCAGTCTATCTGATGCTGTTTTAGAAGCCCTGGCTAATAAAACAAAGTAAGGAGTATCATTAAAGGCTAAAATATATAGAGTACTTTTAGGGTACAGTATCGTAGAGCAGTTGTCGTGCCGCTCTTTGACGACAGGCCTAATTCCACTAGCAAAGGTCAGGTTATACCGGGGACGGCGTTGATCTGCGCTCCTGCCTTGATGCAAGGTTTGTCAGCTACTGTCTAGGCCTTCGATCCTTCCAGATAAGATACAGTACCCCTACGGGCGATTGGAAAATCTAGCCCGGTTGGTGAATATGTGTCATAATTCCCCGGAAACGATGGAAGTACAAACTAGACACATGTTGCTGAGATTGGATGAGTAAGTTAAATATTTCGATTGATAAGAAAAACAACGTTGAAGGTGGATAGGCCAGTCACAATGTATGAATCCGCATTTTTTGGCTTCTCTTTTTGTTCGTCCAGCAAGTTCGCAAAGAGTTTTACGCTGTTCACATAACCCAGCTTATGTAGGAGATGAACACGATAAATGTCTTCGATATATACAAAAGTGAGCTTTAGTTATTGGTCACAAATGAGGTCACAATTACAGAAACCTCGGAAGTACAAAGTCTATCGGCTCTTCCGTCGATTTGGACGAAAAAGTCCGGATTGGCAACCTGGTGCGGGTTCAAATGATGACCTATAACAAGTGCAATACCTTCGTGTTAAATCCACTATTCTGCTGGCTACCGTATGGCAAAACAGAGGTTCCGGAGTACTTTGCCGCTTCAAAGAAGTTTCGGAAGAAGAGCAGCGCCTCTCCTTCTTTGCACGAATTCTCCGGGAGGTTTCCTCTTCACCGAGCTGCTTATATCGGAGACGACCAGGCTATTGAGTAAGCACCCGAGGAAAACATACTGAAAGAAGGATATTTAAGAACCCTGTTAGCCAGAGGCCATCCGGTAAATGAACTTGATAATTACTCATGGACTGCCCTGCATTATGCTTGCTTTTATGGTCACTCTAGCGTTGTCAACATCCTGCTGACCGAAGGAAAGGCTGACGTTGGTCTTCATTTAATTTAAAACCACTTTTTTTAGGTGAATTCTCAGAATAAAGGACTAGCTACTCCGTTGCACTTCGCGGCAATGTCTGGAAATGCCCGGCTGGTTGAGTTGATGCTGAGCCATGCTAAAATTAATAAGGTACCGTTCTACCAATAGCAGCTATAAAATGTCGCAGGATCTGAAAAATATCGATGGTCGGAGTGCCCTGGATTTATGTGAAAGTGTCCCAAAACAGCAATGGCAAGAAGTGGCAAAACTTCTCCGAGATTGGAAGGAGATTGAGAAGATACAGGTGATTAAATTGGCTGAAAAGGGGGAGGAAAAGGTTTAGGTGGACTTCATAGAGGCTGGAAGTGTGATGGTCCTGAGTGATAATCGTGACGAGACCACAGCCGATCAAATTATTGCCCAGCTCACAAAAGAAGTCAAAATATCGTCTTCAGCCGCCAAAATCTTTGGCCTTTGGGTATGCTCCGAGTCTCTTGGTACAACTACTTCACTCTCTTCCTATTAAAAATGAAATTCAGCTCTCCAACTGAAGGGAAATCACAAAATCTCACAACATTTGAATGTGCAAAAGTGGCGCCTAAACGTGGCCAAGTGGACAGGCCGGGAAGATTCGAAGGAAACGCCTCATTTGGTCTTCAAGCGAAATGCCCACGCTACTCTAGAAATGGAAGAACGACTCGAGGTACAGGTACAATTGTATCTTTATTGTATCTCGTATCTTTATTCGAAAAAAACACAAGACTAGCGAGAAAGAACCGGGAATACAGTACCCAAAAAAACGAACGAGATTGCCTACAGAGTTGAGCAACTGATATGTGTCTAGAGGAGATAAACGAGCCCTTTTGTACAGTAACCTTCAAGGATGATTAGAAAAATGAGAAGAGAACCAAGGAAGCCGTCCAGATGAGGGCAGGGGAAGAGTTACACCGTCCTTGATCACAGGATTCGCTGCAGACCTCCACGAAAATTGGAAGACCATCTCGTCGATTTTCCTCTTTATTGTTCAGCAAATGACGGACCTAATATTTGAAATCAAGACCGTTTTTCTTAGACAACTCCCACCTTTCGATTAATCTTAGCATTGTAGAGTGTACAGCCGGTGTCGTCTTCCTTTGTTCCGCAGCGTCTCTCTGTTACCGTTCTCTCTGAAAATCACCTCACTTTTTGGTTTTTGGCTATTTTGGGTCCCCCGAGGAGTTCCCATTAGAATATTGCCTGGAATCGAGGGGTATTTACCAAATATTCCCCTGCGTTTGGTCCAAAACGTCTAAAAAGGTGGCCCGCTATATCTCCAGACGGTAAAACGGTTAATTGTGCAGTAGAGGCGGATGAAACGGCCGTTAAAACGGTGGATGCGCATAGTTTCGGCCCCTTTGTGACCTTCATCAAATCCTTCGGGCGCAAGATAACACTGAGCATCTTCTAATTACGCTAGCCGGCTAGGATATGCTTATGTGTGCAAAGTGGAATGTAACTCCCCGGGGAGATGGCGAATTTCATATGCTGGGGGGCTCTCTTGCTGAAAGGCGTGTGAATAGCCGACGACAGATGAGAGAACGCCCTCACGAAAATACTCAAGGAAATAATCATTCCATATGTTTTTCTTTTGTTCCCACCAGGGAGAGAAGGGCAGAAGAAGAGCGCTGGCTATAATTGCCCCAGCAATCCTCTTTCTTAATAAGTGTGTACCTCATATCTGTGGCCCGTTTAATTGCCACAAATTGCTGTGGTGAGACGCTATGGCCTTCTATTTCTTTTTCCGGCGCCGAGAGGGCGAGAGGGGGAGACTGCAGAGAGGGAAATGCCCCATGGGAAAGGAAACAGCGGTTATTAGGGGGCAAAAATAATCTCCGGAGCCTAAGCAAATGCTCTAAATATTTATAAAAGACCCGCTCCCAGATTGAGTATAATCCTTCTCAAAACAACTTTCATGTTAGAGGGGAGGATCCAAAACCACGTGGTTCGCTTTTACCCACCTGTATCGCCCCCGCTCCTGAACCAGCTGACAATACAATGTGTGTGACTTCTATTCGAGCAGGACGTCGGTTCCAAGTCGCCCTGTTGACACATCTCCACATGTCGCTCGTGTTCCTCTTCCGAATACCACTTCCCGCTCATATCACACTGTATACAGTCCAGACTTCTTCCTGCAAAAAGGGAGAAAGTTGCTTCCAATTGTTTTAAATAGACTAGCCGCTGTCCTTTTTACGACCCGCTCGTGGCCAGTGGCCTTTTGTGTGTTCTCCCTAATTAAACCGAGGAAGCCGCCAGCCGTCGTGTTCCCGGTAATTGGGAGACAAAATTTCGTTTTCTAGCTTGAAATACCCATTTTCTGACTCGTACCTAAGTGTAGTAGGGCGAGGAGTAGGATTAACTGACGTAGGCAGTGTAACATAGCCTGAAAAGGTGGAAATTCATACAAAAAGGGAAGAAGAAAGAAAAATGAGAGTATTTTCAGGCAAGCAAGCACGAGTTCGCGATTTCTCTTCTCTTCGACGAGGCGCGATTCCATTTCCTCAATGGTCACTATCCCTGTGATGAGAAGCAGACCATTCTCCTGGCCAAACTAATAGCCAAGATTCTCTATGGAAAAGGCAGCACGCTAAGGTAAGAGAGAGGAATTAAATCGGTTGGAAAACTATTAGGAGAGCTCCCAGTATTATGCTAATGAGGCGGACTGGCTATGAAGTGCCGGACACCGCAATATGTTGCGTTCTCGCTGGCTCCGCCCTCTCTAGGGAGAAATTGCGGTTAAAGAGAAGTAGAGGGCTATGAGGTCATCAATTGTGTATTGTAAGGAGCTGTAGTTTTGAAACCTTCCTGATGACTAGACGAAAAAAGAAGACGCAATTTATGCTTGAGCGAATAACAACAGAAAACAGCTCAGCTTAGACGGGAGCCCTCCTAAGCCTCACAGAATCTCTAAGCAGGAGAAAAAACTCGAGATTTAAATATTTTGGTGATACAAAGAAAAAAAGTGTAATTAAATTTGAACAATTTTTGTGGAACTTGAAAATAACCCCGCTAAATGGTTCTGGCCCCCTGATTTACCGGGTTTCCGAGTCGAAAGCAACTTTTTTACCCCAAGATTTCCTATTTTTCCATTTTACTCGCGAAAAAAACGCAACAGAAGCCCATATGGTCCATTGCCGATGAAAAGGAACCGCACTTTTGTCAAAAAATGATCATGGCTTCCTGATTCTCAGTGACGAAATTGAAAATCAGGATATTTTTGCCAGAAAAATGGATAAAAGGTCTCGAAACGGGGCTCTTCCCGTTAATGATGGACTATATTTTTCTGTTAGAAGGTTTCCCGGGGGAAATTATCCCACTCTCTTTGTCCTACTATCAGGATCTGTTTTTCGCGCATTTTGTCCCAACAGACACGCAGCTGTCCTGTCACCTGCATCCAAAAAAAGCGGGGGATTCTTGAATCATCCCACCACCCCCGGGTCTCTCTTCCACTACTCGCTGGAATATCCTCACAATCATCAAAAATTCCGTCGAGTCAGAAATTCCACTGGTCACTAATGGAAGAAGAGGGGTCACTAGCGGTCAGTTTCCCAAGCGTTCTATATAAGTTAATTAAAACATGAATATTCGCGGGAGGGGGGAGAAGGGGAGTGAGAGAGACAATCGCGAGGTTGATTATGGATGCGTCAGGGTTATTAAGGGTACTGGGGTTGGAACACACACACACGGCGACGACCACACGGCATGGCGTGCCGGTACTAATCAGAGTCATTTCGAGAGAAAAAAACGGGAGAGGGGATGTTGACCAGTTACTTTGAACTAGTTGTTATTCGTGAAAATGATCGTTCGGAAAATGAAAAAGGTCCCGGGGGAGGGCTCTCCTCTCCGGGGGTAAATGGTCCGAAAGGAGGGGGCCAAGGGGTTGGATGGTGTGTTTACCCTGAGGAGACCTTCCGGTAGACTCCCAGGCAGATTAAGGTGGTGTTAATTAGACAGTTTTAAGAGGGGGAATAAATCCTCAACAACACACAGCCAGGCGGACAAATAAAAGTCGAATCCAGCTGTATATTGAGAAGAGATTTTTAGCAACAGAGCGAAAAAAAGAGGAGCCAGAGGCGTAGCGCTAATCCCGGATTATAGGGCTCGCCCCCAGCAGGTGGAGTCAAGCATTTTCTTCTCTCTTTCCCACCTTTCCCCCTCTCTCCTTCATCCCCCGGCCAGCAGACAGGTGCTGCAGCTGGGATCATGACAAACAGAAGATTTCTCATTTCCATAACTCTCATTAGCATAGAGGCCCACACACAGGCGCGCAAGGTACGAGCGGGGCGGGATGAGGATGGCGTAACAATTAAGGGGGATGTTCTTTTAGCTGGCTGTCCTATCCTGATGGTGACAGCCACCAGTCCTTTGGAGACCGGAAGGTTCTTACTAATGGCTAGGCAGGAGGGAGTAATTCGGGTTGTTGGGTGAGAAAGGGACGGGAAGAATGACATTTTTCTTGTGCCACCTGCAGATCGTAAGGAAGAGAACATATGGGCCGAAGCTATTGCTCGCGCTTGATAGCCTTCTGTTCAGGAAGAATAAAGTGCCCTTCTCTTTGTGAGTACCTTGTAAGCGGCAGGCAGGAGGGTCACAATTAGGATGAGCCTCCGGCCTCTTTGTCAAGAAGGATATAATAGACTGGGTAATGAAGTTTCCTAGGTGGCGGCGAGGGGCTAGACTGGGTCTCATTTTTGGGAGCATATTCAACCACACCGCCCCCCCCCCTCTCGGCCGGCAAGCCCCCCGAGGTGAAAGATCTAATATTTCAGTGAAGTGTCGTTGACCAAAAGCTTTGGAAGGCACAAGAATACACATTGGGGCGAAGCTCATTCACGCGGCTCGTTTGTTGCTAAAAGCAACCGTCGTTTTGGAGGAAGAATAGGCGGCTCGTTTATGGGAATTTTTTGTAAACGGAGGGCCTCGAACTAGTAGAGTAAGAAAATATTATGGGCTAAATATTCGGGGATCCGTGAAAATCAGTGCAGGGAGGCGTACTCGCGCTTCATTACCTCCACTTGGGGTCGCCCCCTCTCACATTCTGGTTTTTCATATTAAAGCTTTCAGTGAGAATAGCGACTTGACTCTAATTCTACCAGCATCACTGGCTAATGATCGCTCCGTCGACTGGAGGAAGAAGATAAATAAAGCTCTGAAGGTATGATGCCCTCTTTTTAATTAGACTTCATGAAACGAGAGCGGGACTGAAAGTAGAAATAGGTTGGTAAACAATAGCAAGTATACTAACAAGACGGGACGCCTGTAATCTCCTTTTTGTAACCTGAAGCGCCAAAAATTCTTCTAATTCCAATCAGGACTCTTGAAGAGAGAAGAATTGCGCGTCACAATAAAAAATGGGTAAAATTGATCAAAAGGGCAATTCCGATGAAATATGATCTTCAATAGGTAAACATAACATGTTTTAGGAGCCCTTTACTGAAAATGTAGCCCTCCTCCAAAGCATCTTCCTGCAACAATGTCGACATTTCCGGATTTATGGCTCGACTTTCTTTGAGGCGGAAGTTTATTTGGCTAGGGTAAGGCGGCTTCTCCTCCCGAAAACAAAATTTTTAGCCCCATGATCAGAAGAGAATTCTGTGCGGGATTAATGACTACGGCTTTCATATTATAGAACTTCCTTCTCATCGACTACTGGTAAATTATGAATACAAGTAAGGAGGGAATACGGCAGAAAAGTGTAAATCCGTTTTAGAGGACTGTCATGGCAATTGAGTAGGGACAAAGATTTCCTAGAGATGCGCCATCGAGCCCACGACCACCGCCTGGCAATAAAAACCCCGCAAGCCGCTCAAATTGACCTTTTGATGAAGAAAATAACTGGGATCTGATTGCGATTACTTTCCTATTGTACAATATATTTCAAATATATACAAAGATTTTTCATTGGCTTCAGCCGCCGCAAAGTGCCTTCCATCTCCATCCGGTGTCTGTGTTGTAAACGGCTCAGAATACTCGGGGACATTATGTCAAAGGAATGGCCCCCATGAATCATCGGGGCTCAGTCACTTTGGCCGACACCATTTTTCAAAAGGATTGTAAGCCATCTGATCGTGTTTTCCTGGAAGAAGACGGGGAGAGGCAGGCATAAATGAATAGGGGGGATGAGCCAATGGTCGGGGTTAAACAGGCACAGCGACACATATAATTGCCAGCCGCCACCTGTTGCCTAATGCATAATCGGACTGACACCCTCGTTCGGTGCCCATGTGAAACATTAACAAGACTTTTAGCTACAATATGAATAGTGGCAGTGGTCTTTTAAAAAACAGGTTTATTCCCCAAACACAGCATAAAGATACAGATTTTCGTCTAGTTTTGACGGCAGTATGTTCCAGAGGTGGTACAGTAGCAGGTTTGCTGCTGCCAAGGGATCGTTTGCCCGATATGGATCACTGAGTCATTGACGAAGCAATCTGAAATTATCTCAATAATAGAATAGAAGAGGAGATCCTACTCGTGCAGGTGTAGAAGATCTGAAGTCCGTTGACGATGCATTGATGCTCCGAGCAGAGGGCTCCCGTACAATGGCGATAGCTCTGTCCCCCGGCAATAAACGCCCCAGCTTGGGTCTTACAACCTAGAGAATTTCTTTAATATAAGGAATAAGTCATTAATACCAACGGGCTGAATTGCAGCGGAGAGGTCAGAATGCTGGACACATTGATACTGGAATCCTCCTTGGGTGATAGTGCCGCCAAAGGGAATCGCTTGAACAACTCCTTCAACAGTTTGCAAGCATTCTTAAAAAGGCTGTTTTATAAGAAAGAAAGCTCCCTAACCAATGGCATGGTACTTGAACAAACTGCCGTCCCTGTTACATTTATGGGTGAATCCCAGTCCTTCGGAGTTTATTACTTGCTTGCTCTCGCCTTCCTTTACAGGCTGGTTATTGTGGTCAACACAGGCTTGGGCGATTGGGGTCCATGTTATTCCAACCAGACAACACTTCCATTGGATACCGTATTGGGTGTAGACGAGGTGAGGAGAACAGGTGGGGGGAGCCTGCTGGAGGGAGGCGCCGACCAGACCGAGAAGGAGAAGAGGCAGCAGCATCGAATGAGTAATTTCTCAGTTCCAAAGTTTTTATAGCTGGAGAAAAGAATGCCATCTTTTGATAGAATCAACACGTCAGATGGAATGAATGAGCATGATTCGTGAAACTTTGAATTTTCGAATTTGCGGGCATCTCGACCCCGTCTGGAAAAGGATCTGTCTGGGATGGAGATAATTACGGTAACAAGATTTCTATTATCATCAGTGAAATAACAAACAAATAAAACAATAGTTAGTGCTCTTTAGAGATAGCTGCTGGTGACTGATGTTCCAAGGAATGACTGACTGGCACCTCCCTGTGATGGCGCCCGGATTCTTCGGCCACGTGGTTGAGGCATCGGCAATTCCGGCTCGGGAACCTCATCTTCTAGCTCTGCTCCTAAAAATACGCTTTTCTCTGGGTTACAGTCAAAAGCCAACCCATCATCTGTCTCTGGACCAATAATTTATACATTCCTTCCTGGTTGATCAGCTCTTTATGCGTTCCCATCTGCTCCACTCGACCCTAAAAGATTTTAACCCCTTTAATGGGGCACGGGAATGGTTCACCTTATTTATGACAACAATCTTATCCGCGTTTTCTACCGTACTCAACCTATGAGCAATCAGAACAACCGTTTTGCCTTTTAGATTCTTGGAAATGGCTTCCTGCACGACGTGTTCTGACTCAGAGTCTAGAGCGGAGGTAGCCTCGTCCAGGAGAAGAACAACAGGCTCACGGACCAGGGCACGGGCTATGGCAATTCTTTGTTTTTGTCCTCCTGGAGAGAAATAAGTTTATTATATGGTAACGAGCCGCCTTACCAGACATCTGACTTCCTTTCTCTCCGACATCTGTATTGTACCCGTCTGTCGTGTCCATAATAAAGGCATGGGCATTGGCCAATTTTGACGACTGAAATAAGTTGTTTAACTCCTTTTCAGAAGCTACAGTAATCAATACTGATTGGGTCAAAATCTAGCAGATCCTGTCTAACCCACCTTTTGCACCATATCCTCATCATAATGATCCAGACCGTAGCCAATGTTTTCTGTAACGGATCTGGCATACAATACCGGCTCTTGTCCAACCAAAGCGACCTGAAATACTTGACTAATAGAAAAAAGAGGAGTAGAACCTTTGTGTGGAGGTATTTGTGATCATATTCCCTGATCGGAACCCCGTCAAGGAGAACATCTCCTCCCGTAGGTTCATAGAAGTGTTCCAGCATAGCAATACAGGAGGACTTTCCTCCTCCAGATGGTCCAACCAAGGCGACAACCTCTCCCGGCTCAACGGTGAAGGTTAAATCTTCCATAATGGGGAGATCCGGTCGAATGGGGTAGCTAAACGCCACGTGCTGGAATTCAATCCGACCGACGAGTTTATCCGGCTTGTAAGTTCCATTATTCTGAAATTAGGTTTAGGAGTTTTTGACTTGGCATACGTTGACATGAGGTTCACGATCGATGAACTCGAAGACTTTCCTAGAGGCTCCTACAGCCTGCATCAGACCGTTCCAAACTTCTCCAAGCTCCTAAATGGATTGTTTTCTCTAGCAAATTCCCTTACTCTCAAGTTTTCTCCCAATTGGAATTGATACAAGAGGAAGGAAACGAGGAGGCCAGATTCGACCTTTCCCTGGATGACCAAATGCCCACCATACCATAGAACAACCGTCAAAATGGCCATTTGAAGAAGCTGAAACCATTTTTAATAACACTAGGTTTAATTTGTAGACCTCGTTACTCCAAATGAGTCCAATAACCACAAAAACCTTCCTGGTAGCGATGTCCATTGTCTTATTCAAAAAGCCAAGGAATCTAAACAATGCTGTCATTAGAAAAGAACGGTTTACTCACCGATGGCCTTCGAATCGTTCGCAAGCGAAACTTTTGACGGTTCTTATGGCCGAGAGGACTTCTTCAGCGACGTCATTTGACTTGGCAATGGTGTTCATTGTCTCCTCGGAGAGTTGCTGAAAATCATTCCAGATTAGAAACGAAAAGAAGAAGCGTACATCGTACCAAACTCCAAAGATTTTGTTGACCAGGAAGATAATGGGAATGTTGATTAGAGTGATCATGGAGAGCCTCCAGCTCAAGGTGAACATGAAGATGAGCGATCCGAATAGCATGGTGAGATTCCTAGTCAGGACATTCATGTAGAGGGAGAGGGTGTTGGACATGGTCTGGCAATCGGCCGTCAGCCGAGAGCAGATCTCTCCGGTCTTATTCAAGTCGAAGAAACCGATCTCCTGCTTGATGACGGAGCGGAAGAGGTCATTTCGAATCTGTCTGTCGATCATAGCATGAGCAAGGGTGAAGGATCCTCCTCGGAAGCCACCAAACACAGCACAGGCCAGGGAGAGAATAGCCATAATTCCAACTGTCCGGTGAAGACGAGCATAGCTAGCTTGTTCACCAAAAACGGCAGAGACCACTTCTCCTGTGAGATAGGGCACGAAGACTTTGGTTATGGAATAAGCCAGGAGGAAGAAGAAAGCCAGTGAATACCACTTCCATTCCTTGGCCATATAGCCGAGGAGACGGAACAGGAGGGTGAAGGTCTCCCGCTGTTTGGCTAGTCGCTCTTCCTCTTCTTTCCGAACCCTCTCCTCGTATTCAGCATCCCCAAATACTGGATTCTCTCCGTCTCCGGCTACCGTCTCCGTCACATGGGTAAAGACGCTGGTCCATATCATTTGAATAGCCAAACTGGCGAAGCAGCACCAGATCATTAGAATCCAATCTCCAACAACCAGCTTTAGCTTGTCGACTTCGTAAAAAGCCAGCAATTTGGAAGGAGCAAATGCCAAGATGAGCAACATTACAGCAAAAACGGGATTTCTAAAAGATTTTTAAGGGCGAGCCGGGGGAAAGACGAACTTGGCCTTTTCAGCGACCTTACTGAATCCGGCTGGGGAAGAATAAGCGGCGAGACCACCTCCAAGGAGGATACAATCTCTCAGAAGGGCCACTCCCTAAAAAGCAGACCTTTAATTTTTACAATAGATCAAATATCTCACCAAGAAGTCAACAGGATTCACCAGGAAATTGTAATTTGCCAGGTCAAACCAGTATTTTAAATTTTCGATGAGGGAGTACTGAAATCACCCATATTTTAATGTTAAGAAATAGGGGAAAACCGGTCCGTTCCAGGCTAATCCAAACATATTGACGGCGATGTCCAACCCGGCGAAGAAGACAGCTATCCATAGTGCCTGGTTACCCGTGTAAAAGGAACCCATTGGCCTGTAAGAGAGAAGTGAACTTGGACCAGTCCTTATCAAGAAACGGTGTCTTTCAACGAGACAATCTGATAAATTTGAAAAAGAGCAGCAGCAGAGATTGTTTAAAAACTAGTTGACAACTATCTTATTCTCCAATTTATGGGTAAAACAAGCGTTATTTGGAGGCATTAAAGCTGTTGTGAGCGTCAAACAGGCGATCAAAATGGGCTGGATACGTTTGCTTGCAATTACAATGCGCTTTGGTTACTTTGTGAGAATCTCTGGGTATTCCCTTCAGGACAACAAAGGCCAAGACCCCTGACAATTGATCTAGACTGGTAGACTATTAAAAAGAGAAGAATAACAGTAAGAGTTTCTGCTATTAAAATATGGACAGAAGTTGTCTGCGGACAAATCAATTGATATCGTATCTGGAGCTGCTGAAGATAACAAGCGTTTGGCCAAAAATGAATTAAAGAAGAGACACTGTTTCAAGGAAACAAGAAGAATAAATTTATTGGTGAGGAGCCAGAGAGACTAGAGGATAATTTAACGAATTTGGTCAATAAAGAGGATTTCGGAAGTCAAAAAGAGGAAAATGAGTTTAGGTCTCAACCCATTCGAAGCGTTTGCGTAATTCTTCTTCTTCCTCCGGCGAGAAGTCATTGGTCAGGCCGTAGATTTCCCGAATCTCTTCTACGGTTCTCCCATTGGCCATGTTAGCAATCTTCTGCGTTATAATCTCAATGATTCCGGGTATATCCAAATAGTTGGCTCCCTGAAAAGAGTAATAAAGTTTCTAAATTAAAGAACCAAATGGAAAAAGAACTAGACCCGTATTTTAGAAAGGAATTGACTTACGAGAAGAATATTCAGCAGCTGGGCAGAAGTGACGTCCATATATTCCTCATCCTCTTTGGTCAGAGTGACCCTGGGATCCTCGTGGTCCTCTTTTGGCTTAAAGACTTCTCCACGATGAACAGTACACCACTCGACGATTTTCAGTAGGGTCCATCCATCAACATTGGTTACCGGTAGCGCATCATGAAGTAACTCACTGTCCGGATCGGTTATTCCCAAGTCGGAAACCATCTTCTTGAGCAGGTGCGACTGGAAGGCGACATCTTCGTCCACAGAGATCTCAACACCGTCATTGGCTCGCAATTTCAGTTTCAACATTCTTCTCGGCTTCTTCTCGGTCGTGGAGGGGTCACAATCATCAGCTGCTACCATGATTCTGAAAATAAATACAGGATGAAATAGAATTGGGATAAAGGTAGGAAAAGAGATGACAGGAGGAACTTCTGATTAGGGTTGTCAGCGGGCCGGACTTTTCTGGGCGATTCCTTTGGCAACCTTAGTGGACAGAAAACGAAAATAATGTGATAACAGGCCGGAGGTGGCTGACTATAAATGAATGTTGGAAGGTTTTGCAAGGAAACGAGGCTTCTAATCGTTTAATCGAAAAAAAATGACCCCATAAAGAGTCAGCATTCCCCCGCCTCGGCTTTCCAGCCCCTCAATTTCGGGTTACATTTAATTTTTGCCTTAACTCAGCAGTTCACCCCCAAGTTTGAGGAAGTAGAGATTCTAATCCATTGAAAAATAGCTAGAAGTAACTTTAGACGGCCTTTGCTTTATGGAAAGCAATTAAAGTGAGACATCTACAAAGAAAAAGTCTTATCATTTTGGAATTCTCTTTAAAAGAATGGAGACTACAGCATAATAATTTTTTAATTGAAAATATATGTCAAAAATAAATCAACCTTTTAATTTTAAGACGATCTTCTCACTGTGATATGGTATTCTAACAAGGCGGTTCATTTTAGCGGGTGTGTTGGCGCCCATATCCTGGAGAAAAGATTCTCCCACGCGAAAGACGTTAATCGATCTGAATTTAAGGAAGAAGAAGATAACAAAATGAATTCGAATTAAAAGTATTACAAAATAGAAATAACAGCTGTGAGTCGCAGGTTGTTAGTGACAGCGGCAGATAAGAGTCTCGCGGTATCGATCGTAGCGCCGTTTGTCGCCGGGACAACATGCTCCGCTATTATTCTCATCGAATTAACGGGGAAAACACTTTCAAATCTCCCAGAAAATCCGGGATGTCGTAGAATTCGAAAGAATCGGAAGACCCTTTAGGGAGACCAAGGTTTTGATGGTGCGTGACTTTCTGAGAGGTGGCAATGGGAAAAATAACACACTTCGGCATGTGGCGTCACATAAACAGCTTTTGAAACATTTAGCCGACGGCTTAGGGAGCCCAAAAAGAAGATCCATAGGCCTTCCTTTATAAACTTTTCGCACAATAATATGGAAAAGTAGTTTATCTGATAGAAGATTTGTTAGAGTAAAAATTAAATTTCTATATATTAGAACAACTGAGAACATATTAAAACTCATCATGGTACAACAAAGTTGGAAAAGGTTTCGAAAGAGCTCTAGTATAGAAATAGAATAATAACTGGACTGATTTGTAAGTAGAACAATGCATAGACACAGTACTCGTTGACAATATGTACAACCGGGAAGATGTTAATGTGAAGAAATGAATTTCGAGTGTCGCAGCCAGGAGTCGACCTTTTCCAGGCGAGATTGGTCAAAAACTAGGCAGGAGTCTAATAAACCATAGTCTGATGGGACTTTCTCCATCTGGAATAGAAAATAATGATCATAAATGGAATATTACTTACCTTGGCCGACGAGCAACCGCTGCTACTCTCCTCCTCTAAACTTTCCTGCTCCCCCGTATTCGTGGACGAGTCCGAGAAGTCGACTATTTGACATTCGAGATAATCCAACGAGCTCTGTGACTCCATCTCTTGACACAGCTGAAACTTCTAATTACTCTTTTGATCCTGCAACAAACCAGGATGTTTGCAATATCCCCATGTGATCGAGTCCTCTGAAGTTTTCGGATCCACAAGTCTCCTTTCGCCTCTTTGGCTGTGTTATCCCTAGGCGGAGTGCCTAGCCAGCAGTCATCCCTTTCTTTATGCAGGCCAGCCCAGTCTCGAAGGACTCTTTCTGCCGTGTAGGAACGGTGAAGGAACTTGGCCCGCATCCTTTCGCCTTTATCACTGTCTAACTGTGGCATTTCGGGTATTGGCATCAGTGGGGCTTGGGTCATTGAATCTGCTGGTCCCCTGAATTATTTCTACAATTAAAATATCAAACCGATAGTGGCTACCTGGCATCAGAACCTCCGCTACAACCAGGCGCGGTGGAAGAAGAATGATGACCGCTGGAGTTGGAATTAGGGAAGTTGATAGTGGGCGGCGCCTCACTGCCGTTTATACCGCCTGTAGAAAGTCACCAGTTTAGATAATGTGCTATTTTTCCCTACCGTTTGAAGAGTCATCATCGTCGCTCCTCCTGTCCCTGTCCTTTTTGAGGCCGCAATGTTTTGAACTTATCAAAGAGAGGCGTTTTCCTTCCTCGTCATCAGAGGCCTCGGAAGACGAGCAGCTGGTACTTCTCCTTGTTCTGGCAATAAGTCTCTGATGTTGTTCATAACGCCTGGAAAGGTTAGAATAAGATAAATTGTAGGAAAAGGGAAACACAAGACAGAAACGTGCAGTAGTACCTGCAAACGTCGGGAGAGACAACAGCGTGGCGCGGACGAATCATACGAACAGAACTGCAACAGGTTAGCGGTTGATGGGAAATTAGGACACACTTTTGTGAATACAGTAAGGTGAGGAAACGTTAATTTAAAGGAACAATTTCTGGTGGTAACAGTTCAAAAGGAACGTAATCAGGGACTCGGGAAATTAGAAAGGTGGAAACAGATCCTGACTGTGAAATTACCTGTAGGTTGTTTGTTGGGAATGTGCCGAAGATCCGGTACTTTTAGTAGCCGTGACAATGCCGTGTCTGTGAACCAGTCCCGTTGAGGCGGACCTATTCGTCCTGGAGATACCGTCCATTGGATTGGATAAATGCGCAATGGCCGACGCAGCACTATCCAGACTTTCTTCTGCTTCCTCACAAATTCCTAAACGGAATAATCAGCATAATTAAAATGGAATAATCAAACTGATGAGAAGGTTTAAAGCGTTACCTAGCAAATGTGGGGATGAGGAAAGTTTTCTCATGCCGGAACTGGTAGCCGATGGAGTGACTTTCAGGCGAGCAAAGGACAACGACGATACAGCTGCATGGAAACTGTTGTAAGAGCCAATCCGAGGCGGTGAGGTACCTGGTGAAGTTCGACCGCTGCTGCTGGCCTGGGGTGATGGTGATCGGCTGCTGCGAATAGAGTCTGGGCTGGCGGCACGGCGGGTACCTGCACATGCCGGAATGAGCAAAAGGCACACGGATGCAGAAAAACAACTGGGAAAGGAAGAAACTTACCAATACTGCTTAACACCAGAAGTTCCTGTACTGCTTGAGGGCTGACACGATCTTTGGAGCTTCCGCAGAACATTGAGACCGAGGGAGAAGAATTTCTGGAATTAATATTTCTTATACAGCCCGAAAGGTGAGGAACAGCAATTGTGAGGACCTGCTTTTCGGTACCGCACCCGTACAAGTGCAATTTCGACAAAACTTCATTTCTAGCAGAATTACGGACAATACTTCTCTGATTTTCCCGTTTTTCCAAGAGCCAGGAACAAAATTCCGTCCCTTTCCATTAGAAATGGGCAATAAGTGGCTGTACGGCTGCGACACGAGTGAGAAAGTCCTCCTAGGCCAAAACACAACATTCTAGTGTACAAAAACACATGCAGGAGTACACAAAACACAAAAGCAAACAAATCAGAGATGGATAGTAATTGACAAAATATCAAACGGAATACGGTAGGAAGTGAAACAATTACTGTACATCCCGGATGCGAACCTTCTAACGAGACGACATTTAGCTCGTTCTGTCTCGTCTCCTTCGGGCTCCGAAATGGTCCGAGAAAACAGGGCCCTCCTATAGGAACCATCTCCGTCTTTCAACGATTCTGTTCGTTTCTTTCGATGTAATTTGTGAGCAATGTCCTCGAGGATCGGGCTCAGGTCATCGAAGCTGGTGGGTGGCTGTGATATCCGCGACAAGTGAAGATGCACTGGCCGGTCAATCGGTGATTCGTCTTGTGAACTTTGACGGGAACAACGGCCAGGCGTGCCCGGGGAGATTAGCCTAAAGACAAAAAGAGACGACATTGACAGGCAGGTGGGAGGAATCGACGGGACCATGCTCAATTATCGTGCCAAGAATAACAAACCTGCTACTTTGACGACTAGTTGAACGGAGGTATGTGGACAACTCTTCCTCGCTTTCCTCCTGAAAGAACTATTTTTGGTCCAAAGATTGATGCTTCACACTATGATAAGGCAAATATATCTTGTTTTAAAGAGAAAAAGAAGAGGAAATATCTACCTTGAGGATGGTACAAGGTCTGGCTCTCCAGGAATTAGACCGGCTCCTGCATTTGGGATTGTTGGATGCCTTGCCGGTTGTATCACTGCCTCCCTCGAAAGCGTCTTCATCAAGGAATGGGCCATTCTCCTTCTCCATCAACACTCTGGCTTTCTCTTCTCTACAAGAGGCAAGAATCCTCTCGGCCAGGAGGAAATAAGTAGCGGTCATTGAATTGTACTCGTCATTTTCCAAGGCACTCAGGATGGATTCTTCCGTTCCCACAGCTCCGGCTACCATTTGTTCGATAATCGTCGTATGAGCAGCGTGAGAGAGATGGTGCTGGACAATCAGGGGCAGTTCCTTGGCATGGCCGCGATCCCCAGCAGTCACCCAGACGTTGGCCACAATTTCAGTGAGGCCAGCTCTTTTAGAGGGGTCTCTCACAAGCATTCTTTGAATAAGACTGAAAATGAAAGAAAATATAAAAAGAAGAGAGGCGCCAACTTTTTGCAATTGCCGGAAAGATGGTCAGGAAAGGAATATTTGCAGTCGAGGATCTTTGTTAACGTTTCCGAATCGTTGGTCTCGTTGAAGGGAAGCCGGCCGCTGACCAGCATGTAGAGAATAACTCCTAGTGACCAAACATCTGGAAGAAATTTTCCAACCCGTCGAGGATTTCACTCACCAACAGCTGGAGCGTCATAAGCATCTCCCAATAGAATTTCCGGGGCCGAATATGCTAAACTGCCGCAACTGGTTCGCAGCTGTTGTCCCGGCTCATAAAGATTACTGAATCCGAAATCAGTCAGCTTTACCATTCCCACTTTTTCAAAAAATACAACATTCTCTGGCTTAAGGGCTATTTGAAAAGGGAAAAGGGATAATAAACCTTGAGATCCCGATGAACCACGTGGAGTTTATGGCAATAGTCGATGGCTGTAATAATCTGGCAGAAATATTGCTGGGCAAGAGGCTCGGCTACTCCCTGGGCATTAATTTTCTTTAATAAAGGAAGAAAATAACTACCTTTTCGTGCTTAATGATAAAATCATGCATGTCATAGTCTCCTAACTCTAAACACAGGAACAGCTTCGTCTGGGTATCAATGACTTCATAGAGTCGGACGATATTAGGGTGTTGGACTAATTTCATGCATCGAACCTGTTAAAAAGTTCTTTTCAATGGGAAGGAATGACACCTACCTCCTGCATAATATGTGTCCTACTGACCGAGTCCAAATTAGTCTTGTCAATGATTTTACAAGCCACCTTTTCCCCAGTGAAGACATGCCTCGCTAATTTGACCACAGCAAAGTGGCCCTTTCCTATAGTCTCCTCGAGATCATATAAACCAGCGATTCGAGCATTGTGAATTGATCTGTAAGGTTTATTTTGAGGTTTACACCTTAGAAAATACATATAGCCCTTTGTGAATCACAAAAATTCGTCACGGTCTCGAGGAGATGGATAAAAATAGGTGAGTATGATATAACTAATAATACCAGATGAATTTTACCAAAAATATACCATTTTTTTCTTGAGAAAAACACCTGATTTATTCTTCTAAATTTGGAAAAATGAAAGAAGTCCAGGAAATAAAGGGAAAATTCGAAAAATAAACCCCTTCTTTACAGAGCATTTAGAATTTGCGCGCTTATGGAAAGAAAAAAATCCTTTCAAAAACTTTGCTATTAATACAGTAGCATACGTTAGGCTATTTTTCAGCAGTCTGCTTAAAGTTTACACCTTACATAAGAGCATTTGGCGGTATTAGATCCCTTGTGAAGAGAAAAGCACCCAAAACTGCAAAAAATCCAAAATCCTACCTTTTCCTCTGTGCTGGTTGATCATGAGCCATTCCTTTACACTTCCTGATATAATTGCAACATTGACCCTTCTATAAATGTATATAATTTATTGGGGGGAAGTGAAAACACTGGGTAGATGTAGAATGGCGGTAAATGAACAGTTGCCAGACAAAAGGACATCAGATAGCGGAGCCGAGGTGGCAAAACAACAATAGAGCAGCTTGGAGAGAGTTGATAAAAGTGTGATAAGGTCAGCCAGGCTGAGAAGTGTTTGCTTTATCATGATAAGTAACTATAGCTAAGGAGGAACTGGCAAACAGTTGACTACGCCGTAGTGCCCAGGCAATAAAATGGATTGTTACCCCCTATCTCGTATTTCCGGTTCCCAAAAAGACTTTTATTTCTTATTTTTTAATACTTTAACAGTAAAATCCGTTTTTAGGTAATTGAAACAAAAAGCTAACGTGAAAAAGCGCTTTCTTTTAGTAAAACGCTTTTATTTCACCAATTCATTAGTTTTTTATTGTTGGCCAATTTGGCTTGCTACTTATTATTGACCTCTTTTTAAAAAGTAAAACAATCTTTAAAATTATCTAGAATTTATTAAATAAATAGTTCAAGGATATGTAGATTGAGCTCGATGACGTTTGCCAAAAATCACAATACGTGATAGAACGTGCTTCGTACTATTGCGTAACTACTCGGCCAGTTGTCCATGTTTTCGCTTCTTTCACTTTATTTCACAACCTTACTTTACAATTTCCTTTATTTTGCTTTAATTTTATTACAAATTGCATGTATTTTTATTTCAGAATGACAGACAACGAGGCTAAAGCTCATCAACTATTTGCGGAAGCTGAAAGAAAGAAAAACAATCCTGGAGGATTCTTTACTAGGCTTTTTGGAGGTGATACCAGCGGAACTACTGATCTCTATGTCCAGGTTGGTATTTATTACAATTTCTTTCATTTTATAAAAAAAATTTGTGTGTTAACGCGGCTATTTTTGTTTTATTAGAACGAAGAGCTCGCCACGACTTCTGATAACTTTATGGAAGACCTCGTCTGTAACGAACAAGGCTGCGAAATGGTTTTCGCCGATATCGCTTCATTTGAGGATCACTACAGCCTCGCGCATAGCCATCAGTGTGCTGTTTGCGGCAAGAAATTCGCTTCCAGTTATTTTTTGGAATTGCATAGTGATGAGAATCATTGTCCATTTTTCAAACTCCGTCAAGAAAAGGATCCATCAGCAGCTCATTTCAAGTGCCTGTCTGCTGCTTGTAGTCAAACATTTAACAAAAAAGAAGATCGCGATGACCACGCGTCCAAAGCACACAATATCAGAGATTTGGAAATCTTATTAGAAAAACGTAAAATGGCTAAACGAGTAGAAGATTTGGAACAGAGAATGCAAGCGACCTCAGTAGGAAAGAAGACACGAGCCGCTGACACTAAAGTTCAATTTGGAGACGAGCAGCAAAGAGTCTTTGATATGCCGCCACCGAGTTTAAAAGCTAAACGACGAAACAATAAATGAATTCTATTTTTAAAACTGTCAATTTTACGCTTCTTTTGGTTCTTCTGACCATTAATATGTTTCCGTCTGTCTTAAAATGTTCATTTTTAATTATAAGCTGCTCAATTTAGGCTGGCAATCTCTTCAAAAGTGTCCAAGCATGGAAAAATGCAGGCGACTCGTTTCTAAAGGCGGCTGAGGTCTCTGGAAGGGAGTCGGATTCGAAACATGACTCTGCTATGCACTATGCTGAGGCTGGTAATTGCTACCGGAAAGTGGACGGCTTGGTAAGTTTTTCACGTCTTATAGGATCAAGAAAGCTATAAAGAGAGGGTGGGGACTTTATAGAGGGATATGGTATCATGTGAAACATTCGAAAAACCAATTTACAGAAAGCTATCGATTGCTACCTAAGAACATGTGAGATCTATACAGATATGGGAAGATTTAGCATGGCAGCCAAGCATCACGTCACCATAGCCGAACTGTAAGCATCTTCCCTTGTTTTAAGAATAATTTTCGGGTATGAAAAGGAAATGCCAGACTTGTCCAAGTGTATTCAACATTACCAAAAGGCTGCGGACTATTATAAAGGAGAAGAACAGCGGAGTCAGGCGAATAAGTGCCTGAATTTTGTAGCAAAGGTAAGGCACCCGCCCTGCCGCATAATAAAGAGGAACCCTTTCAGTATTCGGCTCAATTGGAGGATTATAGGAAGGCTATCTTCATTTTTGAGGAGATCGCCCTGTTTGAAGCGGATCACCCGACTTTGAAGTACAATGCGAAAAACCATTTCTTCCAAGGATTGCTTTGCTATTTGTGTACTGACGTGGTATGGATTTCCGCCCTCATTGAAAGACCAGCATTTTCAGCTTGATACGCAGCATGCTCTCAACAGATACGAAAATGCTTGTCCGTCTTTTGTTGATACGCGGGAATACAAGTTCGTGAAGGTTCGTGGAGTGGATTAGACCGGGGGTTTTGGGTGCAGTAGGTTGGATGTCGCTATTTCGGAAATTCATACAATTTCATGGAAACTCGAGGCTTGAAACCGAAATTACAGTAATTACAATAGTAGTAAGCATTGGATTTAGGAGCTAATTACATGTGTGGAGGAAAATAATGAAGAGAACTACACGGGCCAAGTTGCCGCATATGACAGGATCAGCCGGCTAGACGATTGGCACACTCTTATCTTGCTCAAAATCAAAAAACGTATCGCTGCTGATGACGAAGATGATCTCAAGTAGAACACGAAAAATCGTCATTTTTTTTGTCTGTACTTGGTGGCGAGTGCCTTATACCGTTTATAACGGGATTTTATATATACATTTCCTACCAGTGTGCCTTATTTAGACAATGGGGGTAAATTGTTAGAATAAATGAAGTTTAATGTCTTTTATCCACTTTAAATCAGAGAATGGATAACGAAATGGGGGATAGACTACATGCAAAGCGGAAAAAACGAGCAGAAATACCGGAGGAGATGACCAGCGAGTGTAAACAAATAGGATGCCGCTCATGTTCGAACATGATAGCTATTTTTGCGTAAGGCTGCCTTCTAATTGCAGTGATTCCACTTCTAGCAAGCAAAAATAGACAGCTACAATCTGGGTAACGGAAGAAAATGTTTGGAAAGGAAAGAGGTGAAAATAGCTTTAAAAGAGGCAAAATGAAAGGAAGACGTGCGTAATTGAACCAAATTAAATGGAACTCTGATGAGGCATCTTCTTGGGAGCAGATAGGGGATGTAAAGGGCTCAAATAAGGAAATTCCTCGAAAAATAACTTTCTTGAAACTGCTTCAAAGAAGAATTAGCAACAAGACTAAAAAGCCAATTTTCGGAGATTAGCGGGTGGAGGAAACCTGCCGAAAAATCGCGGGACCAATTAGGCATGCACGGGAAGAGAGCAAGAGCTGAGCCAGTCGAGACTGACGGAGAACAAACATCAAAACGATGTAAGCGGAAGGGAGGAGAAGGGGAAGAAAGAAGAGACACATCGTAAATTTAGTTGGCCAGCTTGGGGATGAGCTAAGATCCCACGCGGCCAGCTGTCATCGCTTGAACGCTACTGGAGGTCAGAACATTTATATTCTTCATTCCTACCAAGTTACAAAGAAAATGCAAAGTTTTTGGTGGATTTTGATGACTTGGAGACTAATACTGCTGGGCGGAAACCTTGTTTGCCAAGAATTCTCTCGGCTTAGGGATGAAAAGGAAGTTTTGAACCAAAAATAGCATGTTATTTCCCTGTATACTTTCTATACAAATGGGATCAAAAGAAATCAGCAGATGTTTAATAGCGTGTGAATTGAGCAGGGCCTATGAATTGGAGAGTACATTTTACACGTCATGATGAATACTTGGCAGATTAGACAAATACAAATCGGCCGGTGGTCGGATGAATGATGATCGTGGGAATGTTCCAAAATCTGCTGGTGGGGTGGGGAAAAGCACCAGAAGAGTCGAAGGAAATGAGCTGAAGCAGTTTCTTACTGCCTCGGCTCGGAGTTCTTCCTGAATCCGCCTACACTCCGCTAATTCAGTTTGGCCATTCGGTTGATAGCAGTGCGAGGGGCCAGTTCTTGGAAAATAAGAATCAAAAAGGTGGCAGATGGCCGGTTTCTTTTGGGTGATACAGTAACATGACTTTTTATCTCTTAAAAACCGTTTGTGGTTCATTTTAATACTGACTTTTCGATCAAATTTTCCTTTCAGTTGTGGATCTTCTTTGGAAAACATCTGGCTTACGATACTACTAATATGTTATCCATCATTCAATCTTTTTAAAATGATTACAGAAGCCGTTCCTTCTATCCTCGCCTTCCTTATTCTCCCCCATGGACGGTCTAGACAGTTGAAACAGGCGCCTACCCTTGTACCGATTATTACAACATCAAGAAATTGTTCGTCGAAGAATAAATTGACTGAAATTTAGATACATTTGTTTTAAACTAATAAAATGTCCATTGCAGATTTGTATGCGATCATCTCGACCTTCCTTCAATGGATAAAAGCGGTTCAGATGTTGAAATCGGCGATTGGACGGATTTGAAGGTCCGATAATCCATATGGAAAAATATTTGAGAACGAAAGAGGTACGAAAAAAGAAGAGTCTAAACTGTCCTGAACAGCGACCCTTCAATTTTATGGGAAAATTGTTCCCGGAGACGTAGTTCCTTGCGGCTTGCCGTCGCCTAATTGAATTACTTTCCCATACCTCCTAGTTCAAAGACTACCCTCTGCTGCGGTCTGTTGCCAAAATTACTTCCCTGCCCCCTATAAATAGCCCTTGCTATGCTCTGCCCCCCTCCCTCCCTTTCCCTTGGCTGTGTGTCGCTATAGCGCGCACACACTTCACGTGCACAGAGCGAGCGAGGCCGGCCGGCCGGACGGGGGGCCGTAGCGCTGGGCCATCGATTTTCGCAGCCCGCGACAGCTAGAGACGCAGCAAATTCTAACCAGTCTGGCTCTGCCCTCCCCCCTCCCGCCGCGACAGGCAGTCCGCCGCCCCGGCCCGGCCGCCTTCTCTCTCCCTGCGACGTCCCACGGCCGCTAGATTTGAGCATTACAAATACTTTTGGTCGCACGGCCGCGATTATTGGCGAAGAAGCACGCGAACCGCCAACCACCCCCACTGCAAAACAGCTGGATAATGGGAACTCCAGCCATCCCACCACGAAAAGAAAACATTGGAGAGAGAGGTAGCGCGTTTCGCAACCGGGTCTGGCCCGTTCTGTCTACCCCAAGGGTAGGGGGTAGAGGGGACAGTAGGAGGTTTAGGAAAAGGGGAATATGGGGAGGGGGGCTGGGATAGATCCTGCTGCTAATTTTCAGAAGCCACCCACTGGAAAATAAAAAAAAAACTGTCCCCGCTATCTGGGGTCGAAATGAACCCATTCCTCCCCCACCTTCGCGCCTTTTGATAAGAGACCAAAAAATGCCGCGTAATCCAGCCAACATTCAAAGGGGAGACCTTTAAATAGCTATTACAAAGAGCCGTTTAGTATAAAAGGCTTGTAGCTGCTGCAAGGGACACTGGGGTACCTATAGAAGCCTAGAAGGCGCCCTTGAGAAATTACCGACCCTTATTGCGTGCGCTGTGAAATGCCGTCTGTAATCAGGAAGACAACCTGATTTTAGAGGTTAGCGCGATTAAAAGTAGAGAAAAGCGAAGCGAAGGCCCTGATTTTAAACAATGCGTCCTAAACAGAAATAAGCGAAAGTTGCACATTTTAAACTAGATTAAAGTAGTTAGATTAATGATTTTATAAGAATACGAATAGAAATAACCAGTAAAGTTAGCAAATCTCCCAGTAGTGACCGTTTCCCTCATAGTTTTCCCAAAAATCGGCCTATATCTGGCCCTTTTCATAACAGAATAGTTAGAATCTACTGCCCTAGAAGTTCCCCTAACAGCACAATCAAATTCAGCTGCTTAATTATTTTTCCACCGGCTGAACCAGCCCAGGAGACAGGCGCGTGCCCTTTCCCACGATTTCTCCTTCCCAGATCAACTTCACTGATAAGCTGCCCGCAAGGGAGAGAGTATGTAGATTCACGGGGCGAAATGACGTAATGGCGATGAACCCATAAATATCACGGGGGGGGGGGGGGGGGGGGGGGGGGGTGGGGGTTTCCCCATATTTTTTCCTTTCAATTAAAAGAAGAATCCTTTCTGCTCTATATCTCCGGTTCTTTTTAAAAGTCTCTTATTTCCTCCTCTCTTACTCGTTCTTTTCATTTTCCTTGAAAAATCTTTAATGTTTCAGGTGAAACTAGGAATGGATTCGTACACTGCTATTCAGGAGCTGAGCGAGGAAGTATTCGGACATCTTTGCAGCCTTGCCGTGGACAAATGTAACGACAAAATGGAGAAGAGAAAGGCCGGCTGTGGCGGACGGGCGATGAGGAAACGGTACATTTTGCTCCCAGTTTTTAACTTTCCCTTTCGCTATGAGACCAAAAACGGGTTGTTTTAGGGTTCTGATCAAGAACTTTGTTGCGGAGTTGATGAAAGCCCGTTGTGAGGAGTATGAGGAGTATTGTGACGAGCAGTCGTCTGACTCCGACTCTCATGTGAGTTTCAAAACAAATGGTTGGGTTTAATGAGGGATATTACAGTACGACGATGATCCGGCTAACATTTCCCTGTCGGACACCCTCCTCTCCGATGATTCTTGTCTCGACTTCAGCGAGGAAGAGCTCCCCAAGGCGGATCTTTGGATTTCCGGGGACTCTAACTTGGAGGACAACTACAGCGACTACTTGAGCGATACCATCCTCAACGGTACGTTTTCTGCTTCCCTTTTTTAATATTCAATTATATTTTAAAGGTCGCGACGGTGACAAGTCTCCGGAGGCGTCGCTTGTCGAGCTTTACGACCTTCTGGATACGGAAAAGTCGGTGGACGGGGACAAACCGGGGGAGATTCTCCTCCCCGTCTTTATTCATACCGTCCCCTACGACAGGTGTGTCCACAGCTCTGTCAGAATCAAACTCAGCTGTTTTCTTTAGTTTCGCAGCTTATGATCTGGAAAATGCGGGTAGTTTTGATCTGACGGAGTTGTCGTACTCGTCACTGTCGGACGTGATGGATCCTCTTCCTCTGCAGCCGGTCAGGGCTCAGGAAAGTGACAAGCTCTTCCTTTCGCTGAATAATAACTGCTATTCGGAGATGAAGACATTTGTAAGTCCACGGCATCGTTATCCAAATAAGGGAGAAATAATTCTAGACGCCGTTGTGTGACGCTTCGGATGTTCTTGGCGATTCGGTTTTAACGGATCTCGATAGCGGAAAGGAGAACCACTTCGGGAAAAAGAGGAAGAGCGAGGTATGTTATACATATTACCGTAATCCCGGGGGAGATTAGCCCTGAAGATTATTTATAAACTGGCGTTGCCATGGTAGTCACACACCTCACAGAGCTTACGTAGGAGGTGGGGAGACTCGGCTAGTCTTGCTGATCCCCCTTCCTGCCTGATTACACCTGGTCTGAGCCGTATTCTTGGTCATGAAATCAGGGGGATGAATACAGCTTAGAGGGGCCTAGAAAGTGGTAGACTCGTCTGGGGGCCCGGAAGGATGTGACCCCCGTATGTAACCAGAAACTTTTTAGGAACCCCTGCTCTCCGACGGCATGCTGCGTGAAGAGAAGCGTGTCAAGCTCTAAACTCGCCAACCCCTGAAGAGTCCAGTGTACGAAAGTCCAATTCCAAAGTCGAACCCCCAATTTCTATACATATACCCACATTTTTTTCTCCACCCACGGGCCATCTTCTATTCTTTTATAGTCTCAATTATCCCGGAAACAGGCAACCATTGTAGTCCTCTTTTTTTTACTTTTGACCTATATTAGGTTCCTTTTTTTCTTTTTCCCTTTTTACCCACTTTTTCCTATTTATTTTTTGTATGTAATGATTTTTCGGTGCGTGCCTTCCCCCCGCGAAGAGAGCGCTTCTTTCCTGCCGGTTTGCTCAAAGTCAGCAGCTAATCTTTTTTAGGATACATGTATTTCTTTCTTGATCTCCCAAAGTAAGCAAAAAGCGAAAACGTTGAAAAAAAAACATCTCTCAATTATTGGGTTTTTCTCTTTTAAAAACGAAACTCTGTACGTATCTCCTCTCCTTCTCAATTCCTTTCTTTTTAAATCCAACTTCTTGCCAGGTTGATATATGATTAATAAAAATTATTCCATACCTATTTATGTTTGCAAAAAGAGGTCCTGAAGAGAATGAAATGCGGGAAATACGAAGCCAGGAGGAAAACCATCGCTACTGGGCTACTTTCACCCCTAAAACGGGAGCATCCATTGACCCAGGACTCAAGTTATTTGTCCTGATTGAAACAGAGGGGCTCTTCGGTCCTGAAATTCCAAGAATTTTGGAAATCCGCTACAATTTGAGCGCGTTATCGGCTTGTTAAGGAGTATGGAGCAAAATTTGTTTGAAAACAAACTATACTCGGGAAAATGAGGGCTTCTTAGTAAGTAAAAGAATTGGCCATAATATTTATGCTTTTATAGATTGACAATTTCGATACAGTATTAATAAGTCAAGGTAAAAACTGGGCGAAATCACTGGGGCGATTATTACTGATGGCGCACAATGTGTGGGCCAACTTGTATCGTACTGGTAGTGGGGTATACGGTAGTGGTTGGGTAGACGGCTTCAGAAGATCCGAAGAGGCTCTTATTAAAGATCATGAGAAGAACGTAGATCAAGAAGCAGAGGAGAAGAATCGAGATTAAAGCTCCAACCGCATAGAGGACTCCTTTATTCTTACGAGCCGCCGTGTGGGTACTGTAATCATTCCATTCACAAGTTAAGATGGACTGAATTACCGCGTATTTGGATAGGTTGTAGCTCCGGGAGGATAGGTGGTACCGTGTCCAATAGGGCGGACGTGCTCGTGGGTCTTGATCTCGATAGCCACGGGGTCGTTTCTCGTATAGCCGTGCTCGTCCCTTGTATAGCCGTGTTCGTTCCTTGTATGCATCATTTTCTGGAAAGAAAGGGTATCGCTTAGGCTTTAGAAGAACTAAACATAGACAGAGCCTGTTGGACAAACTATTCAAGGGAATTTTGCTCAAAGGAAATTGCCCTCTTGGACCAAGAGGAGCTGAGGGGGGGGGGGGGGGGGGGAAGGACTAGAAGAAGAGGCAAGTCACGAAGCGACTTGGCAACATTTCTCTCAAATAAATATAATATTACGGGATGGGGAGGAGTTGAGTTGTGTGGAGTAAAACCTGTATATGAATTGTTCAGAATCATGCGGTGGATCTATGAAAAATATATAGAAGAGAAGTGGAAAAAATTGGGAGAATACCGGTCAACGCCGCCCTTGTTTTCGACAGGATGATGGAATTTGAAGACGCGCCGTCCCGAATAAGGGGAACAACAGAATATACGAAGACATAACAGTGAAAAACGTGTGACTCTTCAGAGAAACAACAAGAACATAGTAAACAACCCCTGTATTTCACAGTGACGATAAGATCAAGGTTTTCCGGGGATGGAGGTCAGCTCTGTTTCTCCCCCCGTCTGGCGTCATTATTTAGACTTTTGGATCTTATTGGCCTTGGTCTGACTTCAGTGGTCCTCCGGAAGGATCCAGGACAATTCATAGTGGTAAACTGCTGTCATCAGCTTGGCAAGGGCGTTCCTTATTCAGACGAACCATGAAATTACCGCCCTTTTCCCAGCTTCTACGGGTTTCCCCGAACCTTGTGGACCAATCTAGAGGCTCTCTAGAGAAACGCTTCCCTTTAGTAGGGTTCACCTTCTTTAAACAGACAAAGATATAGCATGGTTAAAATGTTTATGAATCAGCAATAAATATTATTAAAGCTATAACGGCAAAGACTGCTACCAGCAAGGCGAGTCCTTTCTTTCCTTGGTACCAACTGAAATATCCTCCTATTTTAAAGATTTCTCCTTAGTTTTCCTAACCTTCTCGGTTGTTCTTTTGGCAGAGGGACCGAGGGGTCGTCGTTGATCTCAATTACAATCTTTTGTGGCAATTCTGCTTCCATCATTCTATAAAATACGAATATTAAAGCGAGAAGAAGTAGGATTTAATAGGTGAAACGATAGTCGGTGAAAGACAGCCTAATATGTGTTTTCATCAGTAAACCGGTATCGACTTTTTCTTCCTGCCAGGTAGACATAAACACTTTCATGAAGTCTTTATTTTTACGAAGGAGGATTGAGAAAAAGTATTATAATGACGGTAATGATCCCGGTGACGACGCAAGCGAATAGGAGGGTGCCCTTGCGGAGGTACCATCTGAAAATTTGGGGTTCTTTTGAAGAGGAGAGGACTTACACTTGTTTTTTAGGGGGCACAACTTCGTTGTTATGGATCTGGATTCGGTGGAGGGTGCTTGGAATCATTCCTTACTGCCACCGTATGCGGGTCGACATAATTTGGGTTCATTTCAGCAGAGAAGACGGGGAAAATAGGGGGTTGCTAAAAGAGGTTACGTTGATTCCACTGGGTCTGACCCTGAGTTGATCGTTTGAGGAGGATTGTTTATATGAGCAGAGTACAAAGCAGTACCCTCCTTATTTATAGACGCCGCCTCGATTTATCCTCGAAAAATAGTAATAATCCTTTATTGTCGCTTTTGTGGTGCATTTAGGACAAGATATACAGATTTATGAATGCCTAGCGGCGTTGAAGACACTGTAACCAACGAAAATGAAAATGGCCACGAGGATGACGGACGAAAGAGCGTAGAGGATACCTCTCTTCCCGCGGTACCAACTGAAAACCATTTTTTGTAAGAAATAGGAGGACAAAAGCTGAACTCACTTTTTGGAGGCTGCTTCAGTTTGTGGGAAGACGGGGTCCTCCTTATTCTGTCCGAAGTCGTATGGCTCAGTGGCAATCATGCTGATTTTCTATACAAAATAGGGAAAAGTTCTAAAAGTTCATTTTATAGTAAAACCACTGATAGACAGAGAAGAAGTCAACAATTACTCCTCTTCGACAGACATGATAATCTCTGATAAATACTGGGAAAAAGATGACATTTCAAGTGTCACGCCACGAATACGCTGTAGACAACAAAAAGTGTCAATGCAACAAGGCCGACTGCCAGAATCAGGTAAACAACGCGTCCCTTCTGACGATACCACCTACATCCAATACAATTTAATGGCTAAATATAGAAAAATTACTTTTTTGGCGGAGTAGCGAGATGCGGAACTGTTGGGAAGACGCCATTCTCATAGTCCACGGGGGTCGTGGATTCAATTGGGATCATATCGGGGATGCAGGGAAACTGAAAGGTATACTGTAGTTTTGAAATCCATGTAAAGGAATAGGGGTCTCGTAGCGAAGTCAGGTGAAGAATAGATCAGGGGCGCTCCCCCTAGGGACTACTGTAAGGAAATGTAGTTTGTTAGGATAATGTATAGGCCTCTTTTAAACCTGTTTTGTATCATATTTTTCTACCAGGTAACAGTCATCAATAGAATCAATTTGTCACTATTACAGAAAGACGGATTTATTTATACTAATAATACCAAAAGAACAATAAGGAGGACGAGACCATTGCATTCTTCATTCACCATCCCAAATGAGAGACGTCTACTTTAACCATAACCAGGATAATATGATAAATACAGGGGGAACATAATGTGGAATTTCAAATTTTTGCTAGGATTACTTCGTAGAACACAAACAGTGTCAATGCAATGAGACCAATTCCCAGTACCACGTAGAACACACGCCCCTTCTGATGATACCACCTAGAAATCAAAACGGTTTAAAGATTTAATAAGTAAAATTTACATCTTTGATGAAGCAGATGGATGAGGATCTATCCGGGGATCTGATGGGAAGACGCCGTTGTAGTAATCCACGGGTATTGGAATGGCTATATCCATCGGCGTCTGGGAGCCGGGATAGGGGAATCCTCGGTCCTCCATGCCGGTTCTCCGTTTCTTGGACATCTTCTTCCAGATTTTAGACTTCAAAATTTCCTTCACCGGACGGGGATCCGGTTTCATATTTTCCTTCACCGGCTTAGACTCCGCTTTCAAATTTTCCTTAGCCGGGCAGGAATCCGACCTCAGCGTTTGCTTCCCCCGACTGGAACCTGGTGGGTTTACTGTAAGCATTCGAAACTCTGAAAATAAAACATTAGGGCGATTGGGAAGATGAGGATCAAAGCAAAGAGTTGAATGTGGAGACGAGCGGACAGTTGAGAGATGGTGGAGAAGAGTGAAGTCGTGCAGACAACTGGAGGATGTAGGCGAACAGTGGAATCATTTAGAAACCTATTGCGGGGGGAAACTCAGTCTATTACAGTAAAGGATAAACCCGTTTCGTATCGTATTTCTCTGACCGATAAAACTAAAAATCATATCGTCTTCTTGCAAAAAAAGGAGGTTACAGTACTTTTGTCTCTTTGGGACCTTTTACCAAAAAGGGATTAAAATTTTCATTAATTGTCTACTGGCTGCTTCTGATAATTGTTTTAAGCGCTTCGGGACCTTTTGCCCAGAACGCCCCTACTTTTTTTTCTCGTTTTCAGCAACGAATTTGGAAAACAGAAACATTTGGGAGCAAAATTGATCCAGACATTGGAAACGGACTAGACTCTACCTACTTTACAGTGGCTTCTTCCATAAAGGTCCCAAAGCGACAAACGTACAGTAACCCAATTTTTTGAGATAGAAAGGCGATATGAAACGACTATTTTATTTGTATTTTAAGAAAAAAGAACATTTACTTATGCATAAATCTAACAATGAGAAAGACCATTAAACTGAGAATCACGATGAGGACAAGAAGACCGGAGGCGTAGACTATTCCTCTCCGGCCACTGGCAAAGCGGATGTTGTTCACTTTATTCGTCTGGACCATCTCACAAATGGCATCTTGCTTTGTATCGACGGGAAGCGGGTCTGGCTCATTGGGCATCATCTTCCGACCTGAATTTGTAGAATTAGTGAAAGCTATGATCAAGAGAAGAGGGAAGATAAGAGGTCCATTGGAAGAAGAAAAATACCAAGTGGTCATTGCAAGAAGATGGCGGCAAAGGGTGTTTACCCCGGCGGGCAAAACCTGTTCATCTTGTTTAGGTCATGAAGCTGCACTGGTGATTTTTTGTCCGAGAAATATATTTATTCGTTGATCTTAGTGGTTGCGGAAATGTCTGATCAAGTAGAAGGTGGCTATTCCAAAGAGAATGATGAAAATGATGATGCCGACAGGAATGGCCACTCGCCTATGGCCTCCATATCTTTTTCTAAACAATTTTGGCCTTCATTTCGGTGTAAACATTATTACTTTTGGAGTGTTCCTTGCTCCTCTTGTGCTTCAAGTACTGGACCAGTATTAGCCATCATTTTATAGCTGAAAATCAAAATAATTGAGGTGGATAAAGCGTTCGAGGGTTATTTTGGTTTTTCAGTCTCCTCTGGAAGGCTAAAGATGCATAAAACTGGGGATCAAGGAGGCTGGACCCCAAAATTAAGGGTTGGACCCGATTCGCTTTCTTACCCCGAGGAGACCTACGCACGAGATAACATCAAGCAAAAAAGAATGGCGTGATGAAACGTCCATGTTTACCTCAAAAGCAACCATGGAACCTGTATGGTTCTAATCTTCTAGAGATCAGTTTCTACGGAAAATCGTCGATTTTTATGTCTTTTCTTTATTCAATGGTTGATAAAAGTTATCAATGTGTAAATTAGGAAGCCCGTCAGCAATACCACGACGATCCCTCCGGCCACGTAGAGGACTGTCTGGTACTTTCGAGGCATGCTAAATTGTTTTATAAAATTCCAGGGAGCAATCTTGCCTTTGGGGAAAAGTTGGTCCGGGTTGTGATTTGATTTGACAAACGGATCCTCTTTTAACTTCAACGACCACAGGCTCAATCCTCACAGGGTTCATCATTATATTCTGAAGAGGTAGGAGTCTTTTAAGCTTACTGGAAGTAACCAAAGTAAAAGAAACGTCACTGAAGTTCTATTAGAACGCCAAGGGGGGAAATGGGATAAGTCCGCTCGAAGGTATCAGAACGGGGACAACAATAACCAATAGCTGTTGGGAAAGACTTTCCCTTTGAACCAAAAAGGATCACATGTTTTCCTATTCCCCCATGAGAGCCATAACAACGTTTAACCACGCTCCAAGGTTGAATACCGGTCCCGGTCAGGGGGCATTCTCCTTGCTAACTACTTGTTGTTGTTGTTTTTCCGAGAGACGTATTTGTTATTTATAGAGGACGGTTTTATTATATAAGTGACATCATCATCATTATCGAATAAGTATTGTGTACAGGGAAATAGAGAACTCTGAAGGGAGGTAGGTGGGGACGTGGTTAGTAGACACCATAGGGACGGTTCCTGTAACCCCATCCGTTTCCCCATCCCCAGTTCATGAGCATGACTCCTCCAAGGATCAGGAAGAATATTACGACACAACAGATACATCCACCGACGGCCAACATTAGCATGGTGTTTCTCTCCGTTCTTCTGGAATTAAACCAAGTATATGCTTTGAAAATTACAGTGATCCTTACTTTGGAGGTTGAGGAGAAATTGCCGGAGAGTAGTAGCGATCTCCAGGCATGTCAATAGGTTGCATATTGAAAGAGTGAAATCTGAAATATCTTCATTCTTGAAACGTTTGGAGTTCTTTACAAAAGTTGGAGAGAGAAGAAAGGGGATTAGAAGAGTCTGAGACCACCCCCAAGACTGACAGCGCCGGTCAAAAGGTTGCGCACCGAAAATTATTCGTGTGTACGACCTCACGAGATGGCAACACAAACACAAACATAAAACATAGGTAACCAACGACAACAAGGACGAGGGGCGGGACTTTTTACGGAAGATGAGGGTAAGGACGCGATGATTAAAAATATTGCACCAAATACGGCCATTCGAACCATGACCCAAATGGCGTAGTGGTGGAGCGGCGCGCGCAGATGTGAAACTTGATAAGTTCGATTCCTGCCGACAAAAAGCAAAAAAGTACCCATATTGGCATGCTTGTTAGGATTAACTAATGAGTAGTAAGTAAACAAGGACCTCTAACTGACAAAATATAAAAGCAAAATTGGCAGCCTTTATTGCAGGTGAGAACAATAAACAAAGTACGAATTTACAGTCCAGTGCATGAGATTCCGGGATTAGTAGTATCCATAAACAGAAACAGGGCTATTCCAATTCCAGGTTAAAAATAATATCAACAAAAGGATGAGGAAAATAACCAAGATAAAACCAATACAGCCAACAGCGATATAGAGCAGGATTCTGTCCTTCTGCGGCCTAATATAGGGATTAGGAAGGCGTCCAAGAAGAGAGTACCTGTGGATTGGGAGATAGCCGTGCTCCATCAACGGTACCGATTGAGGATAGATCGGATCTTGCTCCACTTCGATGTAGGGCAATTTACTGTTCATTTTTGAGCTGAATAAGGAAGGAATTTGGTTGTTAAAATTGTTTATAAAAGGGGTTAGGAATCATAATGCTGGCCCATTGAGTGTCACCACGGGACTGGGCCCACAAACACATTTTCCGGTCGTAGCCAGGAAAGCCCCCAATTATATGTCATGCTGTGGCGCGAATCAGGTAGGGATAGAGACTAGTAAACAGGATACCAAAAAATCACTGCCACCACGGGACTGGAGAGGACAATGGCCAAAAGGGAGAGTGAGGACCGGAATAAGGGGCGGGTCACCTGAACTCCACTCAATACACATTCACAGGAAGGAAAACTTCATTTTATTCTATAAATGGACAAATTATACAGTGGGATCATTTCCCCCAGGAGACGTCTTGATGATAGAGCAACTTTAAAATTAGAAGATAGAGAAAGTACAGCAAAATTGCACTGATTAAAACGCCTACGACGGTGTAACAGACCATCCGGTATTGGAAGTTACGCCTGAAAATTGTTTGTATCTATTTGGAGTTAGGGTTTACACTGACTTTTGAGGATTTGGCTCGGCTGGCGGATCAGGCGTCAGGGGATCATTGTAGACTTCAATTGGTGTCAAATTTGTGGCCATCTTTGTGAAACTGAAAGCAGGTATATTGAGGTTATTTAGGCGAACAAAGAGGGAATAGGGGAACACTGGGGATGGAGTAAGACAGTGAGATAAACAGGCTGTCCTATTGTGTTGACATCACGGGTTCTGTTTCCAAAAACAGCACCGTTGCCACTGGAAATAGTCAATTGAGAGAGATGGATTTCGGATAAACAGGGAGAGTTGGCCGGCAGTTGAACTGAAGCCAGGTGGTTTGAGGCTACGAGAAGACAGACGGATTTTGATGTGGAATTGAAAATTGAAAAGTCTGCAAGTCTTTTCGGACACTGAACAATACGGTCCAGCAATTTATAAGCAGAGGTCTCCCATCACTGTCCAATTGAACAACACCAATTGGTGTAATAATTCAATGGGCGTATCTTATATAATCAAACACAAAACATACAAAAAGAAAATAGAAGTTTTATTACCCTCTCAATAGTTTTTGTACAGATTTGTGAGGAACTAAAATCGTCGGCTGAATCCCCATCTTGCATAGTATCGCCAGTTTAGAACCATCATTGTGAGAAAAACCAAGACGCCAATGAAAAATAGAACGAGGCAGCCGGCTCCGATCCAGACAGCTATATTCAGCCCATCGCCATCCGTTCTAAAATTGGTCTACAGTAAAGTTAATTGGAGAAATGTTTACTGCCGTGCAGAAGGTTCGTCGAGCTGGACTACCACTGGTTTATCCTTATCTGGATGGACTTTGAAGGGATTTCGGAACATATTATTAGCCATTTTTTGTCTTCGTTTCGTTGAACTTTCCTCAAGACTTCGAAAACAACAAAAAAGACGTAATAGATTATGCGCAAGGGCGAATAGAGAACTACAAGCAACTGGTCAACAACAAGGCGGTAAACGGAGGCGGAACCTGTTGTTGGGGGAAAATGACATAGAAACATAAGCGCAACCTGGTGGTTAGCTAGGCAAATTGAAATGTACAGGCTTTAATTTCTGCCAAAAATCGGGGCCCTTGGGTTTATGTTGAAATTTAGGGCAAGCGGCTTCGTCTGGTGTACAATTGCCGCGTTTTACTGATGAGAATGAGAAAGCCAGAAGGAAACTGCTTTATTCGGATGGATGACTAGATTCATAGACTGTATATAAGAAATAAGGAAATGGAAGATTAGGAGGTTGTAATTGCACAGAGACAGAAAATTGAAATTTCAGGGACCAGATGGCAAATTGTAAGCTCATTTCAATTCATCGAGACGATTAGAACATAGATTAGGTAAGCTGTGAATACGAATAGCACCAGCCCTGACACAATATACAGAAGCATTCGGTACTTCTTCGATCGTCTGGAAATTCAACAGAGAAGTAACGAAGGGGGTCGGGGAACTTACACAGTGAGATCAGGCTTGATCAGCGGTTCTCCCGGCGGATAGATGGGCTCTGGATTTGTTTCAATGGTTATTTTCTCAGTTGCCATTTCAAAAAGTGGAGTAGTTTTTTTTTCTGAAAATTATGAGATAAGCAAAGCGATAGCCGTTAGAAAAAGCAGGAGAGAGGTAAGGGGCCGCGAGACTGGAAATAGCCTAGAATTCTGGGTATTCAGCAAAAAAAAAACGACCACTGGCTAGGAAATGAAATAAAGAGGTGGAAAATACCAGATCATGCTTATCAATTCAATTGACAGTAGACTCTAAACCGAAGGGATCGCTTAGTGGTTAGAGCACCGGACTGGCAGGACGAAGGCCGTGGGTTCGATTCCCACTCCGTCCAGGGGATTTTTGCCAGTACCTCTGTGAGTAATACGCAACCTGGGCAACCCCGTCCTCATGCATTACTTAAAAAACGCCCAAAGCGGACAGAAAACTAGAATAGAAGGTAAAGAAGAAGCAGAAATTGGTTTGGATTGCTCCCAGTTTACAAGAAACTTGTATAAATCAAAGCTGGAATGCTTTATTACGGAATGTTGATATGGAAAAATGCAGGAATGTATTATGCCGTAGTTTTGGTCATCAGATTATGCAATAAGTGAGGGAAATGTCAAGCGATTGAAGTGCTCCTCGAGAAAAAAGAGAAATTGTCCTCAATTCATAGAAATGATGGCAGTATAGGCAAGGAAACAGACGAGAATAGCCGTAATGAATGCGCCAACACTGTAGGCAACGATTTTTGCCCCGCGGGACCATCTAAATATTCGAATTTTTGTGTTTATCACAGGAGAGGAGATTACTTTGGTGGGGGAGTCACTGGAGCTACAGCTACAGGGTTAATTGGATCGGGATGCACTTCTATTACAATTTTATCTTGGGTCATTTTGTCTCTCACAATAAAGGAAGGTCAATAATCTGAAAAAGTCGGCAATTACAAGATAAAATCGTCATCAGATAAGGTAGAAAAGGAGAATGTTAGGGAAACGCCGAAATAAACAGGGAGAGAAAGCAGTAGGATCACGTGGCTTGGTTCCAAAACGACCTTGGCTTGTTTACATCATTTCACATGGGGGCACACAGCGGAGAGAGGGAGAGGGGCGCGGGGATGTTTACCAAAAACAACTCTCTGTCGAAATATTGTTCTTTTGGACCTCTCGGGAATTTCTATGACAATTAAATAGCAGAAAATGTTATTGGGGGACTTTCTTGGAAGGAAAATATTTAAAAGAGACGAGGGGCACTTTTTAGCGTCGGGGTCAAGCCCCACGATTAGAGCACATTTGCCCTGTTGCTAGGGGAACCGGCTCTCTCCACCGGAGATGAGGACAAGCAGGCAAAATCGATAGAAAGGTATAGGGAAAGGCGAGAACCAGTCTGACTTTCCTTTTTTAATGCTGTGAAATCGATTAGAAGGGAATGATGAATGCCGCGCTGACAATTTTGAAAATATATGACGAGAATGATTCACCTATGAAATAAACGATGTGGAAATGAGAAGGGGAAGCATTGCTTTTGACATATGTAGCGGGGGAAAATAATTGTTTGAAGGGGAACAATTCCGACTTTCCTCCCTACACTGGCAAAAATCCATTGGACAGAGTAGGACTCGAACCCACGACTTTTGTTGTGTCAGTCCGGTGCTCTAGCCACTGAGCCATCCGCCCACCGTAGTGCCTACTGCCAATTGGATTGACGACTTTATAGCCCGCATACAACAAGAAGCCTGATTCAAATTCTGTTCATATCTGCAAGAAATCTGTATAACTGAGCAAAGGAAGGTGAATGGAGGGTGGCACGTTGAAGGAACAGTCAGGTACCCTCGGTTTGAGCGCAGTGGTCCTGTGGTGACTGCGCTCACAAGCGTCCCCTACCTTTGGCGCACTTTTAAAAATTTAACGCGCCGACGGTTTTAGCGTATTTTTTCTAGTTTTCTTGGTATGCTTTCGATTGTTTATCAGCACTGGCATCAAAATAATCACAATAGACTATTAAAAAAATAAGGAAATGCGCAAACTGCGCATAGGCGAATAATCCGTTTCCCGGGCTTTCTCAAGTCCGCGAAAATCTACAGTCACCATCCTAGGTCCCTGACAGTTCCTTTAATAGAAGAAAGGATACGTTAATTTTGTTCTGATGGAAGAATGAACGAGACGCCCACCAGGATCCAGCGAAAGTGAATCCGCGTACCACCTGCTCAAATAAACCCAAACGGATTTTAGTTAGAACCCATAGAAAGTTACGGTAATTTATTCACAATACCCACTAACCCTTTCACCCCGTTCCCCGATAATTCCAAACCGCCTAGCCATCTCGACCGGTCGACAGTTGATGGATTTGCAACCCCCGAAACACCACCATAAGCCGGTCAATTCCCGAATTTTCGCATCCTGCATTGATTTTAGATAAATTTCCCTTTGCAAAGGGTATGTCCTACAAATCACTTTCCTGCCTGGAAAAGCCTTATTTCATGGAGGGATTGGAGACACGGAAGAGGGGGTTCATTTACTGTTTTCCGAAGCAAATAATGCCCCGCTATAACTTACAATTTATGTTCGCGCCAGTGTGGCAGGGTCCCGTTTTGTTCCCCAATTGATAAGTTCACGTGCATCCTTCTCCTGCTGGATCCTGTCATCCCCTTCCTTTCTTTATAGTTGCTTTCGAACTCCTCTACCCATTATTTCGTTCCTACTTTTCTATGTTTCCATGCTTCTGTCTTACCAACACGCTTATCTCTGATGGGTACAAAGATTTTCAAAGCGCTATAAGCATTTTAACCGTTGAGGAGCGTTTGATTTGTATTTTCTCCCTCTAAATAAAAACTTTTCACCCCTCTAAATAAAAAAGAGCGCCACTTTTTTCCACTACTTTACCTACGTCAGCGAACTTTCGTTTGATAAGGGAAGTGACATGGTAGACAGCTTGGCGAACGGTTCATAAAAACAGAACAGCGACCGTTTCTTCGAAAGAATAGCCAAGCACGCAAGAGGAAACTTGCTGCGCCGGCTGACTTCCTGTATCCACTGAAACAAAGGTCGAGGAATGACTGGCCGCTGACGTAGATAGGTCAAAATGTGGGAAGTTCATCGCGTTTTCCATATTTGTAGCATCGTTACCATAAAAAAACGATGGGAAATTTAATCCAGGACTACTTTCCAGTGGGAGCTTAGGGTAGTTTTCAGTAGGTACAGTTTGACGGGCCAAAATATTAAAAAAATCGCAAAATATAAGGCGCCTCCAGTTTGTTTTTAAACTTGAGACTACACACCACCGTTCCTAACCCTACTGATCCCCCGAAAGGTAGCATCACACACCGAAAAATGGTACGCGGTCGGCTACTATCAATGACGTGGGGGATCCCTCCGCTTCCAGCCAAAAATAGACCTTCACTGTATCTATTAGCAACGATTAGAGGGATTTTTTATCCGAACCTATGTCATAGTTATTCGGAAAGAAATGTAAAGCACCTGAAATGGGGCTAAATTGTTATTGTGGAGACTTTTCCTCAGCTCCTTACGCCCCTATTGAAATTTCCCTCTCCTCTTCCTTCCCATGACAATATTTCTTGGCACATCTGCTCATTGTAATAAAGTTTTCTTTGCTCTCCATCTCTCTCGAAAACTCTTACTTTCAGCATGCATTGTCGTGGAAAATGAATTCAGTGGATTACTGTAGCGGGGATGAAACAGAAGAATGTATCAGTCCAGCCGGCCACAGCCAGTAGGTTCTGCCCTTCTTCCACTTTTTAGATCCTTTTTAGGCATGATTTAAATGGAACAGCGGAATTCTACTTCGAGGAAGATTCGGATGAATCGGATTCTCAGAAAAATCAGAGGTGAGAGCAGATGTTTATCCCCGCTATCTTCCGGGGCAAAAAGTGCTTCGCGTGAGCTCTGAAATCTTTTCAATAGCCCATTTTCCACTCCGTATTCCTCCGAGTTAATCGTGTTCATCCCCCTATTCCCCACTCGCTTGAGAGAAGTCCTCTCCCTTTCTTCTTCAAATGAGCCAAATCTATAGTCAAGAAAATGTCGACCACCATTCCGTCCACTATAAACGAGCCATGTTCCAGAAGAGCAACAGGTGAGCTAGTTTTCTTGGAAAAACAATGTACGTACATGGAGTAGCCAAACTTTTTACCGGCTTGTTAAATCTCATTAGCATTTTAGAAGGGGATTACTCGGGTCGTGTAGGGCATACACAGACAAGGAACTTCTTCTCCCAGCTGGTTATTTCAATGACAGAGCAGTAGCCCGAGTTTTTCTCCTCGTTTGCAAATTTGAACCCTTGCCCCGACTTTTATAGCCATGCATTCATACTTTGTTATGTTCCTACAAAAGCCCTTTATTCCTTAGAAGACCCCAAAAATTACCCGGTAATCTATAATTTGTCCTAAAAATTCATCTAAAAGAAAAAATATGGCGTACAGCCTGTGCCAGGCCCTCCATCCCTGTCCCAAGTACATTTGCCCGCTCAAAAAGAAGTTTGTTTGCCCTTCATAAATCCCCGAACACAACACTTCAGTCCAAATCAATTCTCCTAGAAAAACAAGTCCTAAAACTCATCTACTGAAGTTGTCCCCTGGTCAGTTGGGACATCCCTCAACTTTTTCTTCCGCTGTCTGGAACTTGCACATTTTGTGGGATCAAAAAGCGCGTCTCCCACGTTCGTTTCCGCTACAAGGACTTCAAAAAATGAGGGAAAAAACATCGCGATTGTTTGGGATCATTAATTAGTAACAGGAAAGTATAGCTGAAAGAATTTGAAAAAGGTCTGGCTCGAGGAATGCCCCTCGATCGGAAGGTTAATCCCGCGGATCTAAAAATATCTCAGGATGTCTCATTTGTGACGTCTGAACTCCGAACGCCGTTTCTATGAGAGAATCCCTATTTTATCCGTGGCCCTTTTACATTTTGCAGTCATTTTTCACTATTCCTCCCTCTACTCCCCAATTAACATAAGAAGGAAGTCTCGACCTCGTGAAAAGGGAGGAAATGACCAATTTCCGGTGTCCCCTTTGTCTTCTCTATCTTGTAAAAATTCGTCACTTTCCATTCTTTTACTTTTCCTCCTTTATGATAACGAAAGAATATATTTTCCATTTTCCTCTTCCAATTTCTTTTCTCCTTGAAAAAAATTATACCCTGTGAAAATTGTTGACTGGAAAGATCTTTTCTGGCCATAGGACTTCCATTATTTTGTGGATTACAAGCCAAATTAGTATTTCCTCTCCTGGGAGCAGAGCTGAACATCTTTGGATGGAAGATTGGGCTAGAGGATCAAGGATGCCCGTTCGCTCTCTTTCACTTTGGGAATCCTTGGTAAAATATTCATTTTGTTGCAGAAAAGGTGTTTTATCATGTCCAGACCAGTTTTCGCAGTTCGTGCAGATCAAATTGGAGGTCAAACTTCCCACAAAAACGTCTCTTATCTCCCTCCAGAGGATCTTCTCCAGTTTTTTCCCTGCTAAACTTAACGATGTCAGTTCCATTATCTCCCTCCATTTGTTTTGTCGCCCATTTTCCCTCTTCTTTTACCCTCAAATATCCGCCTCTTCAAGATAGTTTCAGAAATGAATAGGAAAAGGTCATCTTGCAGATCAAGGAAGTATTCCGATAGGTAAGTCCACATACGCGTTCACTAACTTTCTTGACTACTTCCTCCTCGGCAATGCTTTTATTACCGTTCTTTATTGGTTTAGGAGGAAAGGACCATCATTCCTTTCCACTATTTCTATTGCAAATAGCACTTTGAGCAGGTTTATTCGCGCCTATAGGGTGCAAGGGTCTTGAGCTGACCCTTCCATCCATTTTGAACCTCCCGCGGGTCATAAGGCTACGAGCTGAAAGTGTGGGAGCCTTTTCCTGGAAGTTCTATGCAAAGACACCATTAGGAATAATGGATGGACCGTCAAAATGAAGGTAGACCTATTTCGCATGGTTTCTATTTTCCCGTAGGTATCTCCTTCTACATTCCAATTGTTTAAAGTGTAGAAAACAGAAATAATAACACAGTTGCACGCAATAATTCTGGATAAGCTTGGATTTAAGCGGGAAACCGAGCTTTGAATGTGATCAAAACAGTGTTACGTTCTCTTCTCTTTTGTGCTTTTCTTGTTTGCCAGGCTGCGGCTGGCAGGCACTCATTGGCAAAATAATCTGATTGATATCCAGTAGTAATAGAATCAGTTGTTTTTATCTCACTAACAACTTCCCTCCCTCGCTTAAAAATGGTCCAAATGATGTCAAGCCATCAAAGCGCGGCCATCTCACCTAATTCGGCGTGAGTAATGGTCATCGCCCGTCCCGGGCTGCTCCTTTATTCAGGAAAGCGGGTTCATTTTGTTCCCCTTCCCCTTCCAATCGTTTTTCTCTCCCCATAAACTTGTCAGATCAATTACTCCAAATTCCTTTACTGTAACCTGACACTTTTGTGGCCCATGTGTCCTTTTCCCATCTTTGTTTCTTCCCTTGAACTTAAACCCTGTAGTTCCTTTTTCTTCCCGGTCACCTTCAACTTTTCTCCCATATCTTATAACTTATTCTGACGGCTGTAACCCAATCTCTGAGATTCATTCATTACCTCTGTTTTTAGTCCTATCTCGCCCCTTCGCCCCGTCGGACATTGGCGGAACAAGGCACCAACTGTCCGGAGGGGGTGGGAGGAGGTAAATAACCGGGTAGTCTTACCTTTGCAGAGCATAGAGAAGAAAATGTGCCCATAGTACTGATTATTGACTACTATTGCCCCATACATTGGCTTATTTTTTAGTTTCCTGAACTCGAATTCTTCAGGCTTTTTTCCTATTCAAAAGGAACGGCTGCAGACTGACCGCCGCCAACTTTAGAAGTCTTTCAGCCCCTTTCCAAGTAACGTTAACCCCCTTTGACCCCCGTTGTGAACACTTTGTACACTGCGAAAAAAATGATACCTTCCCCAAACTTTGGCGCCTTTTTACGCGGTCAGTGTAACCAGCGCAGGGGGCACTATGAGTTGACCCATTCGTTAATTTTCCCTCGGAAGGTTCCATTTTTCTTTTTGTAACGGTAAAACACTCAATTCTCTTCTAAAAATGATAAATTCCATTAGGTGCAGTTGAGGATAAATGCCATTCCAGAATTGAGGAAGTGAAGCCATAAAATTTCACTCAAAAGTTCCTGAAAGCGCCTTCGCCAATGGGTTAATCCAAGAAATGCGCAGGCGTTCCAAATCCTACTCATTCATCTTCAAAAATCTATTTGTCCCTTGATCCTTTGCTTATTTTTTTGCTCCCCACAAATTCAAATTACCAGCTCCTGATAATTATATGTTGTTTGAAAGAGATGCCCCCGTGTCATCGCCCTGCATAGCAAAAGATCGCCGGAGGTCTTCGCTCCCGGCCGGGAATGAGTTCATCTTGTTGAACTTCGTTTCCTCCGCCTAGTTAAAAAACTGGCCATTGTTTAGTTAAAAAGCCCATTCGTTTGAAACTAATTGGAACAACTGCCTTGATTGACGGCCAAGAGCAATCTGATCAGATCAGGTGTGGCCATTTGTTTTCTACCTGTCTTTCTTCTCTCTTTTTTTAAATATCCATACCAGCAGCTCATTATCGTGAACTATTTCTCATTTTCTGAAGTTCTGCACGCTTGAACTTTGGAGGTCTGCAAATGACCCCGGGCCTTCCAAACGTAAATATGGCTTTGGGTTGGGAACAGTCCGCTTATCTATTTTCTAATTATAAGTTTGCTTTATTTTATCAGGCCTGGCCCCATAACTCTTCTGTACAAGATCTGTCTTTACCTTGGATCAACCCCTTCCATCATTTCCATCCCTCCATGTCACAATGTATGGCTCCTTTTCATGTCTCACAACTCACAACTGTTATGATAAACCTGGTCTGCTTCAAGGAACAGCTGTCTAGAGACGTTATCTTTGTTTTTCCCCAGGGGACCACCCGTAAATTGAAGGGGCAGTCTGTGACTTCTCAAACTCCATATTTAGTGCACCCTGCTCCTGAAAAGGCTGTAATTGAGGCTTTAACTTTTGTCTCGGCTAGTTCCTGTTTAGAGTACACCTTCTCGGAAAGGAGGTGCAGCTGTAGACAGCCACAATAGTCTTGATGAGTTCGTCCAGCTGTTTCCTGGGGACATTCCATAAATGTTTTATCCCCCTTGGTTTGTTTTCCAGCTCTGGTACAGATCCGAAGTTTTTCGCATCTTCTAAAAATTCCCTGCTCATTAGCGAGCTGTTCATAGACTTTTCCCATCCAGCACATGGTTTTCTGATGTAATCAAACGTCAAGGTCCATTAGTTGTTTTTCTCCCCGGCCCGTTTCTAGTTTTCTAATTTTTAGAAGTCTCTCAATCCTTGGACGTTCTCTCAACGTTCCGAGGAATTCCGTCTGTGGCAACAGTACAATCCACAGTGTCCAATCCATGAGGTCCGGTGATGCTACCCGGAAAAATACTAAGATCCTATTAGAAAACCCTAATTTATTTGCTAGAGCATTAGTAGGTTGCTTGAAATTTCCAAAAAAGTCGGAATAATTCAGTCGGAGAAGTTAACCGGGCCATGGATTGAACACGCCTTTGAGAAGAGAGAATGCGTCAAGTTTATAGGGACCCAGGAGAATTCTGACAGGTAAGCTTCGGGTTACTGTAGCTATTAAAACCGGCGTTATAGATGTGGATGTGGTCGTCTGGTAGCTGCTCACTCCCAGTTGGCGCAGTCGCGATTTTCTGTCTTTTCCCCTCCGGTAATGGCAGGAGAGAGCTGGTCCATTGACAAACACACCCATGTCTCTCCCACGGATGCATTTGGAACTCTGGTATTCCAAGGAGGGGCCCATGCCCATAAGGCTCAGTACGTCCGGCTTGGCTATGACTCAAATCCCGCGGATGTTATGTACCTTATGGAGAAAGTATGGGGACTTCAACCACCTCGTTTGGTGATTACGGTTCATGGAGGGATGACCAACTTCCAGCAAGTTATTTCTTCAAATTGAAAAGGAAAACGGTTCAGAGTTCAAGAAAAAATAGGCAGATTATTTCGAGAAGGTCTCCTAAAAGCGGCACAGACCACCGGAGCCTGGATATTGACCAGTGGAATAGATTCTGGAATTGTTCGCCACGTGGCCCAAGCTCTGGATGAAGCGGGAATCTCTGCCAGGTACTGTAGCCTCTCCCGTTTTTTATTAATCGAGAATCGTCTTTAGAATGAGGTCAAAAATCGTGACCATTGGCTTCGCTCCCTGGGGAGTACTGAAGAAAAGGGAACGGCTGATCTCTAAAGATCTGGAGATCCAATATGACTCCCACTCTTTTGGAACCTCCAGTGGGATGGGGGTATTGAATGATCGGCATTCTTACTTCCTCCTGGCCGATAATGGCACAAGTGGGAGGTGAAAACACTTTAAATTAAATTTATAAAAGAAGAGAATGTTTAGATATGGAGCGGAACAGCATCTCCGGCAGAATTTTGAAAACTACCTCGCTTCTCAGTGTAATGGATCTAGGCATGTTCCAGTGGTGGGAGCAGTCCTTGAAGGAGGCAGCAGTACTGTAAAAGCTGTTTATCAATATGTTACAAAGTACAGTTCCCTTTTTTTAAATATATAACCCTTTTAGGGAGCCTGACATTCCGGTAATTGTTTGCGATGGAAGTGGTCGCGCCTCGGATCTTCTCAGCTTCGCCTGGAGGTCTAATATGGAACATGGGTGAGCTCTTCTTTGAAAATGATGCATCAATGCTTTTCTAGTGAAATTCCTCGTGAAATTAGAGAGCAACTGGTAAAATTGACAGCTACAGTGTTTTCGGAAACTCAGAAGACCCAACTGGATCAATTTGTCAATATGATCATTGAAAGTGCTCAACGGCCGGACTTGGTAGGCTGCTTTCCTTTCCAGGAATCCAGTATTTTTAGTTAACTATTTTTGGTGAAGGAGAAGATCAGCAGGATGTGGACCACGCTATTCTCACGGCTGTTTTGAAAGGGCATAATCTGAGCCTGCCAGAACAACTCTCTCTAACCCTCTCCTGGAATAGAGTCGACGTTGCTCGAGAATGTTGCTTCTCTGACTGTCATAATTGGCCGATTGGAGCACTCCACACCGCCATGAACGAGGCTCTTCGTCTCGACAGAGTGGAATTCGTGGAACTTTTACTGGAAAACGGTGTCAGTATGAAAACTTTCCTTACCTTGAGCTCATTGGAAACATTATATAACCAGGTTGGATCACATTTTGAGTCGTGAAGGGAAAATTTCCAGGACGATGATACCCAGCACAGTGTTAGGATTTTTGTTGACAAGGCTCCCCCAACCGTGGCGCTGACCCTGCCTGATATTGGTTTGATTATTGAGCGGCTAATGGGAAATGCTTACAAGCACTACTATACCTCCAGGCACTTCAAGAGCAATTATGACCGATTCAGGAAAAAAGCGCAGGTACAGTAGACTGCTTAAAACTCTAAACTCTTCTCCCCAAAGGATGTTTTGGATTGAAAATATTTCAGATAGAACTGGAAAGCGCTTTAGCAAAATTGGTACGGTAGTTGTATTTCTGATTAGAGACAAACGAGAGAGATATAGACCATTTCCCGCACCTTTCCTTATTTTCTTAGTTGTTCTGGGTGTTTCCCTGCGTGAAACTCAGTTTTAGTCATCCTCTTCAGTAAAAGAAGGATAATTTCAGCTCTCTCGATTGAGTAGCTTCCACATTCGACTGGTCTCTCGATCTCCTGCTAAACGAAGGAAAAGCGGCGAGACAAGAGGGCCTATAAGCGACGCAGGTAAAAAATCTTTATTTTTCAGTGGGTAAAACCTTTTCAGAACTTCGAAATGACTTTTCATTTCCTTATAACGATCTGATGATGTGGGCTATCCTTACAAGAAGACCAGAAATGGCGCGCTGTATGTGGCTGCATGGAGAAGACGCCATGGCAAAGGGTCTCGTTGCGATCAGGCTCTATAAAGCCATCGGAAGGATAGCGGAAGAAGAATATCTAGAGGTTGAAGTGGCCAACAAGTTGAGAGAACATGCCGAGTAATTATTTCTGTAGATCGAAGAAATAGAAGAAATTTCCAGAGAATTTCGAGGAGAATGCCATCATCTTCTGGATTTTTGCTATCGGGAAGACAATGAGCAGACTCTCCGCCTCCTGACAGCCGAACTCCCGCATTGGGGTCATCACAACTGTCTTTCACTAGCTGTACTAGCCAATAATAAGCAGTTCCTGGCTCATCCCTGTTGTCAAATGTTGTTAGCCGATCTGTGGCATGGTTCTCTTCGGGTTCGAAGGTAATTATTCCTCATTATCCTCTGGAGGGAAAAGAATTTCAGTGGGTCAAATATTCGGGTATTGACGTCGCTTCTCTTTCCTCCAGCTGCCTTATTTCTTGCTTTCAAAACACCGCGGGTGCCGCCAGAAGAGCCGGTGGTTGAACCTCCTTCAGAACATGAGGAAATCTACGAGACTATTAGCTCTTTTCAATCAAGGAACACTGAAAAACAGTCCAGTGTGGGGAGCATGCTCTCTATCCCGTTTAATAGGGTTTGTTTTCAAATTTCTCGCTGAGCAAATAGAAATGGTTTAAGATCTTCAAAAAAGGTTCTTTAAAGTTGAAAGATAAAGAAGGGGAGACGGAAGAATTAATGGAAAATGGGATGTCACCTCCCAAAAAGGTTACCATAATTAGTAGTAAGAAGAACAGCGCCGTCTTCCACGACAGCAGCCTATCAGTTAATGCCGAACCACCAATTCCAACAATGAGCAGTTATGCAAAATTGAGGGCCTTCTATTCTGCTCCGATCACCAAGGTACTGTAGGAAACTTTACAGGAAATAATGTATTTTAGTTTTGGAGTTGGTGCATTGCTTTTCATATCTTCCTAGCTGCCTTCTCTTATGTTCTTCTAATTGAAACCCCACTGGAACCGACCAGGGTGGAATGGTACCTGCTCATTTATATGTGCTCTTTTGGAATTGAACACGCTCGAAAGGTTAGTGAACCTTTTGTTAGCTACTGGCCACAAAGGTATTGGCAAAAGTCCATTGAACAGGGTGGGAATCGAACATACGACCTTCGTTCTGACCGTTCGGTGCTCTAACCACTGAGCTATCCGCGCGCTCTTGCGCCTACCGTCAATTGGATTGACTAGACCTGAAGCTTTCCCCTTCATAATTTCAAATTTTCCGTCCATTTTTTTGTGTTAAAATAATATTTACAGCTATGCTGCCAAGAGACATCCAAATTCTGGAATAAGGCTCAAATGTTCTACTCTAAATACTACAATTTCCTTACTCTCATTGCGTTGTTGAGTTTTTGGATGGGATTTGGTCTCCGGCTGAACCCGTTATACCGTCATTCTTATGGGAGAATTATTCTATGCTGCAGTAATGTTCTCTGGTACATGAAGGTATTCATTATGCTCTTGGGATATCAAGCGGTATCCTAGGTATTGGAATATCTCTCCGTTCATCCCCTCCTCGGCCCATACATCCAAATGGCTGCAAAGATGGTCGTCTCCATGTGTTATATCATAGTTCTCCTTTTGGTTACCCTCATGGCTTTTGGCGTCTCTCGACAGGCTATCACTTTTCCAAAAGAGAAAGTCTTCGAGTGGCAATTGGTTCGGAACATCTTCTACAAACCTTACTTCATGTTGTACGGGGAAGTCTACGCTGGAGAAATTGATACTTGTGGAGATGAAGGTAAACATTTTTTTTTTAAATTATAAAACAAAAGAATAAGTAAAATGAGTGTAAAACAGGTTTAAATTCTATTTAGCTGAGCGCGCAAGATTTGCTAATGAAACCTTCGACGGTAAGCTTCATAGTGTTGTGGTGTGTTTTTCTTCGAATTGCATGGGTTAAACTTTTGAGACAAGACCGAATTTAGCTTCATTTAATAGGCAATCTTCTATTTTATAAGAAGGTTTTAAAACAAAGGGCGTGGGTTTTCCTATGAAAAGTTATAGGAGCCCAAATGTATTGTCTCAAAATTCCGTCACGAGCCTTGTTCGTATAAGTTTCTCCTCTCAAATGAATAGATGTGTTCCGATTCTGAACTGACCCTCTAATGCAAAGTATTCCCATAATTTTAGAAGTAAACTGCGTTCCGGGCTACTTCATTCCCCCTCTCCTTATGACCATCTTCCTTCTGGTCGCGAATATCCTGCTAATCAACATGCTCATTGCCATTTTCAAGTAAATTATCCTTTTCTAACTTGGAATATGAATACAATTGTAGCAATATCTTTAATGACACCAACGTCCGCTCCAAGGAAGTCTGGTTGTTCCAAAGATACGGCCAAATAATGGAATACAACGACACTCCTCTCCTTCCTCCGCCTTTCACAACCCTTTCCCACATCATGTTCCTCTTTTGCAAATCCTGCAAATGCAGAAAGAGCAAAGCCATCAAAGCTAATCAGAAGACCTTCTTTGACTTTTCAATGAGTGGGTTTCTTTTTAAAAGAAAGCAATATAGCTAAAATTAGAACTGAATCTGACACCGGAAGAATTGCGCGCCATTCATGACTTTGAAGAGGACTGCATGGACGAGTTGACGAGGAAGAAACTTCGAAGGGGACAGGGAACGCCAGAAGAGAGATGGACCCAGGCTATTGAACAGTTGGAGACCTCTTCAGGCTAAAAATTCGAAGAATTGTTTAGGTCAGAAGTGATGTCGGGTAGATTGAACGAGCTCGTCTTGGAGAACTTTTCCCTTCGGAATAGGTTGTGTGAAATGGAGGAGAAATTGGACTGGATTGTCAAGAACCAAACAGATCTGATTAACTCTAACAAAAGGAAAAGAGTGAGGATTTTCCTAAATTCTATGATATTCTAATATTTAGGGTGTAAACTTCCGAGCGTCTTCCCAATCCCTGCCGGATGAGAGCCCTTCCCCACTGTCGCCTAGCAGGGATCCATTTATGGACCACTTGTTAATTCCTGTAGATGAAATGCGCCTGTCGGCGCGGTCTCCTCTCATTCAGAACTTGAGAAGAGATCAATTACAAAAGAAATATGATGAGGTGAGTCGGGAAACTTTGATATTAGAAGAAAATTACAGGCGCGGTTGAACAGCCCCCTTATTCAACGAAGACCGCGCCTAAACTCCTCTTCCCTATCCATATCACAGGATATGAGAGATATGAGCAGGTTAGCTTTCAATTCTGACTCTAGAGTAACTCGCTTCGAGAGCTTTCCTGATTTTTAGGGACGATATTGAAAATCAGGAACATTTGACCGCAAAATCGCTATTATTGCTTTTAAAAAGTTTGTAAAATAGGAATTTTAGGAGTAAAAAAGGCTCCGTGTCTATATCCTCTTCTGAAGAAGAGGAATCCCCCCGCGTCGTGGTAACAAGTCCCTGGGGAATTGACAACTAACCTCCCCCGTTCACTTTTTCCTGTAAATAGGTCAATCCCTGTGATTATTCGAGTGCTCAGACTGGGTTTGTTACAAAGCTTTACTGTTGTTATTGTATTTGTGTAATACACACAAAGAAAGAGAGAATTTTATTATAAGATGTCAATTGTTTCCGGTCCCGAGGAGGAGTTGACCATTTCGACTATTCTGGTCCATCCTGTGGGAGCCGTCAAATCTTGGAACTGTTCTTCTAACGAGGCTAATTTCTTCTTAATATTCGGATTTCGATGTCCTACAGTAGTCAAGACGGTATTCCCCACATCGTAGCCAAAACAGCGGAAGTGGGGAATCCTTACTGCAGCTGCTTGAGGCGGTTCTGTCTCAGGAATAAGCTGAAGACGAATTCATCCAAGGGGAGTCCCTTACCGTAAGCTTCTGGTTAGATTGTACGAAGAGATCCTTCGGTATGGGAATAATAGTCTGTGTTCTCTTGCGATTGATTGTCACTTGACGTTTAATCACGTAACCAGTTTGACTTTTCCATGACTAAAGGACAACTGTTGCAGAGAGAGTGGAACTACCGGCTGACTCACCTCGATTCCCACGTTCTTTAGCACTATTTGAAAGGGTCTCGACGAGATTATCTCCAAATACCCGGCACTTTTATCCACCCTCCGTGTCAGTTTATAGTTCTTATTGCTTTTAAAGGGCTAGAAAGATCCTCTCTCCATAATATGGGAAACAAACTCACGTCATACGTGAATAATCGATGATGACTGCCTAAATATGCGAGGAGAATCGTGGTCAGAGCTGTTGTTACAGCACCTACAGTTTTTTTACTTATAAAAGGGATGGGGATCACTTACAGTAGGGTAGAATAGGAGTCAATTCTTCTATATGGAATATAGCCAAGTAAGAGAAGGAGACTGCCGTGGTAAGTTCCTGAAAACCTGTAGAATTGAACCTTATTAGGGAGTATAAAACTAACCAGGAGGCAGACACCGATCGTGGAGGATTTAGCTAAGTAGCCGACTGGATAGTACTGAAAATACAATTTCATAGGGGGCAGGGAGGAGGTGGGCCACCCCCTCACAGGGTCTGGGGGCCTTATTTGATGGGGGCGTTTAAAATAGGGCAAAATGGTGCCTAAAACTTGGTGTGACCGGCTTTTACTTGTAATTGTTATTTCCAAAGGGCTGGTATTTTCCATTTCCTGAGTGACATAAAAGGCCCCGAGCCGCCGTTGTGCTGTTTCTGCATTAACCCCCCGTACCGGGAAAAATGGAGCATCATTACCGACCGTCTGGAGTCCCTACCTCGTCCTTTCCTGGAAGTGTCCAAGCCAGCAGCCCCATCCAGGCAATAGTCAATATATGATACCAAGTGTAATGCGCCCCTCCTCTACTTCCCTCATTTCTAAAAGACATGTCGGTGAACGAAACTAGAAACTGAAAGAGGATTGGCTGAGGAGGATACGCGTTTCTCTTACCGCGAAGATTATCACCAAGATCAGGAACCAGAGTAATAACGTTTTCGTTGAAGAGAATCTGAAAGTTTAAACTATTAATCGAGAAGGATACGGTATCCTACTTAATGTCGAATATTTTATGGTCCGGATGTCGTTCTCCCAGATCTTTTTCGCTTTTTTTCATTGCATGTTTCATTTTGGCTGAGAGTCGTCTTGCGTGATCCTTCACGGACATGGTTCTTAAAATGAACTTTTAAAGGGAAAAACAAATAGACATTAATCAAGTACAGGGAGAAGGTGTTGAGACGATTGAGATGAAAAGTGTAACGGGTCGATTTGTAGAGAGAGAGAGACCGAAGTCGTGACCGGTTGGGTAGGGGAGGCGCCCTTGAAAGAAAAACCGCCGGTCAAGAAAGATATTACTTGCTGACGACAGTAATTAGAACGGGTGGGAAGGGGAGAACTCATGGCATTTTTGTATATTGGTCTTTACCTACCTTAGAACCACCGCATGTTCATAATTCGTTGAAAAGATGGAATAAAAGCAAAGGGGAGGCAGTTGCTGAGCCCTGTACTAATCAACCCCCGCCTAATTCGCTCAACAAATACAATTCTTTGCCGCTTCCGCCAAGGATAAACTGATCTTTATACTCTGCAGAAAGAAAGGAAGAGAAACCAGAACTACATCTGCTTTTCCAAGGAAGTCCAATGGACTGAGGACCGTGGAGGAAAAGTGATCAAATCAAGGTTATTTGGAAAGATTTCAGGCTAGAAATGAGGAGCAAAATGGAAATTACGAAAGGTTTCTCAACAAAATTGCCTTTTCCAACAGCGTAATGTGCAAACCAGGCCAATGGAACAGTCATATTCCGCAAAGAAAACAAAAAGAAGGGGAAAATTCGGCCACTTGTTTTCAACAGGATGGAGAACAACTCGATATTATAATATCAATATGGTAAACTCTGATTCGCATTAGAACAGCGACTTTCAAATCCGTTTATTTACAAATAAGCACAGTTTCCTTCTGCTTGTTTCAATTAATCAGATGACGTTGACGATCTGTCCCAATGTTGGTTTTTTGTGTAAATATCGGCAAGCATACAATTGGTGTTGCCTATAGTACAGCTGTACAGAAACGACTTGTTAGCTTTGTAGATGTCTTCCGATTTCGACACTTCTAGAATTCTCTCATTCATATCCATCCAGTTCTTCACAATAAGCGTCAGTGCCGTTTGCGCGGAAGTCGTCGGGATCTGGGAGGTATTCGTAACGAGTACTCACAATGCGGTAGAGCTGCAAATTTATACATTAAAATTGAAATGTTCTAATGGAAAGATGGGCGCAAAGTTTTGAAGGAAAACCGGAACAGAAAATGACTTTTGTTTCTTTGAAAAGTTGGGAGCTGAGCCAAAAATGGTATGGATTATCGCAAAGCGGGTTGGCCAAGGAACGTTTTGTAACTCACATATCGCCGTTCATTTTTCTTCAGCTTTGTTTTCTTCAGTTCAAAATTATCGAGAGGAACACACTGAATAACATAATATGCCGGTAGTAAATTCATAACAATGGGGTTCGGTCTCCTAGAAAGTATAAAATTGCGAACTAGTTTGGTCAAGGCTAAAAAAGGGTACCTTTGGTGTTGTACTCTCTGCATATAAAACTTGATAGTTGGCATAGAAGACGTCAATATGATGACCAGATAGAATACGGCAAGGTACTAGATAAGTTACATTTCTTTATCTCTTTCAACGGCTTCCAGGCTTTCCACATTTCATCACACTCCATCCGAATCATACGGCATTAGATAGCTCCTACCAGTTGGAGGCCCTCGGGGATCGGGTAAATTCTTTGATACAATTTCTGGTGTTAAAACGGTAAAAGATCCACTAGAATATCACGATACTCTCGTGGCATGTTCTTATAATATTCCTTTTTGTGGTGCCTTGGATTGTATCGAAGATGTGGAGGACGGGATCGCATTTTAACGGTAAAAGCTAAAACCTTTAAAGCAAGAAAAAGAGTAGAAAATATCAGCTGATATTCATTTTCGTTGGACGGGTGAAAAGTTATTCGCGGGTGACTGTTCACCCCTCGCGGATAACTTTTCACCCTTCGCGGATAACGTTTCACCCCTAGCTTTTCTTACTGGATTTGGCGCGGAAAAGTTATCCGCAAAAGGTGAAAAGTTATCCGCGCCCGCGCCAAGAACAAAAGCTATTTTCGTTTGATGGAAAATATGTACGTGGAACGACAAGAAAAAGAAAAGAAATGAGGGTACAATAACAATTTATTCGTTTGGATAAAGCCAACAATTTCAATGTCTAGAAGAGCTGTTTCATAGCTGGCTCCTTCTTCTCACTGATATGATTAACACAGGTAGCCGCCGGCCAATCATCGTCCAAATTCTTCGTGCTCTTTGCGCGCTGCTCCCTCGTGGATCCGGCCAATGATGAGAGTTTTTCCTTCTTTTCACTCACAGACATGGATGTATTCGTCAGGATGCTGTGCACTTTTCCAGCAGCACTTCTTTCCTTCAGCAGGCGGGGGATCGACTCCTCAGATGAGCTCAACGGTAGACTGTAGCTGAAGCGGGAGCCCTGCGACTTCTGGTCACTGCTGCACTCGTCCGATTCGGATCCAGATCCGCTGGCCTTGGGAGGCAGATGCCCGGTATGGCTCAGGTGGCCGAGTTTCTTTCCCTTCGGCTGGAAAATCCTTGCCGCCCAATGACGAGCCTCTTCTCCTTTGATCCGTAGCTTCACCTTCCTACTGGCGCAGGTTACCAGCTTCATTTCGACTCCTTTAGCCGTCTTTCTCATCTTCAAATCCTTCAAATTCAGCAGTTTATACGTCTTGCCCAGATTCGTCTCCGTGTAGACGACGAGGATTCCACAGCCAGTGATCAGCGCCCATCGGCGCGACCATTCTCCATGCTGGCGGAAATCCACCCATCCAGTGAGGGCCAACGGATCCCTGGAGAGCCGGTCCTGGTTCGGCAGCTCAACATCATCCTGTTCCGGAAGACGACGACCAAAGCAGCCCATTATGACTCGTGGGAAGAAAAAAAATGACTCGTGGGGTCCACATTGTTCCAATTCCCGTCTAGTCACGTCGAATTCTTGCCAGGAACAGGACAAAGACCAAATCTTTTGAAAGTTGCCTTTTTTCCGTATTTACCCAGTAAAGGAAACGATCCTCGTTTACTACGTTTACCTCTATTCATAACGGCGTGGTTATGCCTTCCTATTGTAGTCCTTATGGTTTTTCTCTCTGAACACAACGGCGGCTTATCAGAAGAAGGGGAGATTAGTGTTCAACATGGCTGGACATTATCAGTAGCTGCTTCTTGTGTCCTTTTACTGCCCGGAGACCATTCTTATAAGTAGTGTGGACCAAAAGGACATCCTTTTTTCATAAAACTTTCCACTAGGTAGACAATTACTATTGAATCCTTTAAACCGCCATTTTTTTACCGCTTGTTTGTAGAGAATTTTCTGAGGATCACACCAGTTTATATAGTGTACTGGAAATTCGATACTGTTCGCTTTTATGGCCACTAATTGTGAGAAGAATCGACTGGCAAAAGGGTTTCGACCATATTGGATCCTTTTTCACCTCTCTTCTATTTTTTGGTGGCTGGAAATGTTCCTCGTCTTCATAGTTCACCTGGGGGACAACTGCCAATCCGCCTTACTGTCTACGGACTACAATACTTGTTGTTTATGTGCCACTGTTATTCTTTTTATAAGTCGATCATAAAACACCCGTCATTTTCCCACTCCAATTCCTTTTTCTTCTAGAAATTTCAAATTTACAGACCTTGATCTCTCTAATTTTAACTTGTACTCGTTCCCTGTGCAGCCGTCTCATTCCACTTCTCTTCCCCTCTCTTTTTGTCTTCCATTTTCCCCCCATGAATCCAAAATTTTCAGGGTAATATGGGATGGGACAGGACACAAGTTAGGAATCTGATTGGATTTTGGTAAGTCTAAAATTTTACCCCCTTTTCCGGGAAATTACCCTTGCTAGCCCAGTAGCAGACAGCGGCATTCCGCCCTTATCGCATTTGTGTCAAAAGTCGTCGAGGCGTTTTCCCCCATGTTCCCATCATTTTTACAGCCACAATCAGCTGCAAAACTTTTAGGCTCCTTGGCCTCTGTAACAACTATGGTTACGTAATCATGCTATCAGCCGCCGAGGACATCATGAACACTCAGAAGGGAATAGTCTCGGACAATAGCACCGACACCTGTCAGGTTTGAATCTTGTCTTTCCCGGGAAAGGAACCCCAAGTTTTTAGACTACAATAACATCCAGAGGATGTAGTACAGCCAGTACGGGAGCCGTTCTCGTGGCTGATAATATGCCAGCTTTAATCGTACAGGCTACTTTTCCTTTCTTCATGCATAGAATACCTTTTGGGTTGGTTTTGACTCTAAAAAAATAAAGAAACTCTTCTTTTCAGAGTCCGTCATGTTTTAGTTTGCGCTCTTCAAATAGCTTGTTATTTTATCGTAGCCTTTTCTGAGGACGTTACCATGTCACTAGCAGGTAGGTTTAATTGCCCCTTTTGCACTTTTTCCGGCATCGCACCCGTAAAATCTCGGCAGTTGAACACTCCTTTACTTCTAAATCATCGTCTCATTATGTTCCCTGTCGAGAATGCACGAGTGCAGGGGATAAAAGCGGACCAGACGCGGCGAAACTAATGATCCCCTTTTAGGAGTAACCTTTGCCAGTTTTGCTCAAGGAATCGGTGAAATTACCTACCTGGCAATGTCTGCCTTCTTTCCACCGTATGCTCCATTTTAATATGCCCATAAAAAGGTTTTAGATCGTCCGTAGCGGCTTGGAGTTCAGGTACCGGCGGTGCAGGTGTCCTCGGCTCTTTCGTCTATGCCCTCCTCACTGAAGTTGTCACTCCCAAAGTTGCTTTACTTATCATGCTATTTATTCCCCTTTTATTTGCCATAACGTGAGTTATTTCCATTCTCTCCGATAAAAAGGCTCCGTTTTCAGATATTGGATAATTCTTGACTTCCCCGAGGCCGTCTACACTCCTTCTTTGAAGGACCCCTCCACCTGGCTGGTTCCTTCAGATTTTTATAAGGTATAGCCCTCATATCTCTTCATTTTGAGCTACTTTCCACAGAATGATACCCGCAAAGATTCTCAAGAAGAGAAAATATCGTCATATACGAACGATGCAATAACAAATATTGACACTGTGTCATACAATTCGGGGAAATCTGCGGATTCCGTAAAAGAAGCTGGGCATCAAAGAAGTCTTACCTTCTTCCAGAAATTGAAGCTTATCCTGGTAAATGGAAAAATTTCTGAAATTACCCTTTTTAGCCGATGCTGCATCTAATGATCCCATTGACACTGGTCTACCTCACAGAGTATTTGATTAATCAAGGATTAGTGAGTTTACACTTGTTCCATGAACACAAGATGGATATTTCAGACACAATTGATCTACTTTAACTGTCATGACGGGTGGAAATTGTCAACCAGTAGCCAATATCGATGGTACCAAGTGAGTTTCAATTCACCAGGGTCTATTCGTCCCCGGGTAGCCAGAATACTTCAAACTGGGCCGTTCTCCGAGATTTCGCCTCGTTTTTATTCGAATTCTTGTTTAAACCCACGGGTTTTCAGGTACTCTACCAGGTAGGAGTCTTTATCTCCCGTTCATCCGTCCGTTTCTTGGAGCTGCCCATCTGGGCCATTTATCTCCTTCCAATCCTCCAGGTCACCATTTTTCTCCTCCTTATTTCCTCTTTTCAGACAGCAAATCTTGGCTTCTTTATTTTCGAAGCAATCTACTGGTTTATTCCAAATATCGGAATCATTTTTGCAATCATCGTATTGGAAGGACTTCTGGGAGGGGCAGCCTATGTGAACACCTATAATTATGCCCATAAAACGGTGAGAAATCCATTTAAAAACTGGAAGAGGGGAAATTTTAGGTCTCCCCCGATGTTAGAGAATATTCTATGTCAGTAATTGCCTTCGGTGTCTCTGTAGGGACAACGATATCCGGTTTTGCTGCTATACCTCTGCATAATTTTGTCTGTAATAAGCCGATTCACACTTAACAACAATTTATTCCAATAAACAATCATTCACGTCTTCTCAGCCGGTCAAAGGTGACTCCCACCCATGCGCTTAGCAAGGACAATACCACGACGGCAACACCAAGAATTAGCCCCTTCTTCTGCCGGCTGATGTTCATTATGGTGATTTCCCTATTGATGTTTTCAGGAATTTCACAGGTGACTTCGTACGTTTGAAGGAGCTCCCCTTTCGCATTATGATGATTATACCAAAGACTGTAAAAAAAGAGTAGATAGGGGGTTTAATATTTGGCTCACTGAAATTCCTTGTCTGCAGTAGTATCCAATTTAATATGTCCTTCCCAAGTGTAAATAAAATCTTTATACGTTGCCGGAATCCAATCCCGGTGGGATCCCTAAACGGATACTGATTTGTGATAAGGATATTATAATATAAAACGGGTGAAAATAACTCACTAGCTGGAAATATCCTTCCAATGGAACGCCTTGTTTCCAACTTTCATAGAAGAACAGGGTAACTGCAAAGCCAATAGTGACTTTTTCTTCTCTACAGTCCACCAGCTTAACAACTTGGCAGATAGGTTTCAATAATCTCTCGAGTTCCGCTTTAATAGACACGGTATCCATCGCTTGTTTCGGCCTGAAGTTGGTGTTAAAATATACTGCTCCAGCGATTATAACACCAACGACGCACAACCACAAGGAGACCGCCATTACGGCACACGCGTGCTCCTTTCTTATTCCTTTTTTCTGGGATCACAATACTGTCATTAACGAGAAAAGACCGACCTCTTTTATTGGCAGCGATGAGTCGATTTCTTCCTCGGCAACCACTTCTTCTTTAATTATGTTCTGATCTTCAGGTAGCGTTTTATTCGCAACGTTATCTTCCATTTTTAAATTCTTTTCGGAAATTGGAACCATCTCGTCGTCTTTACTATCTGACTCCAACTTCGCAGCTCCCTTCAGGGTACTTTCATTGCTTCCGGCTTTTGACTTATTCTAAATACAATTCTACAAAACAAGAAAGCACAAACCTCATCCATTTCCGTATGCCAGATAATTTCTACATCACTGTCCGAATTGGAAATATCCAGAGCCATTTGATGAGAAGTCTAGCGGTTTGGCTAACGAAAGCGGAATGAGGTCGGATGAACAGGAGAAATCGATAGGAGGTGATGGGAAAGCGGCCCCTGGTTACTGTACTTGACCTAATTAGTGTTAGAGAACTCATATTCTGGGCTGTGACAAGCCACAGCCATTTATAAACTTCCCAATTTATCTGTAATGCTAATAAACGGTTAACTCTTCTTGTCCCTCGGAAGGAATATTATGCAAGCCAAGATTATTAGGTGGACCGCGAAGCCCGAAACAATGGCGACCAGACCAAATTGCCCATGCCATCGGAGCGTTTCCATCTTTAGAACTGCTTCGGTTCGCACTTTTTCTGGGATTTCACAGGCGACTTCATAGATATTAACCGCTGTTCCATTAAGATCATAGTACTCAATGTGGATACTGTAAACGGATTTATTTTTTACCGAACAGGATTGCCTTTTGCCCAAATATGGAACTTACTCGAATTTGGTTTGCGTCGTATCCAATGTACCATTTTCTTCCCAGAGAAAAATAGAATCTTTATGATCTGTAGGAATCGCAATTATGTTGGCTTTCTCCTGGTATAAAACAGCGGACTTCTAAATCAGCAGAAAATTTAATAGGCCCTAGCAAACTTACAATTTGAAGATATCCTTGCATTGATCGGTTATTCTTCCAATCTTCATAGGAAAAGAGAGGAATTGTGAAGTGAATGTCATAGGTTTCAAGGTTATGGTCCACAGAAATAAGTTGTTGACAAGTTGGATTGAACAAGAGCGCTTTACTATCGGGGGTGACGATATCCCGTACATGTTGGTAAACGTTATTCCACAGCCAAATCCAACAAAAGCGCTGGCAAACAGAATCGCGATACTGACAAATTTTCCGACAGGTCTGCGTTTCTTCTGAGGTTCGGATTTCTTAATAAAGCCATCAAGAAGCCCTTTGAACTTCGATTCCCGCTCTGCTCCACCTTCTTCATCTTCTGTTGTAAAGTCCTCGTCGGAAGATGAATCCTTTTCGGATGGAGGCATTTCCTCGTCGCTCTCACTATCTCCCAGCAAATTACTGGCCATACCAATATTTACAAGATTCTCAGCTTCAGTTAAACTCTGAATAGAAAAGCTAAAATACGAGGAAACTAAAAAAACGAACCTCTACTGCTATCTGAGGAATTATCTCCAAATCACTGTCCGAACTGAAAGTATCCGACGTCATTTCGAGAGCCAAGAACTGCTGGAGAGTAGAATGAACGAAAAATATTGAAAAAATCAATAAAAAGGTTAGCTTTCATTTGCGGGCTCCTGCACAGAACAGATGGGAAAGCTAATGTAACCGATTGTAAGGCTTTGCAGACGGCGTCGCACATTTCGGCTTTTCTCAATTCATTGATAACTACTATGAACGCTACAGTAGCTGATCTAGAACGTCGTGTTGAGGTGGGCCTCTTTCTCCCATTATAAATATCGCCCGTTCTTCAGAAATTACGACGAGAAGCCGAACACTTCAAAGATCAAGCTCGCCTGACAGAGACATTCCCATATGAACGAGAACTTGCTCTGGCTCTGGTTGTCCTTGTCTTTGGCTGCCTTTGGTTCTTCTCTTCGGGGTAGTTATTACCAGGCTCTCCTCAAGTATTCGATACTCCCTCTACTTCCTTTCATTCTCTCATTGCCACTCTTCATTCATTGTTTCCTGTAAATAATTGTCGATATAATGAAATTTCCATCACGCATACAAACGATACTGAACTAGTTGCGGAATTAAAGGAAAAGTTTTTTGATGGATTAGGGGTCTTCTTCTGAGCGTCAGATTTTATTTGATGGATTACAAGTTCTTCTTCTGAGCGTTAGGGTTTTTTTAAAGGATTACACGCCTCGAGATCCATCGATAAATTCGTGACGCCTCGTGATCCATCGATAAATTCGTGATCCATCGATAAATTCGTGACGCCTCGTGATCCATCGATAAATTGGGATCCTCTCGGAGTATAGTAGGGGTCTCCTGCCACCACAAAGGGCTCTGTCCATTGTAGAAATGGCTCCGTCCATGGTAGAAATGGCTCTGTCCATGGTAGAGGGGTCTCTTGCCACCATATATCAAAAGTAATCAAAAATCATCAATAGTAGTCAAAAGTAATCAAGGCGAGAGGCAGGAGACCCATCTATAACCACCATTAGCCCGTCTATAACCACCTTACCCCGAATTATATCCCAGCCACCATAGATTTCCAACTCCCACCGAATCTTTATTCAAATTAACATTTTTTTACAATAAAAATGACAATAGTAGTGAACACGGTACCAAATGCACCCCGGGATTAGAATCAATGATTAAAATAAGAACACACAAGCCATTGTTAATAAAACGAGCGCTGCGTGGAGAAGCATTTTGTTTTCAAAACTTGTCGTAGCTTGCTGTTTCATTTGTACTCCTAGTTCTTGGAGAACACTTCTGGGAATCACGCAGTTTATATTGTAAGAATGAACCAAATTGGATTTCTCGTTGTAGTGGTCAATGTGGATGCTGGAAATAAATACATTATGTGTGATTTTAACGATTGGCGTACTCGAGTTTGTTCTGGGTAGTATTCAATGTGCAGCTCTCCTCCCAAATGAAGATGGAATTTGGATGTTCTGGTGGGATTTCTTCCATATAGGCTTGATTTTCATGTAGTTGAGCCGATTTCTAAATTGCCATTTATTGGATAAGATTGGTACTGTAGAGGAAAAGTAGGAAATAACTTACAATGTGGAGATGTCCTTGCATTGGATGGTTATTTACCCAGTTGTCGTACGAAAATAAGGGTACCGTAAAGATTAAATCAAACGTTTTGCTCTTGTGATCCACGGAGAGCAGTTCTACATGTTGACAGGCGGGGTTGAATAACGTTTCCTTCTCTTTTAGAGACAGCGTTTTCCAATTACTGGCAGGTTGGACACCGGGGGAAGTACCATTTGATTTGTTAACATTCATGGCTGGCTTCTCTGATACCATCTTCCACAAGAGGGCAACATTATAACAAGCCACCAGCATGAGAACCATCAAGATGCATACATAGGCCACATAAGTGCTTTTTCCCTCTATTTTCTTGGCATCCTGATTCAGGGTAGGATTGATATCAGCTTCTACTTCTTCAACATCAGCAAGAACTTCTTCGGCTTGAGGCTCCTGTTCGTTTTCCTCGCCGTGTTCTTCTCCAACTTCTTCGCCGTCTGTCTCCCTCTCCTGGTCAGAAGAAGAATCCTTCTCAAGTGCGGTTAATTCTCCATCATAGTCAATATCCGATTCCTCATTCAAAAGCAGATCATCCAAGTTGAAACCATGGCAATTATCAGTCCCATTCTTAATATATCTGTCTAAAGAAATAATAAAAACCAACCTGTTCTCCTTCTTGCAGCGGCATCATCTCCAAATTGCTCTCCAAATGGTAACTGTCCCGGGCCATCACAGCCGACCAAAATAACAACTGAATGAAATTAGGTGGAATGAAGAAATCGATAACAAGGCTAGCTTTCCTTTTCTGGTTCTTGAACAGACCAGATGAAAGTAGCTCCGGCTTACTGTAATTGCCCTAGTTGGCTTTCGCGTCTGAATTTTGGCTTTTTAATTTCCTTACTTTGCTGATAACCGCCGCTATGGACGCTACAGCGGCCGATCAGGATTTAGAACGTCTTCAAAAGGAAAATTTACTCTTTATATACATGAATTGTAACCATTTTATAGGCTCTAGAGGATCTTAATAATCATGTAGATGAGCGCAAAAAGATGGTCGATGACGAATCCAAGATATTGCCTATTGTTCGAGGATTAGACCGGGGACTTCAAAAACTGGGCCGAGCTCTTCTATCCATAGGAGGCCGTTTTAAACGAGAACTTCGTGTGATTCTTCTAATCCTCATCTTTTCTTTTCTCTGGCAGCAGTTTACCGATTATGGTCTCAACACGGGTGAGCTTGATTCTATCCACATCTTGAACCGCTGTTTAGATCCCGAATTCGGTGCTGAGTATCTTATGAAATGGGATAGCCAGCTAGGAATGGTCAAGGCAGAGAATCCTGCAAAGTTAGACAGTGGAACGTTTACCGGAGAAAATAAAGGAAATGACAGTCTAAAATGTCAACGAGTGAAATTGATAAGCTGGAATCCCATGACACTAGAGTATACCATCGAGATACTCGCCCCGTTGCCGTTGCTCCGCTTGGAGGACAAGGACGTAAGTTTTTACAAAACCTTTACTTTGGTCTTTTACTTCTAGTATTTTTCAGGATCTGGTTTATCATCCCGAGCATAATCTCGAAGGACCCAGAGTTATGATCAGTGCTGATGATTTTGCTCGAATCTTCGTTGTCAAGGATATAATCTTCCGGAATCTCAATGACGACTCTCCGTAAGATTTATCCATTTCCTTGTTTTTCTGGAAGGGATTCCCCGTGGGAACTTTCTTTTTTATGGTCTCCTCTTGAACTGGGACTCTCTCCCAACGAAACCAGCGCTAAATAGTCTTCAACCCATTGTTTTTGTTTCAGATTGTTTAAAATTCCCGTGTTTATTTTGCAAGAAGGAATGCCAACTCGGCGCTACAAGGACATCGTGTGCTCGGATAAGGAGATTCGGAATGGAGCCCTTGTGAAGGTGTTCAAGGAGAAACAGCACTACACCTACAGGATTGAGCAAAAGTACCCCGACAACGTTTTCGTCCACTTGATTACTAGTGTCTTCCGAGAATTTCCCACTCTATCCTACATTATCCCAGCGGCTTTCGCCTTTATCTTGGATTACGTCCTCTATTAATTGTATTGGTCAATAAAATACCATCTTTATTGAATTGCTAGCCATTTTGAGACAAATAATCCGATAACGAAGGATAGAATATACAAAAGGAGTTGGATAATTCGGTCGTCTAACTCCCTCCTTCCTTCCTTCTCTCTAGCCTCGACAATCTTTCGGATATTCTTTTCGGGGCAGTGAACACGGTAGCTAACCTTGGAAATGGTCTCCTTCTCAATAAATATGGCCAAAATATAATGGTCTATCCTGAAAATTAAACAATATAGAGCGAATACTGTAGGGAGCCACCTCTGGACTGAATCCAAGTGCCCAGTTTGATTTGCCCTCCATATTAGGTAATTCCCAGCGTTGACGATAATTTCCACGTATTTTGAAGAGCCTACTTGTTTTCCAGTTTCAGAAAATGCCTGCAACCCTTCTTTATTTAAAGGAACTGTCAGGGGCCAAGTGAAAGTGATCATTTGATCCTAAGCAACCGAGTCTCAAGCGACTGACTACGTATGGGCCTATTCTCTATCTAAAATTTTCATTTCGGGGTCATTTGTGCGTATTTTACGACTCATGTAGCGTTTTCCGCATTTTCTCTACCAAAAAATCTAGCAAACATACTCCGTATAGGCTTAAAAAATCGTTGTTTTCTCCTGATCACGATGATATATTTCTTTTTACATATGGACGTCGAAATCACGAGAAAATTGCGTTTTTATCCCAAAGTCGTAAATGCATTCCATTTCTGTGACCTTTCAGGGGTCCCGCAACGATTATGATCACTTTTTGTTTTTTCAACCAGATTTTGATCATAAATGTGTATTTTTCTCGCGATACAGGCGCCCATATGCAAATATAAATATACCATCGTGATCAAGAGAAAAAGGCGCATTTTTTAAGCCCAAGTTGTTTTAGATCCCTGACAGTTCCTTTAAAAAATGAGAATATCTACCGTGTAGAACCCAAAAATCTCCGCAGAGGGGCTGAAACTGACTGGAATCCTCGTTTCCAGTAAATAGGAATAACCACCGCCCTCTTCCTGCTTCAAAAGAGTATAGTTATCACAGATTAGGCCATTCTCTGGAGTTTTTGGGTTAGGAAATTGGACAATTGTCTTCTCCAATGGGGGAGAAGGTTGTTTCCAGATTGATGGCAAGAAATGGCTATGATAACGGTGGCAATCTAAAATGGAAAGCCTATAATGTGGAAAACTGTAGCTTACAGAGGATAACAAGGATTAGAACCACTGAAAATAGTATCAACAGTCCAACTTTTCGAGGGATTCGTCTTTTTAGTTCGGAAATTCTGAAAATAATGGATCTTATGGCGTTTTTAAGGTCAAATCGAGTCCCCAGACCAGAGGGGGGCCAGGGCCCGTTCAGAGGTCCATAATATCAAAAAATATGGCTTACCTTGACGGTTTCTCCTCCTTGGTCTTTTTCTTCTTCGGTTCAACATAGTCCCTATCAGATTCCTCTTCTTTGCTGTCCTCATTCAGCACGGCCAGCCCCCGTCGTGGGGCATTCCTCCATGTATGTGAATAAGACATCTGATTCGTGGGAATATAACAAAAATCAGAGTCGATGTAGACAGACTCGGGAAGAAACATGGCCGGAAGACGAAAAGACCGAGCGAGAGGCGCAATACAGATGTTTTGAATAATTACGAGCGGGTGGTAGGTGATTTATGAGGAGAGGGAGACAATAAACTCTTATTTACAAATATATAAATATCTTCTTGCAAGGAATCTTCTTCACATCAAGCGGGGGCTTTTTCATCTTCCATTTCTGTACAGAACGTGGTTTGAGAGGCTTGGGTAATCTTCCTCGGGTGGGGGCCAACTCTCACCCCGACGGTGATACGTGTTTTGGGGAATTCCCAGTACATTATACAGTAGAAGACAGAGTTCAGTCCTGCCAGGGAATATTCAGCAAAGGAAAAGGCAATATATGCTGGAAAATTGAAAAGATTTTGGAAAGGGAGACTTACCTGGATCATAGCAGTATTTTACAAAAATTGGGAAAGTTATGGCTGTGGAGAGGGTTAAAGAAGAGGTTAAGACCATTAGAAACACCTTTAACCAGAAGGTTTTCTCGAACTGAAACGATTCCTATCCATTTTCAGGAAGAAAAATCCAAACCTTGGCTCGAACTCCTCCAAAATGGTGAAGGATCACACTTAGAAATACGTTCATATTGAATGCCGTTATCCAGATGGTATAGCCACTTACGTGGGGCCCTAAATACGTTATTTTCATTTTAAAAAATATAGTATATTTACAGAAAAGTTTGACAGGAAAGGCGGTTACGGTAAGGAGGCCGACAGTTTCCATAAATGATGTCCACATAAAGAGGGAGATGAGGTTATTGAACCAGCCATATTTAGGAGCAGATTGGAGGAAGAGTCGGCGGTAGAACTAAACAATTAGATTCCCTTGTCTTCTCTCATTCTATAAGAAAGAGAAAGCCGATTATAAAGCTAGTTTGCCACTTTCTCCCAGGGGGATATTACAATTCCCCGATCAAGCTAATGAATGGCAGAGAGATCGTTGGATCCCTATAGTCCGTTTCCAAGGAGGTCAGGCGTTTTGGACCGTTTCTGGCAATTTTACGGTCAACTGCTCTTCATTTTTAAATTCAGGACTGAAAATCAGGAAACCACGGCCATTTTTCGGCAAAAGGTCTCGAAGCGCACGACCCAATAGTTGAAAACGGACTATAAGTTTAAAAAACAGATCACCTACCACTTGAAAGGTGATCCTGAAAGGAATGTGAAGGAACATAATCAACAACCAGATAAACCGCTGCGGTTCCCATACTCCAATACTATAGCTGACGGGAGGAAGAAAACTGGAACCCCCTTGAATGACTCTTAGCAAATTGTATAGGGCTTACTTGTGACTATTGTGGCAGACTTGGCCCTGGGTGAAATTTAAGACCCGGTCAAATTGGAAGATGTAGGTATAAGCTATGCAGAAATAACAACCAACTCCGGGGAGAATCGCCCCGATAAGGATGATTGTTTTCACTGGAACCATTTTTTGAAGCTATGATGAAGGAAAACAAACTTCTGAGCATTTTCTCGATGGTGTGTTCCGTTTCGGTAGACATTGTTGAAGCGAGTAATCGGGAAAAGGGGACAAGAGCGACGGAACGGAGTGTGAAACGGATGGAAGGTGTGTTTATGCCGAACGGGTTTGACTCTCTTCCCTGCCCAATGGCAAATGCTATCTTGAAGGCCAAAGGGATGCGCCCTCCTCTCTAACCGGATCTTCTGGAGAAAAACGAGGCATATTACCCGGAAAAGGGTTGTTATATTTAATTGGAAGAATAGGTTTTCTATTGTGGGAAAGGAATTAACAACTAATGGGGCAGGAAGATCGGTTTCTTCTTCAAAATTATGGTGAAATTCCAGTTCATTCGACCGCGGAAGCTTCTAGAAGACTGAGATTACTCCAGTATGGTTCAACTTACTTACTTTATCTATTTTCCTTTGTTAGAGGGTCAATGTATTTTCACACTTGAGGAGCACCGCTTCGGGCGTAAGAATGAAGTCATTTATGGACCTGAAAGAGTCCATAATTAAAAGGAGGAAGATGAAAGTGAGAAGGGGGCTTAGGGTAGAAGAAAAACGACGCTATTGGCTCCAATCGGAAATAAAAATTGGCTGAATAAGGAAGGGCCGTCAGGAAGACATAAGTCAGGAAATGGCGAGAGGCGATGATTGAGCAACGTTGCCAAAATAAATCGACCTGAAAAAGGCTGTACAATCTCAAAATTTTCGTCATTCATCTTGTAGTCCCCTTTTTTACTCCTGTCCGCTGTTTATTTGCCCAGCGCTAAAGATTAGACGCTATAAACAGTCAGTGTTATCTTATAAAAGCGAAATTTGTCCACGTTCGCTCCTTTACCGCTTTCATTTTTCCCTGATTCATTGGCGCCCGATGGCGGCAGCCTATAAACTAACATTTGTTGTCCTTCTTCTCCTTGCCATTCTACCCGGTAAGATTTCCTCTTTTTCTTTTTCAAAGTCTTATTAATTTTAGCGAGTTGTTATTTTTGGCGGGAACCGGTAGAATGTAAAGTTGCCTGCAGTCATCCTTACTATAAAAACTACAAAACTCCTGCTATAGAGAAATGTTGCAAGAAGTTCACCTACGACGGCGAAGAGCTCTTCGATTCCAGATGTAAAGGAGCCGAGCCAAGATGCAACTACGACAAACATATCAAGATTAACTATGGGCTACTGCCAGATGATCAACGATTGTCATAAATTCTTTTATTCTTTCATTTGTTCGTTATTTTAATTCTCAAGATCTTTAAAATGTTATTCACCGCGGGAATTGTTCCTGGAAAAACATATCGTCGTCCTTTCCCATAGAAACGTAGCTAAACCTTTCCATTAAGAACGTACGCAGGTAGATTACGGTAGTAGTGAACTTTTGTGGGAGAAGATCTGGAAAAGGGTGGGAACTTGTCAATCGTGACCTCAGATCATTCTTCTAGAAAGGTTACCTGCCTATTCAGTAATGCGTCATTGATAGAAATTAAGTCAATTGTTGGAAGCCATCATCAGGAATCAAGAATGAACCGGTCCCAACCATCCAGCCATTTTATAGTCCTGATTAGAGCCAGGAAATGGTAAAAAGTGCCGTCTTTTGATCTTTACACGCTTTGGATTGCCGTCAGTTAGGGTATTTTACCATAATATTCAGGTCAATCCAAAGAAAAAAAAAACAAAGATTTGTCTATTTGTGGTCAAAGGAATTTTGATCCTATTTATAGTTTGCCATCCCTGCCAGAGAGTCCCAGGTCCAAACCACTGAATTACACTTCCTGATATTTCCTGTTCCCTGAGGCTTCCTCTCCAATCAGAGCCCTTAATCCCTCCCCCTAAGATTTTAACTCCTCCCCCTTTTTCCCACCCTCCTGCAGACTATTAACCTGTCCTGATCTAATTACTGCCGTGCGGTGTTTAGAGAGAGGAGAGGGGTGCGAACGGCTCGAATCCCCTACGGGCGATCGATCCTCTCAGCTGGCTCTAATTTCCTTTTCTCCTCTCCCAGCTGACCACCACGTGTGGATGTTTGGTGATTAACTTTTTACTCTGCTGCTATGAAGGAAGCTCGCGAGAATTTGGAAGCTCCCGTTGAGCGAAAAAGTTTAATCAAGAATCCCGTTGTCTTCCAGCCTGAGTGAGTATCCCCCGTTTGAGTGAAAATGCCGATTTTAGCGGGCTTTTGGCCAGTTTCTACAAGCGGCTCATACTTTTTGAAGTCTTTGGGGTAAGGAAATGGACAAAAATCTTGAATAGCCCAATTTAGAAGTGCGTACTCTTTCTCTCTTGCTTTCCTCCATGGGGATCCGTCTTTATCAACGACGATCAGAAGCAATTGAGTTTTTATGGTTTTCTTATGCTCCTGTCGGTTGTTGACGTCTATTATGTGCTCTTCTTAGGCTACAGAAAGGATGAGGTGGGCTCTTTCCTTCTTACTTTACTCGAAATTTATTTCCAGGTTCCTATGAAGCGACGATTTCGGAATTTGCTCTTCCATCCTGTTGCATACCTCGCTCTGGCAGTAAGTTTACCCACTTTCAAGGAATATTTTAGGATTTAATGTAGGCAGCCCTTTTTAAATTTTCACAGGAATTACTGTAATCCCCAACGAGAATAACAAAGAAAAGTAATCGCGCCCCATAACAATCCGTTCCCCCTAAATCTCATTTTCCTACCTTTATTAGCAAACTACAGTAATCCCTTTCAGAATCTCCTGATAAAGATCGTCCTAGCCCGTAAATTTTGGTACATGCCCCATCATAGTCAACTCTTTGACCGGTACACGGATCGTCTATCCATCGGAAGTTTCCACTGGGTCCGCCCCTACTTTACCCTATTTCTTACCCTAGTCGACATATTTTTTGTTTCCTGTGGAATTTGCTACTGTCTAGACAAATATGAGGTGTGTTGTGCTCTTGTTTAGGGGTATTCTGTTTCCAGCCATTGAAAAATGTCCGCTATTATCGAAAAATTAGAGAACTACGGAAGAATGGAGGAGATTTATCCGTTTTAGATAGCCGCTCTTTTAAAATTATCGTCGCCAATGTTGGGGATACCGTATGCTTTCAGAAAATAATCAGATTAAAAGAAATTTTAAAGGAAATGTCTAATTTGAACCTGAAGGTCTCGAGGAGAATTATGACGTCTTCAGCGGGATGGTGTGGGTGTTGCAAGCAGAATACCGTATCGATCAATTTCACTGTCCGGGTCCCTATTTTAAAGTCTGGCGAGTCGATTACGGTAATATATTCCCTGCAAGACCACAATGTCGCGATTTGCAGATAATTCCCGAAAGTCATGTTCAAGATGGCGCCATTCGCGTAGGAGGTCTCCGTGCCTTTGGCTACGATGTTGGAGAGAAAGTCGAAACGATTGTACAGCACAAGAAGACGAAAGCGAAACTGGTGGAAGAATACGAGAAAACAAATGGCGAAATCTACATGGGGGACGAGATCTGCCCCCGGTGGTCACGAACCGCACAAAGTCCTAATTACATGCGCACTTTGATGTGATTTGTCCCTTATTGGCTTCCCTTGTCCATTTTCGTCCCCTGCACACGTATAATCTCGGCAGCAGAAAGGCCTTTCTACACAAAGAAATCATTCCAGAATGCCCACTTCCTTGTTTAAATTTACTCCCCTTATTAAAGTATACATCTCTTTATTTCGTACTGTTAGTGGAGTTCTGCTCCCTCGCAATAGTTAGCTGGGTATTGGAGGTCTCTTCATACTTGTGCCGTCTTCTAGCCGTGGTCCTTGTATACTGTTCCACCCTCGTCAAGAAGGGGAACCGGTCATAGGGAAGTGTGATCCTCGTCGCCACCTCATCTCCCCTATCCACACAAAATGACCGTAATCCTTTAATCCGGTAGGATCCTTTTACCTGGTGGGGTTCCGGCACGAACTGAAATATTCATTAATTCTTAAAAATCTAGGAAAATTACGATGATATCCTCTCCAGGTGGAATTGTTTTCATTAATCTTATGGTAAAATCAATTCTCTCCCTTGATTTATATGGAATAATGCAGAGAAACCGCTTTACTCGGGTGACAATCCTCTCAACTTTGAAAGAAGTCACACTCCGGAAGGTTGGATCAGCACAGGAGGAGTCTCCGAATTTTACAGGCGTTGTTCCTTTATTCCTTATGACTATTCTATAACAGCTGCTGTGGATGATGTCTAGACGATTTTTGGAGTAGATATTCTGAAGCGGGGATTAATTGTGAGAAGAGAGAGGGTAATCGGAGAATCCATCTCAAGTTCAAATGTGCTAATTGCGCTCTTGTTCCATCACCAGGGGAGAAGCTCACGCTTTTAGCAAGAGGATGTTTGTCAGGGACTCTGTGAGGGTCAGATGACTGTAGTTCTTCTAATAAGGGCAAAATCTTCAAATTGCCAAGAAGGTAGAAAGGGGGCAATGGAAAGTACCCACTTGAATTGTGGGAAGAATTCTTGGTTTTTTGAGGCAAAGAACTCCCATTTCCAAAACTCTTATAGGGTCATTTTGTTCAGAATTTTCTGTAGAATACGCCAATGGCAAAATTTCAATACGAAAATACTTTTCCTGGCAAATGGCCGAGCTTTAAAGACATCCGCCCCGAACTGCCATAAAAGGGAAACTCCTGTTTAAAAAAATCTTGCTTGTCCAAAACTTACGTCTCGAATGTATCCAGTAAATGATCCCAATTTGTACCGACTGTTATATTTCTTCGGCTGAAATCTGACTTTCTTCTGTCTATTATCTAAGCCCACGTTGTATGTGATAATATCACACTTTCCATAAATGAGTGCTATTGCAAAATCAAATAAGATCCCCATGGCTATGAACAGAGTTCGGTTCGTTTTGTCAGCCGGTAGGAATGAAAGACAGGAGTCATACAACTGATTAGGACTATTGAAGTCGTGTGAATAGATGGCAAGCACCACAGTGCCACAAATATCCTGAACCTTCGATTTTTGAGAGCGGTTGTCTTACCACGATGACTCCAACAATAAAAACGGAAGAAATCCTCGGGTCCCTGTCTTCATGTGTCTAGAAATCCCTTTTTCTGGTCGACTAAAGAAATCTACTCACCTGATTTCTGTCAGCTAAGTACGGCAGAAAAAAGAAGAAATTTAATGACCACGCCATTAGGGCGATTCCAAAACGCTGACTGCTCATTTCCAGAAAGGGCATACTTTCAAAAAGCGGCCAATGGAAGAAGCTGGCTCCCGACACGATTTTCTAGAAAGTAGCTGGCTTCAAAAAAAGGATAGTGTCGCTTACCACAAGGACCAGAAGGAAGCAAATGAATGGATAGAGGGCAGACCAGAACCAGCTGAAAAAAACGGTGCAAACAATTTGTTCCTTGAGCAATAAGTACATTAAATACGTGTTAATCTAATAAGGAACCGTACTGGTGATCTATTCATTGGAAAACGGGGGTGGTTTCAAAGATTTGTAGGGAAACAATTGGACTTTTCGCTGTTACTAGGAAGTTTTTGGATCCGACCCCCACCAAAATCCCTTGTAGATCCGTTTGCTGGCAGAAAATGAACCCAGTTTTCCAATAAATAGAAAGGAAATGGAGAGATTTTGGCTCAGACGCCCCTTTATTAACTTGAAATTAACTTACTGTCCCTTGTAGACCACTGGGTTCTTCTCCACTTCTTCCTGTTCAACCACTTCACTGTTATAATTAATCGAAGCGACGTCACCAATATCTATCGGCTCTTCTCTATAGCTTGGAGTAATTCTGACATTTCTTGGGAGAAGATTGACCATCTTGTTTGGGCAACTAGAACTATAGGACAGTTAATAAAAAGGTGTTCTCGTCGTCTGCGTTGCTGAGCGACAACAGACTGATTGGGGGCTATTTTTCAGGTGGTACTAATTGATAATAGGAATTGTGATTTACGCGAACATTCACTCTGATAGAATAAGTAGGCGATTAATTGCGGAAATAAGGGTAGCTTGTTCCTATTGGGATATATTCAATTAGAGGGGATTAACGCGGGGAATACAAGGATTTAAAATGATGGTTTGCCCGGTATATTATGTCCACCGAAAAGGAATAAAGTCTGTGTTTCCTGGTTAGAACAAAAACCCCTTAGTGGAAGAGTTCCCCGGGCTAAACAAAACATTTATCCTGCGTATCAAACCCAAAGCTCTGAATCCAATTTCCCCCTCGCCCCAGCTATAAATCTCCCCTAGGGGGATACTTCCGCCTTTTCAAATTGCGATATCCTCCCCTCCGTGACTTTTGATTGTGGTAGCCACCGCCACCGCCGCCATCCCACCATTACTACCCTCCCTCCCGAAGCACTTGTGTGGTTCCATTACTCACTAGCAAGAGTTGGCAGCCTGAACGCTAGAGCATTGATCCTTTACTGCGGTTTGAATTACCCTCTCTCTCTCTCTTTCTGCTATTATTTCCGTTTAGCATATTTATAGAGAGAAATAATGGAGTTCTTCGCCCAAGCTGGAGGGAAATACGCTGCCGTCTCTACCAATCCTTATGTTTACGAAGCCGGGTACCTTCTTCCTCATTTTGCCCTACAGTAATCCCTTCAGGACCCCAAGTTACATCTTTATTGCTCTCTGTGTGCTGGAATTCCTGTTCAAGATAACCTTCTCCATCCTCCTTATGACAAACGACGACTTTCAAAACTGTTCCGCTCCTTGGATTTATATCGGGAGTTTTGTTACCAGTTTCTATTTTCTGCTATTTGTATTTTCCAATCGGGACCTGGTAAGCCTTTTTAGGGATTAATTGAGTACGGTAATAGACAATAAATCGACGATACTCTCCATTCCGGCTCTTTCTCCAGCCAGTGCTCTATATTGCCATCTTGGTGAGTTCTACCTGCACCCGTATAATCTCGGCAGAACATAGACCTGGAAATTCAAAATTTCTCCCGTGATTCCAGGGGTTATGGGGTGCAAAACGAACTTAAAAGAGTCATAAGTTCTGCAAAAATGATCTCTGTTCCCTTCCCTCGAAAGAATCATCTCCTCCCTCTTTTTTCCCTAGATGGGTCGAAAGATTCGAGCCCCGGAGCTCATTTTGCAGAGTCAGATTAGCCAACAAGATAGCTGGCTGTTTAATAAAGTCCAAAGGAACACAAACTTCCTTATTTGAACAGTCAAAAGTTCCAATTTCAGAACATCCTGGCCAAAATATATGTGTCATACGACCTTTCAAAGTGTATTGCTCCCCCAGGAACGGACACTTTTTCACTGGACGTAACCAGTTGGTCGGGATGGATGATTCTGCTCATCTTGGCCAGTGTCGCCATCGACGGCGGGTTGCTATGGATCGGGACACATTACGCTGTTCAGACCTATGATGTATGGTTTTATCACGTTTTCCGGGTGTAAAAATAGACGATTTTTCAGCCGAATAAAGGAAACTTCATGTTCAAGAAAACAAGGACCTTTGAAGAACGAGACGTAATTTGTTTTTTCCCTTTCCGTAGTTGTTCTGGAGCCAAAATGCGCGGAAATGGATTTCCTTCTGAAAAACACTCAAAAATCCGGAAAATTGAGGGAGACAAACAGAATTTTGCCCATTTCTCTTTGGAATTGGGGGCTATCCAAGACGTTCTGGTCTTAACACGAAAATATTCTGAGCTCCAGACCCAGAACTGCCACCAACTCAGAATTGACCTTATCCCAAAGCAGAAAATCTCTTTAGGGACCCCTCAGCATAATCGAAAGTGGATCTTTTAGGATTATTGTTCAGAATTTGAGCCCCGAGGTAATTTTCTCCTATTTTCCGGGAGAAATATATCCAATTTGTAGCCTTTTAATGAGAAAACAATTGAAATCAAGAGGAAAGTTGGCGGTGTGAAGCAAGACGACAGCGCGGATGCCGCTAACCCTCCAGCCAAACATCAATCCTTCCGGGATAAAGTTAAATTCACCATCAAATTGGACCAGCCCATAAATCCTGGACATATGGTTTCTGTGAGTCATTTTTTGGGATTTCCCCACCGCTTTCTATCAAATAAATCGTATTTTTTCAGGTTATTCCGGAGACACATAACGAGCTCGGCGCCATAAAAGTCAACGGATACCGAATTCTTGGTTTTTTGAGGCAAAGAACTCCCATTTCCAAAACTCTTATAGGGTCATTTTGTTCAGAATTTTCTGTAGAATACGCCAATGGCAAAATTTCAATACGAAAATACTTTTCCTGGCAAATGGCCGAGCTTTAAAGACATCCGCCCCGAACTGCCATAAAAGGGAAACTCCTGTTTAAAAAAATCTTGCTTGTCCAAAACTTACGTCTCGAATGTATCCAGTAAATGATCCCAATTTGTACCGACTGTTATATTTCTTCGGCTGAAATCTGACTTTCTTCTGTCTATTATCTAAGCCCACGTTGTATGTGATAATATCACACTTTCCATAAATGAGTGCTATTGCAAAATCAAATAAGATCCCCATGGCTATGAACAGAGTTCGGTTCGTTTTGTCAGCCGGTAGGAATGAAAGACAGGAGTCATACAACTGATTAGGACTATTGAAGTCGTGTGAATAGATGGCAAGCACCACAGTGCCACAAATATCCTGAACCTTCGATTTTTGAGAGCGGTTGTCTTACCACGATGACTCCAACAATAAAAACGGAAGAAATCCTCGGGTCCCTGTCTTCATGTGTCTAGAAATCCCTTTTTCTGGTCGACTAAAGAAATCTACTCACCTGATTTCTGTCAGCTAAGTACGGCAGAAAAAAGAAGAAATTTAATGACCACGCCATTAGGGCGATTCCAAAACGCTGACTGCTCATTTCCAGAAAGGGCATACTTTCAAAAAGCGGCCAATGGAAGAAGCTGGCTCCCGACACGATTTTCTAGAAAGTAGCTGGCTTCAAAAAAAGGATAGTGTCGCTTACCACAAGGACCAGAAGGAAGCAAATGAATGGATAGAGGGCAGACCAGAACCAGCTGAAAAAAACGGTGCAAACAATTTGTTCCTTGAGCAATAAGTACATTAAATACGTGTTAATCTAATAAGGAACCGTACTGGTGATCTATTCATTGGAAAACGGGGGTGGTTTCAAAGATTTGTAGGGAAACAATTGGACTTTTCGCTGTTACTAGGAAGTTTTTGGATCCGACCCCCACCAAAATCCCTTGTAGATCCGTTTGCTGGCAGAAAATGAACCCAGTTTTCCAATAAATAGAAAGGAAATGGAGAGATTTTGGCTCAGACGCCCCTTTATTAACTTGAAATTAACTTACTGTCCCTTGTAGACCACTGGGTTCTTCTCCACTTCTTCCTGTTCAACCACTTCACTGTTATAATTAATCGAAGCGACGTCACCAATATCTATCGGCTCTTCTCTATAGCTTGGAGTAATTCTGACATTTCTTGGGAGAAGATTGACCATCTTGTTTGGGCAACTAGAACTATAGGACAGTTAATAAAAAGGTGTTCTCGTCGTCTGCGTTGCTGAGCGACAACAGACTGATTGGGGGCTATTTTTCAGGTGGTACTAATTGATAATAGGAATTGTGATTTACGCGAACATTCACTCTGATAGAATAAGTAGGCGATTAATTGCGGAAATAAGGGTAGCTTGTTCCTATTGGGATATATTCAATTAGAGGGGATTAACGCGGGGAATACAAGGATTTAAAATGATGGTTTGCCCGGTATATTATGTCCACCGAAAAGGAATAAAGTCTGTGTTTCCTGGTTAGAACAAAAACCCCTTAGTGGAAGAGTTCCCCGGGCTAAACAAAACATTTATCCTGCGTATCAAACCCAAAGCTCTGAATCCAATTTCCCCCTCGCCCCAGCTATAAATCTCCCCTAGGGGGATACTTCCGCCTTTTCAAATTGCGATATCCTCCCCTCCGTGACTTTTGATTGTGGTAGCCACCGCCACCGCCGCCATCCCACCATTACTACCCTCCCTCCCGAAGCACTTGTGTGGTTCCATTACTCACTAGCAAGAGTTGGCAGCCTGAACGCTAGAGCATTGATCCTTTACTGCGGTTTGAATTACCCTCTCTCTCTCTCTTTCTGCTATTATTTCCGTTTAGCATATTTATAGAGAGAAATAATGGAGTTCTTCGCCCAAGCTGGAGGGAAATACGCTGCCGTCTCTACCAATCCTTATGTTTACGAAGCCGGGTACCTTCTTCCTCATTTTGCCCTACAGTAATCCCTTCAGGACCCCAAGTTACATCTTTATTGCTCTCTGTGTGCTGGAATTCCTGTTCAAGATAACCTTCTCCATCCTCCTTATGACAAACGACGACTTTCAAAACTGTTCCGCTCCTTGGATTTATATCGGGAGTTTTGTTACCAGTTTCTATTTTCTGCTATTTGTATTTTCCAATCGGGACCTGGTAAGCCTTTTTAGGGATTAATTGAGTACGGTAATAGACAATAAATCGACGATACTCTCCATTCCGGCTCTTTCTCCAGCCAGTGCTCTATATTGCCATCTTGGTGAGTTCTACCTGCACCCGTATAATCTCGGCAGAACATAGACCTGGAAATTCAAAATTTCTCCCGTGATTCCAGGGGTTATGGGGTGCAAAACGAACTTAAAAGAGTCATAAGTTCTGCAAAAATGATCTCTGTTCCCTTCCCTCGAAAGAATCATCTCCTCCCTCTTTTTTCCCTAGATGGGTCGAAAGATTCGAGCCCCGGAGCTCATTTTGCAGAGTCAGATTAGCCAACAAGATAGCTGGCTGTTTAATAAAGTCCAAAGGAACACAAACTTCCTTATTTGAACAGTCAAAAGTTCCAATTTCAGAACATCCTGGCCAAAATATATGTGTCATACGACCTTTCAAAGTGTATTGCTCCCCCAGGAACGGACACTTTTTCACTGGACGTAACCAGTTGGTCGGGATGGATGATTCTGCTCATCTTGGCCAGTGTCGCCATCGACGGCGGGTTGCTATGGATCGGGACACATTACGCTGTTCAGACCTATGATGTATGGTTTTATCACGTTTTCCGGGTGTAAAAATAGACGATTTTTCAGCCGAATAAAGGAAACTTCATGTTCAAGAAAACAAGGACCTTTGAAGAACGAGACGTAATTTGTTTTTTCCCTTTCCGTAGTTGTTCTGGAGCCAAAATGCGCGGAAATGGATTTCCTTCTGAAAAACACTCAAAAATCCGGAAAATTGAGGGAGACAAACAGAATTTTGCCCATTTCTCTTTGGAATTGGGGGCTATCCAAGACGTTCTGGTCTTAACACGAAAATATTCTGAGCTCCAGACCCAGAACTGCCACCAACTCAGAATTGACCTTATCCCAAAGCAGAAAATCTCTTTAGGGACCCCTCAGCATAATCGAAAGTGGATCTTTTAGGATTATTGTTCAGAATTTGAGCCCCGAGGTAATTTTCTCCTATTTTCCGGGAGAAATATATCCAATTTGTAGCCTTTTAATGAGAAAACAATTGAAATCAAGAGGAAAGTTGGCGGTGTGAAGCAAGACGACAGCGCGGATGCCGCTAACCCTCCAGCCAAACATCAATCCTTCCGGGATAAAGTTAAATTCACCATCAAATTGGACCAGCCCATAAATCCTGGACATATGGTTTCTGTGAGTCATTTTTTGGGATTTCCCCACCGCTTTCTATCAAATAAATCGTATTTTTTCAGGTTATTCCGGAGACACATAACGAGCTCGGCGCCATAAAAGTCAACGGATACCGGGCTTTTGCTCCCCAAGTGGACGAAGTCGTCCAGACGAGAATTAAAGCGGGAAAGAAGCTGCTCGCCCGTCTACATGAGAATTATGCCCGGATTGTTGAGCTAGATGTTCCCGTCCCGCCGGTGGCACTGCCTCACGCAGCTGAAGGAAGGGGGAAATAGACGGGGCCGCCATATTTGTCAGTTATTTTCTGCCTAAATAAACTATTCTCATACCCGGACGACAAAAGTGTCAATTACCCAAAAATAACCGCGGGTTAGACAAAAAGCGGAGCCAATTCTCGCGTTGAAAGATAGTTTCGCGTCTTGCCGCGCTTTTCCCTTGTTTCCTATCATTAATCTTCACCTGCTTCTACAAGCTCGATTAATGGTGGAAGCTCTCGCCGAACTTAACCTAGAAGACTCATATTTTGACGCAGAAGTCTATGACAAGGTAGCCGATGCTAAACGGGATCTCCTAATGAAGGCAAATGTAAGTTTCTCTCTATTTATAACCCCTAATTGTTCCATTTTTTAGGTTGAAGCAGCCTTATTGATTTTAAGCTCGACAAACGTTAATAGATTTATCTTGGAGATGACGGGAATTGAGAAGACTATCAGAAAGTGAGCTTGGGATCCATTCTCTCCCTTTCTTGTCCACTTCCACCCGCCTGTTTTCCCAGAAGAGTGGTTTATCCCTAATTCAGTGTGGCCGTTGATTTCCGCCCAGCGATCCGTCCCATTTGTGGCTATATTCTGAGAAAATGGGACAGACAAAAGAGGGATCAGGCCTGGATTAAGCCGAGACTGCTGATCACTCCCAGTAGACCGGAAAAGGAGCTAAAAATAACGGTAAGAACAAGATTTTCTCATTATTAGGCTGAATTTCAGTTTGACTCCAGTGATTTTATATTTCTGGCCATGAAGAAGAAGAAAATGATCCATTGGAACAAGAAAGGAGGAGTCCGATCGCTTCAAGACCTCTGTAGAAGGCAGATTCAGTCGCATATCCATGGTAGTCTACAGTATTCCTCCGAATCTAATTGGTGACTTTAGTAGCAGTAAAGAGGAAAAGGATCACTTCTCTCTATGATTTGATCAGGAAAACGACAAAAGTGCAACTGGAGCTAATGGAAGAGAAATTACTGGTCAGTTTTCGATTTCACCATCCCTTTTGCCACGAGATTTTATCAAACCCTTAATATCCACAAAATTCTGAACAAAATGTATAAAAAAATTACTTTGGCGGATTTTTGAAATTTGAATTTTTTAATCCAAAATGACCGCGAGTTTCCTCGCAGTTCAAAAATGATGATCATAACCCGTAAAAGCTTCACCATTAACCGAGAAAAGTAGTTTTTTAGAAAAATCTTGATATTACCGTAATTTCCAGAGAATTCTCTACAAAACTACCGTACCACCCTTTTATAAAATAGACTTTTTATTGTTTACTCTATCCATTTCCCCCCGTTTTCAGGCAGTAGCCGAGATTTCTGATATGTTATGGGAAGCCATGCTGTATTATCATTTCCGTGGTCATAACGTGCCATTGGCTATGACAAACAAGGAAGCCTTCAATTATTTGTGGACAAGAAGAACGGAATTCGAAGAAGAGGAGTCATCAAAAGTGCAGCAGCGTACAATACTGTCAATATCTCTGAAGCCTGTGGCTCGGAAGCTTCTCAACCGTCTTGTTATGTACTTAGCCGAGATATTCGTGTAAATATATTGTTGTATTCATTCAAAATATGTGCAAAAAACAATATTCACGGGATTTCTCAAATACAAGCAGTTCAAATGCAGACAGCTCACGTTGTGGCTCAAATTTGTTCGGGTTGGCGAGCTGTGATCATTTTACATGAAGCAGTTGGCATTGTGCCTTTGAATTCTTGGGTAAACTTGGTCAGGAGATCTTCCCTTCTCGAGAAGATATATGTGGTTACTGTAGTGCCCTTGGTGTTGCCAAAACTTCGATAGCCCTCCACTCTTACTGCCGGTGGGTCGTAATGAGTCTCTGGGATCATCTGAACTTGTTACAGTAACCAATCTGTGAAAATAACTTACAGAGAGCCGCTCACCAACATCGAGTCCCTTTTGAAGCGTTACCGAGAATTTGACCCGAGTTCTAAAAGGAGGACTCCGTCCCGTACCGGCTCCTTCCTTCCACATGACTACTCGTTCGATAACGAGCTCTGTCCCGGACGGAATTACCTACGAAAACGATTAATTAGTATAAGAGAGGCGACCCCACCTCCACGCCGTTGTTCTCAATAGTAATTCGAAAAGCTCCGGATTCCTTGATGGCACAAATTGACGGACTGCACATGAACTCGTCATAGGCCTTGTCAAATATCAATTTGTCACAATATCCATCCGGCTAAAAGGTCGCTTTCCAGCTAATGGGCGATTAAACTTCTTACGTTGTATCCCATGATATGGTGAGCATTAATCAGGTAGAAGTACACAAATCCGCAGGGAATAACAGCCAGGATTACTGTAACGGCCCTCGTAATCTTGAGAAGACAATGGAGACTGACCTAAGAGATGCTGAAGGCGGCAGACATCTTCAGGGAGGTTTAGGAGGATTGGCAGGGTTAGGAGAAGGGAAATGTCCTGGAAAGGGGGGACTTTATTAGGGGAACAGAGTTTTTTTGGGGGAAATCCGCACCCATACAGCCTCGGCAGAGCAATTCTTAGGAAGAGAGGAGAATCCTGCCGAGGCTTTACGGGTGAGCCGGCCTGGAATAAAGTCGAGCGATTTACCAAGAGGAACATGTAGAAAGACCAGCTTTTGACTATCGTAATCCAGGAGAACTTGATGGTTTTCTAGAAACCCTTCATTTTGGAAGAAATACCAAGCTCTACCTCCTTTTCCGCCCTGAAGATCCAAGACATTGCCCAAACGTTGGCGATGAGATTGCCCCAGAAGATGAATTCCAATAGATGCTCCCCAATGGTCCGGGTTTCCCGTGGTCGGCCCATTCCAATGTGCGGTTCATTTATGATCATGATTAATATCTTCTGGAAGTTTTGACATTGTTTTCGAGCAGGGGACAGGCTCCTACCGCGGTGATTAGAACGGCATAGACAATTCCCAATGAAATTACGACGTAGGGCCTATAACATGGCGAATCTCACATACTTCCGGGGTGTGACTCACTTGGACGGATATTGGTCGGGGTTCTCGCCCTTTAACAGTTGTAATTCTCGTCTGTTCATGGTTGTCCCCCTGAAATTGAGAGAAATAAACAAATCTGAGAGCGCCAAAACACAGGAAAAATGAGTGCTGAAGAAGGGCGGATCAATGTGCAGGAGCTGCCTGGATGAAGAGAGGCAGAGGGACGCGAGAGCCTGGTCACAACAACTGGTCACAAGGGAGGGCATTTTGCTGATTTTCGAGCAAAGTGACGGACGCCGGGGTCAAAAAGAAGCGGCAGGAAGGAAGCAGTGACCTAACCAAAGAAAATAACTCGTTCCCCAGGTCAAATCCAAATGAAAGGGAAGAAAAAAGTAGACGGGAACGGTGTAAACACGCGATGAAGACGTGTGATACAAGATGAATGAGGTGACGACTAGCGGGGCTCCTCCTCCTCCGGCTGACAAGAAAGCCGGGCTTAACTTTTAATTCAAATCCGCTCAAGGGATAAATGTGATCGTTGGTGGGGATCAGAAGGGCGTTGTCTACTTGTGGGAAATCGTACTGCCACGGGGAAAGGGCAGGGATTTGTGACCTCTAACAACTTTGAGGAAGTGTCTTCAGTTGAAGGCCGACTGACTTAATTGCCGAGATTATACGGGTGCAGGGAGAACCAGGAACTATCATACTATCATTTATTGACATCCGATACATTAAAATCAAAAAAAAATAGGACAAAATATTGTTCCAGAAGCTCAAAATGAGATCAAAAACACAAAATAAGCTCAAAATGGCAATATTACAGGGAATAATGAGGTAGACAATCACTGACTAGGGTAGAACCTATTATTTTCTGGCTCTAAAGGTTGTCAGGATAATCACTGGTTCTGATATTTGGTTCCTGGGGAATATGGCGGCGGGGGAGAGACGTTCTTGTAAGCGCTGCCCATTTTTCGAGGAGAAACTGGGACCATCCTCTTCTTGGAGGTGATAAGCCGCGAAGTTGGCTTCTCTTCACAGAGGAAGGGGGTTTCCAACGACCTGGAGAAGAAAAGCAAAGTTATAAGGGAAAAAAAGGAAGCTACCTTCGAACTTGTTGGACTTTCCTCTGGGAGACTTGCCCTCCTTCGTAGCGGAGATGATGAACGTCTTCGGTAGCTATGGCGGGAACCAGTTCGGCCAGTTCTCTGAAAATGGCGGGTATTTCAAGGAGAACTATTGGGATTTGATCCTGTTGATCAGGAAGGAACTTACCGGGTGGCTCCAAAGATGATTCCCACATTCTTGGCATAATTCACATAGGCATCAGAGTAGCCTTTCACGCTCCGCCGAAACACAAACATCTTGTTGATCTCATTGTCATTTCTCAGCTGGTGGATCATTCCTTCTGCCTTATCTTTCTCATTAGCCAGCTGGAGTCTCTAAACCATTATTTCAATAAAAAATAAATGGATAAGGAGGTACCTCGCTTAATTTGGAGCGAAGAATCTGTCCATGTTCGTTGGTAGAAGTCGATGGCTTCATTTTAAACAGCTCCTTTTCGATCTTCTTGTCCGTCAGATCCAACTGGGTCACTTTTTTCTCCAATTCTACGAGATCAGCATTCGGAGAGGCCATTTTCTTCATATCCTGGGGTAAGTTTAATTAAATGAGGCGAATTAAAGCTCACTTGGAGGTTGTTTGCAATACTTTGGGATAGAAGAAGCTGCTGGGTGCAGAGAAGTTGGAAGAGTTCGCTCATTTTGCCAGAAACATCCGCTAAAATTCGTTATAATCGTAAAAACACGGTCAAAACTTACAGATAGCCGAATTTCCTCGGTCTTCTGCCCATTTATGGAGTTTTTCGAGGCCTCTTCTCTGCATTTCAGCAGCTTTGATGGCGTAATTGTTTGCCTGTTCCAAGTCATTCAAAGCTTCTTCCAGGGAGGGGGTATTCTTGAAAAAGTCGAGGAGTTTCGAGGCGGAGGAGGACTTCTTCGTACGGGAAAGGAGAACCGGGGGATCTGAAACCATTCGATGAAAGTAATGAAAGGAAAATGGCGGGAAGGCCAAGACCAAACAAAGGCTGCGTTTTTCTGTTCCCTTGGGGAGGGAATTGCCATTTTTTCAAATTAGGAAAGGAGTGGCAACATACCGGGATTTCTTTCTGCTACTCCTGCGGATCGGCGACGATTTCCAGCAGCGCGTGACATTTTTACCAGCAGATCAGCTGAAATAAAATGGTTTAAACGTGGGAAAGGAGAAAAAGAATGGGGCAAAAGTTTGGCAATGTCAGGAAATGGAAGGAAAATGGAGGGCAATGCAACTGGAAGCAAGAAGCGGGCCAAACTATCCGAAAGCGGAAAACAGTCGCTTCCAGTCAAAGAATACGCTTGTTTATATGAAAAACAGAAACCGGAGATGGTCGAGCGGGTAGTCAGCCTCGTTTAAACGACAATGACCAAGAATGAGGTTCCCAGTTTAGATTAGGATAAGCTTGGGAATCTTATGCAGCCATTGCCTCTTGAGCTAGGTGGCAGTCCGCCTTACAATGAGGTAATTACTACTAGGGCATGCTATTGGGAGCCGAAAGGGGACTGTCGCAGTGGGAACTGTACCTCATCCTGGGACAGGTGGAATAGAACCGACGGGAGCTGTTTGCAATCGACACGGGATGACTCTTATCGTTTTCCATCAGCCCGCTGCCATATGATTCAGAATATCCGCCGCATGTATCGATTTTTATAGAAGAAAAACAGGAAGAAAATAGATTGAAGTGAATGAAAAGGGTGGTTGGTAAAATGCCAGATGCAGGTCGGGGATAAGGTTTTGCTGCGGGGGTTGCGCAGCGAGGGGGCAGCTCGCAAGGTCACGGGTCGGGCGCCCTCGATCGGAGGATGCGGACAATCGGCCATTAGGGAGATCGGCCGAGGGGTCCCCACAGCTGGTGAGATGGCGGATAAATAGACAGGGGTGCGTGTTGGATTATGTAAATTCGAAGCGTGGGGGAAGAGATGACGGTTCTCGCTCATTCACAGTTGCTAATGCTTCCGGCTGGGGCGTGGGATAAACAGTCCCCCCTTTTTGGCATCGAACCAATTAAGAAAAACTACAGTTAAGAAAGAATTTTTATTTCTTAATGTCTCTTTTCCTGTGCCAGATAGGCAGAAGAAGCAGGGCCCATTTAATGAGCGAAGCGAGAGACGAAGACAGCGGAACGAGGTGGGCAGGGACAGTAGGCGGCGTCGTTTCCGGGACTGAAATTTCAATTTGAATAACTGAATCAGATAGTGAACTAACAGTCCAGGGCCTCCAGCGGTTCCGGGCTGTCCATCGGTTCCAGGGGCTCCGGGGTTTCCGGCGGCTCCTTCGGGTCCAGCGGGTCCAGGGGCACCATCGTCTCCGTTCGGTCCTGGCTCTCCGTTGGGTCCAGCGGGTCCAGCCTCTCCAGCGGGTCCGGCAGGTCCAGGCTCTCCCTTGCCCTTCTCTCCGTCCTTTCCGGGTGCTCCTGGCTCTCCATCGGCTCCGGGCTGTCCAGCCTCTCCAGCATCTCCAGCGGGTCCAACCTCTCCGGGTTGTCCATCCTTTCCAGGGGCTCCAGCATCTCCGGGCTGTCCGTCGGGTCCAGCAGGCCCAGCCGGTCCGTCGGGTCCGGCAGGTCCGGCGGGTCCTTCGGGGCACTTGATGCAAGCGGTATCTTGAGGTGGGCAAGTGATGGGAGCGTAGGTGGCGGTGTTGTCTTCTCCAGCCGGTCCGGGCTCTCCAGGGGCTCCAGGCGCTCCGGGCTCTCCGGGAGGTCCAGGGGGTCCAGGTGGGCAAGTGGGCTTAGCGGGCTCGCACTGGCACCAGGCGGGAAGTCCGGAGAAGTCCTGTCTCTTCTGACGGAAGATGCTGTTGAAGGGGTTGTTCTTGGGCTTGCTGGGAGGAGTAACAGTGATCTGGATGTCCATCATCTCAGTCCAGGCGGAGTCAGTCTCCACGCGGAAGACGGAGACACCATCGAGAACCTGAAGGCTTTGGGTGGAAAGAGAGAAGAGGAGGGGGACTACCTCATCGTGAACCTCATTGATGGTGGTGTAGAGTTGAGGGATGACAACGAGGCAGGCGACGATGGCCAAGGTAGAGCAGGCCGAAGCCACGCCGACGATGAGTTTCTCTTCGAACATTGCTGTCCTGTCCTCCTGGCCGGCTGCCATCACTTTTATACAAGCTGAAGGGGGCGGGCCGCGCGCGTGTCTGGCTTGCCAAGTGAAATTCCACAGGATCTTTCGAGGTCGTAATCAATCAGAATCAAAAACTGAGCTGGTAAGAAAGCAATAAACAGTCTAATCAGCTGGAAAAGAACTCTAAAGATTGTGAAATTCCCCCCAGGAGGCTACACTACCCTTTAGGAAGAGAGAAGAGTTCTCGGACTATACACTTCTCCTCCGAATCCCGTTGTCCGTTAGCCAAAAAAACCTCCCGAGACAAAAAAGCCCATCTAGTTTTCTAAGGATGCGGCTTTTGACTGAATTATACCAATTAATGTCTGTCCGTGTCCTCGCGACTCATCTCCGCTCCGCCGGTTCTCTGAGAGACCAATGGGCTGTGAAAAGAGAAAAATGATGCTTTTGTGTATACAAAAATGCCTGTATCTTTTTCCTTCCAAGGTAAACGCGAATTCTTGGCGTATACTCTTACAAAAACTTCATTACAAAGTCAGGCAGGTTCCTCGTTACGCAAACATGGACCGAAAATGCTTTACACCGACAGATTATTCCTACCGGGCCAAAAATACTTTTCAGTCCATTTTCCCATTTTCAAGTCATGGGCAGATGGAAGAGTCCTGTAGCGATGGTGAAACCGTTTAATGTTAAAGCCCATATGACTCTGGATTGGCGCGAAATTTGAAATCCACACGGAATAACGTCGTTTTATGGTTTATGGTCCATTTTTCTGTATTTTCCGACGTTTATGACAGTTTCTAGCATATTTGGGGAGCTGAGAAACATGATAAACGTATTAGAAGAGCCCTCAAATCCTGATAAACTCTATTATAAGCTACCGTAGTCCCCAGAGAAGACTGTTGATCGGTTTCTTTAATTGCTTGTCGAGGAACACTCTTCTACTCGTTATGGTATGGCTGTCTATCTGCCTCAAGCATCTCCCTTCCTTACTAGTTTGCCTCCTCTTCTGGGAGTAATAGCTCTCCCCCAAAACAACTGTCCACTCACTCCTTTGTCCTCTCCGCCACTTCACTAAACAAGCCAGTAAAAAACACAAGCAGATGGCTATTTTTTACAATCGGCGAAAAACGTGTTTCTGATACACGAATTACGCATGAAGCCCGAAGGACATCGGTCACTGAAAAAGCGGCAGACTGAGTATGATGTTTAGTTCTTCTGGGTGACTGTAACATCTCTCCCGGTCCCCTGAGGGGGCAATTTCTCCTGCCGTTAGGCATAAAAACCTCAACCGGAATCGTTTTGCAAGAGAGAAAGGAGGGGAAGACAGATCGCTATCAACGGCCTTGGATCTCTGGGAGAAAGCCGAGGGGGATGATTAGATGGCAGCCGCGGGGCTGTAAGAAACTGTTTCAAAACTTTCCATACCGTATCCGTACTGAAATTGCTCTTTCTGGGCTAGACTTCCTTCCAATTTCTTCATTTTAACCGCAGAAAATGACCCTTCCTGGAATTTTATCCGCCACAGCCTTTCCAGGGTACTGTATACTCTTCCAACCACCCATTTTCTTCCCAGGGAGTCCATTCCATTTCCCCTGCCACCTGCCGATTAACGGAATACAAAAACATCTGCGTTAAGTGACACGCAATCCAGCTTTTATCTGGAACATTGGATCGCCACCACGGGCGCGGGAACTTTATGGCGTAAAGTTGGGGAAGCGCTAAAAGTGCAAGCGTGTTTTCTGGAGAGACAAAAACTGGCATGTTCATCCCCGGGGCGGGGGGAGGAGGCGTCATAATTCGTTTTTCGGAAAGACGGGTTTCTGAGGGAAATTTATATTAATCATTAGGCTATTATATGCGGAGCGGATAACATTATACAGACGGTGGAGATGACAATAAACAGAGAGAAGAGGATCAAGCAGGCGCGATCCACTACCATCGCTGCGAAACGCCAATCCGTTACTACTCGCTCTTCCCGCTCTTCTTTAGCTAATTGAGCACAAATCTGAGATAAAAAAGATAGTTTATAGGTCTGAAAATATAGTATACCTGCTTGAGTTCGGTATAAACCGCGTGGAGCAGCAGAATCTGAGCTTCATAGGCCGGTTGATGGGAAGGAAGGTCAGATCTCAAGGGATTCTTCGGCTCTGGTGGTGGCGGAGGTAAGTTGTCCTTCCCCTCCCCGCCTACAAATTTGTATCCAGGTCTCGACATACAAAGAAGCCATGGCAGCCATTCCAATAAGATTCTGGCGACCTGTAACCTTTAGCTTTTTCTCTCACTCTTCGCTTTTTTGGTAGCAGAGAATGCTTTGATAGATAAAAAACAAGTTGCCAGGCAGTTTTTGACGAATGGTTTTTGCTTACACTACGATAGTGAGTGAGAGAGAGAGAAAAAACCTACGAGCGGAGACATTTCATGGGTATCGGGTCCTCGAAAATGAAGGTTGAGAATTACGACGGTGAAGACGACAGAAGCAGCAACGACCAGCATACAACAGGAGAAGAAGACTCCTGAAACGTTCTAAGTTTTAAATCTCCTGTGGGACTGTAGTTAGGGCTCTCTGGTAGCGCCAAAGCGTTCCCGAGGTAGGGATCGCAAAGGGAAAAGTGGATTTCATCCTAACCATTAAATATTAGTACCTGTCGATAGGTCTCCGGATAATTAGCAACTTTTGTTTTTACAGTGAAGGAATTGGATCGGCTGGCGTCGAGATATAAGCGATTTAGGCTTAGCAAGGGAACTTTTTAAAGAGAAAATTAGATTTCATTGTAGTCCCTAGATATTAGTACCCTTCGATAGCTATCGGTGTCGTGTACAACTTTTGTTTTTAGAGTGAAGAAATTGGGTCATCTGCCGTCGAGAAATAGGCGATTTAGGCTTAGCATAGGCTAAAGAACAAGATTTTCAGTATGAATGTGTTCTAAAGACATCGCCATCAATTATTTTTCAATGGTCTAACCCTCTTTCGACGGCCAGCCTAATCCGTTAGAAAAACTGGGAAAATTTGAGGAATTAGCCTCGCGAGAACAATAAGACTAGCCGGGAGATTGCCTACTCTACAGGTTTCAATTGCCTCTGTGTTTAGCGTGGAGTATTCAACGAACAAAACGAACCTATCAAGGGAACGGCTTCAGATGTCGGAGGAGTCATTTCCGACACCATGCTGAGGAAGAATACAATAGCTAGGAGAATTGTCACTTCTAAAAAGGGTAGTCTACGTTATTCTTTAGTATATTTCCTCCTTACCCAGGGTTATTTTCTCTCCAGCATCCGGCGGCAAAGTGAAACCAAGAACAGTCATCAGAGAAATTAATAAGGAAGGGATAATTAAATTAAACCCTAAAGGATTCTGTTAAGATTCTAAAGGGATAATTACCATAATACAGTGTTCTTCTTCTGATATGTAGGAAATATTTCACCGTAGGATATGGTTCCGGGCAACATTTGAAGTATGTTTCCTGTCTAACTGCGGGGGAGTCAACTATTGTCCACTCTCCATTGGTCACGTATGTGGAAAGATCCATGGAATGACCTGAATTCGACTATATTCCCGGGTTTTAAAGTTTTCTAACTAGCATTAGTTTCCTTTTCATCAATTTGGAGGTCAATAGCATTGCCATGAAAAGTCCAGGAGCCGAATTTGAGCTCACACATCTGGTCATCAAAAGGAAACCAGGTGACGTCTAATTGGCAAACAAATTTCAAAACGCCGGGTGGGATCCAGGTGACGTCACCGGTATTATAGACGACTAGGTTAGATTTAAAGGTAGAGTCAAAGTCCTCGGCAGCGCTGAAATGGATTTTGGTTAGTACAAGGCCCTTCGCATGTTTTGCTCCCTACCTGTTATAGAGCAGAATATCAGGCTTCCAAATATGGTCTGACGATCCAGGAAACCGAATATCACGAATCCCTCCATATTGATTGGGATCCCACTTTAATTTATAGTCCTTCCAAGTCTAGAACTTTATTTTGGAGAAGAGAAAAAAACGGGGGCTTACATAACTGAGCCAGGCGTTCACCGAGACGAGTTGGTTCTTCTCATCCACATCCAGAATCTGCTGTAAGAACATTTTGATGCGAACTTGGAGAGCCAAGCTGGCATTGGCTACCGGCCTCTCCAGGGGATTGTACCCTTGGAGGAGGTCATTGAATAGCCGGGTCTCTGCCAAACTGCCATAGACGGCAGCCGGCAGAAAGAGGAAAAGAAGCAAGGCGACCGTCGTCGGGTGTCGAGGGCAAACACACTCGCTTGGGACAATGTTTAGCCGACTTGATTTGAGGGAGAGAGAGACTGAGCTGACACTCACATTTTATATCCTACGCAGGTCCGTTGGACACTGACAAGCAAACAGTTCTACTCTGGTTGTAATTGGATGGCAGGGGGACTTCATGGAGACGTTTTGGACGGTTTGAGGTCTCTAAACAGTGCTATAAGGACGGTACAGGCTCCAAACAAGGCTCTAAATGACCCTACTTTCGGCTTTTTTAGAAAATGGTTGAAGTAATTGGAGAAGGGCTCGTTTTTCGACCAAGAACCTTATTAAGAATCTTGAACCTTTGCTCCTTGCCCACAGCTGTAAAGGGTCCAACTAACGACAGGACAAAGGCTTCCCCTGCTGCTATCACCTTCTTCCCACATAATCTTTCCTCCCGTTATCTCAAAAAGAGAATAAGAAGAACTTATTCCGTGTATTTCTTGCCGTCAACAAAGTTCTCCCCGATCCTTGCCGTCAACAAAGTTCTCCCCCTTCTTCCTGAATTGTCATCCCTGCCCCGTCATTACCTGAATTGTCATCCCTGCCCCGTCAATACTCTAGCGCCCGCCTCTTTTGATCTATTTGTCCGCTTCCCTTGGCATATAAACGCGTCAAATTCAGCTCTTCTTGTCTCTATTTTTACCTCGTTTTTGAACTATGGCTCAAGGAACTGAAAACAAGAAGTGAGTCTCTTCTTCTTCTATTCTTTTGTAAAATATAATTCAGATGCTGCGGGAAGACGAAGACTCTCAACAGAGTTGATGGTAAGGTGGCTGTTGTTACCGGATCGAATACTGGAATCGGTTGGCAGACAGCCAAAGCCCTGAACCTTCATGGGGCTAAAGTCTACATGCTGTGCAGAAACCAAGAAAAGACCCAGACCGCTATCGACCAATTGGTCCAAGTGAGACCATTTTCCTTGTTCGACTCTTCTTTTCCCATTCTAGGAAGGTTGCGACGGGTCTCGCCTAATTTTTGTAAAATGTGATCTCTCCAAATTTGCTTCTATCCGCGAATGTGCCCAAGAGATCCTGACCAGTACGTTTTGTCATCATTCTCTCCTATTTCCCAACCATTTCAGAGGAAAACGTCATCGATATCCTGGTGAATAACGCGGGAATTATGAACTATCCCAAGTTTGAGCTCACAGTGGATGGACATGAAATGACATGGCAATCGAATCATTTGGGTGAGTCTATAAAAAACAGGGAGAATCGGGACACAAACCGGAAACCGGAATTTCGTACTTTATGTTTTGCCCCGGTGGAAGTAATTGTGACTAGAATTTCTGGGCAAACAAGCGGGTGTGTTCCTTTTCTATTGGGTATTTGAGTATCGAAGGGGCGCAGCCATCTTTTTGGGGATTTCCACAAATTATACGCTAGTATTCCCCTCCTGTTGCCCTTCGTTCCAATCAGCACACCGTCATCGTCTTTTCAGGACCCTTCCTCCTAACTGAACTTCTCCTCCCAGCCATTAAACAATCCCAAAGCGGAAGAATTGTCATTGTCTCCTCGTCGCTTCACAAAGCCTACAGAAGGAAGATTGACCTGAACAAAGTGGACTCTGAAGCCTCTTTTGGAACCTGGGATCCTTATAACAGGAGCAAACTGGCTAACGTAGGGTTCTTTTCTTATAAATTTTCAAGTGGAACTTTCAGATTCTCCATGCAAGAGCCTTGGCCCACCGTTTGGAACAGGAGGGAGTCTACAACGTAACTGTCAATTCCCTCCATCCCGGAGCGGTGAAAACCGAACTCCAACGACATTCCGGCGGAATTACAAGTGTCCTTTTCGCTCCCATGAAGTAGGGAAACTCTGATTCTTATAGCTCCTTCCTTATTCAGATTGTTCTTCAAGACTCCTGAAGAAGGCGCCCAGACATCCATTTATCTGGCTTTGAGTCCCGATGTAGAAGGAGTTACCGCTAAGTATTACTCGTGAGTTGCCTTCCCCCTGCTTAATAACAGGTCATTTTGCAGCGATTCATCTTTGGACAGTGAGAGTTCCTACGCGTCGGATGATAAGGCCGGTCAGGAACTCTATGAATACAGTTTGAGAACTACTGGATTGTAAATATGACCTCAAATTATTTAATGGCTATTAATTAATGAAAATCCAATCAATTATAATGTAGTTTAAATTAAAACGGGACAAATTAGGTGAGAAATGGGAGAACGGGGGAAAACGAGTGTGCCGCTTTCCGGAGATGTAGACGGGACGGGCGCCTGCCCCCCGGCCCCCTGGCCACTGTATTTTCTACTTCACCTACCTAGTCTCGCCTGTTTATTTCCCCTACACTCTTCGCAAAAATTCCGCCTGTCCTTTCCCCTAACCTGCCCCTTTCCTTCCTTTTCCAACCAGACATTAGGTGGGATGACCACGGGCACCTGTAGATAAACATTCTCGTGGACGATCAATAGACAGAAGAAGACAGGGACAGACAATTGTGTGTGCAAAGTGGAGGAGAATTAGGCAGGATTGGAGAATTTCTGGAATTTCACGACTCGAATTGGCGATTATGAGAGGAAAAGAAGAAGCAAATGGGGAAAACGGAAGCGCGGGGGACCAGGTGTCCGGCAGAATTACATACTTCTTTACATTCCATAGCCTCTGTATTGTATGGGGATGCAAAGAAGCACGCAGCTCTGGGCGGAACAATTCTCCATAGGGAAAAATGGGTGCGGAAGAGGAAATATGGGGTAAAAATGAACAGAAACAGGGAATGGGGCACTTTTATGGATTTTTTTTTCCGCTGATTTTAAGCCACCATTAGATTGTTTTCATACAATTTAACGAAAAATTCAAGCTTTGGAAACAGTTCTGGCCCTATTTGAAGGAGAGATTATGAAAAACGGGCAATTTCTTGAAAGAGAGGAGAAATCGGTCTATATTTTTCAGAATTTCAAGGGATTCTCTAGATCAATCGGGGAAAAAGGTTACAATAGTTCTCGAGAGGGTATTGTAGTCTTTTCGAGGGAAAATTGGGGGATTTTTTGACACGAAATAAGTGAAATTCTAATCAAAGTGAGGAATGGTTAGGGAAAGCCGGCTAACTGAAGAAGAGGAGAGGGCAGACAACTTTCCAGTGAGATATCAGTTGCCCCTGCCCTCTCTCTTCTGAATGTAGGCCGAACCTATAGGATGAGGCTGCGTGAGGCCAATAGAGAGAACAGAAAGCCGACTGTAAATGAGAGCCAACTAGGTGGGAGGGCAGCTGCGCGAGAGAAGAGGGCGAGGAGGAGAGAGAGCACATTACAACGCACAGGCACAGTACAAACAGAAGAGAGGTCCATCGATCGATCCGGCTCTGTCTCCGGCTGACTCTCTTCACTCTTAACTCAAGTCTCTAGAGAGTAATAAAGGAGGAGGAGGAGAAGAAGACGACGAAACAGTGTGAAGCAGGAGATGCACTCGGCTGTTGCTGGACACCCGGCGGCCCCCACAGCGAGGGATCCGCCCCCAGCAGCCACGCCACGGCTCCTCTCTGCCCTCTTCCTCTCCCTCCCCCGCCTCCTCTTTCTCTTACAGCGTCAAGAACCAACGGCCCCGACAATTGTTCCTTCCTCTGTGGCTCTCTCTCTGCTGCCGTGAAGAAGACGAGAGGAGGGGGTTAACGGGGGCCCCTGCTACACGGCACGGCCAGCAGCCAAACGACGTGGGAGGTGTTCGCAGCGGGATGGTGGTGGCAAAGGGGGGAGAGCCAGCCACGTGGGAGGGCTCTCCTCCTCCTCGGCGATTTTTTTTTCTAGTTCGGAGAACTGACAGCCGCCGTTGTTCTACGTGAGAATTGTGTGGCAGCCGTTTCTGCCGTAAGAAAAACGAAATTGGGCATTTGCGGACTGTTTTGAACCTAATGGAAAAGGCATGCAAGCTATCGGATACAGAAGGTCTTTCTCTTTAACATGAACTCAAAAATTCGGTTAAAAAGAGCCGAGAGGTGAGATTAGGACGCGTTTACCGTAGCCATCTAGTAGTTGTTTTTAGCTGAGAAAGAGCCTCGTAGATGATTTTCCTGCTGTATGTATAGTAAACGCACTCTGGTGTTAATCTGAGGTCTTTTTAATGCTCTTTAGCCTGTTTTTAACCGCGTGCCCTTTAAATTACAGTATATAGCGTTACGCGGGAGTTTCTGTGGGTCTCACAACGAAAATGACCAATACTACAGTAATATTTGCGGTTTAAACGAGTTTTAAGCGGGAAATCTTGATAAATTGTTGTTTTCGGGATCATCTACAGCTGTGCTGTTCCAGGAAATATCCGAAAAGCAAGGTTTGCAACAGAGAAAAGCCACAAGATCGTCTGTTTTCGACTAACAAGTCAGTTTAGGTTGAACTCTGGAATTACACTCTATCTGGGGGGCATTTCTGAGCCGGCTGTAATCTTAAAATGTGGGAATGCTCAAAGAACATTAGATGCTCCCAGGAGATGAGAGACAGGTGTCTGCCCCATGAGGACACGAACACCTGAGATTCGTCTCTGTCCCTCTCGGTGTGTGTGTAAACCGGCGGGGGGAAGTATCCTTTCGGGAGATTTATAGGTTTCAACGGCTTTTAAAATGAAGCCAGAGTCTGGCCTGGTCCCGCAGCGAGAAGATTTATGCAAATATATGGGAAAGTGCCCCGAGGAGAAGGTGATCTGCCTCTTGAAGCCTGTGGAGCAGCTCTCGAGCTCAGAGAAAAAGAGGGGTGCGCAGGGTCTTGACCTCGGGGAGGTGGGCCATGTTTGACAAAGGAGGCACGGATGTTTGAGGAGGCGGCAGGGGGAAGGGTCGAGTGCGACTCCTACGGCAAACAGTTTCGGGGATTACGGCCACAAGTTGACTTCTCTTAGCTAGACGGAGAGAGCCAAAGAACAGATGAGGGCAATTAGGCGAAATATTCGCCTATAATCCACGGAAAAGAGCACCAACTGGAAAATTACGTCATTTTTTACTTTATAGGAAGTTTTCCTGGAAGAATAGAGGTCAAAACAGCTTGAAATCCCCATCAAAAATGAAGAAGAAATCAGTTTGCCTGCTTTTTAGAGCGCCCTCCCCGCCGCGCCTGCACCCGTAAAGAGTCGGCAGCAGGAGCGCACGGCCTGAGTCGCAGCACTTTTCCGCTACGACTAAAGCTGATGATGAAAGTATGCGACTAGGGCGGTCTTACAAACCCGTGGTGATTCTAGTCTTTCTGAAGGCGTAGAAGTAAAAAAACTTCTCTAATATTCGGACCTTCAAGGATGTAAGGTTTTTGTAGAAGGCAGCTGGTGCCACAGCTGGATTCATGAGTTATGTCTTTTCGGTTGTGTGTGGAGGAGGAGGTAAAACTTTGTCTCGCGGGGTCATTTGCAAACTGGATTCTCTCCCTCTCTTTCCTTCACAATTATCCAAACTGTCTGGGCAGGGATTGGCTAATTTTGCAGCGAAGACTCCATTTGAATGAGGGAGGTAAAGGGCCGCCTCGGGCTGTGTTCCAAGGGGAAGAATTCCAGTTTACAATGAGGCGTGTTTGCGGGGGGTTTGAACTTACTTGCTATCCGTCGTCTTTTTGTTTAGGCTGTTGTTGTAGAGGCGGCGGGAGAGGGGGACGGGGCTCTAGCCGAGGGCGTCACAGCAGTTATTCTCGGGTCGCTCTCGAGTTAGCCTCGGCGCCGGTTGTAAAAGCCGTGCCGGTGGGGGTGGGCAACGGCAGAGGCAGAGGGAAAGGATCGTCTTTCTACTGCTCAACCTCCCCCTCCTCTTCCAATTCATAGGAGAACGGGGGACGAATGACGAGAAGAGAAAGCGCTCGGGCAGAAAGCGACACTCCTTTGATGGTGGGAGAAAGTGGCCGGGCGACGACCCGCTGACCCATTTCATTTTCTTCAGGAGGCGGAGAAAGATCAAGATGGTAAAGAGAGGGGGAATAGATTGAAGGAACGGGAGAGAGAAAGTGGCGACGCTCTGTCTGTGCCGGACGAGAAAAGTCCCAATCTCGAGGTAAATATTGAAGCGTTCCTGATCAGTAACCCCCTTCTTCCTCTTCCTCTTTAAAAGAAGATGGTCCTGACACGAATAATTGCCTATATTTGCTGTGTACAAGTGAAATGTGAAGAGATGAGTGGAGAAATCGGTCAAGGGCCGGCCACTTGACAAGAGGAGAAACATCGCGCAACTAACTAGCATTCCTCCGGCCTCGTTTACACGAATAAAAACAATATCCTCAATTAAAATGGAAGACTATCAGAGGGACCCGTTTGGTGGGTTACTGTAAATCAGATCTGAACGAATCCGTAGAATTTGACTTCGTTTAAAGACCCAGAGAAGCAAACTCTTAAAAATCGCTTTATTCTCAACTAGTGGATAGCTGAAACAGGCTTCAATCCTTGGTTTTTTGATGTTTTCGTTTAAAACTGGATAATGTCGCCGAAACAATGGACCGCCCTTGTGGCTGTGGCTTCGGGACCAATGCTTAAACTTTCAGGATTCTGACATCTCCATTTACAGGTACCATATCATAGGGAATTGTCTCCGTGCTTCTCCCTCAAGAAATTTTTGAATTTCATCGGCTAATAAGGAAAAAAACGGTGGTTGGCTTGTCTGGTTTGAATTAACGGCATGGTTTGACCGTTTTCCTCTAAAGAAATTTGAATTTTTGGTATTCACCCCCTGCCCTAGGTTCCTGAACTGGCCTCTGCCTGCCCCAGCCCCGCCAACAGTCCACCAGACAAAAGCCACCGCTCCAGGGGCACCGCCATCAGGTCGCTAGGTCAATTTCCCATGGCCCTTCTACAGTTCAAAAAAAACGAGAAGAAGGGCAACACGACAAGAGTCATACATTTTTATCTTCTTTTGATCTTTTTTACAGGAAGAAAAAACAATAATAACCGTAAATTTGCATATGGGAATCTCTGAAAACCGGTAGATAACCGGCCGTCAGGGTTGTTTGTGTGGCATTTAATTAATAAAAAATGAGACAAGAACTAAACAACAGAACGTTATAAACATACAAACAAAAAAGGAAATAGAGGGGAAGTACCGGACAGAAAGAAAGAAATGGAACTGTGGGAGAGATCAATGTGAACCACGCTACTGTTGACGAGTCTGAGCCGCTGGTGGGCCGTGCCCTTGTCCTCGTCGGTTTCTGTTTCGAGAGTACGGGCGGCTGCCGCTGGAGCGGGCTGTACTGGCCTGGGAATGCTGGGAACACGATGAAACCGGCCTGGAATAGTTCTGTTTAATAAAGTCTCCAGGAATTTTGTATTTTGGGTAGCGTGTTACGTCATAGATGTATTTGCAAAAATACAGTTTGGACAAAAAAACGCAGTGGGAATGGAACCCAGGACCGTTGTCGTGCACCGCCGGTGCTCTAACCACTGAGCTATCCGCCCACTCTTGCACCTACTGCCAATGGCAGGACTCAACATGACTAGCTGTCCTGAAGCGAATGCGCCCCAACCCCCTTATAAAGAGATACTAACCGTTGAATATTCTCCTTTTCGCTTTCATTTATCGTATTGAGGTGTTTAGAAGAGGGACCAAGCTCTACGGAATTGATACTGATGTTCGAATCAGAACCAGACAGCTGAATTCCGGAGGACGACGACCCCCGCCCGTGCATAAGGGCTCCCGCCTCCAAGGTCGCTTCTCTGCTCACACCGTCATAAATATAGGCAGTAGCTCTATAAATTTTGAATTTAGAAGGAGAAGGATAGTATAATAAAGGCGTGTTGAACTTACAGTAAAGAGAAATCAAGAAACGAACCCGTGAATCGGCGGAGCAGCGGTAATGGGAGTACAACTGAGAAGGCAGTCAATGTCCCGGGTCTTCTCGAGTTCATCGTGAGCCTCTTCAAAGGACTTCTTGATAGCATTGAACACCATCTCGTCGTAAATTGAGTGAGCAGTATTGTTAAAGGTGAACGGCTCCTGAAACGATAAGTACTCCATAAATATTAGGTACAGTAATCTACCTCAATACAAATACACCTCCATTGGGATCTCCACATGACATTATTCGTATAATTGTTCCTAGATTTTGTAACCTGGGTCCTGCTGATTAATTTCCCTTCCCGGATGGAAATTGCCTGGCTGTTGTAGCTGTAAGAGAGGGATTGAATTACAGTAATCAATAGGACCTACTCAAATTTGGTGGAGAAATATTTCAAAAAGCCGAGGAGCAGCTCTCCGAGCGTGGATTTATCCTGGTAGTCCCAGTCAAGCTCGTGGTTGGTCAGCGGTTGGGTGACATTCAATGTTCGGACATCGGCGCGGGCATTGAACCGCTTTGGAAACTTTTGCTGGAGAGATGGGAGGATGGCTGGCTGACCGCCTGGAAATATACCATACTTTTTCAGCTACAGGGGTCTTTGCCATGGAAATGGCGCCAACACTCGAATACAGTACCAAAACGGGGACCCATAAGGCCAGGATTTCTCTTCGAAAGGTTATGGTAACAATAAAATGAGTACTCACATTGTAAGTAGTGGATGACCATCAGGACGAGGGAATAACTGGTAAAGGAGCTGCGATTCGCGTCATTGATCCCTTTCCTCTTGGCCCATTCCTTGACAATCGATACCAACGGTCGTACCCGCCAATCAACTGAAAATTTAAAGGTCTGTTTAATCAAAAAACTGGAATATATAATCTTTAGGGTAAACTTCTAACTTACAGGAAGAGTAATAACATAACAAGTGGGTGTTCTTTATAGCCACAGAGTTGTTGGCATTGAGATCTACTGTGATATCATTGAACGGCGCGGCAAATTTGATCCTAAGGATTGGGACCTAGAGATTTTGGTTGGATTAGAAGGAGTACTGTATACCTTTGCTAGGATAAGCTTCTGGTGGGCTACCCATTCCATCCGCTGAAGAGTGCTGAGGATCATATTGAGGACAACCACGGCATCTGTCTTTTGATCCAACTGGAAAGGGTATCGGTTTCCATTTTCGCTAATTTAAACGTACATCCTTGTTTGTAATCATCAAGCACAGATCCATGTCCGAATTATCGTTTCCGAAACCGTTTAAAGAAGATCCCACAACATATAATCCGCACACTGAAAGTTATCCCCTTATAAGCAGGACTACAGTAACCTTACTAGGAAATACTGGACTAATAGCATAGTAGAGCATATTTCTAAGGGCTAGCTTCTTCTCCAGGGTACTTTCCTTTTGGGTTATCTTGTTATGGAAATGCCAGATTTGTTCACTCAGCTGGAAAATATGAATCAATAAGGAAAAAGACGTCAATTCTCACCACATCCATCTTTGAGATCTCAAACTGTCCGGAGGGATCCACTGGATCGCTTGGCGGCGGGCTGGGCGCTATGGGACACTGGGATTCATCTAAAAAAAGCCAGTTTAATTTGTGTACTATAGTCCGTTTGGAACGCAAGCGTTTTTGGACCTTCTTTTGAAAAATGACCGTCATTTTCTGATTTTTAGTGAAACGTGTTAAAAGGTCCCGAAACGCCTAACCGGGGGCTAGAAATGGACTGTTTTAAGAATAGTGCTGTACTTTAATCGGAAAAAGGTCTAACTTACCAGTTGGTTTAGCTTCAGAAGAGGCAAGAGGTGGAAAATGAGGAGCAGAGGGCTCCGGTAAACAAGAATTGAGGCCATTTCCTGAAAAAATCCGATCAATTTCATTTTTTCTAGATATTTTCCCCCCTGATAACCGCAGCAGACAGCCCTTCCCATAGTATTTTCCCCACGAGACGCCATTCCCGCCAAAATAATAAACATTTGTATTTGGGGGACTACGGTAGAACGCGGGCTACAAATAGTCCCTGGGATAAATGGATACCTTTCTTCCTGTTAATATTATCCATCAGGGGAACAACCGGTAGTACAAATCTAACAGAAGGGAAAGTATAGAAACGTAGGCTTGGCTCCTTGTAAATGTCTAGAATCCTGCTCTTCCTGTGGGCCCGCTCCACATATTCCAGCTCCTCGTCCGTCATCCTCTCCACTTTTTCTATCCATAATCTCTTCTCGTCTTCTATTTCTAGTTCCTCTATCCTCTCGCAGATGCTATCTCCCGACTCGGAGTAGTCTTCCTCGGTACTGGGAGTCAGACTCGTCCCGGTGGAAGACGAGGTAGAGGCGCCACTATCCGTCGGGCTTAGACCGCTACAGACGGGCTCGTTCTTATTCCAGCAGGGGATGTCCTTCATCTTTGATCGATCATGTCCCCAAGAAGAACGGTTCGAGCCAAATTTGCTGCAGGTTGGCTGATTCACATCGGGGATACAGAATGACGGAGATTGAGATACGTCCACCATTTTGTCCGTTTTTAATTAATTGCATCAATCAATCAGCCTCTAAACCCAGTTATAAAGGGGAAAATGGGTCTTATCAAGAAGAGGGAGGACGATAAAGAACGAGGAAAACAATGTCTGGGGAGGCGGAGGAGAATGGCACAAGTTGAGCCAATTAGTGGAAGTAAAAAGGCCGAGATCAACCAGCGGCTTATTATTAGTATTTTGCCGATTATACAACAGGAATTGGTAGAAATCGTCAATTTTTAAGGGGAGAATCTAAAGAATAGAAGCCGGGAATTAGTCTAGCGGAGGGAGAATGCTATCAAGTGACGCGACAAGCCCACAATTCTGGGCAGAGATAAGCCCATTTGTGTCGGTGTAAAGAAGGGGCTACGTCTACTACATGTCAATCATGTGAGAGAGAGGGTGCTGTAAGAAGACAGCAAAAAAACGAAAAACTCAAAGAAAAGCGTCAGTTTTTCTGGCTGAAATCAATATATCAGTGGTATTTCATCCCGCGCAGGATTGACGCGACTAGCCCCGGTGTTATACTGTCGCTTTCTTTGAGGTCATCCTAATTGGCTCAATTACAAAAAGGACAGAATTATTGGGGTATTATGGAGTGCTAGGCAATAAAGGAACCGTCCAGCTGAAAGGATTACCCCGCCTTTTGACGTATTTCAGCCATAATCTAGGGTTACATGGTTGCCAAGTTTCAAACCGACTTTTTCGCGCCCTGACGGTGAAACAGGATAATTTACGGGCCCTAGCTGTCATAAAGCGGAAAGTAAACAAGAGATTGGCGTGAAAATGTTGCTTAAAAGTCAATTTTTCCAGAGAGAATCACGTTTACATGTAGCCGATTGAGAGCGCACGTATATCGAGCATCGATTGGTTAGCAGCGAAGGGCGTCCTTGCCAGCTCACCTCCCCCGTTCGCACTATCTCTCGCGGGGCCCGTTGTGAACTTGCGGAGAGCGAGAGAGTAGTAGACAGACACAAGCAGGTAGTAGATCAAACCCCGTGAAGTCCCCCTCCTCAAAGTTCCGCGCCGAGAGAAGTGTTCCTACGGAGGGGCCCTGAGGGGATGTCTAGCTTTACTGTAAGATAAACAGGGGCACTTGCAGGGGCAGAGAGGGGGGAGACCGTGACCTCTTCCGATGGCTGGCTGGGAGAGATGGATGGGAGGAGGAGGAGGAGGAGGACTTCCAAATAAATGGGGCTTAGCCTAGAGAGAGGGGAAACGAGACGATGGATGGGCGTTTTTGATGTCAATCTGGTGAGAATAAAGCGGTTAATAAAAAGACTACGACGGCCAGCAGACTACTCGTCCTCCACAGACTTATAATGGAACAGTTTAGGCTTCTAGACGCCGTTCTAAGTATAGTAGCCCGTCTTGACGGTTGCCGATCCTCTAAAGGTTCAATTAGGCGCAGCATTTGAACTACTACAGACAATTCCAGACAACAGGCTCAGTTCTCACAAAGCAGGCCTGTTTTCCCTTGCTTGGGCGGGAAATTCAAACAAGGTTTTCCGGGTAAGAACTTGGAACTAAAAGTCCCTAAAGTCTAACAGTCCACGGAACAGAAATCTCTGTGTGCTAAGCCCCCACACCATCATATGATACATTTTTACAAATAGCTCTCTTTCTCTCTTTTTCTCACTGCCCACATTGTCCAGGATTTGTTCACCTGTCCCGAGACACAATGCCACTTTATGGCCCGAAAAGGCTTCTCATTAAACATCCCACTTCGGAGACAATAAAGCAAAAAGAATGGCAGCACATTTGGACAGCGGCAAATGATGCGGGGTGGGAATAACAATAGCTCCGGGGGATTTGAGCCATGTGACAGGCCGGGGGGAGGAAACCGAAAGACCATCATCCCGCTTCCGGATGGTGTATTTGTCGAAAAGGGCTGTCTCAACTACAATGTTAAGCAGCATAATATTTCCGGACGCAATATCAGCGGCTAGGCAAATAATGCCAATTTCGACGCTTCCGCTGGAACAAAAGGGTTGAAACCTACTGGTATCGATATTTTCCGATTTCCCGGGAACTGGAGCTTGTTGTCCACTTAATCTCGGTTCACTGGCTCCTAAAGCGATTAAAGTTAGTGGTAATTTAGTTACAGTACCTCGTTCAGTAGAGGAATAGGCGAGTGGGGCAGCTTTCTGGGAGTAGAGAGCAGGAGTCGGCCCACTTTTCTCAGAAAAGGCGTCAGAAACGGACGAACAAGAACTCCGAGCAACTACTGCCGAATAACACTGGAATTTAGGCATTAAATAAAGAAAATATAAGGATAAACCTGCTTGGAAGGGAATTCTTGACTATGGACTGGTTTAATGTGATCTGGCTTGGCTTCCTTCTCAAGGTGGCATCCCGGAGCCGGCCAGGCTGCTCTAAAGGAAATTTGGATCTTCGGAACAAGGACTACGGTAGCTTACCCATTGAAATTATGCATACTGTCATTTTCCCCCAAATTGGAGGAAGATTGAAGGAGTTGTCGCTGTTGATACTGCTGCTTCTGTTGCATCATCTGGAGTAATCGTATCATTTGACTCTCACTTTCCGCGGAAGATTCTATATAATCAGGATTAATTAATAAAAACTGAGGACTATACGGTGATGTCGCTGGTGCAACTCGGGTAGATGGTGTTCATCGAAGGGGAGACGTTGATTGTGGACGGTAGGAGGCATGGTCGGGTTGGTGACTTGTGGATATACGCTGAACATCAAACGTCATCAGCACACTTATTTTTCCTGCTCTCACGCTCTCTTTTGAAAAACAACTGTCTATAGGGCGTTTCATTGACACGCGAGGGATTAACAAAATTTTGAGGGGACTTTATGTGAATATGAATGAGTAAAACAGATTACTCACGATTATAGTGGATAACCATGGGTAATGGTCACTGGCACCCTCGCGTACGGGGGATCAACCAGAGAGATCAAAATATGTTATCAGGGATCTCTGTTATAGGCCCCGGAGACCAGGGGATCGTTTCAGAACCTCCTACCCCTCTTTTTATCCGTCAATTTATCGCCTCCTCCCTTTCCCAAAAGAGTCTAGACTGGTGCCCCCTCTGACCATTTCCCAGAGCCCTGTCCCTTTTGTAGTGCCCCCCCCCCTTTTCTGGCACCTAGATATTCAAAATATTCCCCATGGAACTCACCATCGTAAAAAGTGAAGGTATTCCTGGATGAAATTAGACAGCAGGGCCAGATAGACGGCAGGATGAGGAAAAGACCAGAACCCCTCATAGAATCGGCTCTCCCCAGATAGAGAAGGCGCCAAACAGCCGGTAGGGTCGATCTTCCATCCGTTTTTAAAGCCATGAGCTCCCCAACGGGCATCCGCATCCCCCACGACCTTGGCAATCTCTTGGAAGCATTTCTGCTGCTCCCGGACGTTTATCAACAACCCTTGGAAGTATCTATAGACTTGGACGACGTCGGAACAGCCGAACAGGGCCTCCTCCAGGCTGTCTTCACTGCTACATGTACTGCTTCCTATACTATTCGGGGTGGAGGCGGGTCGAGGTGCTATCCGGACGGGAGGTTTCCCCCGTTTCTTCTGCTTCCGATTCTTGCCGCCTCTTGTCTGCCTTGGTGGTTTGTTCTGTTGGAATACTGTCTGATCCCGGGGATAATGATAGTCGTCCTCCTCCGAACAAGTCAAACTCGAGGTAGTAGTCGATAAACAATGAGCGTAGTCGAAATATCGTAATCCTAATCCAGAATCATCTGATCCCGTTGAATAAGGCATAATCTGAGGTCACTGAAGCGGATGTCTTTCTTCGGTGCCTGAAAATCCACTTTAATCTAAAAATATAAGAAGAAAAGGGCGGGAAAGCAAGTTTTATGAAAGAATGGTTGGAACGCGTTGTCGTCCTCATGAGGCGAATAGTCAAGAGATTAAAGTTCAACTCGGGACAAAAAAACGGCTGGGACAGGCAGGGACCGATTGGCATAAGTAGGAAGATAGATAATATGTCAAAGTATTTAGAGGTGAGGATGAAAAATAAAGGTCAAAGAAGACTGGTTATACGACAGGCGGGAAAACAACAAGTTTAATGCTCTTTTATAGGGACAGCCAAAGGTCTAGCCTGTTATTTTTTATTATGCGTAAAATTTGCCACGAAAAATCGACCCTGACAACCGTTTAATTGTGTAGTAAAAGAGTATTTGTTGACATTCTGGGGGCGATAACCGCGATAAAGTTGAGCTCTAGGCTTCTAGAACGATCCTGGCGAGGAAGGGGGCAGTAATTTCTAGAAAGTGCCACCCCCCCCCCCCCCCCCCCCCCATTCTTTTACAAGGGAATAGTGCCCCCTCTGGAATGTCCCGTGAACCGAAACCCGCACCAATGAGACGAGAAGAGGGGCCGCCACGGTATGGTCATCATACCCTTTTTTTGTTGTCTACCCGCGATACGGATGCCCGGCGTATGAAATATGAAATAACTTTCTCCAGTCTCTTTCTTACACAAAAATAGCCGGCAAGCTACTTAGAAAACCTTCAACTTCCGCGGGCAACACAGAGCTTGGAAATAAACAGGTGGTGGCGGCAGGATGACGCAGCAAAACCACCTAGCAGCAGTGGCAATCACGCTTATCAGTCGGGAGGGAAGGGATGTGCTGATTTTTTTGTCGTTACTGCGGAAAAATATTTGATCTCAAACAATGTATACCACTATTTTCTTGCCTTTGTTGAGAAAATAACGACGAAATGGAGGGGAAAGGGCATTTTCTGGAGAAATTTTTGGAAAAAAAAGCGGTAGTGGAAGGAAAAGCAGCGTTCCTGATGTTAGTCTTTCTTTCTTTTTCCCTTATCAGTGACTATAGCCCCAGTGAAACCACCGAAACTTCTCCCGTGGAACTGCTGGCAACTGCGACAATATAGCAACAAAATGACAGGCGAGGAGGGGGATACAAACAGAACAATTTCAAGCAAAGAAAGAGAGGGAGAGCGAAAGATGGAGGCCACACTACTCAAACCCGGTCCAGGTACAAAAACAATTCAAATGTGGCGGGGGTAGAGTCATCCCTCGAAAACATGTGATTTACTGGCTAGGTAGAAATCTGGGATCCAATCTGTTTTATTACAAGGTGTTTGGACTATAGTCTAAAGACAAAAATTTTGGAAAATTCCGGAAAGTCTTCAAGAACGGGGGTTTTGTAAGCGCGCTCCATCTAACTGCGATTATCTCCAGTTTTTTTTATAATTTTAAAGATTTTTTCCGCATTTCTGGTATTTTAGAGGTGAAAGTTTCACTATAATGGTATTTGGGAAGAAAAAAATGGGGAAAATGGTGGTAAAATCGATTTACAAAGCTTTTAATTGGGGCATGTATAGAGCGCGTTTACGAGGCGCGGATCAAAGAAATGGCAAAGTATTTTATGGTAATAAATAAGGCATTCGCCATAAAAACGGGTTATCTTGTTATCCACTGAAGAAAACTCTACAAATGGTAAGAAGAATCCGAAAGTGAAAGCTGTTTACCGAGTTTCAAGGTTGATTTAGGCTATAAACAAGGTTGTGAGGGGAGTAGTCGTCATTATTTTTCATTTTGGCCCCCTCCAAACAAAGGAAGAGCCATAATATGAGCCGGGTAGTCGCCGGCTCCGGTCAGACCGCGCCGGTATTAAAATGTCCCAAAGAAGAACAAATATCCCGGGTTTCCAAACAAAAAAGGACAAATTTGTGTCTCCGGCCGCTTTATACAGTCAGTGTAACAACACAGCAGCAGCCGTGAAGATCCTACGTGTGCACAGGCAGTGGATTCGCGGGAGAGGCCAACGATAGCTGCTGGGGGGAAAAGTGAGAGAGAGAGGGGCAGCCACACCACAGAAAACAAGCCCAGCTGCGGATAGGGCGAAGGCAAACGAAACCAGATCCCATACTCTTCTCTCCTTCTTCTCTCACTGGCGAAAAGATTACGCCTCAGGTAGTTTTGAGACAGAGAAGGGAAAATACCAGGAAGGAAAGAATGCTGCTGCAGGAGATTTTTGATTATTACACAAACGTTTCCCGGAAGGAGGCAGAGATAGCAGCAGCTGGTGACTTTATAAATTCTCCGAGGTTCGAAGAGAGCAAAACGTAACCAAGCAGAGACAATATACAGTAAGATTTGGGCTAAAAATCATTAAAAATATGCCAAAAATGTCTGAAAAATGAAAGCGAAGCGATATAGAACGGCAGAGGAACACGTGCGCGTGTGGCAGCTTGGCAAGTTTCGTGACGACAGCAAGGTAGCGGAGGGGGAGGACGGCGGCGGCACGAACACAACAGAAACCATCGGATACTATGGAGGAGGTGAGTGAAAGCGACGGGTTTCCTCCTCGTCCTCCTCTACTCTATGTCTATTATTATCTGTCTGGCAATTATGATCACATGTGTCAGATGCGATGAGGTCGTAAAGGCGGCCGACTCATCCACTCCTGCCCTTGACAACAGTGATATTATACTTTTTAAAGGATGTTCCGCGAGGCATTTCTACCCCAGACCTTTAAATTTGTGGTTTAAAGTAGGCCGGCTTACTGTAGATATGATTAAACTGCTATGGTATCCGTTTATGCGTCTAAAATGTTAGGGTCTTTTGGCACAGTGTGAAGTAGGCGGTGGTTTGGTGCGCGAAGTCGCCGGTTCGATCCCCGCCGTGGTCAAATCTCTTTGCTTTCTTGATTTACTGCAATGGGAGCTCCAAAGTGAGAAACCCCTGTTAGATATGGTTCAAAAAAGCAAAAAGGGTGCCATTTTCGGCAGTGGCTATCATCTGGGGGATAAGAGCCAGCAAAAGTTTGAACAACCCGGAGGGGGCAATACAATGGAGGACCGGGGCCGGGATGGGAAGTATGCGAAACAATGCGACAGCTGCACATGCAGTCAGTCACAAAATTGAAAATTGTGGGGTGTTGCGGAATAGAGTGAGAGGGAGAGAGCGTGATGGCAAAAAAGGCCGGCATTGTAACTTCCGATCCGCGGCTATTTAGTAATCATGGATCACGAAAGTTTCAAACGTTCCCTCCCCCAAGCGGGCAAAGACCGTCAGGAACCAGGACATGCCGAATGACTAATAGAAAAACCTCCTTTGTGGCGCAGCGGCAAGGTTAACACAGCCAGAAGTGACAGGCAAAAAGACAGCATGTGAGTCACAGCTACGAGAGACAAACACAATCCAGAAAATACTCCCGCTTGAGACAAAAATAAAGGCACTTGTTTTCAAAATAAGCGCAAAGAGCGGGCAACAAGTCCCCCGGCGGGGAAAGGACAATAGACGCGCTCTATTGATAAAATATATTGAATTGTTCAGAAGAATTCACGGCGTCCTCGTCTCATCCTAATTTTTGAGACGTGCCAATGAGTGAAGCTGCCAAAACGAAAACAAACAGCTGCTGAAGAGTCTCGGATAGTGGCAGCAGGTTTTCGGAGAAACTCTTCTCGGGGGCCACACTATTTGCGCTTGGAAAGAGCGCCTACGACGTAGTGGATGGTGGTAACGACGTCATCAGGCACACCTACTCCCGACGGTTTAGTGTCTCTAAGTAATCAGTGGGTAAAGAGAACGACTATGGACGAAGATGTTGGCTGAATGGCCGCCTACTGATACACCCAAGCAGGATTCTTCAAAACGCAATTTCTTACCTAAAAACGTATATTTTCCAGGAGATTTTTATACTGACATGATTCTCAGAAAATGCTCAACAAAATAGCAATGACACCTTTTTAAAAATCGGACTATTTACCCTCAAATAGTCCAAAGTTCCTGCAGTGGCAAGTTTCGCCCCCCATCCCTGCAGAAATGTCACACCCCGTTGATCGTTCCTGTCCTTACTAGCTGTTGGAATCTTCCTTATCGGGAGGGCAAATTGTGATGACAGACGGCTTTAGTAGTAAAAACCGGTAGTTGGTTGTGTTAACCAGGGGGGTGGAATCTATCCCAGCTGCTGACGTGGAGAAAGCGCTCCTCTCCCAAACTGGTACAGAACAGGGGATGCAGAAGGATGGATTACGGTCACTGATTAGTTTTAGAATAGCGGAAATGTGGAGGGATCTGGGAATGCATACCCATGGTCTGGCCGATATCCAACGGAAGCTTCTGGTCTGAAGTCGGAAGGCAGGATCTCCCTTTCTCACATCTGTGGCTCTATCGTATACCGCTAGAAAGAGCTCCTCGAGCTCTATCTAGTCCCGTTCTTATCTCAGCCAGAATGAATTTATGGCACCTATTTTGGTTTGAAATAGGCCCATATACACTGGGTGAATTCATCCTCTACCGTAGCCGGCGGAAATCATGGTGGTTTTCAAATGTAAATGCCAATTCTATAAAAAAAGTGCCACAGCTATCCTGTTCAGAATTTTGTGCTCTATCAGAAGGTGTTAAGATCTCCGCTAACTTCAAATTTTGTGGGAGTGGAGTTGAGCTGAAAGAGTTAGATTAGGCTTAACTCTACATTGGGAATTGAATTTTATCGTAACCCTTAGATATTAGTACCATTCGATAGCTCTCGAAGTCCCTTATAACTTTTGTTTTTAGCGTAAAGAACGGCTGCCGTCGAGATATAAGCGATTTAGGCTTAGCTTAGGCTTAGCAAGGGAACTTTTCGAAGTGAAAATTAGATTTCATTGTTGCCTTTAGATATTAGTACCAGTCGATAGATCTCCGCGTAGCGTACAACTCTTGTTTTTAGAGTGAAGGAATTGGATCGGCTGGTGTCGAGATAAACGCGATTTAGGCTTAGCTTTTTGTGCGCAAGGATCTGTTCTTCTGGTCGGGGAAAAAAGCTCCGTGCAAAAGTCAAAGCAGTAGCTGGCGAAACTACACTTACAGTAGCGTTGGAAAATGGCTCTGAATTGAACAGCATGGGCAAATGAGCTGAATAAATACAGTATGAATGGAAAAGGGGGAGAAAGGCTCAACGCTTTTTCAAAAGAACCAGATAAATGGTAAGTTTCGCAATGTTGGGACTTTTTTGGCTGGGTTTGCAGGGGATTTGCAGCGCTAAGAGAATAAAAACGAAGAAAAGAATACGATATTTTTATTGAAGCCAAATAAATTCTTTTTATTTTGTGTGTACACAACCACTAACATTGCAAAGAAGAAGAAGAAGAAAACATGTGTATAACTATATACAGATACAGAGAAACGTGTGTCTTCTATTTGGTCTCTTTAGCTAACAAGGAAGGAAAGAAAAGAAAAGCATTTGCATTGAGGGAGAGAGTATGGCCTTAACGTGGCTGAAACCCGAAAGAAGGGCCCAAAAGTCCTGATTTATTCTCAGAAGAGGAAGACTACAAGGCAGGAGGAAGGCAGACCTGTACAGGAAGCCCATAATCTCAAAAAAAAACGAACAAACAATATTCTACACAGGGACCCTTTGTATATAATTTTGGGAGACAGAGATATAACAAACAAATTATACAGTAATACTGTAAAAAGCAAAAAGAAGAAGAAGGAGAATAGAACCCGACAGCCTAGGCCTCGTCTGGAGATTTGTGAGGGGGAGAAAATATATGGGGTAGAACGGGGATAAAATGGGGATAAAATAGGACTAATTCTAGGCAAACTCCACACGTTTAAAGCGACCGTGGCCCGTGTCAAAGGGACGCTGGTCCGAGACGGCTGGCGACAGGGACACGGCATCGTGTGGGGTGGCTGAGGGACTGCTTCCCTGAAAAAACTAAAATTAATAAAATTATTAACAGAAAACTGTATAAATAATACAAAGCAGTGTTATTTCTGTGGAAAATGAGCGATTTCTGAGTATTTTGGTCATTTTACAGGACCCGATAATATTCTGGGCTCTTCCCTCGATAATCCGATCCTTGGCACCCGTAGTGTCTCGGCAAGATAAAGATCCCAAGGCGTCACAGCTTTGCAACAGTTTTGAAGAAAGATGATCCGCCTGCCGAGACTTTACGGGTGCAGGGGGTTGTCAAGGACCGAGCCAATATTCTGCACCTGGTGCACCATGTTATTATCTCGAAAAATGATAAAACCACAAAACTTGGCTACAAGATTACGATAGTGTGTTACAAACCAAGAAAATGTTAGTTTAATTAATAGAAGAATACTGAATGGCATGCGCAAACTTTCCCTCTTTTATTCAAAAACCAACAACATGCCACCCACCAGGTGTCCTTTCTCTTATACTCCTAACTGGTACTGAAATCTTCATTCCTTTAAATTTCTTGTACTATTTCCACAAAATTTTAGCTGGAAGTCACGCAGAACCATTGAGACCAAAAATAGCGACCACGCGACGTTGTCAATAACGCCGCCTGATGCAGAAATGGCGGGAGTTTTGGGGCCAAAATGAACTGGTTGCTGGTAAAGCAAAAGGTGGAAAATATCGGGAAAAATGAGGTATATTTTGGACTAACTCGACCTGTTTATCCAAATTTTCCAATTCCCAGCTTACCGTACCCCGGGAGAGCTTTCCTCGCCTTGATTTACATGCTGGCCGAGTGTTTTAAAGTTGTGAGGGAGTTAAGCACGCCTAGTTAAGGAAGAGGGTAGCAGAAGGGGTCAAGCAGCTTTTAAATTAAAAATATTCTTTACCTGGGAAGAGACAGACGGAGAATGGGACATGGAGACGCGGCGCACCCGTCGAGCCAAGGATTGGAGGTCTTCTACCACGCTTCCAACGACGATTTCCTCACTGAAAACGTTTTCTGGTCCCTTTGTACTATTCTGTTGTTCTCTCCCTCCATCTAGCAGCTGGCCCCTTTCTCTCTCTGTTTTTATTGGGGGGCTAAAAACCGCGAAAAAGGAGTCAGCTGTTTCTGCATCAAAGAGTCGAAGAGAAGGCGCAACCTTGGCACTGATCGGTTGACAATAAATCGACGCGGATTTTTGACATACAAGGGAAGAATAGAGGATTTTAAAGAATATGTAGTATGGTGACAAATAACTCAAGGGCAAATTCTGACCAGGGCCAAAATGGAATACTTCCACCCACCTAGTGATTTCCTTCATCTCGCAGGCGTACTGCTTGAGATCGTGGCTGATACTGACCAGTTCAGCCGGGGGATTGGAGTGGCCGACGATCTTGTCCACCAGCACACCGATGGCGACCATCTTCAGCACCTGGAAGGGCTAGATAAGCCAGAAGAGAGCGGTGTCTCACCTCCAGGTTGTACTTCTCCGCCAGGAGGACCATCCTCTTTGTGAATTCACTGTCACTCGAATCCTGGAAAAGATGAAACCTTCGAATCCATCCCGGATAGATCTTGGCTCTAATCTAGAAACATTCCACTAGGGTGAAACACAAGAGCATGCGAGTTAGTATATGTGAGGAGGAGCTTATTCTATTCCAACAAAAGTATACTGTATTTTCTTTCTGGAGCCCTCTTTTTGGCTCATATTTTATTCCATTTTTACAGTGGTGTTTCTCAATTATGCAAAAAGGGCAACTTTGAGCAAAAAGAGATTTTCTGCCGAGATTTTACGGGTGCGGACGCGCGGAGCCGACTCCACGTTCCTTGAGGACTACGATATCCACGAAAAAGTTAGTTTAAAACCCTAACAAATTCATTCCGTGAGTGTTAGTGCTTCATTCCGATCCAAAATTTATAACTTACCATAACTTCGGAGCAGATGAATCGCTCGATTTCCCTTCTCAATGGTGGGATATGGGCATTGATAATACCCTCCAAGATCTCCAGAAAGTCGTCCATAAACTGCACTTCTTTCATCAGAATCTCCCGGAAATATACATGAGCAAATGTCTATAATTCAATGGGATTTACCGGGGCAGGACCCAAACGTACGCTTCGGACTAGGCTAACAAAATGCTCGGCCTTCTCAGGGCGCTTCTCGTCCAGACAATCCCGTTCAACTAAATCACACCCGTAGAGAAAGATAAGTCTGTGCATGGAGAAACGATCCACCTGAATTTGGCCGGTTACTGTAGGTATAAATAAGGGAAAACCTCTTTGCCAGCGAATTCCAGGTTAGGAATACGGATGGATTGATTCCTGACTTGTTGGATGAATCGCAGGCAGTGCTTCTCAATCCTTTGGCTGGTCTCGCCGTCGGGGATGAAGGCGATCGGGTCAAAGAGAGCTGTCTTCATTCTAAACACTCATTCTTGTGAAATTTTCTGTGTTTGGGTAGACACAGCACGTGTGCTCCACTAATCCCTCCCAGTTGACCCTCGTTGATTTATGCAAAAATTCCAAAAAAGATGACCCACTTGATAAACACAATGATTGTGATGCTCTTGTCGATACTTCGCTGGATCAGTTCGGAAAATTGCTCTCGACGGTTGTAATCGCCGGCGGACAGGGGCCATCCACTACCCTGAATAGGATTCCCGTATTTTCAACTGAAAAAAATAATAACCTTTGTGAATTCCCGACACTCCAGGAAGAGATCCTTCATGAGTTCATTGTTGGCCTGGTCCATGACGTGAGCCCTGACTTCTTCGACATTTACATCAGTACAGGGGCCGTCTTTAAAGTACAGATGGAGGCAGACTTGTTTAGAGGAGGGAATGGCATCACTGGCTGGAATGGCACGTTTTTTAAACTGAAAAGGAAAGGTTCCTACCATTGGATGTGGAGACAACGCACTCGTCTGCCAGGCGGAGGGCCCATGTGAATTGGACCCCGTTATAGGAGGTCGTGAAGGGAGGGGAGACGTTTAGGACGGCTGCTTCCTCATTTTCCAGCAACCTGAAAGGAAAATTTGGGTTACTGTAAGGTAACAAAGGCACATTTTGGAAGCTCGCTCTTCAAAGGCCCTAAAACTGCCGCCAAAAGGATAACCGCCCAGGGGAGCCTTCGTGTCGGGACCATTTGGGGGTTTAATAGAACTTTTTACTGTATATATTACTAAAATATCGGCTGTCCATAGTCCATTTCTGCACGTCCCCTCTTCTTCTGACTTTTCGTCCTTCCCGACGACCATAGCAACCAAAAACAACCCTATAAACCGCAGAGAAACCTGTCTGAATCCCATTCAATCAGACAACTTTGAAAATCTACTGCACTCTACCGTCTGCCCCCGTCTGTTACAAAATAAGAGAGGAGTCCTAAAAAGATCGAATCGAAGGAGAGAGAGAGAAAATCTGACCACATGTGAAAATCATGTCTTTCCCGGGGGCCGGCCCCGGGCTTGTCACATCTTCCATCTAAAAAAGCTTCCTTCGCCGTATTTTATTTTAGTGATCGATCTGCCGAAAGGGAAGCGAGAAGCAAAACAAAGCATCGGGATTGTTTTGATGAGAAGCTCCGATTTCCTCCTCTGGGTCGAGAGCGCGCACCCGCACTGTATCCTCTAACCTTTACTCTGACCCCAGGAATCTAGCCTCCCCCCCTTTCTGCTAAAATCCCTGCCCCCCTATAGTACGGGATCAATTTCCAGGTTTTGCAGCAGAGAAGGCGGGAAGAAACTGTTTTGACACGGCGGTGGGGGGATTGTTCCCCTCCACCCCCATGTGACCAGGGTGGACATTTGAAAGACCACTACGTCACAATCGAAGAGGAGCGTAAAGTCGACTCTCTGTGTACTTCTGATTCGGCCATTTTTGGACACACAAGAAGGACAGCCAGCCGCCCGCAGAACTTTTCGATCTGGTAAAATGGAAACGGACGTTTGAAGCGGAACATTGGACTTCAATCAACTGGGGCAAAAACATTCTTTGAAAGGGGTAATTTTACGGGGAGTACTGTAGGACCGATTGGATGACATGCCCGACTTTTTAGGATCATTTAAAGGACTATCCGGAGCTTGGAAATGGAAGGTCCTGAAGCGATTGCGAGCCCCGTTTTTAATGCCGCTTCCTTTCCCATTCTGAAGCCCGTAGATCCCTGATCCTTTCTTTAAAAATAATCCTCCTGTTGTCTTAAAATATCGTCCATATGACTTCAGAGGAAGAGACTAATCCCGTCACGAAATCCGCTTCCCTTAATCCCGACTACTTTTATCAAGCAGCCCAAAAATAAAAGAACACTTTGCCTTTCGATCCATGCCGATGGCACTAACGATAGACGGCGACCTTGTTGACAGCCAATAAAAATTTTTGGGCTTCTCTTCTCTTGCCCTTATCTAGGTCTCCTTGTTTTAACGCGGGGGGGACACAAGTACGGAGTGGAAGATGTATGGCTCTTTGGAATGGCAGTGGAAGACCCCAAGAGGCGATAAGCGGGACCCAGGGGAAGGAGGGAGACAGCCGGGAGTTTTGGTAATCAAAAATCGTCGATTATGGGAAGCGAACCTTGAAAAGGAGCAGAATATTCCATTTGGGAACCATTTTTTAAGGATTAAAAGGGGTTTCTGAGATTTTAGGGCGCGCCAGGGGGATGGCCCTATAGTTCCCATAAAATCGGGGGATTTAGGACTTTTTTGGGTAAATAAATAACAAAACTAACCTCTGTGTAACCTTTACTGTCCAGGGATACTGAAAGCAAATGGTATCGTGGCTGCTGTCGTCGGATGTTCCGGCAATAACGTGTAGTGGTTCAGTAGTCATAGTGATAATATTGCTGCTGCTGTTGCATCAACTGAAAACGACGGGTCAGTTGGGACGGACAGGCGGAGAGAAGAAGACAAAAGGCCGTAGGGCATAAAAAGACAGTTAAAAAAAGAAGAAGAAGAGAGAAAGAAAACAAATGTTGGGGCTGGGTGGAAACAGCGCTTGAACCGGAACTTTACACGCAACCAGCAGTAAAGGGTGGGGAGGGGGACGACTGTGCGGCTGCGGGACAGAAGGCGAAGAAGAACGGCGGTGGATGGATGTTTGATGAGAGATTTTTAACTGTGAGAGGGGGAGATTTTTTTGGGGTGAAATGAAGACGGGGGAGGCGGGTGAAACATGGGCCCCGAACCCTGGAATAAGAAACGAGTTCGGGGGAAAAGAATCGTGGGATTATAGCCGGGGTTTTAGGCAGCCGAGTGTCTGAACTATGGACGAGGTGGAGGGAGGGAAAAACGAGGAACTGATCATGGAAGATCAGCAGAACTTAAAAACGGGGCTAAAACTTTGGGTCCCGCAGCGAAAAAGAGGGAAAGGACCGCCCGCGCGCGGAGTCGCTTCAGGATCCATTTCCCAGGGGTGGAAATAGCTTTAAAATATCAAAGGCGGATCTTATTTTTGCTAAAACGGAACCCAATTATTGTTAAGCCCGCTTCCGGGTCAGATCGAACCGCCGGACACGAAACAATACGTCACCATCCGAAGTGAGAGATGATAGGTGTGACAGCCAGCTCGTGGATCGCTGACGTCATTCTATCTCTTCCCTAGTCCTGGGGGTTGTAAAGTCTCTCGTCGTTTGATAAAAGTCCATACAAAACTGTTTTTCGTGGGCAACTTTTTGAAATTTGGACAGAAAGAGGCGGCACAGTAGGTGGTCCCCTATTCACCTGGAAGACGGGGAGAAAAGACACGTCTGTGAAGAAAGAAGTTTAGACTTTGGAGCCCGTTATCTCACATTCTTCCTGGTTCCGCAGCCTTCTCTATCTATTAAAGGAGCCAGAAGATCAGTGGAGTTGATTTTTAAGCGAAGGAGGAAGAGGTTTGTGAGGTCACCTGACCCGTGGGCATAGACCACCACATGTTGAAAGAGAATAGTTAGTAAAGAGAGGAGGATTAGTAGGTAAAAATAGCTGGAAAGGGCGCTTGAAATAGGAATATGGAGGAGAAGGAAGAAGGCGAACCCCGAGGGATAGCCGCCTGAGGGGTTCTTATACCCCTCCGGGCCGCCCTAGGGGGTGACCTCCCCCACCGGGTAACTACTCTCTTCCCCCTTTGGGCCAGTTCCTCCAGCCCCTGACTCATCAAACCCGCTTCTTCTCCCTCTTAACTCCAACAAAAGAGGAGGCATTACGTGGGGCGGATTGAGCCATCTCCCATGAGCGGTGACTTCCCGGGAGGAGGAGGATATCTCGTGAAAAACAGGCCAGTACCCCCTGCCCCCCTCTCTTTCTTCCCGTTGTAAAGCAGCTCTGATCTAGAGGGACTTTGAACACAACGAGCAGTACTAGGCAGGCACGGGCTTTTGAAGGGATTTCCGATCAATTACCGTCTTTCAATTTGGTGTCATTAGTGATTTATGTTCAGGAGGGCAAGGGAACGAGAGATAGAGAAGATGGTGGTAAACATGGACCTGTGTGTGTGTGGATGTGAAAGGCAAGGACAATATTATTCAAGGAAAGCCAACCATTCATCTCCGGTCCGTAATGAAGCAAATAGAAAAAGAAGAAATCAGGGACTACATCATCCCTAAAATGGGAAAGGAGCTGGTGCGCCCGCACCCGTACAATCTCGGCAGCTGGATGCACCTTTGGATAAAAGAATCTCGCAGGAAGACTGTAAGAGTTTTGTAAGAGAGAGGAATCGTACGAGGTCGGCCTGTTCCCATGGACGTAAAAAGGAGAGAAGGAACAAAAACGGAACGAAAGAACCGTCTCTCCTTTGATAATCCACGCGTCTTGAGAACAGACCGCCTCTCCTTCTCTCTCCACCACTCGCAAATGGTAAATACGCGGAAAATCGGAACTGACAAGGAAAGAAGAAGAAGATGGGAGATGAAAAGCCAGGGGTCCTGTTATCAATTGAGCGCCACAGCTGGTCGCGGAATATGATGACAAGGGTCCGTTGAGGGGGGAAAAGTGCCAGGAGGAGGAACCGCCGGGCACGAGGATCAGGCCATTCGGCCACAAGGTCACCCCCCTGGGTTTCTGCTGCTAACGGCGGCGGCTGCCTCAGGGGAAAAGACAGCAACGGGGAGAACAAAGACCTTGTGAGAGGCTCATAATTTTGACAGATATAATAAGTGGGGGGACCAGAGAACAGGGTCAAATTAGAGGCGCAGCCGCATACCGGATGCGGGTATCAATTATCAGTTTTAACACGTCATTTTAGGGGATTTTAGGGGGAGATTTCCGGGGGGCATAGGGGAAATAAATGCCGAAAATGGGGAGAAATGGGAGGAGATTGTTTAGACCCCATTGCTCCCTCTATAAACGGCTACACTATGGCCGCCCCGGTCCCACAGCTGGCAGGCGGTCTCCCACCAAAAGGAAAACAGAAAACTCAAAGAGTTCCCATTGGGAAATAAATTCCAAAAGGGGGGAGGAGCAAAAAAATGAAGGGGGGCACGTGAAACGCCCCCCTGAGAAAACAATGAGGCAGATGAGGTTATTTTGACAGACTGACTCTCTCTCCTGATTGGAGCCAAAGACTGGGGCAGGGGGGAGTCCATACCGTCCAGCTAGCCGAGGAGATTAGACTGTTTTCTAGCCTGAGACAATAAAGAGGAAGAGGACAGCCAGAGTTTTTTAATTCCTAGGGATCAAAATGAACATGCTCCCCCCAAAAACTGTCTATCTATCAAATGAGCTGCTCATGCCGGGCGCGAGGCTTCTGATTCACCCCACCGTCGTCAATATTAAAATAGCATATTGAAAATATTAATATAATGGAAAATTTGTAGCCTTTTGGGGTATTAGAAACAGGAAAAAAAGAGAGAAGATGATCTTGTCGAAAGCTTCTAGAAAGCCGGCTCTGATTCACTGGGGGGAGTGGTTAAGAAGGGACAAGCCAGGGGAGAATCTTCTAGATTGACTGCCCCCATTTTGTAGAGGGGCTGAAAATAGCGGGAAGTGACAGCTAGAAAGAGCTTCCTTGTTGATGTGCAACGGGTATTAATAATAAACAGGGATGCGTAAGTTTGTGGCTTCTTCCAGGGGAGGAGGTGGGTGGTGGCCATCCACTTTCAAACTACCGCTACCGATGGGAATCTTAGTTATTTTACGGAGCTTTTGGTAGTACCAGATTCTTCACAAATTATCTACAAAATTACTGGCATGCAATTTTCAAAAGAGAGTATTTAGGCGCCAAATGGGTAGCAATCCTACTGGTGACTGTCCAAATGGTTGTAGCTCCTCCTCCGCACCCGTACAATCTCGGTAGGAGAAAACATAAGACTGTGCCAATTCTAAATAAAGAGAATCTCCTTACCGAGACTATACAAGTGCAGTTAGTGAACAGAAATCAAATTTTAGAGCGCTTTGGGACAAAAATAGGCACCTGCTGCACCCAGTCCAGCCGGAGGGGGTTGAGAGATCTCTCTCGCTTCCCTGATAAGGAGAAAAGGCCCCGCTGGTTCATTTTTGAACGCTAAAGTTTTCTCAAAAAGGTCAGACTTTGGCCATTTCTCGTCGTGTGTGTCCACACACACACACATGTCTCCTAATCGCGCCGCCAAACAGTTTGAATTTCTGCTTTTCCACCTAAAGTCTCTTGTTGATCAGAGCAGAATAGCCGATCTAAGATCGCCGAGAAAGTGTTGCTTTTCCCTGATCATAACATCTCCCTGGCACACACTCACACACACACACACTTGGTTGCTGCCTGCTGGCTGTACTACTGGCTGCCAGCTATTTCCGTGGTTGTTTCTAACTCCGGGACGCTCTCGTCTCTGACTAATGGCAGCAGCAGTTTCAAGTGTCATCTCGGCTAGAAAACAAAAAGAACAGAAAAGAAAGTACAGACACGTGATGAGGACGACGACTATGAGGAGGACATAATTATAGTCTACTCTTCGAGAATAAGGGGAAGTTGGTCGGAATTATCAGTTGGATTCGTCTTACTCCTATCGTAAAACATAGAAGAAGTAGGATTTTAGCACTTTTATCAGAGGAAAGAAAGAGAAGAGAACTTTGGATTTTTGTACTTCTGGCTGTGATAGATATTGTGGGAACACAGACGAGTCCCGAAGCGACTGTAGGATCATCGCTTCGGGACTCATATCCTTTTAGGAAGTGTATGTTAGCGACGTTTATAGGTCCCTGGTGGATCCTGAAACAAGTCTAGGCACTGTCGAGGCACAGGCAGGTCCTGAAGCGATTGAGGCTCTATATTTCAAGAATTGGAAAGTTTGGGACCTACATTTCGGAATTCTCTTTAAAATAACCGGTTAGCAGGGCTTCTAATGGGTTCTGAAGCGATCCAAAAGAACAATCACCAAGGATAAAAGTCGTTCCAAGATCGGAAAACCTGGCAGTCAAAAAAATGAGGAAATGAAGCGGAAACCCCCGCTTTTCAGCGTTAAAACTGACTATTACCCACTAAACCCGCCCCTTCTTCCCCCAGCGTGACGGTGTATATGAATTTTAAAAGTCATCGATGGTTTGGAACCACGGAGAGACTGTTCAGATTGGGAATCATAAACCCAATCCGATTATGTGTTGACAAGAGTAATACCGGGAGGATGACAAGGACAAGGGGGACGGCGATAGATAGAAACATAGAACAAGCGATAGATGAAGTAGCGGGTATAATTTATTGGGCAGATGTGTTTCAACACGAGAAGGAGGGGGTCAGGGGGTCTGCTAGGAGGCAAACACGGGAAGAGGCGTACAGATGGCCGCCTCAGAATAAAAAAGAGAGACAAATAAGTCAAGGAGAGAAGTTGTCTACAAGGGATAAAAATAACTGTGGCGAGAAGAAAACGGAGACCGACGACAGCGACGGCCGTGATTGTCCCGGAAATTAAGACGAAATGACAGTTTCTAGAGGAGGCAGGGGGCATGTGAGACAAGTTTCTTCCGACCCCTCCCCCCTTCCCTTCCTCTGATCCGGAAGCACTGCTCAATAACTGATCATCCCCGGTTACGATCTCTAGGTCAAGAGAGAGAGCTGTAAAACAAAGAGCCAGAAATCAGCACCCAAGGGCCAAAACGGCCTGTTGACAACGACGAAACAGAGACAAAAGCATTTGGGGTGGTTGTAATCGCTGGGGGAACCACATGTGTCAATCGGCCACATGGAGAGGGGGGACTTTGGCGAGTTGGTTCCGCGCTTCCGAAGGGTCTCACCAAGGAAACTGCTTACAGATCTCCTAGTTTTTCTGGCACCCCACCCGTAAAATCTCGGCAGCTCGAGGAGATGGCAACTGGCTCTCTTCAAGTTCCATTGCGCGCAACTGCCGAGACTTTACGGGTGCAGGACCAGGCCAAAGAGTACTGGGGTTCCATAACAAAACCCCGATAACACAAAGAGTGCTTTTTCCCTCCGTTTTTTGCCCTACACGTATATGTTTTACGAGGCTTTAAAGGGCGGCTCAAGTGAGCTATTTTAGAGGAGAAAGTAATAAATTTTTACTATCTGGCAATTACAGGCCAATGAGATCTACCTTTTTTTGTAGTATGGAAAAACAGGGAGTGATATGGGCTTATCGAAGAGAAGAACGAAAAGCGGGAAGGGCGAGAGAGAGACGGGGGGCAGTTCCGGATGTTTAGGAATTGGGCGAACTCTGGGGAAGTTGGGGGAAGATTAGACAAAAGACACGCCTCTATAATCCTGGGTACCACGGGGACTGTCCCTGCCTCTAGAATTTCTGCCCCAGGAAGGGAATCTTGAGCCAATCGCCTTGTTTTCCTCTCCATCTCCTCAAAGAAACGAACACTCTGCCCCAATATACAAGGAAAAAACGACAGAGGAGCCTCTCGAGAGACTAATATGGGCTTAGTTCTCCCGATGCTGAAAACAGCCTCATTTAGCTCCTCCTATCAATATTTACGTGTGTTTCTAATCCGCATCTGTGTCCTAATCTCTGAGCCGCTTGTGTCTTCTTTCTTGCTGATTTCCCAGACAATAAGGCTGGGAGAAAGGCAGGCAGAGGAGATGGAATTGTATTATCCCCCATGTGATGGCAGGGAGGCGCGTTATAATTTGATCAGGGAGGGAAGGGAGGCGACTTGGAACAGAACGGGAGAGCTATTCGAAGCATGAAGCAGTTGCCTGGGGATGAGGAGGGGAGGAGTACTCAGCGACTAACATTAATTTCCTCATGTCAAAGCAAACCACGGGCGGCACACCTGCCAAGCAGCAGAAACGAGGGTGGGGCTCAGTTGCTCTCAAGCACGAAGGATATTACGATTTTATGGGCCTGTTCCGAGCGGAAGAGAGAGAGAAAGAATTAAAAGAACTTGTTTTCTGGTCGGGAACTTTGATACCGGGAGAGGGGAGGATCAAAGAGGAGAGAAGAGGACAGGGGTCCCAACTTTGTAATGGTCCTCCTTCCCGGCATTTCTGCTTATTTCCTTACTTTTTAAAGAGGAAGCTGGAGGTGATTAACCCTGAGAAAAGATACTAGTCGTCGGTTTTCCCAAGGCCGCCGCTGCCCGGCCGAAGACCTCTTTCGCAGTCTCATTAGCCTTAGCTTACGCATTATACGGCGAGCAGAGAACACCCACCCGGGGAAACCCCCCTCGTTTCGTAAACACTTCAATCTCTTATCGAGGCAGCTACATGTTTTGGTAAACAACTAAACTCCTCACTTCCAGGAGAGCAGCTGTATATGTTGTTTTGCTTTCGGACTTTTAGGTCAGTTTAGTCTCCCGGGTTCCCGGGGGACTGGTGTGGGGTCTGAGGCTTTTGGAACTGGTTTTAAAGGAGCTGTAAGGGATTAAGGGTTACTGTAGACGGTTCTGGATCAAAAACATTTGAAAATTGAGTTTTTAGCGGGGTTTAAGAAGGAGAAAATGAGGCAATTCCATTCAGGGCCCAGAAACTCGGACACGGAGTTTCTTCCTGTCTGGAACTGTCTGCAGCCGGCGACAAATTTAGTCATTTCCACGAAAATACCAATTGAAAATGGCTGGCTGTGCCGCCGAAACATCAAAGAACGGCCAGAGATTTCCAGCTGCAACAGGTGTTTCGCCCCTCTGGAACAGAGGGAAAACAATCCATTAGTATATATCCTATAGGGGGCATTATAGTCTAAATTAGTCAGGGGCATGAGGTACAGGATCGTACGAAAGGCTCCCCTGGTCAAGAGGACTAACCGAGCTGGGAAACAAACAGATTAATTATGCGACATGAGTGTCTGGCTAGCTGGGGTGGTCCTGTGACCACTGAACCCTGGCCAGCGGGGAGGCGGAGCTTAAATGACCACGTGGTGCTGTCCCCCTCCCTTGTGGACAATTCTGACACACTGCGACCGAATTCCGCCCGTCTGGGGAAATATTTTCACACGACTGGGGGGCAGAGGGGGGCCTTCTCTGTTTTCTATTTACTAGTACTAATAAAAAAGGGGAAGACGGGAAGAGATCTGTGGTTCCTGGAGCGTGGAATAGACCAGATGGCGCCGGCACGGCTAATCAGTACCAAATGGTCCTAACACGAAGTTTTTTACAAAGATTTTGGGGAGATAAATGATAAGGGAAGGGGGAGAAGATTACAGTGTAAAGGGGAAAAAGACGGGAATGGATTGATGAAGCGAGATGCCCTTGTGTTTACTTTTTTTGCCTTTTATCCAGGGCAATCTATCTCCTGGGAACAGGATAAATCGGCTGAGCCTGGCCGTATCAGCTGCTGCTGCTGCTGAACTCTCTCCCCTTTCCTCCTAAAGATCAAAACTTATCCTCTGGTGTGAACTGATGGGGGCAAAAGTATCAGTGATGCCAAGTGGAGGGACTGGAAGGGAAGAAGCGATAAACAGCACCAATGATCAGAACTGACTGAGAGAGTTTTATAGAGACGGATCCGGAGGTGTAAAGTATACTCCCCTGCTGAAGGAAAGGCACTTTCTATCCTGACAAACCTGCCGAAAAACAAATTAGGAGAAGAACATTTTCTAGCAGAGGAGGAGGAGACAGAGAAGAGCCGAAAACAGCCGAAGATGTTTGGACACCACGGTGTGGTGGTGGTACGCGCGTCTCTTCTGTGTTTCCGGTTTGTCTGGATCCACATTTGGAGGACTTCCTGAAGATCGCCTGGGGGTACACAAAACCGTGTGACCTTGGCCTGCTCCTTAGCTGTCTTGTGGACAGTCTAGAACAGTTTACCAGACAGGAGACCAGATCCTCCTGGGTCGGGGAAGGGCAGGACAAGGGCAAGGTACACGACCCAAAAAGGGAAGTTCCTCTTTCCAGACAGTCTGGGAATACCGTAACCTTTGCCCAAAATCTTGGCAGGCCCTTTTTTTACTTTAAAAATAGACGAATTCTCACATTTTTGAAGCACGAGCGCGGGTGCGCAAAACAGTTACAGTAGGGACCGCAAAGTGAAAATTAGACTTCGTTGCCGCACGTTGATTTTGGTGTCAATCGGATCTCGTAATAACTTACAACTTTTGTTTTTAGTGTAAGGAAATCGGTACATACATTGTTGAGATATTTGCGATTTTGTGGCGTCCCGCCGAGCTTGGTTTCCTGAAGAAATTTTGGTCGCGGGCTTGACGATCCAGCGACCAAAGTTCGATCCCTGCCGGCGTCAAAATTTTTGCTTTTTGTGATTTTGATGTCAAAATGATGCCCATAATGTGATGAATCGAATGCTATAAAAATTAGAAAAATTGAACATCACATTCTTGAGAAAAACACTTAAAACGAAAGCAATTTTGCCGCTCTGTTACCTGCTGGATGGCGCGTGGATACCGCCCAAAAATGCCAATTTTTACAACTTTCACTAATAAAAGATGCTGGTAAAAAATTTGACGTATTTCTCATTTGCTAATTTCTTCTCTAGAAAATAGCTTACATGATACTTATTCGAAATTAGAAAAAAACGGGCTGGAACCAATTGAAATGAAAGAAAAATATCTATATTTGTTTAGCTTGCGAAATGCGTGATTTTGGAAATTCATTTTCTCATTAATTCTAACATAATTTTATATATTTTGTTATTGTTTTCTACACTAAACAAGCTGAAAAAAATTATCAGATGTAGGAAAGTTGCTATTTATTTTAAATCATTTGTTTTTAATGCAATCAAAATTTGCAAGCTCAACACAATATTTAAATTTTCGGCGTATTTCTCCGTTGGTAATTTTTTGTATATAATTTATACATATTTTTTTACTATAAAAAGCAATTAAAAACATCCTGGAACCAAATCATACTAAAAAGTTATAAACGAAAAACTATTTCATGATGGGTTTTCTCATAGATAGAGCAGAAATTCTGAAAAATCGTTGTCGTAATTAAATTCTACGCCAAATTTTATTCGTCGGGCGAGAATTTTGGCTAAACACCCAGATTTACAGAGATATATGTCCTTTTGTAAAAAAAAAACCCAAAAAACGTGAACAAAAAGTGTCAGATGCTTTTGGCGCGCCTTTGCGGTCCCTAAGTTACAGTACTCAATTCAAAGTGATCCTTTCTAGCGCCAAAATCGAATTAAAAATTTGAACTTTGGACTACAGTACTCCAACTACCGTCTTCTATCTGTTTCTCCAAGAAAATCTACGGTAACCCGGCGGAGACGGCTTAAAACTGGGTAAGAATCCCCCTTGTCATCAGCAGGCGCGGAAAAGCCTCCGCTCTATAGCATTTCGTACTAGAGGTGTTTTTTTCTCCCTCTTGGCGTGTTCCTCCCCTGTTTCACCGCCGTAAGAGATATTATGAGTGGCAGCTGGGGATAAGAGAGTACAAGTCAACAGGGGCGAGAGAAGCTTCCCTGCCCCTCCGACACAGATAACAGCCGGGCTGTTGTACACAGGAGGAGGAACTACTGGGCGAGAGGGACAGACATGGAGGAGCCTCTGAGTCAGGGTTTTGTACTTTTGACGGAAATTCGGTGAGAACTTCAAAAGATGGGGAGAACGAGGCAGACTCGTGACTATGAATAGGATTTGACTATGCTTCGCTGGGTTCCCTGAGAAAATCGAGACCAAGAGGGAAAAAAAGAGGAAAATGTTGAGGAAGAAACGAGGGGCAAATGAGGGGCAAAAAACGATTGGGAAGGGAGGGAAAAACAAAGAAAAGGAAGACGGAAGAAGACGAGCAAGAAACATTCTTAGAGTAAATAGAAAGGCCAAGACACAAAACATAGGAGACGAAGCCCCGAATGGGGTGATGACACGGCTGCCTAGCTGCTGACAATGAAGGGAACAAATGACAACACAACACTTTTTTGGACTAGGCTGGCCATTTTGGACGAAGGATCTAGACGGCGGCAGGAAACATCAATCTTTGAAGAACGAGGGAGGGAAAAGCTCCGAGGGGGCTTCAAGTACCACGCCATCCTTTTTGTTTTATGTTTCTTGGTCTTTAAAAAGAAAAGGAGGAGAGATAAGGGACGGGAAAAGAAGCTCGGAAGATGGAATAACTGTCTGGAAGTCAGGAATGTGAGTCCTGAAGCGAAGGCAAGAAGAAGAAGAACGAAATTCGCTTGAAGACCTCAGTTTAGATGATTTTGAACTCCAGCTGGAGAAATCAGCACCAAACCTCTGCTCTTAGAGTCCTGAGCGGACATTCACACCCCGTCCTCCCGAAATTTGATACAGCACTTTATGAATGTTTTAGGCGAAAATGACGCAGGAAGGAGGAGATTTGGAGCAAGGAAGGAGAGAAATGGAGACACACATAAAATGGGATGGGGGCTACTCCAATGGGGGACAAGAATGGCGAGACACCGCCACCCGGTTGAGGACCGCAGCTGGCTAAGCAAAAGACCAGGCAGAGAGCAAAAGTGAGTGGTTGGGGCACGGGGGGCAGGGGGCAGACCACCCAGCCAGCCAGGGGGGCCTCTTCTTGGGGAAGGCATAGGATACGTTGGGCCATCCTGCCACTTTTTTGGTTGGAATAATTGCCGGGGAAGGAAGCGGCCCCAATCGGGGAAAGAGAGCCCCGGGGCCAAAGAACTGCCAGGGCCAGGAGAGTTAGATTTCAGAAAAGGAATGAAATTCTAGTACTTACGGTGAACAGGAAAGCCGAAGCCGGGGCAGAGGGGGAACAAATTCCCCCTAGCGTACGGACGTCGTACACTCAGGATTTGACAAACAAAAGGAGGAGGAGAGGATTTTTGAACCTTTGTAAAGGAGGCAGAGAGTAAGGCATTGGATTTCACTATAGCTGGGCTGACAAAAGAGCGAACGAAAATTCACAAGGCGCTTTAGTAGTCAAATAAAAGGGAGGAGGTCATTTAGAGATGCTGGGGGATGGGAGAGGATATGAGACTGTCTCCTGGCACGGAATGGAGCAGAATGAGAAGATTAGTCTTCTGGGGGACTGTATAGGGAGGGGCTTGTTTTTGAGACAAAAGGAATTCAAAAAATTAAGGGGGCTGCTTTTTTTATATGAAAATCTTCGTACTGGGCACTAGGTGGAGCCACCTACAGTCCGGGCCAGGAGACTCAGGGCTGGATGATCGGGAATTGGGGAACTGAAGCTTTTGTGGTCAGGGACGCCCTCCCGGTGGTAAAAACCAAACTAGAGAGGTAAAGCAGCTGCTTTTTTGGGCGGCAGAAGGCTCTAATATGGTGGATGTCCAATGGGGCTAAGTATTGATAGGGGCCGACTCCAGTTAGAGCCTTATTTTGTAAAAACAGAAAGAGATGCCTTACTATACCTGGTACAGATCAAAAAAAGGGTACTACTATTCCCAGGAGACTGTAAAATTTCAATATTTGGACATTAGGAATGTTATGAGGAATGGCTGTTCGAGCCAGGTGCTTCCAAGATTACTTTCCCGCCGGTCCTAACCAAGTCTGACGCGGAGGCGGCTCCTGGCTGCCCTGACGGCTGCCCCTTGGTGCAAAGTACAGGTTAAAGTTTCTTACATTCTTACCTAGACCAACACCGGATCCTACATTTTGGAATCCAGTCCAGGAGGTCGCTAGAAGGCGAGCTTGTCCTCCTCCTGGAATCAAGAAAACCACCTGTAGAAGGGCAGAATAAAAAAAGAGGACTTCCAGACACGAGCCACTGCCCCCTGATGTCATCCATAACCCGACCATCACAGGTGTTAGGGGCGGATCTCATGAGCCGGTGACGTAGTTGCCTCTTGTCCTTCTGAACCCCATCCCCCATCCACCCTGCCACAGTTGTTATGGTCGGCCCCTGTGACCCATGTTTCATATGGTTTTTTCCCTGCTAATCCTATTAAAACCCCCCGATAAGTTGTCTGCATCCTCCTGTCCACATCAACAGCCAAAATTTCGAAATGACAGTGGCTCGGAATCTAAGATTTTGGAGGGGGTAATAGCGTCAGGAGGTGGTGAACATTTGGCGGGAAACAAGGGGCACATGGCCCCGGGCGACAATAATTTGCCAGGCTTGCTCATGTGACGACACAAAGTGAAAATTTTCAGTGGTTTCGTTGTGTGAAATGGGGTGTCTGGATGGGGAGAGGAGCTCAAAAAAGTCTTACTTTCTAGCAGAGTCAATAGAGAGAGCCAGCGAGGGGGGAGAATAGTCATGTTGATGTTTTTAGGCCCTGCTGCAAAGAGAAGAAGACTGATGGAGCAGGATTTAGTCTATTTGAGCTCGGGGCCAAATGGCAAAGGCAAAAGAATTGGAAAACAACTGGAGCAGGAGGCAGGGAGGGTAAGCAGTACGCCAAAAACAATTGGTAGAGTCACTGAGAATAATCCGGTGATGTTCGAATTTTGTGATACTGACATGATGCAAGCGAGGTCAGCGTGGAATTGTAATCGACCAGGTTGTAATCTTTGGGTACATTTTGTTGGCCTATGGTGACCTCTAGAGGGCACGCCATCCTTGGTGCCGTTTTCTGGTCAAATGAGTCTCAAAAAGTAGAATTGTTAAAATTCTGTCCTTGTAGTTTTCTAGAGAATTGTCTGACAAATCTGGTTATATCAAAAGTTCTGCAAAAATGTATAATTTCAGTCCGTGGTGGAAGATTGGTGAACTTTGATTACGGCGCGCTGGGAACTTTTGCTCTCTGGAGACTAAAAATTCCAATTTTTAAAAAGCTACAGAATAGGGATTGTTCAGCATTTTCTGCTCTTTCAGAGCATATGAAAATCTCCCAGAAATTCACTTCTGTTGAAGAGTTACTGCCTCGAGGAGCCGGTAGCCCCAAGCTCAATAGGTTCTGGTCAAAAGGCGGGCAATATAGTATTACTAGAGGTCTACAATTCTAAAGAATTAAAGATTACTTCCTTGAAAACATGTGTCTGTTTCCAAATAAGGGAACCACAAGACAGAGGAAGACCGTAAATATCCGCCGAAAGAGGAAGCGCTTCTCCGTTTACAATCTCTCTCGCGGACGGTTGGGAATGTGTTGATTTCGAGAAGATTCTAACGGACGTGCAGCGGGGAAACATTTCAAATCTGGGTAAATACACGTCTCGCTGTCTCGATAAAATATTCATGAGGGTTGCTAGGAGAAGGCGATTGCTTATTCTGATCTCTTGGGAGAAACAATGGGATGAGACTGAACACAGGGAAGGGGAAATCTAACACCGTCTCTGGAAGGAAATAATCATATTTTATGGAATAAATAGCCAGGGACAGTCTCGCACAGGTCCCTTCGTACACAAAAGTGTGTACGATGAGATAGAGCAGATTTACTGCTATTTGTTAAAAATCATTTTCGCTCGTTTTTTCCACTATTCCTTGCATTTCTTTATATCAAAATGATCAGCAGAAGCTAGCGAATCATATGCAACAAAGAATAAAATGCGAAAATACAAAATGACGAGTTTTAAATCAAATTCAAATTGCCTGAAAAGGCGCCAAAGACAAATTCTACAGTAATTCGTGCACAACCAAACTAGTGCGAGACTGTCCCTTTAAAGTGTTTCCTTATTTTTTTTCTTACGGTAGCACGATAAATTGAATAAAAAATAGTATACAGATGCCGTAATAACGAACCACCACTGGACAAACGCTGAGCATAGCGGAATATTGCTGAGAGCTCGAAATTTGAGCCGGAATCAAGTGTTGGTCAAAATAGAAGAGGGAGAATCAACTATACAGTTTATTTTTATTCGTTTTCGATCAAAAATATGGTTTATTAAATCTAGATAACGTTATAACGGTATTTTATAATCAATCAACATTCATCTTGATAAATTCATGTGAACATTTGCATATTTCTAGCTATACTTATACTCAAAATGTAGTCCATATTTTTCTGTATAAGATTCACTAATTTATAAAATACTGTATGCTATATTATTCAAAGAAAATTCGTTTTTCTCTACTTCAGTACAGAGCGGATGGGAAGTAACGTCGCTCCCTTGCTTCGCGCTCCTTTTCAAATCCAGAATCCGTTATCCACATCATTGTGCTCATTTCTCTGTTTCTTGTTGGTTGCTTTTTTATTGAAATAAGCAATTGCTGTTAGTAAAAATGCTTCGAATTTAGTCATTTTCATGTCTCTGCCCTTTGTTTACTATAAATCTCGCTTTCAACTAATTTTCTCTTCAGATCACTTTCACTATGATGATCACAAATCAACTGGCTCGTATTTATTTCTACCGTCGTTTTTCCTCCTCGTCCAGCAAGCCACCCAGTGAGAAGATCAAGAAAGGCACTCCGGAGATTGACAGCGTCGCCAACGAGAAAGCAGCTTCATTTGCTACAGGTTTTTTAATGTTTATTTTTTATAAATTTATTGCTACAGGAGCACAGAAGAAACTAGCCAAAGAAGAAATGTATATGGAAAAGAAGGCTTCTGAAGCAATGGATACCATCGAGACTAAGAAAACCGAAAAAGAAGAAAGCAAAGGAATTATCAAAGAAACATGCAAATGGCTTGGAAAGAAGCTGACTGGAAAGTAATTGTTGATGTTTTGTTTATTAATCGAAATTGCTTTTGTTATTTGTTACGACTCAAAATGGCATATGTATATAAACCAGTTGTTACCTATAAACTAATGATTATCTAATTTGTCTAATTCATTGTCACAACTTACTTGTTGCATTTGCAAGTGTTATATTTTCAGGAAATTAGAAACGCTAGCCACTCATATACAATATTTATTTTTATCAACAGTTGTAAAATCAAGAAATGTACAAGCATCATAAGTAGTAGCCGAACTTTCATTGTTTTTACTAAAGCTAAAGTATCAAATGACATCGTCGGCTCGTTGAGAGGCGACGATAGTGAGCCCGTTTGGTAAGAGAAACAAATGGCACCGATTTTTGGAATAAAAACCACGTTTTGAAGGCAAGTGTAGCACTAGATTAGAACCCATACAAAAAGGAGGGGAAGGTTAGATATGTAACAACAATTTGGCCGAGGAAAATATTACACTATTTGCATATTTTCTAAGTAGTAAGGGGCTGCAATTCACGAGAGAAGGGACCACGATTGTTGGTAATTGCCTTGACACAATTGAATGAGAGAAATCCTGTTGGAATCTGTAATTTTTATGATTATTTTATTGTTAATTGTTATAATTACTTGAGCAAGAATAGCTGGCAACAGGCAGAGACCATGGAAGAGACCCCAAATGACGACGAGGGTAATCGTTTTGACGAATACCAATGGCACGTAATTCTAAATATTATTTACATATTTTTTACTATTTCTTTGTTAAAATTACCTTTAGCGTAACGAGAGGGAGGATACAAATGACTGTAGAGAGTCCAGCTTGGGTCATCGGCCAGGCAATGTTAGTAATTGTGTGTCGAAGTCGCTGGTAGGACGTGTCCAGCGGGATGATCACATCCTCCCCATTCCGGATAGCGTGTTTATGGCTCAGCTGGTAGTGATACGTCGTATGAGCCACGAAATCCACAGCCATTCCGATGGAGATCAAAACAGCGCAGAGGGTAACCGGGTCGAGGTCCAGGTGCCAGAAGGAGAGGTATCCCATGACTCCGAGACTGATGGAGGCGATCGAAGCCGTGGCCATGACAACACTGATCGGATTCTGGATGAAGATGGTGCAGACGATGGCCATGCAGAACAGGGTCCAGAAACACGTCTGGCTCGTGAGGGACTTCAACGAGAGCATCTGGTCGACGAACATGGCGTTGACATTCCAGACGGTGGCATTCAGTTGGGGATATTTGTCAGCAATTTCGCGCCATTTTAGCATAAGGTCGATCCTGTCTTCCCAGCTAGTCGTGTTCACGTAGGTCACCATTAGCGTGAATTTACGGACCGGAATCCTGAAAAATACGAATATTTCATCATTTTTTGATCATTTTAATGGGCAAAACGGGGAAATTAGATTTAGTCGCTCCACACAGATTTTGGTACCAATCAATAGATCTCGAAGCAACTAACAGCTTTTGTTTTCGGAGCAACCAAATTGGACCATGCGGTGCCGAGATACAGGCGATTTAGGCTTAGCTTAGGCTTAGCAAGGTAACTTTTTTAACTGAAAATTACATTTCATGGTACCCCTTAGATATTAGTACCACTCGATAGGTCTCCGCGCAATTAATAACTTTTGCTTCTAGAGTGAGAAAATTGGATCGCCTGGCGTCGAGACATAAGCGATTTAGGCTTAGCTTAGGTTTACGAGGGAGCCTTTAGAAGTGAAGCTATCATTTTAAAATGAAAAACTCACTTTTTGTTCCAATCAGCCCTAATGAAGGCCTTATTATGCTCGAAGATTGGACTGCCCAGGAAGCCTTTCAACTGAATTTTTCCCATTATCCCTCGCCCAATTCTACAGTATACCTTGCTCCATCCGAATTCCCTGTCGTCGCTGACCACATTTTCATCGTCGTAGTCGAAAACACTGCTGGCCACCTGGTTGAAATACAACTCGTAGTCCCGGAGCCAGAAGACGGTGAACTCCTTCCCCCGGCAGGTGGGCATGCTCTCGAACTCGTCGATAAACGTCTCCAGATATTTCTTCTCCTCGGGATTTTCGATGTCAACAGGATTGTTGACTATGATTGTCACCGGATAGTATTCCCTCCATACTGTAAGCAGAAAATCTTGTCTGGGTCCCGAGGGGAACTTACAGTAATCCTCAATGAGTCGGTTCGGCCGTCGGACAGGTGAGTCCCGTGGCAGAATCTTGCCAGTGTCGAGCTTGGCAGACATGGAAAGTGTTCCCATGATTCCAAAATACCAGTAGAAGAGGGTTCCAATCAGGAGAACCACCACAAATCCCCGGGTCTCCAGCAGGCGGCAGTAGAAATGGACAAAGGAGTTTATCATCTTCCTCGTCTGAAAGAACCCAAAGTTTAAAATTCGTTTGGCGGTAGAAATTTACCTTTGTCCGCCAATTGGGACCCTTGGGGACCACTGCATCTGGAGTCGAACAGAAGTACAGTACCGGGCAGAAGAGGATTATCGTGTAGATGTAGGCAAATCCCAGCGCTAGGGCGCATCCCAAGCAGAAAATTGAGATTTCTAAAGATTTTCGATACTGTAAGGATTAAGAAATGGATAAAACCTTCAGTGGGAGTGAGCCATCCGATCATAAAAGTGACGACATTGGTCAGAGTCGTCGTTGTGATGGAGGGGCCGACTTCCCGAAGGACCTGACCGAGCCTTTCGGCTTCCGTTGTCCGGAGGGGCTGTCGAAGCCAGGCATGGACCGTCAGGAAGGAGTCATTCACTCCGATTCCCATAATAAGGAAGGGCATAATCAACATGAGGGAATTGGTCCGGTTGCCGAGGAAATTACACAGTCCAAGGGTTGTGGAAATGGCCAGCAGGGGGACGACAGCACAGGCCATGGCTACGATAATCGTCTGGAAGATTTTGTTATATTTTTGCGATTAAAAAGAATGCGTACCGTTTTTGTTAGACGATTAAAATAGAGGGCAGAGCCGGAGATGGTTATACAGACGAAGATGAACATTACAGTAATCCCGGTGCCGAGGTAGGGCGCCATATTTTGGCCGTCTTTGTTCATTTCCGTGTCCACCACCTCACAGCCGATTGCCTGAAGGAAAACCACGTTAAAATATTATTAAAAAGGGTGCTTAAAAGCGCGCGAAAGGCCGCAGCGGGACCATAAACCCGCGCTTTTAATTTTGACCCGTACCTCCTCATAAAAATGCATTTTTTTTCAGGATTTTGACATCAATGTTAAAAAGGAAAAATATCCTCAAGATCAGGAGAAAAAGGCGCATTTCCAGACCTAATTTGATAGAAAAATATCGATAAAAGCACCAGCATTTCGATGATATTATCCGGATTGGCTGTGTATCCCGAGGCGTAGTCATAGACAGCCATTTCCCAGGCATTCAGTAGTTCGAGGTCGGAAGAGGTCTTGACTTCTGCTAGGAAAGAGAGCGATACCACCTGGGGAATTTATTTATAAGATCTAAAAATGTGACTTACAGTAAGATGTTCGATATTTGTGGCATTCGAGCTGTTTCCTACAGTAACCCCGTAGAAGTTCCTCTCCATGTGGATTTTCATCCCCCGCATCTCCGCGATTGGGAAGTCCATTTTCAGAGAAGAGGTTCCCGTCTGGATCTTCTCATTAAGAGCGAGCTAAAAATTCTTATATTGTAAAATATGGGCTACGGTATACCAGGAAATAGGAAACAACAGAGTTGGCTTTACAGTAGTGACCACAGAAGTCGTCATAGGTCACCCGGCGGCCATCCACAGTAGCAGAGAGATTTTTGGACAGGTAGACCTTTAAATTTCAGGATTATTAGAGGGAAAGGAGGCTAAATACCATCTGTTGAACGACCTCGGTGAGATATTCCAACCGATGCATGGAGCCGTTATCCTTAGCCAGGAGGAGTACTGTAGTCAGGGCGGGATCCCCTTCAGAGTCGAGGAAGTCCCGATAGACGTCATTCTCCAGCCGAGCCCGGGAAGTGGTCGGGGTATAGCCGTCGCGGACATTGTCCTTCAGCCTCAGATTGACCATAAACACTGAAACAGATGGGGAATAGAACCGGTCTCTATCACAAGTTCGCTTACGGGAGAGGGAGCAAAGAATAAGGCCGGCAATTAGAAAAGCATATGGACAGTAGCCAATAGCCCGTCCCCACAACTGGAACGAGCTCTCGAGGGATAAACTACGGAAGAAGAACAGCAGCTCTTCCGATTTACTTTCTGGAATCGAGATTTTAATGGATGGGAAAGATGGAAAACGGACTTGGCTGGTTCCGTCGGAGAGAATTGAGACGCTCCTCCGAGAGAGGCACCTTCTTCTGGAGGGGGGCACCCTCCTCCAATGTGGGTACCATCCCACCCGTAGATTACTATAATTCATCTTATTTTAATAGAAAAACGGAAAAAGAGTCAGAGAATTAAAAGTACAGAAAGAAAAAGCTGGTGTTGGTTCGTTGCCCTACGGTCAGCTGACCGGGGGCAGACCCTACCCAGTAGGGGGCCGAGTACTTTTAGCCACTCTTCCAGCTGGGTTTTATGATAAAGGGCAAGAAAAGGTCCCTGTGCAGGGGGAAGTTGGACTTCTCCACATGATGAGGCATTTGTGGACGGAGGGTTTGGCTTTTGGACGGGAGGAGGAGCATTCGGAGTGAAGTTTAAGGATTTGGGGAATTCAGGATAGGAGGCTGGAATTTTGGATAAGGAGCCGGAGAGGGGTCCAGGATTTTGAACCGAAAACAGAAAATTAGAGTGCAGGTAGTCGGGAAGACTGACCCCCACCTAGCTCCCGTTGCCCTAGGGCGGCAGGACAAAATAAAGGCAGGCCTTGAGGTTCCGAGGAGGTCAAAAAAGCCATAAAAGAGGGTAAAAGAGCCCCTTTGAATGAAACAGGAACTATGTGGCCCTAGACGCAGAAAATAACCGCGAATGGCGATCGGATCGAGACTAGTCCTGCCATAATTGAAAGAGTCAAGTACAGTAAAGAGGGGGATAATTGTGGGGGAGAATTGAATGAGGGAGAACAAATCAGAACGCCGTGTTCTCCCCTGACTATCTAATAAATATACAAGGGATTGCAATTAAATTATCTGGCAGGAGCACTCAACCAAAAAGAGGGGGAGAGGAGAAAAAGGGGGGAGTTCCGCGGGCTATACAGCGCCAAAAATAGTCTGGCGGGAAGTCAAGAACCCTCACGAGAGTGCCCCCCCCCCCAACCATCGACACCAGATGTGTGTGTGTATGATCTCGTTCAGCTCCCCCCTTGCCTTCGTTTTGAAGGACACGCCGCCGCCATTTTCCGACAGTTTATGATGCCCGCTGCTGGCTTCTCTTTTTCCCCGATCTATTCCTTCTCTCTTCCAACCAACACGTGTGTAGGTCTCTAGTAAACACAGGGACATCTGCTGCTGGTTGGCTGAAGAGTCTCTCCCCCTTTACGGATCATTTGACAAGCGTCGCACTATCAACCGTCCCGGAATCTGTACAATTTTTGAAATGTCCAGCGCGGAGGGGAAAAAAAGGTTATCAGAGTGCCGAATAGCGGACTACCATCAAAACAGCTGGCAATATGATGAATCCATTCTCTTATTTAGGAGGAAAAGTACTTTCTGGTAAACAGAGGACGGAGGAGTATTCTATGGCCGAAGAAATTAACTACCAGGGCCTTGGGGAAAGGAGCAGAGTCAAGCATAAGTGGATCTCTTTAGAGAAAAATTGGCAGACCGTCCCCGTTACAAGATTCAGGCGTTACTGGACCTTTTGTCGAAAAAATAACCGCAGTTACAGGAACAAAATTGAACCTCGGTAACATTTGACCACAAAATCCCCTAAAAGTCTCAAAGCGCATGGTCCTGGGGTTGAAAATGGACAATAACTCCGATCTGGAGGCTGCAGGGTTCAGGGTCCCGGCACGGTGGATCTTTTTTAACCTACTTTATCAGCTGACCAGCAATTCCCTTTAGGATCCTAGCCTGTCCCAAGCCCAGTTATGGTCTCGACTGGAAAACAAGAAGTTAACGCGCTTCTCGAAAAGGCTCCCCAGTGTCTTCGAGTTGGTTGACTGCTTTCAGCTGATATGTTATTTTATGGAGAGAGAGAGAGAGCAGGGTCTAGAAGTGAGCGGGAAATAGAGAGCGGCGAACCTTTCTGGAAACAAAGTCAGAAAGTGCAGATTGGACATAAATCAAGGGAGAGTGGCACCCGAATGAGACAACGACGGCCCAGCGATAAATATGGCGGTTTGTTTATTAGAAATTGGATTTCATAACAGTTAGACAAGAATGATGAGAAACTTATTGCTTTTTGAGGGATAAACAACGCGTTACTTTTACCGAAGGGGAGACAGCCCAAAAGATCGGGAGAGAGCCAAATGGGGAGGAAAATAACCGAACCAGGGGCAGGGGTATCGTCATTTCGGGGAAAATCCCCCCCCCCCCCCCCCCCCCGTTGCTGGGAGCTACCTATTTTATTCTTCGAAAAATCCAGAATTTAAACTAGTCAGGTGGGAATTGGTGGTTTTTGCCCCCTTCCAAGGTTGGTCCCCAAAAAAGGCCCTGCAACCTGAGCGGACGGCTTAAAAGTGATCAAAGACAATGACTTTAGCTCATCAGGTGAAAAGTTCAAAGTTCTCTGGGTACTTTTTGGGGCGGCTGGCTCAGGAGCGGAGTGAAAATGGACCGGGGTTCACTAACGAAGAAAAATGACGAAAAAGCCGGAGAGGAGAGCCCTCCAGAGGACTTTTCCCCCTCCTGTCCCGTCACTTTTAAATATTTCAAGAACTTCCGCCTTTTTGCGCTTTAAAAAATGTCAGGCACCTAAGGATTAAGAAGGAAAGAGTAGGTCTTAAGTAGAAAAAGACGAAGATATAATAACTACAAAACGGAAAGAAGCGCACAATCTCTCTCTTTCTCTACTCGTGTGTTGTGTGCAGTGTGTGCTGTTTGTCCTCCCGACCCCTCTCAGAGTGGCGGATCATCTTCAGTCAACACTTTTGTAATTCCGACAAACGAGTGTGAGTGTCTCTCTGTGTGTGGACGTTGTGTGTCAAATAAAAGGGCCGGGAACGGAGACCGGAAGGATGAAAATGATCCCCCCAGACAAAACAAAACAATCATCGGTGTTAAGGGGCAAATAAAAACAGAAATATACTCTGGGTGAGTCAATATTAATCGCCATTTTTTGAGTCTATGGCAGAAATCAAAGACTGGGAGGAGATCTCACGTTGCCTGGTTTAAAGCCGTCGTCTAGACGGGGGGAGGGGGGCAGGGGTGTAAAAGACCCGGGGGGTTTTTGAAACGGGACCCAAATTATAACTATAGCGGCCTAACAATTGCCTGAAAATCGTCACCTAGCAAAAAATAGAGAAACAGGCCAGTATGGGGGATTTCCCGGGCAAATCCCGATCTGGGAGGGGTTTCCCGGCCTATCCCCAAGGCCAACCTTATCCCCGCCGTTGAAAACAGCCTGCATGCAAAATTTGAACTCGTACGCCACTTTTGCAAAGCATCGGAGACGAAAAGTTTGCTGCACCTAGGCTCAACCAGGCCGGTTGGAAGACTTGAGCAAACCTTGTGGACAAAGAAGGAGCGAGGAGGACGCGGCCGGGCGACTGTTGTGGTCATTGCTATAGAACTTTCAGGAGGCTATGAATAGCTATGAATAGCCGAAAAGGGGATAGCCCAGATGATTTCTAGGAACGGAGCGGAAGACTGAATAGAGGAGTAGGATCAGGGTCTGGAGGGAGAGAAGCGTTGCAGCTTCCTCTTTGGGTCCCGTGAGGAAAGGAAAAAGTAGAATCTGATAAGGTAAAATAAATGGGAAAAGAAGAAGGGGAGAGGCCTTGATCTACACGGGGCGCCCTCTCTCCCTGTCTAATTAGCCCCATGATGGGATGAGGTCATACTGGATTCTCGTTTTCTTTCTCTACCTATAGACAGTAAAAAACGAGACAGGATTTCGAAAATTGAGATATTGACCGGGAGATGGATGATAAGTGGCACCGCTGACCATACGACGAATGATACTGTGATTCACCTAGGGTCGCGTCTCTTTTTTTCGGTCCCGGTCCGCCCATCCCCCCAAAAATGGCTGTAAACAAGCGAAATGTCTACGTGCAGGGAGTGTTAAACATATTGGGGAGATATTTAGACGGGGGCGGAAGTCGAGGGCAACAGTACCCAGCAGTGCCCGGCATGGATAGTTTTAGGGAGGGGGACGAAACAGAGACAGAAAGAGGAAGATCAATGATGGAACCGGTCGCTACCCGAACATATTGTGGTTGTGCCAACCCATCTCTCTCTCTCTCTCTCTTTGACGACAACCTGCCAATTTAGAAAAAGGGCCAATAAATACAGAACTGTGATGATGAGGAACCTATCCCGCCCCGCCTGCCTGTCAAAATGATCAGGGCCCGGCACTGTGCCGCCGCCGCCGCCCCGCAAATTGACATCATCGTCGCTAATTAGTGTGAATCTGACCCTATCAAGCAGGTTCTGCATTAAAAACAAAACAGGTAATCCGCTCGCTTTTCTGTTATTTTGGGGCTCTTTTCTTGGCTTTATCCAGGAGAGCAGACAACCAAAGGAGAGCTTAAAGAACAGCTGAAAAAATTGAAGAAGTGCTTTGGAAGAGGCGAAATGTGTGAGTGGCACGGTCATAATTTGCGCGGCTGTTAGGGCAAGGGGAAGAGTGTGACTGCAAGAAAAAACTGGCTGTGCATTAAAAGTGATCGAGAGGGTGAGAGATAGAGATTGACTTGGCACCTTGGGGAAAGGGAGGTGGGTGAGGGAATGGGGGACTAATCTTGGAAAGGGCATATAGCTCGAGACCTTCCCCAGCCCTGACTACTATTCAGATAGGCAGAAGCAGAGGAAAACCATTTCCAGGGGACGGCAGAGGCCAGCCACGGGCCGTTTTTGATCTTTGTTTATGATTTGATCTTCCAAACCCGTGGCACGGGAACGCGTTCGGGAAGGGCTCGCTGGGGGTTTATCGGAAGAGTGCCGGCAGTCTTTCTGGTCTACCTGTACTTAAATTTTTGATTTTCAGTCGGTCCGATCCATCCTGCCCCCGGATTTTTTGGCTAAAGACTGCTACAACCCAAGCGGTTCTAATTTCAAGGCTTTTCAGATATTTGACTGGAATGATGCCAAAGAACGGGGCCAATAATATACCAGCAGCAGCTACATGTGTCACATAAACACCGTCTAGGGCGGCCGGCAAAATGGATCCAAAAAATGCTCCCTCCAAAAAAATGCGAAAGGCGGGGAGGGGAGGCGCTCTTTACCCGATAACAGACACATTGTTGATCTCGTAAAATCCAGATTTAGAGCCGGGGGTCGGCTACAATTACACGGAGGGGGCTCTCGTGACTACATAACTGACCAGGGCAATAAGCCCCTTTTTCGAGGGAGGGAAGATCAAAAGAACAGGGAAATATGCCTCTCCCTCAGTGGAAGGCAGCAAGATGCAAAGATCAGAGGGCACGAGCAGCTGACAGTATTCCATGTCCATCGCTTTATCTCGGTTTTTATGTGTTCCTGGGGGACAAAGAGCGGTCCCCCGACTGGCTAACTATGCGTATAAGCTGCTTATCAAGGACAATAAACATAAACTCCGATATCGGGGGTCCTATATCGAACTTCTGGAAAGTGATAAGGGATCAGGAGAGGGAGCCATCAAAAAGGGAAGCAGGCTGCCTAAGCCCAGAGGTAAGCCAATGGCCACCACCCCCGGCCGCCGCCCGCGACGGCACAATAGATTGTCTCTTTATGATGCAGATCAGGGGGCAGGTAGTCTGACGGGGAAGGAAAGAAGAGAGTGTGGACTAATAAGAGCCATCTGTTTGTTAGACGAGAACATCTGCACCTAGGAGGAGACTCGGGGGAGACACCTAATGGCGTCGCGATAATGAGAACAATTACCCCCTTTCTCTTGCTACCTGCAAGGAGAAGTTCCTCTCCCATGGGAATTATTTAGAAGAGGATTAGAGGGGGCTGCAAGATGTTGCAAAGTGGAGAAAAAGAACCGCGTCGAGTGGCAGGACACGAAGGTTCTGGTCCCAGGATTGAGGAGAGGGAAAATTCATCAAGCGAGTTGACACCTGGTGGTGGTTGTCGTTCTCCCTCTCTCCGTTTCCCTGTGACTTTTGATCGATAGGGGGAAATAAAAGGGTGCTCTGGAAAATTTTGGAGGATAAGGGGCTAATTTAATGGAAGAGGCATTCAATATAGCGCTGGTGCACCAGAGACAGTAAGGGCTAATGGCACAGCGGTAAAGCGCCAGATTGGCGATGGAAAAATCGTGGGATCAATCCCTCTTGATGCCCGTGGATTTTTGCCTTTATTTCTGTGGCCAAAAAAGTGGTAGAGATGACAAATACCGGCGGAATTGTTCGTGTGGGGGTATTGACGGTAAATACTCTCTCCAGAGAAGAACGAATATTCCAGGATAGGAAACAAAAAGGGCATTTGAATGGTGAAGTAATGGAAACAAACTTACCCCCGCCTGTAAAAAACAGTAATTTATCATGAGAAGCAGCTGTAATCACACACGAGGGCAGATATGTGTGTGTGGTGGACGGGAATATTTAACTATCCCCACATGGTACGTCTAGGAGCGGGGGCGGGTTCATGAAAACACGCAATTCGGGACATCAAATTGACTCTAATATAGGCTTTTTGGAGGGGTTTCCCTGAGAATTTCAAGACAAGCGCGGAGTAATCTACGTCGTCGCCTTGTCAGTCAACTTTCCTTCTCTGACATCACTCCCCCCTCGCCACTTACGGAGGCGTGTCAACCGTGTCCGAACCCCTCCCAAAAATCCTATTATTTCAGTTTGCTTAACTGCTGATACCAACAGTTGCTCTATTATTTGAACTAGCCGTGTTTTTTTCTTCCCGAAGTTCAATACGAACTTTTGAGATTCTCCAGAGAGATTTCCGTCTGTCAGCAGAGAAAATTGAGTTATGCTCTCCGATCTTTTGGACTAGAAATGGAGAGAGGAGACTGAGGATTAAATGCTACGCAGTCAATAAGTCGAAAGTGAAGAAGATCGTCTTTAAAGGAGGGGAATTATAGCAGAGGAGGGTCTAAAGAGGCTGGGGCCGAGTGGTCACCCGGTTTGTGGACGGGATGCCTTTTCGGCCGCTGTTGAACCGATTAGACCAAATTTATGGGGCAAGAAAGGCCTTCTCTATTGAAATCTTCGAAAAAGAGTAGAAGAAAATATGAAAGCGGAGGATGTTTTCCCGGGAAAGTCGAGAGAGAAATTCAAAACCGAAGCGGCATGCCTTGAAGCTTTTTGACCGGCTGGCGGCGGCAAGAGGGAAGGGAGGGAATCATGTTTCAGGAGAGGGAGGGGGAGTCGGAGAATAACAGAATTAGTCTTGAGACTTTCTCTACTACTTTTTGGAATCATTGGTCCCGAGGGGAAAGCAAGTAGAGGGAAGGGAAGAGATGCAATAAGAGTAATTGGTGAGAGATGGCGGGGCGGATCCCTCGCCTCCGAGAGGATCTTTTTCTGAGCAATTTAATAGAAAAGAAGGGCGGGCTTTTTGATCTTCTAAACGCAAAAAAACGAAGAAAAAACAAATGTTGCCAAAAACTGGAGGCATCTTTGGGGAAAAAGAGCCGTAAACGGGCGGAATAACAGCATGGGAAAATAAAGATAACGAAGGGAAACTTCAAAGTTTGGGGTCTTCTGCCCTCTGTCCGGGTTTAAAGAGGTTTCTGATCAACTGGAGAAAAAATTGGTTGGACAACCTTGACTAGGAGAAATGGGAGAATTATCTGAACCGTGAAAATCGTCATTAGAGAAGAAAATACCTGGAGAAGGGCTATTTTTTGGAGGAAAACAGGGTATTCGGGGGAAAAGGTCAAGGAGAGAAAGGAAAAGAAGACAAGAGAAGGGGGAAGTACCTATATTGAGGATAAAAAGGGAGAAGGTCATGGGAGAGGAGGCTGGCAATAATGCATGGCCAGAGGCCAGACAGACGGCGCAGGGACGCAGAGAACACCACCAGAGGGGGGCTCCAGTGGACGTCCACTCTCCAAATGAAGTCATGGGGGGATATTTGAGACTGGCCAGTGGGAATGTAGACGAAATCCTTCTGAGAAGGCGAGAACAACAACAGATACGGGAAAAATTATTTATCTTTCTCTGTCTCGGCCTTGCCGACTCATAATTGATTGAAAAACAGAGTATGGTCCGATTGGGGGCGGTGGGAGAAAAAACAAACAAATAACAGTGATGGGAGTCCCTTTGTCTGCCCGGGGGTGGGATTAATCATAGACCATGGAGGAAAGGGGGGAGATGAAGCAGGAGGACCTGCATAAACGGGGCATCTCGCCTATCCCTAGCTACTTTGGAAACTTTATGTTATCCCTTGGCCGGCTGCAAAAGGTCAAGAGAGGCCTCTTCTTGTTATTGTTACCAATAAGCTTCCTTCCTTTAGGTCGTTTTGCAAATTTGCAAATTGCACCCAGAACCAATTCACCCAGCCTCTAGTATCCAATGGAGGAAGAGAGACCTTGTACTTGTTGTTCACAAGACAAAAAATATCCAGAAAACTGTTTGTGGGGAAATAAAAGTTGTTTCTAGTGGTTCCGTGGGAGAACCTCGGACTTTGTCAACTTCTAGAGTTTCTGACAAAAGATAGGACAAAGTAAGAGGAGCATTTATTGACCTCGAATAATTTACTACAAGCACACGGGGAATGGGCAGTATCGGGAACGTAATTTCACTTTTTATCTGGAAGTTTCGTTAGTCAAAAATTCTTCCAGCATGACTTCTTCCTGCACACGGCGAGTCTCATCTCCAGGCCTTTCCAGGGATTCTAAAATGTCTACCCTGCTCGTTTATTCTCTTCCTCCCCTACCTGATAATGGTGAAGGCCCCGAATCCATGTTAATAATGGTCATGGCGCTTCTTGACTGTTGCCTGATAACATTCACTTCCTCCTCGGATTTGGCTACAGTCGAGAGGGCTTCCAAATGGGTTAGAGCTTGCTCCGTCTGGTTACAAAATCGGACCAGCTTGTCTACTTTCCGGTTGAGGTCTTTTATCTTATTATCTATCTCTGTTGTACTCCTCAGGAAGTTGTCAATGTCCATTACTGGGTTAGCTCGCTCCATGCACATCTGAAAGAGGATTATTTTGTTTGAACAAGGCCCTGGGTATCTATGGCAAATCCATGACAGGCGCGTGGATCGAACCTGCGATGTTTCGAGCACTGGCGGCGCCTCATCGCGTTGAGCCATGTGGCAGGGTGTCACAAGGGGCCGGGAATGGCTCCAGATTACTTTTTGAGCCTCCCGCACCAGTGAAAACATCAGCATGAGGAAAAATTCCTAGTTCGGGATCATTTTTCTTGCTGCCGAGACTCTACGGGTGCAGGCGCACGCCAAATTTAATCCCCACGTACCTGTTGAGCTCTGCCCATCCTTGTACTGCACAAATTAGCCAGTCGTGCCCCTTCATCAGCGGTCGACCTCATTTCTTCCAGAGAGATTTGAAATCTAAAGAGGAATGGCTTTACTTCCGCGTGGTGGTGATCTTTTCGGTCATTTTGCCCCCTTGAAACTGCATCGAAACACTTGCATCTCCTGTTGCTCTTTCCATCCCCCGCGCCCCCGTTCACTTCCTTCCGGTCCTCATCAGCCCCCTCTTTTGAAGCCCCCGGCTAAAAAAGCTGTAACATATCGGTGTCCTCCCGTGGAGGGGATGCTGTCGTCGTCGCGTTCTAACCACTTTCCCGCTTTCGCTCCAGTCGCACTTTTCCCCCTTGACTCTGTCTTTTCCTGATTTTCCCAAGTTCTCTCTACCTTTTCCTTTTTTATTTTGGGTCCTAGAGGGAATTGCCAGCTTTATATCTCTTGCTGATTATAATCAGTTCAAAGACTGTGACCAGAGGAGAAAGATAGGGTTCAAACCGGACGGGGGGCGGTACTTTTTGCCGTCCGATTTGCAACTGGATGAGAGCAGCCCCCGCCCGAACATCTATCTAGAAAAGAATCTACTATCCCCCTCGGCGACAAGCCTAATCACCAGGGGAAGGGGCTATTCGTTTTCTAATTGGCGGAGATAGATTCACATCATGGCTGCCACTTTATACCGTGTCTGCCTTCTCTCCTCCTGTCTCATTCCTGCCCCAGCTACAGAACAGCTACGGCTGGCTACACTTTTTCAAGGGCACCTGCACCCGTACAGCCTCGGCAGCTGGAGGGATTGGCATTTGGCGTCATCGCCTTTACAATAGTTCCTGCTGCCGAGATTGCACGGGGGCAGGCGCGGTTAACTTACAGTCATCAATCAGGAAACGCCCAGGGTCGGAACGGATTTTTGTGCTTATCATCACTTCGGAAATAGTCACTATAACGGAGCCCCACCCTATCTCTGTCTGTCACCCCCAGTACCCCCTTCCCTACGTGCCCCCCTTTTTTCACGCTTCTTCCCCAGCCACTGCCGTTCCGGCAGCCGGTATGGTAATAAGACAAAGAAGGACGCGATTGCCGTTCACCACCAACCCCACCCCAAAAAAAGTGAATGGCCTTCAAATCTATCTCTCTTGTCCGTCCGTCGTACGTGGTTCTTTCTTTCTCTCTCCGGTATTATTTTCTTCTCTCCGTTTTTTGGTGGTTTGGCTTACTTTACGTTATTTTAACCGCGCGCCTGGGCCCGAAAAAACTCCGTAGTTTTGAATTATGACCGTCGGGAGAAAAGGACGTTCTTCTGCCGAGATTTTACGGGCGCGGGGGCACGGCAGGGCCTACTTACTTGAGAAGGAGATCCGAGCCGGCAGAAGTGCGTAAAATTTCATTGATAGCGTCATCAGCCTCACTGAAAAGGAAAGTAAAGTATTGTTACAGTAATCCTGACACGGTCTGTGGTCCCCCGGCTATTTTCTTCCCAAAGGTGGGAAGTAAAAAGAATCAGATAGTAGTCAGCTGAGAGAGACGTCCTCCCATATATATTTTTACCCTCCCTCTCAACCCGAAGATCTCATGACCTTTCTCTGGGCATGACTAGACCAAGACTCTCGTAAAGATATTATCTCCCCCTCCTCCTCTTTTCGGGGGCATTTTGAGAAGAAGACTGGGGCAAAGGTCAGGCCAGTATCCCTACCACCGCGCTTCTTTGTCTCCCTCTTCGTTTTCACCTTGAAATCCTTTCCTTATTGCTGATACAACGCTATTTTATGGCAGGGTGAGTCATTTTTGACCTGGAGATGGGTGTAATTGGGGGTTGAGTCATGTGCAGGGTCTAATTTATCCAAGTATCTCTTCGTCCAACTGGGAGGTCCCTGTTCTGGGAGAATTCAGACCTCGACCAGGTATTTGGACTCTTGAAACGATTAGAAACAGTCGACCAGGCCTTTTCCTTGGTTATTTTGGAACCCGGGATTTTGAAGGCATCCTAAAGAACTTGGGAAACCGCCCCAAACTGTAGACTGCGGGACTGGAGGCTATCTACTCGGGGGCCCCTTTTCCCACCCTCATACCCCCTATAACTCCCCTGGGGCCCGTTTGTATAACTGTAAAATGAAATATTCCTAGAATGTCAGGGAGCTCCTCCCGGTTCCCTGTGGGTAAATAACTGGACCCTTTCCCTAAAAATTTCGCTGGATACGGTTCCCCTGGATTCGGGGGATTTTTGAGCGCCATTTGGACTCAAGAGTTCGCATTTCTGAGTCCTCCTAGACTCCCCGGGGCCTCCATTGCCTTCCAAGGGGGGCCCCCAGGATCTACAGTTACCCCCTGTCCCCCATCCTATCGAAAAGAACGCCTGCTCCATTTCCATTCCCCCTCCGCTCCCGGTGGTCGTCCCTCAAAAGTTATGAGGGGCTGCTGGCTGACTGAGGGCTGTATAAGCAATTCAGAAAATGCTTATCCTTGACCGGGAAACACGCTATCTCATCTGTGACAAGAAGAAAACCTACAAAACCAATGGGGCGCGACTCGGACAATTTCCCAGGGAGACTCCGGGGCCGCTGGCGGGAGCCGGGGCGAGGCCATTCTCTTTTCGAAAATTAACACCTTGGCCCCCTCCCAGACTTTTTTTTCTAGAGAGGATGGCTAAATTGTCAAGGTCTTCTTCTTCTCCCCCCTCCCCCCCTCTTTAGTTTATCCAAAAGGTCAGCAGCTCCTCGTGCCCCCTCCCACTCCCTCCCTCCCAGCAAACTTTAACCAGCTGGCGTCAATTAGCACTGCACCGAGGAGCCACGTGTTTTTATCTCATCTCCGCTTGATGAATTTTCTTCAAGACTGGAGCTCTGGAAGAAGTCTCGAAATAAGGTATTTCCCGGTTTTATTGAGCCTCTTTAGCAGAAGACGAGAAGGATAATACCCCCCAATATTTTAGGTGTTGACTTACGACTCGGTGGTGCCGAACAGACGCAGCATAACGGGGCGACTGGCAGCCACCGGGAGGAGGATTAGGCTCTTATTCCAATGAGGCGTTTACGTACACAGTACACGTCAGTGAAGCTCTCTGGTCTCTGTTTTTAGCATGATTACTTTCCTTTTTTCGGTTTGGCATGGGAAACAGTCCTTTTCTCCTCGAGGGCAAGGAAATTCAAAGGTTTAAAAAATTGGCGGGAAAATATTAGCGTAGCCTCTTTCTAACTGGTCCCAGATAGGTCCAAAAAGTCCACAAAGTTCCTGGCTACTTGGTCGAAAGGCCAAAAGTCATCCTCCTCCTCCTCCCGGCACGGCCCGTCTCCACAAGAGCCGCCAATCTCTGTGCTCGTTTTTAAGATTTTGCAAGGTGGTCGTGGAGCTATTTGCTCTTTTTGGCCGGCCGGGACTGAAGAACATGCCCCTTCAACCATGAGGCGTTCAGTCTCCCCGCGAGAACAAAAATTCCCACCTGGTGGTCGACCAGAACGGCATCCTCCTTCCCTTCTCGGGCAGGGTTCCTGCCCCCTCTCCTCTTCCAGGCTTCTGGGCCCCATAGCCCCCTGTCTACTTCCTACAGTTCTCCAAATTTCCCTGCTATGCTCCCCCTGAACCTGCCCTTCTTTTTCAATCTTCCCCCCTCTCCTTTCCAATCGAAATTGCTTTGACAGGTGCTTACCTTTGTTGCTGTTCTCCGATTAGTGTCGGTACGACGTTTTGTCTCAACCGTTCCACGCTAAATTCGTTCGTTTTTTGTCTATTTTCGAACAGTTGAACTCACCCCGACGTTAGCTCCTGTGACACAGAGGCCAGGGTCTCTTTTAGAGTTTCGAACATACTGGGCATTTTAGATGAGAAGAGGAGAGAGGAAATGGATAGGAATCAATAGGAATTAGCCACTTTTGCGGATGACATTAGATAGAAATAAGGGGCAGAAAGTTTATAGATGATGGCAATGTGGAAAATAACAACCTGCGATATGTGTATGGCAGTTGGGAATAACCGGTGGATGGGGAGAAGTGAACACGGGGGAATGGGGGACTAGTGATTCAACTGGGCCGCGCCCCCGCACCCGTACAATCTCGGCAGCTCGGCGGTATGGCGCAGAGACAAAGGATTCCCGAGCTGCGGAGATTATACGGGTGCGGGCGCACCGAGACTACTCGCTATTTGACTAGAAAAATAACTAAAATAACTAACTTTTCCTATAAATTCTTCTAAATCTAGTGTTTTTCACTATAAAATTTGGTTAGAATCTCATTTGCTCCTAGGCGGGTATAAGGATTTCGGTCCAGCAGGGCCAGGACTAGTTGAACGGTGTCGTTGTCCACATCCTGGTGAAACTTCAGTGGGATTTCGTTAAATATTATAGCGTAGTTGGCTTCCATTGCGTCCATTTCATAGAAGGGAACGACTCCGGTCAGCATTTCCACCAGGGTGATTCCAACACTCCAAACGTCGGCTTTTCGGCCAAAGGCTGATTTTCCTTCCAGGACCTGGAATGGGGTTTTCATATACTGCCTCAATCGACGCTTTGGAAGAAATTCAAAAATGTTTCTTCCTAGTCTGGGGATCGAACCCGCGACGTTTTTCCTCCGAAACGCGCCTCATCGCATTGCACCATTTCGTAAGCCACCAAGCTGCCACAAAATGGTTCTATGGTAATATCCATGTCAAAAAATTCGCTTACCTCTGGAGCTGTGTAATGAACTGTCCCAATGAAATTTCCATTTTGGCTGGCCACTTTTTGGAGCGTTTTCCCCGATCCGAAGTCGGCTATCTTCACATTTCCATCTAAATCTCGAAGAATATTAGCCGGTTTGATGTCTCGGTGGACTATGTGCTTCTTGTGGAGGAAGGACACTCCCTCCAGGACCTAAATATAATTTTTGTATAAAATGTATGGATAAAAAATGACCTGGAAGGTGTATTTCCTGCTGAGGAGAGTGCTAAGCCGGCCGGTTTTCATAGAGCGGATGAGATCCTTGACCGAGCCGCCGGGCATGTATTCCATGAAGATTAGGACGGAATCCGGGGTGGTCTGTACCCCGTAGTACTGTAGAATTCGAGGATGGGCCAGCTGGGCTATAAATTGTCCTTTTTTTCCAGGATATTAATTTGATTGGGGGAAGTGTGAGGGAGATCTGTTGCAGACTTGGGGGGCCGTTTGTCATCTGGGCCGCCAGAACAGTTGGCGCTTTTTTTCTTTTCGTCTGGGCGTTGCAGAGGATCTATCTCTTTTATTGTCGCGTTTGACTCACCGAGTAATTCAACATCCCGTTCCAAATTGTGAGCTTCGCGACTCGCTTCATGATTATTCGGAGCGATGTCGATGATTTTGAGAGCCAGATCCTTGCCGGTATCCACATCGTGTGCCACGTGGACACGGCCAAATGCTCCGCTTCCTAATTTCCTAAAAATGCTTATTCTTTCTGCAAAAAAAAATTAAATAAAGAAATTTGAATTTAAAAACGCTTATTAGCTAATTTTTCAAAACGCGCGGCAGACGCGCAGCCGATGTTCAGCAGAAAGCTCATTTTGTATGCATTGCCTCCCGTTGCTCTCTATTTTTCTAATTTTACTCGTTGTTTTTCATTATCTGTGAACTAAAAACTACTAGTTGATGCTGCTATCAATAATTACTGCTCGCAAAATATAGAAGCAGCTGAATTACACAGAGAAACAATGTCCATATCGAAAAATTACATTTTTGATAAAATAGCTAACTTTTAAGCGCTTCTTTTACTTTTAGTTCGTTGTTTATAATTTGTTCAGCATGTAGAAAATGAAAATTGAATGCCTGAAAACGATCCAGAAAGTTAGTTTTGTTGTTGTTGGAGAATCTTGCAATTCAAAATGCGTCGCGCAAATCGATAGCATCTTCTCAACTGCTTCTTTATTTTGTTCTTCTTTGTAGACAAACTGGCTAGATCAAATTTGTAAGGCTTCGGGCGAAAGATAAATGTTCCCCCATTCGTCTTTTCTCTGTCGTACCGCCGCCGACCATACGAGTGCAGCAGCTGCGCAGCAGGGAAAAACTATATGTCTCGTTTTCCCATATAATCTTCTCCATCTTTCTTTTCCGATTGTTTTATGCTTCTGTGTTTTACGCTCGCCGCTTCCCATGTGAACCGGGTGTCCCGCATTCCGTTCTCTCTTTCTCGCAAATCATCATTCCGTGTTGTGGTCACTATTTTCCCTCTCTTCTCTCTTTTTACACACACTTACTTTCCCTTTCGGAAGTTGGAAGGCGCTCTGATACGCGAAGTTGATTCCTCGTCGAAAATTCCACTAGAGACTGTTGACATGCCTAAATTATCATTCCTTCATTTCTCTTTTTGTTTTGAGGGATTACCAGCCCAACTGGGAGCTATTGATCTTCTTGATCCACCACAAGAAGAACATGTTTCCGAGTAAGGCACTTCTTGAAAAGTACTAAAGATTCCTGAGGCATCGGGCTCAGTCACCATGGGAGGAGCAATACCGCCCTCATGTTTCGACACCAAAAGATTTAGCGATGACTGATTTGCCTTTTCAATTGTCTAAATTTCCCCATTTTTTTTCTTTTTCATTTGAATGTTCACCTTTATTGCTCTGTCCAACGTATCTTGATCGCTTATAGAAATCAACACCTCAGCTTTTCCTTGGGAGTAATATATATGCATCTTTTTCTTATAAGTTCGTAAAATATGCTCTTCTAATTGATGAAATTTTACAGGTTTTTGCTAAAGGAATAATTCTTCCATAAAAAGGAATAGGAAAACTAACCATTATGAAGCTCCTCTTCTCCCCGCAGTATTCTATTTTTATTTTGAGCGTAGTCGTTTCCGTTCGTGGTTTTTGTATCTTATCCGATGGTTTTTGTACTAATTTCTGGAGTTGCTGCAAGAGTTCAGCACGGCTTTTGAGTTCTTCTGGTGATTTAGCATCTTGGCTCCTTTCATCTTTTGTGGACACAGTTAAACCACGTAATAGTCGACTAGTAGCATCGGAAGATGGATCGTTTGAAGTGGATGGTTGATACATTTTACTAGAAAATTGAAGAAATGAATAGACCCGTGTTAGGAATATGTTTTAGTACTAGAACCTATAGAAATTGGGCAGTAGGAAAGGTTAAAAGAGCGAAAAGGCTGAACAAACCGCTCCGATAATCTTCTCGCACACCTTTTCCCCGAAGAAATTTGGTTCGGAAAGCACGCCAACCCGCGTTTCTTGCGCAAAACAGAACGCTGGACTTTTTTGCTGTCTTTGAAGTTTTTCTGACCTCATTCCCTAAAATGCATAGTTTTCCTCAATTTCTCTCATCAACATGTTTGTTTTACGATGAAATAACATCTACAGATCAAAAAGGAGATTCTGATTTATGGATTGTTGTTCACATTGCACGGCAAGGCCCCATTTTTCAAACTTTCGCTTTTATTTTCTTCTCTGCTATACATTTCATACATTGCGAGAAGTTCTGTAATGCTTCTCATCTGGGAATATATGTCTCGCGTCACAGTTCTTTCATGTAAAGCCCATTGCAACTGGTTTTCATGGGAGAACCTCACTTTTTTTTTCTAGACCTTTACTTTGATGTTTGTTCCCCTTCTACAATTATTTCTGTATTTCTCATACTTTTAATTTATCCGTTACAGAATAAGCTATAGAAGTTAGTAAACTTCCGGCTAATATAGCCTAATTTTATCCGCAAACAACCGACAGATGTGGCTAGTTTATTTGTATTTGACCAGTTGCAGTGCATACAGTCACATTGCCGAGAAGTATTTGCTATTTTTTGGATGTTCTCTAACGGTTACACTCTTTGAACCTCCATAAAATGTTATCAAATGGTCGTAGTAGCAGTTTCCTTATGTCCACGCATGCTCTAAACTTTTTATGACGTGCCTCTTTTTCGCTTGTAATTGCTATGGCATCTGTCGGATTGTTTTCGGCAGCCGGCTGCCGTTACCGTTCGTCTTGGTGTGTTTGTCTTTCATCCTTGGTTGTAATTCTGGTCAGGGACAATAGATGCTCGCGCCTTGTGAGTCGTCCCGCCTGGCCGTTCCGTCACAAACGACCTTACGCAAGGCGCTATTATCCTTTCAAGGCAAGCCTTGCCCTATGGTACGAAGTTTACATTCGCTTCATCCCTATTATTGTTACTCCTTCTAAGCATGGCATATTTGTTTTATTCTGTTTATCTTCATTGTGTTCTTCTCTTCTTACTTTTTATTTACCAATGTTTCTGTTTAGCCTTCCTAGCTACGGCATCTTCCAAGAGCAGACATCTGGGGCTCTGCGCAGCAGCCCGTCTGCGCCTTTTGTAGCCGAGAAAGGTTTGTCACCTTGTAATTTTACATACTGCCGCCACACAATAACACCTAATTTTCCAAATTTTAGATCATCATTCGGCCAATCGTCCACTACTTTTGCCCTGCACAGGCATGATACTCCGAACAGTGTGTTTTCTTTTCTATGTAATTATCGTTTTCGTTTCAGAAAATGCCAGTCTCTAGGCCGCTCTACCTTGCTTTTCTCGGACTTTTAATGGGATTTTCAATAACGTACGAGTATCGTTGTCTATAACGTTGATATTTAGATGGTGTTTTACTTCTGTAACTAAGCCTTCTTCAATACTTTGCGATTTCCAACGGGTACAATCTTCAAATAAGGGTCTTGTTCTTATAGGAATTATGACGGTATTTGGTGATATGTAGCATTTTTAATGATCTTCTTAGGCTGCTAAATACGTGGATACCAGAGCTTATAACGTGTGGAAAACGTGGGCCCAGCACATTCCTGGAAAGGTTGAATAACTAGTTTTATAAATTTCAAATGTTATTTTAGGTTCTATTCTTTGTTGCTGAGGATACAGAAACGATTCATCCAGATTTGCCATTAGTGCGGCTAAAAGGTGTTGACGATACTTACCCTCCACAAAAGAAGAGCTTCGCCATGGTCAAGTGGATGGCCGAGAATTATGTTCGTTTGACTAATGGGAATACCATAAATGCCGACGCGCGCATTCTTTCGACTGTAACAGCTCTTATTACCGACGGGATTTCTTTTGAAAACATGCACTTTGAGTTTGTTTTCATAGTAACATAACTATGCCTCGACATTCCATTTTGCCACTTTACGCCCTGTACGTAGTGAGACGAGTGCACCTGCGCAGGTTGTAATCTATCACGGCCAATGCCAATCAGCTGATTTGATCTATTTCGGTCTAGCAAAAAGGTACACGAATGTCACGCGAAACACGACTTTTTGTATAAGGAACTGACAGCTGTGACAAGGGGGTAATTCATGATTGGCAAAACTGGAAGAAAAAGCGCTATCTATCTTGTTATTTACTACTTTTCAGATAGACGATTTTGACTGGTTTCTTCGCGCTGACGATGATCTGTATATCCGTGGAGAACAATTAGCTGATCTGCTAAGATCACTCGATTCGTCAAAGTATGTATTTCTACTGTTTCGTTCACTTACTTTGCTATTTGTATAACCGTCGGTTTATTTTCAGACCTCATGTTCTTGGGCAAGCGGGTCTTGGAAATAGCGCAGAGTATGGTCTTCTTGCTCTGGGATCCACTGATAACTATTGCATGGGTGGCCCTGGCGTTGTTTTGAGTAAAGAAACATTGAGGTGAAAACGAAATTTATATAAGTTTACTTTTTTTGTTTTAGACAGGTTTCACCTCACTTAGAAGAATGCCTTCAACATCTATTTACAACTCATGAAGATGTTGAGCTAGGACGCTGCATCCGTAAACACGTAGGAGTAGCATGCACGTGGAATTATGAGATGCAAAAACTTTTCCATAATAATCAGAGTACAGCTAAGGTATCGTTTTTAGAATATTCCAAGTAATCTCATTCAGGCATACACTGGTGAGCTATCAGAAGTGAAAGCCGCCATCACTGTTCATCCAGTAAAAGACCCGGCTGTAATGAGACGAGTTCATGCTTACAATCGAGCCTTCAAATTGAGAGAAATCCGTTCCAGGAGAGCTCTACTTCAAAAGGAATTGAGTTATTCTAGGCCGGCAAAATTGACGAGAAATACCCCTAACAAGTAAGCCTACACCTCTTCGTTTTTTTAATGTCTACTTTAGAACAAGTGAAATTGTGCCGTGGGAATACATGAACAATAACAAGATCATCTTTTGTGCAGATAGAGTAAATTGCCCCAGACACACAGTGGACCTCAGCATTAGAACAGAAATGGCATCGATTATCACACAGGTATTTCCTAAATTGTTTTAATTTATCCTTACAATTTCAGTTATTTGATGAGTTTAATCAGAATGCACGTCAACGTGGCCGAGTGCTTCAATTCCAGAGTCTCCAGTATGGATATATGCGAGTTCATCCGCAATACGGGGTTGACTATGTGTTAGATATGATTTTATGGTATTATTTGTTCTTTTTACAATTTTATGTTTTGCTTTCAGGTTCAAAAAATTCCGTCCTCCTCATAGAACCACAATTTCTGTTAGAAGACATGCATACGTCCAACAAACGTTTGCTCCTATACAATCCATTTCCGAAGGTGATATGAGGCATAATTTACGAGCTGGAAGCAATTACACCACAGAAAATGATCATATTCACATGATTCTTCCATTGAAGGGAAGAGCTGAAATTTTTGCTCGGTATGTTTGTCTGCAGTAACATGATGCCCGCTTAGCTTTGCTGCTCATCTAAAGAACGTTTGCTCTCGTGCTGGCGATGTCTCATTAATTGTCGTCCTCTACAATAGCGACGACATCCAGAATAATCGAGATACCGCTAAAGATTTGAAGCAAAGCCAGATTAACGTGGAAGTCATCGAGATGGGAGACGCTGAGTTTAGCCGAGGAGTTGCTCTTACCAAAGGAGCGGAAATGGTATCGTTTCTATGAAGAATTCATTAAATTTGTAATGTAGGTTCCCATGGATGGTCTAATGTTCTTTATGGACGTGGATATGCTCTTCACTTGTGATGCACTCCAACGCATTAGACTGAATACAATTTTAAATGCTCAAGTAGGAAATGTATTGTTTCTAGTTTAATTTTATTTCAGGTCTACTTCCCCATTGTGTTCTCAGAATTTTCTCCGGAGAGTTGGTCAGAGAACGACAAGCTCTTAGCTGATGCATTCCATTATGGCCGGAGAAGAGGATATTTCCGCCATTTTGGCTATGGTTTGGCCGCTCTCTACAAAGCAGACTTCTTCGGTGTAGGAGGATTCAACACCCAAATCGAAGGATGGGGCATGGAAGATGTAGATCTGTTTGAAAAGGTATCGTGTCTATGCTATATTTAAATGGTGTGTACTTCTAGGCTGTGAAACGCCAATCTTTACGAGTAATTCGTGCTCCAGAGCCGGGTCTAGTTCATATCTACCATCCTATTCATTGTGCCAATTCCATACAACAAGAACAACGTAAAATGTGCCATGGTTCCAAAGCAGCTAGTCTCGCATCGATAGATACATTGGTTGATCAGATATCACATTACACGTAACATTTTCTCGCCTTTTTAACATAACCGTGCCCAGTGCTTTTTATCTTGCCATTTTTGTTTCGCCATAATAGGCTGTCTCACTTATCCTATCCTTCAATATGGGTCTCATAGCATTTGCCATAATGGCTACTTTACAGCTTTAGTCAATCACTCCATTTCACTTGAATTCTGCCAACCCAAAGCCTTTCAATTTTTGCCCCAGTGTCGGTGCTCCAAAAGCTCATTGTAAACTTGCCAGATTGTTTTATCATTGTATACTAGATAAATTTTTATCTGACAATTTGATTTGGAACACTATTGACAAATAGAAATATTTATTATCACAGTTTCACCACATAAAGCGTTGTTTTACACCCGGCTCACTACCCCATTCAAAAGGCCTTCCCAAGAAGAGGAAGAATAAATAAAAGAATACACCGAAATTTAAAAGAATTTCCATAAATGCTATGCATTTGATAGTAGAAGGACTTGATGAAAGACGCCAAATAACATAGGGAATGATAAAATACCTCGGTTCAAAGAGATGCACAGGAGCAATGCAAGCTATAGTAGCACAAACAAAGAAAAATTGCACAAATCGTGGAATAGATGACGACATTTTTAGAACAAAAAGACCGGACAGTGCGTAGACCGGCACCAAGGCAGTTCGAATACCCTCAAATTTCAAAAGCCATCTCCATAAGTAGAAAGTCACATGGCGATTGTCTGCCAAGATAAAAGGATGATCGTACGTAAAATATCTGCAAGAATATCACAATGTAAAGGCGAAAATAAATCTTACCTGGCAAATATGAAAAAAAGTAAGCAAAGTCCAGCATATGTTTTGGAAATACAGTCAGACAGTAGCTCGCCAAGGTAGGGAAGAGCTTGAGGAGCTGCATGGAATGCACAAAAGGCTAGCATGTATAGAAGCTGGGCCAAGTGGGGTTTCAATTGATGAGCATCTTTATCACCAAGCACGACTCCTTTGTTCCAAACAATGAAGCCAAGAAAACTTGCTGCCACCAGTAAAAATGACCAAAGCTTTAATGTTGACTTTAAGATCGATTGAATAGGTCTTGCTTCATCAAAGTGGTGATATATTCGTACCTGAAAGAATAGCAAACAAAATTATTACTGATAAATACTTACCACTGCATAAAGACCAGCCCATACAATATTATTTTGTCTTGCCCAGAGAGATATGAAGAAAAGCACAGCAGCATAATGAGTGCGCAGTGTATATGCCCAGATAACAAGACAAACAGAAAGTATGTCGGTGTAGAAAAGAACTGAAGTGTGCAAAAGGACTGGTAGAAGACAGACAGTAAACGATGTCAATTTGATGGTTGATCTAGTGAAAAGGCGACGAAATCTGTAAAGAAAAATTGATAAATTAATAAAAACGGCAAACCTGCAGCAACCAATAAAAAAGAAGACCATAATCACCGAGTTTGTATATCGTTCCATTCCAAAATAAGAAAACGGCATTCCAATAAAATATAGCAACGGGGGAGTAGTAATTTTAGGATCCCATCTAAATCAACAAAGTAATATACAAAACGTTGAAGCTAGCCTGAAATCTCCGTTACAATATCTTCTTGTTTGCTTGATATGAAAGATTTCATCCATATATGGTTCAGGGACAAATGTATAAGTGAAGAATACTATTAAAAAATGAGCTATTCCTATTTGTAATCCACATAATATGTCTTCTACAATGAGAATATTATTCGCAAGAATAAAACATACCAATATACCAATTTGTTCTCAATAAAAATCTATGATTTGTAAAATAACCTGCTTCTTTTACCGGCGGCGTGGTTTGCCGCGCCTTGACAGCCATTTCTGAAAGAATATAACATCGTAAAATGTTGCATAACTAGAGTAAGAGCATATAAGAGAACACTAAACGTTTCAAATAGATAGAAACCAAGCAGAAGTTGGAAAATATAATTTTTAGACATTGATAAAGGAAACAAACATATAGTTCAATTATGAGTAACGTAAATAATATTAGACCGACTTATTTAGCACTATAGATTCTTCTGCAGCCAAAGAGCAATCATAAAAAGATGACGAAGCGACTGAATCGCTTCCAATTCACCAATCGTACAGAGTCCCATTCAAATTCCACAACTTGGCAATGTTCCAAACACCCCGGGTCTCGCGACTCCCCCTGGCATGTGGTCGAATGATTCAGAAAAGCCGCTAAACCCATTCCGTTGATTTATTGGCTCGTTGAGGTCGTTAATGGAGTCGTTAACGGCGTTAACCCGTTTTTCACACGATTGCAACATATTTCCCTCAATATCATATAATTTAGGACCCATCCTCAGTGAGAAAGTGATTTCGGAGAGTCCGACGCCGGACTATGGCCAATCAGAGGCGCTAATAGACCCATCCGGTGAGTATGAATAAGCACAAGCGAAGCTAATCATATTTTTCGATCTGGTCTTTTTTGACGCATTTTTCTGCTTTCCTCTTCATAAAAATTAATTGAAAGCATTTTTCAGCTCAAATACTTTTTCAAACTTCGCATATAGACTAGAAATACAATGATGGCGTTCTTACTGGTGGCTTTTTTCACAGCTGTTCTGGCAAACCCAGTTTATCATCAGGTTGGTTTAACTAAAAATAAGCAAGCTATTGAAAATGTATGAAAAATGTTTCCTAAAGCTAAATTTCTATATCAAAAAGAATCCACATGCGCAGCAAGCTGTGGTAAACCTATATATGTGTTAGAAAAGAAATAATACAGTTAGCATCAGTATAAATCAGTAGAAAATAGAATGGCAACCAGTCGAGGAGAGCAAAACGTTGAAAATGAGGAAATCAAGACGCTGTGAAAATGTTCAAAAATGATTTTTACCGCGTACCGCGAATATCACTGGCGCATGCTTACTTCACTCTAATTGAAACACAGCTCGCCGCCCCGAACAAATCTTGGACAGGTCGTGATTTACGTAACTGACGCGCTACAGTAATCAAAAGTAATTCCCATAGTAAAAACGTCCAGCTGGCCATATCAAAAACTCAAAATTCGCTGAATATTTCTAAAATCTGTTTTGTGTAATCGATTAATCATATGGAAATCTCCTAGCATGAGTTTTGGCACCTATATCTGACGGTTCTGTATATTTTTAATTTCAAGAATAAGACTAAAATTGCTGCCATATATTCAGGGTTTATTGTAAGACTCAGGAAAAACTCATTCTAGGAGATTTTGATATGAGCATTCTAATGCAAAAAAGAGATTTTGAAAGTATGTAACCAATCTTGAGATTTTGATGTGGCCAGGTGAATATCGAATATTGCAGAAGAAAATTTGAAATTTTCGTTTCGCGGTGTGCATTTTTCATACTGCTAATATATTTTTCTCGAAATCCTGACATCCAATCTTTCTAATTTTTGCAAACAGTTCAGCTCATCGAGTGGAACATTTTTGACACCAGAAATGAGAGTAAACTCGTAAAAGAACTATTTTTGAACTCAAAAAGTGTTTTTCCGGACTCGTTATTCATTTCTTCTCTATTTTTCGGCATTTCTTATTTTTCTCTTTTGTTCTATAGCAATTCGGGGTCGGTAAAGCTAGATAAAACATCAGAAGCATGTTAAAATGCATATAAGCAATTTTAGCATTGGGGCGCGCAGAGCAACTGTCCACGGCGGCGAGCTGTGGAAATTTCGCTATTTTTCTATGATTTATCCATATTTTATCCTATTTTTACGTGTATTCTTTCAGTCCAAGTTGTCCGGGTGCAGCTGCACCACCTGTTCCATATGTCTTGTCTAATCCTGTCCTTTTTCAGCATCTTCCCCATCAGGCGGGGAGACAATGCGTCCCGATCAGCATTCAAATGTGTATGGATGTTCCCTACACAAATACAACATTCCCGAATCTTCTCAACCATCAGAATCAGGAAGAAGCGAGCCTGGCCATCAGTCAATTCCAACCGTTGGTCAAAGTTCAATGTTCTAAAGACATCAAGCTCTTCCTATGCACTGTGTGAGTATGATCTTCAAGGAATTTGAAAAATCCTGTGGCTGTTACGGGGAATAAAATGGCCCTGTATGGAGAAATATGCAGATTTTAGCTACGCTCCGCTCTGTTCCGTGCTGGAAAAGCCGATCGAACCATGCCGTCATCTCTGTCTCTCAGCTAAAAATGGCTGTGAGAGCCTAATGGTCAAATTCGGCTTCCGTTGGCCAGAACAGCTGGACTGTGACCGTTTCCCCTCGGAAGGGATATGTGTCGGAGAGAATCAGACCACAACTACTCCATCTCCTTCCCGGTAAATTTATCCCTCTCCGTCCTTCCAAAATCCCCAAATTTTAGAATAGTTGGGTCCAGTCACGAATGTCCTTCCTCGATGAAGACAGTCTCCTCCCATGCTACCCTTCCAATGAAGACTGGCAATCTAGAGAGTTGTAGTCTTCCCTGTGAGGCGGATAATCAGGTAGCCAAAACAGTCTTCCCCAAAGAAAAGACTAATTCTTACAGTATCCCATGTTCTTCGACCAGAAAACGAGAAGATATCTTCGATTCTGGACAGGCGGGTGGTCGGTGGCCTGCTGTATTTGCTGCCTCTTCACTATTCTGACCTTTTTGATCGATTTGGGACGATTCCAGTACCCTGTCAGGCCTATTCTCTACATGGCTATCTGCTATTTTGTTATCTCCGTCGTCTACATGATAGGTAAGTTGGCTGTCCTCCTCGGGAGCTGTCCTCCACAGAGCCATCCTGCCTGTCGTGTCCACCACGGGGCCATCCTCCCTATCGGGTCCTCCACTAGAACATCCTCCCTCCCCTGCCAACCAAATGGCTATCCACCATAAAATTCCGGTTACCATTTTCTAATTTCAGGAGTCGTCGGAGAGGAGAGATTCGCCTGCGGTGCCCACAGTAACCCGAACAACCTTCTGGTCAATCAAGGAGGCGACAACCTCCAGTGCACTGTCCTCGCCGTGGCGCACTACTTCTTCACCATGGCTGCCGCCGTCTGGTAGGGTTCCTCCTCCTCCCCCTTCCATATCAAAACCTTCAGGTGGCTGATGATGTGTGTCTCCTGGTATCTAGCGGCCAAATTGAAGTGGGGAGTGGAGTCCATCGAGAACCTGGTCCTCTATTTTCACTCCTTCGCTTGGGGTCTCCCCCTTCTGGGTACTGTAGTCGCCCTGGCCTCCACCGCCGTCGACGGGGATGTCTTCACGGGGATCTGTTCCATTGGGAACCTCCATCCCAATTTCCTGCTAATCTTCATGGTCTATCCCTTCGCCATCTGCATCTTCCTGGGATTCATTCTTCTGATTAGTGGAATCTGGTCAATGGTCAGGATCCACCGCTACATCAAGCTTCAACAACCAGTGGATCAGAGCATTATCAAGCTGGAAAAGTTGATGGCCAGGTAGGAAAATGGCTAGAATTTGAAAAATTTGAATTCTAGGGTCTCAATCTTCGCTATCCTCTACGCTATCCCCACAGGATGCAGCGCGGTGATTCTCTACCTTCAGGCCAAGAATTTACCCAATTGGATTGAAGGTAGGCTTTATTTTACCGTTCTTCACATTAATTTCAAGTTAATTTATTTGAAAAATATTATTAGGTCGCGTCAAAAGTCCTTTCAATGGAGTCGTAACTTTGTTATTTCTGGATTAAAAAAAATTTGGCGCCAGGAAATCTGTTTGAACCTTTATTTCCGCGCGCGCGCCTTTTACCCACAATGGCGGTAAAGAGTGGCCCAAAAGCGGATTTTTAACGATTTTTTTCAGAATTTTCTTCAGCAAGACTTATCAGAACAACATTTCCTGTTTATTTTTCATCATTTCAGGATGGTATGGCCATCAGTGCAACGACCCGGAGCGCCTAAACTTTGGCTTCCTCTCCTCCAAGTCCCAATGCCCTCCCAGCTCTCTAGAACACCAACCAGAGTTGTTAAACTTCCTCATGAAGTGAGTTTTCCCCCCAGAACCCATTATATTCTTTTCATTTTTAGATATTTCTGTCAATTAATTGTCGGAATCGTCTGTGCCATCTGGATCCTCAGTATTAAGACCGTCAGCAGCTATCAGAACGCCTGTTCCCGTATTTTCCACTCTAGGACTCCTGTGGCTGTAAGCGAACATTAGTTTCTCTTTTTTACACTTTTGTATTAGTAGCATAATTTCTCATCCTTTGCCAGTTTTCCTACAGGGTACTGTAATCTACCGTAAGCAGTTTAAAAACAGCGCGCGCTTCGTAAACGCTCTCCAGTTAACAATCTCCCAAATTTTGCGTTTTTCTCCATTTTTTCACATTTTGTTAAATTTTTTGCTGTTACAGTAATTAGCACACCGAGAAGATCATAAGAATCAAGAAAAAATAGCGAAAATGACGAAAAGTGAAGAATTAGAGCGACGTTTGAATGGAGCACGCTTACGGCGCCACCTTTTTGTTCATCTTCAGTTTAGGTTAACGGTTGTTTTGTAAATATTTTCCCCATATATTTTTTTGTTTTTTTGTTTGAATCTCCCCTTCCGCTCATTCTCTGATCCTCGCTTCGTACTTGCAATCTGCCCAGATCTGTTACGTGTTGCTTCCTTGCCTTCCCTCTCTCCCCCTCTCTTTTTTGCTTTAGCCCACCTCATTCCCCTCCTCCTGCTCCCGTCAGTGTGCTTATTATGCTCAATACTTCACTTTGTATTCTACAGGACAACAGGGTGCTTTATTCTCACTACCATGACCACCACATTTATTTAAACTTTGAATAAAATATAATTAAAATGAGCTGTGTGATATCTCCTTGGATTATTGGGTGTCGGGCCTCTAGTCGATGATGAATGAAGACAGATTGACGGCGCGCGTCCTCTCCCTCCCCTCGGCCTCTCTCTTTTGTGAACTTTTTCGTTTTATTGGGGGATCGAATAAGTTATCTAGAGAAGAGGAAAAAAAGCAACTATAAACAGAATAAAAAAGCATAAAATCTCTCTGGGAAGATAAGGAAAGAAGGGAGGGGCTAGTAGTAGAAGTCATGAAAGTCTTTGAGAATACTCTTCGAAAGGCAACAAGCAAAACAGACACCGACTACCTGAAAATGTAGGGAAAAATATATGGAAAACTGGATGGAAAGTACCTGGAGACCGGCTAATATAGCGGACGCTCCTCCAACAATGGCCGTGTTCATTATTACCCAGTCTGGAAGAAGAATGATGGTAAAATGGTCTGTAAGGAAAACAGTGACCACCTTTCTAAAATTGTATTGAATCAGTCTTATAGAGAATTTTCTGGAGATTACGATGTTATCAAAATGTTTGTGGAAAACCACTTTTTCCGACAAATGGCGGTGTTTTCAATGTTGGTGACCATTCTCCCCTTTGAACTGTCATAGCGGCGGGGAAACTTTTGGTTAATTTAGGTACAAAAAGGTCCGTTTTCTAAAAAGCACTACTTCTATCTTGTACAGAATTTCTTGCTCTTTCTGATGGTGTCAAAAGCTCCCAGAAATTCAAATTTATTGGAAAGTTATCGATGAGCGCACCGGCAGTACAATAACCATTGCGGCTGTGGGAAGTTCCGGCTGTTATGGCATAAAAACGTGTCTTTCTCAAAAAAAGTAGTAAATCTATCTCGTTTAGAATATCCTGCTCTATCAGATGACTATAATATCTCCCGGGAAGAGTAAGAATGACAGGGTAATTTTTTGTATTTTTGGCGAAGTAACCCTGTTTTGGTTTGGTTTCTTTTTTTTCTAACGAGTAATCTCTAATCCCACGTGATCTAATATTCTGATGAGGACTCCGATAGAGCAGAAACTTGACATTTTTCTTTTCGGCCGTATAGCCCCTTCTCTTTTAAAAACTCCCCCGAGACGGAGCCGGGAAGTGCGAGAGATGAAAAGTACACTTTTGGCACCCGTCAGGAAGTGAGCAAAACTCAGAATTCTCGAGTAGAACATACTTTCAAAATTGAAAAAAAGAGGGACTAACTTTCAACTTTTTCCATGCATCCAGCCTGGTGGAGCGGCGACATTTCCGCCGCACATCCGTCACTCCGCACGACGCAGCAGGAATCCGGAACGGCGCCGAGAGTTGACCAGTCGCTGGAGTTGGCCACGCCGCAACAGGACAGAGACTGAAATGACAGACTGACTGAGAACTGAGTATTCAACGATGTACGCAGTGAAAATAGCCCCCTTGTGAGGAAATAGGGCCCTGTGTTGTTTGCTCGCCTCATTTTTATTCAGGGTCGGACGTAAATCTCCCCGTTTCAATCTTCAAAATTTGTCATTTTTGAGTCCGCCGGGAGACGGGGAACATGCATTTCGGGGGAATTTTTTACGCTCCAGGATATTTAACAGAACTATTAATCGTTTAAGGACCTGGATTCCAGGAACGGACACCTTTGAATTTTCGTTATAGGACCAGTCAGATAATTCAAACCCGCGAAGTTCCTAAATGGTCCACCTCGATAAAATAGTAAAATATATAGAACCCACCTGCTGAGTCTGATCCCACGCCGTCTGAACCCCGCTGCTCTTGTTGTACCTATGCAGCCCCTGCTGCAGCTGCCCGGCCAGTCCACCCCGAATATCTTCACTCAACGCGTAAGCTGTGATGATTATTGCCGTCTCTACCATCTGAACTTCCGCTTATTGGGCCAAAAATAAGAAAATCTTACGATAACAAGCGCCAGGAGGACTGCAAAAGAGACGGTTAGACAGTAGTTCTCCCGGATCGCCCCACAACAACCGAGGAATCCGAGCAGGGTACAGAGAAGACCGAAGGCGAGAAGGAGGACGGGGGTGGCTAATCTGGAAACCGTATTTACGACAATATTTTTAGGAGGATTTGACATATTCACTGGGGATAATTTGGCCCCGAGCTGAGAATGTCTAATGATGCCAATTCAGGCTGTTTTGTCGGGATTGGAAGAGGGGATGGATGACACGGGGCAGAGAGATGGCAGAGGGCCAACGGGTGAACCTTTTTGGGAAATTTAGAGGAAAAAGGGGATAGAGAATAAGGAGGGCATTATTATCTACTGGCTTCGGACTTACATTTTGTAGAATTGGACGATCTTGGGGCCAATTTTTGAAGGCGAGGCAAGGAAGAACCATTTTTTGGAGTCTCACAGAGAGTACAGTATATTTTTTACAGATTCTGGACTCCATTTATCGCTATTAAATTTCCAAATCCCTCCTTTTCCCAATAGGACCCGAATAGCGAGACTAGCTCCCTGTCCTGAGACCCCGAATTGAGATTGGAAGAGGAGGTGACTGGTCCTTTTCTTCAACTAATCCGTATTTTAGGTCCCACAACGAATAATGTACTCTTTTTATAGAGTTTATAGAGTCTGCAAAGTGTAGGAAGATCAAAAGATCATGGGAACTGCCCTTTGTTCCAAGCCACCCTGATATTGTTACCGCCCAGTGCGTGTGACAGGAAATCTACTCGGTCTGCCCAGGAGGATCTCATCATTTGGCCCCACGAGACATTCTCCAGATTTCAATTTTGAGAGAAATGAAGCGGAATTTAAATGAGAAGCGGGGAGGACTCACCGTTCATCTCCTAAAATATCGAGGAGACCAGCGAATTTTAGCTGAAGAAGTGAGCCAAGAATGATCAGTCCGAGACCACCTGTCTGCAATTTTCAGGTATAGAAGATAGATTACAGTAACCCACCCATAATACAAGATTAGCCAAGAAGAGTAAATACTTGACGATGGCCACGCCGCCTTCGACCATCTCGAATTCGTGAGGGATCGATTTTGGCTCTTCCTCAACGGCGGAAGCGACGACGCCGCCCGTTAGCTCCCAGAGGAGCTAGCTACCCGGATGGGAGGGCCGAATCGCCCCTCATCTTCCCTTTTCGGCAACAAATCCAACACAACAGAGAGAGGGGCGAGATGAGGGGAGAGGGACTATGAAATATGGGGCAGTGGGTATAAATAGACGGGAAGAGGAGGGAATACTGGTTGGGAATACCCAGGGACATAAAAAGTTTGAGCAGCTACAAGTTTTGAAAAACGCCAGACGACTGTTCGCCTATACCGTAGGCATCGAAAAGAGGAAATTGGATTTTATCCTAATCTTTAGATATTAGTGCCAGTCGATAGAGCACAAGGTACCTAACAACGTTTGTTCTTCGAGTGAATGAAGCCGACCGTCCAGTGCCGAAATATACTTAATTTAGGCTTAGCAAGGGAACTTTTTAAAGGGAAAATTAGATTTCATTGTAGTTCCTAGATATTAGTATCTGTCGATAGCTCTCGGCGTGGTGTACAACTTTTGTTTTTAGAGTGAAGAAATTGGGTCGAGAAATAAGCGATTTAGGCTTAGCTTAGACTTAGTAAGATAACTTTTCAAAGTGAAAATTGGATTACATCGTAGACCGTAGATATTAGTACCAGTCGATAGATCACGAGGTACCTAACAACTTTTATTTTTAGAGTGAAGAAATTGGAACGGCTGGCGTCGAGGTATAAGCGATTGGAGCTTACAAGGGAATGATACATGCTCGGCATCTTGTGGTGTGGCACACCTTCTCCTGACATCCTTCTTGCCCGCCTTGAACCGGGAATAGTCAAATTCACACAGGGAACTCTCTAAATTTGTCCGATTAAAAATAAAATAATCCGTCTCCCACCAATTTTCCTTTGGATTTCCAGGTCCTCCCCTCCGATCTCCCTCCACCCGCCTCCATCCTCCAGCCTCTTCCCATCTACAGTATCTCCATAGGCAAAATATGCGTGGAAATGAGAAGATTATGCCCTTATCTTTAGATTTAAGAATAAGAAAAAGTCGCACAGTCAGCTCCTAAATAGAGAAGAGTCGCAATGTTTGGGAGATTTTCCGTATTGATTTGATGAAAACGCTTGATTCGGCCATTTTCAAGCTGAAAAAACGCGTGTTTTCCCTGGAAGACGACCTATAAAATCCCATTTAATAGGCTAAACCCTTGTGAAACGGGTATCTCTCAGCAGAAGACGCGCATTGACGTGTGCTGCCATTGCCCAACGCGTTCCCCAACTTCAAAATAGATCTTTATTTAAAACTTAACGATATAAAAAAAAACAATATACATCGAGGAAGCCAACAACAGCAGATGGAATCGGGGAGAAAAAGGGATAAGAAAAATTAGGGCGTGTTGGCCCTGTCACTTTTCCTTTAATTTGTCACCCCATATGATTTTCTCGAACCGCTCGAGCCTGATTAGAAGAAGTTATCTCAGTAACCATGTGAACAACGGCCGCTATGAAGCCAAAAACTACAAACACAAAGCAGGTGAATCCTACTACACAGCCCAGTATGATATTTAAGAAAGTGACAGTCCAGAATGAAGATCTGTAGACCCATTTGTCACAATAATCCGGCGACTCTGGGTCATAGTTAACGACGGGGGTGTAAACCAGAAAAGATCCGACGATCTGCCACAAAAATAAATTTAAGTCTACATAACGCATAAGCGGCGGCTTATTCCATGCCGCAACCATATCATTAAAAGTCTGTAAAAGAAGTTTTCTGAGAGAAGTCCAAATTGGTTTACTCTACAAATAAATAAACTCACGTATAGCGATTTATAAAATAACCACCAGTTTACAATAAACCCAAGTGATCCTCCCCAGATTGACCATTTGGGAATTAGAGGTTGGGCCGGACAGCTGCTCGAGGTCAGAAAGCCTAGGATAAAGTACCAGCCTGGGAGGAGCCAGGGCCTTAAGATTCTCAGGAATGATATCAACCATTTTTTAGCTAATGAATAACTGATCGCTTCCATCGTTTCGATAACTTTCCTGAATGTATTTTTCGTCTTATTTCTAAAGAAGAAAGCGAAAAGAGAAGAGGATGAGATGATAACTGGCTGGAAACGTATGGGATTCTTATCATAACGACCTGGTAAAAACAGCTGGCACACAGTCACCTCGATGATGTCAGGTTGCATCAAATTCAATTGACTTCTTCTGCCATCGAGAAAGGAACAAACGATCCCGTTCCAATAGCGAAAATCTAAGAAAGAGCCTCTCAATTTTTTGGAAATATACAGCGGGATGACTCGAGACGATCCAGCTAGAAGAACAAGCTTTGGACCCTTTCCATTTAGCTGATAAAAACTCGTAAAATGGCACACAGTCAGCTGCGAGTCCATTACTTTCCAGCTAACAGGTGAAAAGGGAAAAAAGCACAGAATTTTATTCTTTTTTTCGATCTATAAAGATATGATAAATAAAGATTAAATAGCATTTATTAGACTGAATACAATAAAGACAAGCGAGGTGGCAGTACAAAGGGCATAAAAGCCAGAAGTGATGTAGAAGAGCTGCTTTAGGCCGCGGACGTGTTTCTCGGAGTAGAACTTGATGGGATTGTGATAGCCGTAACCGGAGTCGGCCATCCGCTGCCTGTATTGGAAGATGTAGAGCAGACTCAGCGGCAGGAACAGCAGAACCAGGACGGTCTCGCCGCAGAAGTAGCAGAGGATGTTCACGATCCAGTGGGGGATGATGACAAACGGCGTCGAGCTGTTGATGTCGTCGGCGATCGTCTTCCGACTCATCCATTTGTGGTCGAGGTCGTCAAGGCTCTCAATCATGTCCCAGGAGAGGCAGCAGAGAATAGTGAAAATGACTGCTGACAGACCGTAGAACCACAAAAGGTACCACAACATCTTGTCGGCAGGGCAGCGGTAGAAATGGGCTCTTTCCCTTCTTTCTACTTCTCTTTCTACGTCTTGGATCTTTCCTGTTTAAATTGGTCTGAAGCTTTCTTTGGTATATCCTGGATCTCGCTAAAACGTTCCCTAATCGTTTTGGCCCGTTTCCCGAATGGGAGCCTTCCAGTCTCCACCTCACCATCTTTGAAACGCCATAACAACGGGGAAAACGTTTGGTCCTTGTGAACTTCATTTGGGACAAAATAGCCTTAACTTCAAAATTCCATCATCTCAACCTTTCGAAGGGTCTGAAAATATCAAAACCGGTGCAAAAAATGCTTGATTTCGAGCGGTGGCGATGCTCCGAAGTCTGGCAGCGACCACCATTAATAGAGCTATACCAAGGGGGGATTTCCCGGGTCCTGGGACGGAGAAAGTATATTTTTTAATAAAAGTGTCACAGCTATTTTGTAGAGAACTTCCTGAGGATCACGACAGCGTCAAAAGATTTGAGGGGATACAAAGATTTTCGGTATGAAAAAGGGCTCTGAAGGTGACTGGTTATCCCGTGGCGCCCCATCCTCCACAAGAATCGTCCCAGTTCTATTTTTATCCCTCCTCCTGGCCAGAGATCGTTTTCTTCTCATGACCAAACACACTTCTCAGATCCGGGTTATCTCCAAACTTCTAAAATTGTTTAACTATCCCACGGATCAGGAGGTCTTCTCACGGCACTCATCCTCCCCTCGTCCCGGTGTGCTCTAACTGGCTTATTATTATCCTCCCAGTCCCCGTTCGGGACGCTGTACTTTTTCTCCACCGGCTCTTCTCCCTCCTCCCCCTCTCCCTCTCGATCGCCTCTCAATTTATTTTTCTTAGTTTTGAAGAAGCTGTTTGCAGTGAGTGATCCGCGGCCGTTGACACGTCTGTGACCGTCGTCGAGTATCCATTGCAAAAACAAACAGTTCACCACGCGCCAAGAAGGTCTCCCCCCAGCCTCTCAAACTCAAAAAAAGAGAGAGTGAGAGATCTCTTTATCCTTTTTATCGAGTGGAGAGTCTTTCGGGGAGGGGAAATCGAAGCTGTCACCGGTCATCGGGGCCAGGAAGATAGTCCCGCGGCGGACCATCGTCCTGGGTCTTCCACAGAACGGCTGGTCAGCGCCATCAGATGTTCTTCTCCAAACTTTGAGGCAGGTCTGGCTTCTGGCCAAAAATTGGCTCCCATTTTCGGAAGTCCTCTCCTTTACGGGATTATTCTTCATCTCGGAACTTTCTGCTCGGATTTGAGCTATAGAAAAAGCATCGGAAGCCGTTGGAAGTCGTTCTTTTCGAGAAAATTAACTTCCGGGGCTCCGGGGCTATCATTAGGGACTACAGTATGAATAATTTGAGTCAGGACCAAAAATTTGGAGGCAAACTGGTTTTGATCCATTTCTTGGCACAGTTGGTGTCTTCCTGACCGGGGGTTTGCCATCCAACCCAAGTTTTCTTTGCCTCATGGTCTTGGTTTCTGGGTCATCGGCATCGGGATACTTTCAGGTCTTACCGCCGTTTCCGGTAAAGATGGTGGGAGGTAAAAACCTGCCAAATGCCCTCCGTTCCCCGTGGTAGAATCCCCGTTTTTCTTCAGAGTCTGCCTTCAAAGCTGCAAACAAAAACGTGTCGCATCGCGGAACACAGGCGTTCAACTCTGACATCATCACTTTTTCGACGGGAGGGAAATGATTCATTTTTGATCGTCAGCCTTCTCATGCGCTACAGATTACGGTATCTGAGGATCCCAACACAATTATTTTATGAAAATGGCCTGTTTTCGCCCTGAATGGACAGTCAAGTGTGGATAACTTCCGTGACCAGGTGCCAGTTTTTCCATTTCCCCTCCACTCTCCCCCCTCCAAAAATGTGCATTGAGCTCTTCTCGCCCCGCAAAAACGATGATTCCGGTCTCTGTGGCTGCCGGGTAATGGCCAGTTTTGGGTTCGTCGACGAATAAATGAATACTAAGTGGTTGGTGTTCATTCTCTGTCCCCCTCGCGTTTCCTCCCTGTTCTCTTTTTGCCAAAAAATGGGGGGACTCAGTTTCAGGCGGCACCTCACCGTCAGCGCATCAGGGTTGCCGGGGGTGCGGACTCCGGTAAACAGTGCACCGAAGAGAGAGAGAGAGGAGAGAGAGCCGGTTGCCTCCCACTACCCCCTCGGGGGGCCCCCTCTACAAACTCTTCTTCACACCCTCTCCCTGTGTGTGAGAAGAGAAAATTTGCACTCTTCGAACCCTGATTAGACCTCTTGAAATCCTGCCATTCCGTTCCGGGATCCGTTATACCGTAACCCACTTTTAAAGGCTTCCCCTGATCTACAGTATCCCTCTTTTTACTCCTAAAAACGAATATTACATTATCCTTTTCCCTTGTTTTCTCCAGAGTCTTGGGAGGAACTTGTTGCACCCGCACCCGTATAATCTCGGCACCTGAAACTTCTTGGATGCCGCGGCAATACAGTTGTTCCTACTGCCGAGATCCTACGGGTGCCGCGCCCCACCCGGCCCTATTTTGCTCATTTTTCAATAGGAAGTTCCCGTGGTCGTCTTCCTCCTCCCCCCAGAAGAAGAAGAGTAGAAAGACACAGAGGGGCCCTCAGTTGCGCAGCAGCAGCACAGCAGTAGACAAACACTCGACGGTGCGGGCGATTAGCGACTGATACTCTCTCTTCGCGCCTCCTCGGGGCTCTCTCCCCTGCCTCCTCTATCTCCCTATGACAATACTCCCTCCCCCAGAAGAAGACTAAAGCCTCCCGTTTCTGTACATTGTCTCAGCGCTGCGAGAAAACATCCCCTTCGCAAACTGGTAATCCTACCTCAAGTTTTTCTTTTACTACGAAGAGGGGAGGGCCTCTCTGGCCTTGTTCCTCTCTTTGTAATCTGAAGACCCTCATAATAGAGCCCCCCGTCCTCAGTTATTCTGCCCACCTCCTCAAATATCCTCCCTTTTAAAACAGAAGAAGGGAATGTTCGTATTATAAAAACTTGTAGCTCCCTCTGTTGGATAGTGCTGGCCTCCTCCTCCTGTTCCTCCTCCCCTTCAAGTATCCCGTTACAGTCCGAGTCTTCTGTGTTCCTCCTCCCCTGCCTGGGAACCTAATCGGACAAACAATTGGCTCTATTCTATGTGTTCTCGCCTCGATCATTGGGTTCCCTTTCTTCTTCCCGGGGTTGGGCATGCTCCCTCTCCGTCCCCTGTCAGAAGTCATCTATTTTCTCTCCACTAATTACTGCTAAAAACGCTAAATTCTCATTTTGGGAGCCTTTGGGCCTTCTTCTCCTAAAAATTAGCCATTAACACGGAATAAATTGAGTTAGAAGCGGAGTAGAGAGGATGCCCTGACTGAGGGTCTGGCGCGCCCGCATCCGTACCATCTCGGCAGGATAACCCCTAAAATTTGACGGCTGCCCTAAAGAAGAACCGCTTGCCGAGAATGTACGGGTGTGGCGGCTAGAAAAAGCCGCGCAGAGTTCTCATAAATCCTTCCATCTGAAGAGGGCAGAGGCCATGATCCAATTTCAATTGTGGCCGGTCGGCATGGTGGTTCAACGACCCCCCTCCACTCTTTTGTGCCTATTGAGACGACTATTTATTTGGCCCTCTTTTCAAGTAGAAGAAGGGATAAATAAATAACTCGGCACAGAAGGAACAAAAGTTATTCAAGGTCAAGGGGAGGGGTGGAGATGTCCCCCTTCTTGTTAAACTAGGCGAAATAGAGACAGCCAAAACATCAGAAAATTGTGTGATAGTCTATCAATTTCATCTCTTTGTTGTTTATGTCTCCCTTTCCCCTCCTGTTCGCCCCCCCAGTCCATGACCTGTCATAAATCCTTTTCCCGCTTTTTCACTCTCCCCCTGCCATCAACTATCGCTGCCCCCCAACTGCCACCACCACACCTTCTGTGGGCCAGATGGCGCAACAAGATCCGGGCGTGGTTGCCTGCCGTCAGTCAGTCCATCCATCTTTTTAACATTTGATGACAGTTCACTTCGTCTTCTTCTTCTTTTCTAAATCTTCCTAATGACAAGCTGATTATCGTAATCGAGGGCGGGATGAAAAAGAAAACGATCAGACAGAGAGGAGATGAACCAGTTTTTGGCACAAAACGATTAGCTGTCCTTTATGCTAACGAGAACATTTGGAGAAGGGGAGAAAGCGCCTAACCATGGGGAGGCTGGGGGGAGGGGGCTAGAAGAAACGGGAGACAAAGACGTGGAAGGGAAGAAAAAGGGATAGCAGGTGGACAGGGGGAGAAGACGGGGGAGGATGCCCGAGAGCCGCGTCTCCTCCCTGAGAATCCTCTTCCCGCCTCGTCCTCCTCATTCTTGTTGTCCTCCTACCATGCGTTCTCGTCCTCCTCCCCGTCCTCCTCCACTCCATCCTCGTCCACAGCTTTGTCTTCCTTCTCATCCTCCTCGTCCTTCTCGTCCCTCTCACCCTCCGTCTGCTCTTCCTCCTAGTCGCCCTCTCCTCCATCTCCTCCTGCCCCAGGTTCCAAAGAAGACGGAGAAGATATCCTAGCCGCCTCCTCGCGGCCTTTTCCTCAAAATTTCGCTAATAAAAGTGGTCCAACCTTTGAAATCCAAGTAGCTGGGGTCCCCACAATCGTCCTCCCCCTTTTCTCCTCCAAAACTAGAAAGAGAGAGAGAGAGAGAGAGATCCTCATGGATATGGTCACTGGTTGAGTAACCCGGACTGTCCTCCTTTAATCTCCCTGTCCGTCTTCCCATATTTGTCAAAGTTTCCATCTATCCCCCGTGGCCTACCCCCTTCGGATCTCCCCCTCTTGTCCATTCATGTTAATCGCGTTTCGGATCAGCTGTTGTGTATATGTTCGTCGTGTTCTCCTTTTCGGCCTCCTCCGTTGCGCAATCTGCTGTGTTCGGATTACCGGCCCCGACAGATTACCGAAATTCTTCCGTAATCCGTATCCTCTTCCTTTCATCTCTATCCCTTTTGGTTTACGTGGCTCTCTCCATCTCTACTCTTCTCTACCCCCAGTATTCTTCCCCAATAATTGCCGTCAGTCATCCTTCAACTGGCCAGGCTGTCATTATTGCCACCCGTCTGTTAATAAAGAGGCGGGAGGAGAATCTAATTGTTACATTCTTTCACAGTTATCCATCTTCTTTATTATAATATTTAAAGGGAACTATCACCGCCGGTTTTAATCCATACGCAAGGACTGTCCGTTCCCGTATGCGTTCGTTACGAGACCCGGAGGCCTTAAAGGGCTGTACCCCCCTAAAGTCGCCCCCCTCTGCCCCGGCTGGTACCTGAAATCCGATGACTCAATCCCTTCCTCAGTTGGCGGGAAAGGCTCAATTACAACAATCTGTGGATGGGCCCTTATGAAACCCAATGCCCTTCGAGTGACTGACCACGCCGTGGTGTGTGTGTGGTTGGGGGGACACTTGTAAACACGTCTTTCTCTCTCCCGCTGCTGCCGTTGTAGGGAGAGACGGCTACTACTCAACTCCGGTTGCGCAACTGGTAATCCTGTTATGCGCCCGGCAGAAGAGATCCTCCATCTCGGCGACAGCCCCCTTCTTCCCTCTTAATTATACATGATTTTTTGGCTAATTTAGTCGTTCCCTGGAGAGGAAAAGGGTTTGAAATAGTCCATGTCCTCCTCCTATCATATGATCATCTGATGCATGTGACTCCCCCTGTCTTCCTAATTATACCTGTCTGCCTCTTGCTCTTCGTTGTATCAGGTGCCCAGTTCATTTATAGAAATCCTGAACTACGGTATACAGGTCTCAAAGCGATTCCTATTTTGTAAATTCGCGTCAGGACCCAGTAACGAACCCAGAAGAGGAGGATGCGCGCTCCATTCGGAACGGTTCCTCCTTCCCGTTTATTACTTTTGCCACCGCTTCCATTCATCCCTTTTACAACATCGTTAGCCCGAGGTGAGGAGCTCTCCCTATTGAGAGCCCCCGTTCTTCGGGAACCCCTCCACAATCCCCGAATATCCCCCCTCTGCCATCCTTCCTTCCGATGAAGTAAGCCCTAATCGCGGCCCTCCTTCCATAGCCGAGAGTTCTCTCGCCTCTCCCAGCCACTTGCCCACAGGGAATAGCCCATAATCGCCATCGTCTCCGAAACATTATTTGTGACTTTTGCTACCCCCACTTCTTCATCTTCAAATGATCGAGGGAGACGAGGGAAGGGGTTCGGGATTGTGCCCATTCCCACAACCTTTTCCTCTTTCTCTCCTCTCGCTCTTGACTCATCACACGCCACTATCACATAAAAGCCGCCCCAGTAGGGGAAGAAACCATCCTGTTCGCGAGAGGGAGAACATGCCGTGATCCCAGCCCCTGCAACATTTCCTTTCAAAGGAAACACAGCCAGCTGGGGCCAATATTTGGCTGTGAAACTGATTTCTTTTCTGTTTTTTGTTTTTTCTGATTTCTTTTCTGTTTCATGACTATTTTGGGTCCCGGGGCCCGGCTCCTCTGGCGATTCTATACCCCCAGAATCTTTTTTCCTAGTGCGGGAGTCGAACCCACGACATTTTACTATGGGGGCGCGCTACAATGCATTGCGCTATTTGGTACGGTGCCATCTCGGCCGACGGCCGGCACAAGCCCAGTATCCGCGCCACGCGAGCCTCTCGGCCCCACGGCCCCACCCAAAACCGCTCCCACATCAATTTTCACCGTCCATTTTCCATTCCATCAACCTCCCGGCCCCCCGTTATCGTTTTTCTCTGCCCTCATTAGCATATCCACGTCAATTGATGCCTCCTGTCTCCGTCTCCGGGGTAGTTGACCACCCCAGAGAGGGCAGGTGGCAACTGGGTACACCACTTCCGTTGGTCGTTTATCTTTTTCAACCTGTGCCGTTTTTCATTTCTCCTTTCCTGTACCTAACGATCTGTGATATTAAAGGTTTTCGGAAGTTGTGGGGCGGCCGGGGGAGGAGGAAATAGGAGGCGGGTTCCACTTTGGCGGGGGCCACTATTCTTCTGTACATGTACTGGAGAACCTGACCCATTTAATATCTTCTTTTTCCCGTCAGGATCTGGCCAAGACAGGGTATTACCGTAAGAAACGCGAAGCCGCCATCAGTTAGTCTCTATCTTCCCTGCTGCGATCATGTGGCTCATCATCTTGTTCCATGTGATGCTGATGGTGGCTGCCTTTGTTCTTCTTGCTATGTCTTGGATCATTTTTGAAGAAGTCGAGGCCCTGACAAAGTGTATCCGTCAGCCGAAAGTCGTCTGCCAGCAAGCCAATGAACTTCTGCCCTGCATGGTTGGCCTTCACTGGTCCGTGACCATCGTCTGCCTCATCGCCGGTCATCCCTACCTGGCTCTCTACAATCTGCCCCTCGGCCTGCTCTACATCTTCCAATACAGGCAGCGGGTTCCCGACTCCGGCTACGGCTATCTCAATCCCATCAGATTCTATTCTCAAAAATATCTCAACGGACTTCAACACGTCTACCTCATCCTGTGCTTCTTTTATTTATTTTCCTTGCTAGTCTACTTTGTGAACATGGTGATGGACTTAATAAATGCCCCGTAGCTGTTCATTCCTGTCCATTTTTTTCATTTCCAACATTTTTTGTTGTATATTTGTTCATCTGCCGCTCCTGACTGCCTTTTCGTGGGTTTCAACATTTTCCATGACTTCAAACTGTCTAATTATGGCTCTTCTACCCATTTTTGATCTCTTTCCTGGTTATTTACTGCTCTGGGACAGCAAACTGTCTAACTGTGGCTCCAAACCTCTATTTTCCGTTTACAGTTCCCTCTTCTTCACGATACCCTTTCATTTTTCTCCTTCTACTGCTAATTATCCTATTTTTGGGTACAAAATGCTTCGCCGCGATTTGAAACAGTTTTACCGCCATTTGGAACTTTCCAGTGGCTTGAAACTGTCGAACTGTGGCTCTCTGCCTTTTTTCCCTTACCTACTCCTTTGCTTACAATATATTTCCCCCTTTACCCTGCTCCTCTGCCCATTATAGTTCCCTCCTCATCCAAAGAAATCTCCCATTCTCTCTCCTTCTCCTCCAGCCAATTACTCATTTTGTACTCGTACTACTACTAGTCTCTCCCATTCTCTCCAGCCGCTCACTTGCTTATATAATAACCAGATCTGCTGCCAATTTTAACGCCTGGAGGGAAGAATGGAGATGCCCACTAATTGCAACCGCAAAGTCACTTCTTCCTCCCGTCGCCTGCCCGGGGATAATTAACCTCGAGAGTGAGAGTAGCGACCCATTGTGTTTCGACTCTTTTCCGTTAGAGGTCTCCTCCATTTTTCCACCACCCCCTTTCCACTGTTCCCCCTTGCCCGATTGCCTATTAATGTCTCATCGTCCGTCCCCCCTCCTCTCCCGCTGTGTCAGTCTCTCCATCCCGTGTTGCATAGGATTTATAGCCGTTTTCACCTCCGTCCTTCATCCATCACCCCCCTCCTCGGGTCCCGGGGAGTTTCTACAGTAAGAACAGTACATTTTAACCTGTACCAGTTAAGAAAACTAGAGACTGGAGGAGAAAGAGGAGGCGAATACGAATTTATGGACCGAAATGGCGCCTTGAGGTCTTTTTTACTTGACCGCCGTAGTTCCATTAGCCGTGTCAGAGTCGGGCGGCTGGACACAACCAGGGCCTCTGCGGCGGCGGCGACGAAAAGTTTTGTGTGAATGGAGTAGCCGTTCCACTACTTTTCGGTGACACTTTCTCCCACTGTCTTTTCTCTTTTCATTTTCGCACCTAGCACTCTTCCCGCTGCCTCCTCTCCATCATCTTCTCCCCCGTCCCCACCAGACGGCCCGTAATTTTTATGGCCGATTCTAAAAACAGGTCCTTCCCCCTCAAATGTCTCCATGTTTCATAAAATACGAATTCCTTGTCGGGAACGGGAGAGACGCTGATTGTAAATAATCGACGCTGTTTCCCTTCTATTGTTGGGGGTCAGTCGTCAAAAAAAGGTCTATTCTCTTCCAATTTCTGACCAACTCCCCCCAAACACCTTTCAAAAACTGTTATCCTCCACACTTTTTGCCAAGTTTTCCAGTCTTTCTTTTCTTTGATTTTTATCTTCTATCCGATTGAACCAACAGTTTCAGGTCCCTCCACGGCCGGTAGCCTCTCTCCATCGCGGCCGTCATCAACATCCCTTCCTTATCCAGGTGAGTAAGCCCAAAAACCCTGCTCTACAGTTCCAAGGGGGCCTGGATTCCATTTTTGAGATCGGGGCGGGACACAAGGGGCCACCTGGCCTCCTGCGAGCATTCCCAGTCTCTAATGAGGGGGATCTCTCCTTCCTCTACAATTTCGGGAAGTCCTAGAAGCCATTTGGGGGCGAGGAAGGGGCCAGGGTATCCAGAGGGATCTTAGGTACCAGTTCCCTTCAGAGATATGGCTACAGGATATTTTTGTGTTGCGTGTAAAGTAAACAAAAATTAAAAAGAAGCTATAGCTGTTTGAAACCTGTTCGTATCATCTCGCTCGCCATCTGATGGCTGTTTACCCGAACAATAGGTACTTTTCGTGGGGGGCTTTCAGTTGCCATTTCCCTGTTTCTCTGGTCTCCTATAGTCAGAAAAAGTCTCGAAGAAAGTCGTGTTCCCCTAACCAGAACCAGATATTCTCCCTCTTCTCCTGATTAACAACCATTTTCCTCTTAAAGAAACCAACTTTTTCGAGTAGTCTAATCGCGGCAGCGAAGCTCTCATTAGAGACGGTATCCGCCTCCTCCCCCTCCTCCACTCCCTGTCCCCTCTCATTCGTTCTAGTTCCACTGCCGTCTGACCCCGGTTTGACACTTATCTCGAAGGCTGAACTGTACTTTACGCACTGCAGCTGATGCGGAAAGGGGCAGCAACGAGAGAAGGACTGGTTCAGATAGTTTTGCACGGAAGCCAAGGCCACCACGAAGCTCAAGGGGTTACTGAACCGTGCTTTTCTACCATCTTCCCCTTTTGGCGGTTCCAGTCCGTTCCCCTCGAGACCATCAGCTGTCTAACTGTGGCTCTTCCATTCCCCCTACCCTGGAGACGAAAAGCTGTGTGTGACCCCTCCTCGCGCACTTCTCCTCCTTCCTTACACTTTCTGCTGCCCATTAGGACCAAACAGCTGCTTACACCTAGGGCACACTGGTCTTTTTTACCAGGAGGAGCTGTGAAAGAAAGTGCTACAATTAGACAGGCGGCCTTCCTCCTCGCCGGTAGAACTCATTATCGCTGATGGCTCGGACAAAGGGAATCCATTGGAACGGGCGGTAGATGGGTTTGGACAAGGACAGGAGGCTAATCGTTGCCATCTCTCTCTCTCTGTCTGTTTTACGAGGAAAGGCAATCAACCGCGTGGGAAGGAAGCCGAAAACAGTCGCTACTCTCTCTCTCTTCCCTTTACTACCAGCTGATATCATATCAATCGACTTCCCCGTTCTGTTGCCTTCTCTCCCCTGCCCTAGCTAACGAAAGAGGGGAGTTGAGTCAAGGGGCCGGTGACTCACTGGACCCTGAGGAAAAGGAAAACACAAACACATCATTTACATATATTTCTTGCTGGTCACGCCATGACCTCTCTGAAAAACAAGAATTAAGAAAGCCAGCTGGTACGTGTCTTCAGCTAAAAACTGACAAGAGTTGTGATTGATCGGGCACGGCGATCAGATGTCCGGCAGACGCGGAACTGGTTGCTAATATGTTGACCTTTGAGTCAAAGGTGGCAGCTAGGGCCTTCTACTCTTTCCCCTACCTGTCGGCTTCCCGCTTCTGCCCCCGTATAATCTCGGCAGCTGCTTGTCCTCCTTGTGTTCCAACCCGTCACTAATCCTCTTTTTTCCCTCTTCCCGATATTTCTCGGGATCTGGCCCCTCATTGCACTTCAGCTGAGTCATACCAGTTGCAAAATCCTCCTCCCTCGTCTGCAGACAGCTTTTTGCCCCTTTCTGCAGCCAGTCGAACAGCAATGATCGCTTAATTTGTGGCGGCGATTTTGTTGTCTGTTTTCCCGTTTTCCGTTCCTTCCAAAATCGACCTTTTTCCAGAAAACAACCGGGGTCAATGTTGTTTATCGGAGGTAATTTTCCTAGTTGTTTTCGCCCGGGCTCCTTTCTCGCTTTCGTAGGAGAAATATGGATAAAGAAACTGTTTATCTATCTCGCCACAATCGATTTATTCCTTTTCCTCCCGCTTTCTTTTTGAAAATACAGGGGCCAAATTTCATAAAAATTTGAAAAAGGGCTTCTAGACTTCTTCAGGGGCCCACAGATTCCCATTTTTGTAGCAAAAACGATCTCCATTGACCAAATCCCAGTATAAATCCCTGATACACCTTCTTCTAGGGTTCTGGGTCGCCAAGAGCTCTCCCATTAGTCTACTGAAGATTTACTGTGGAAAGCGGGTGGGGGTGTTCTTTTCCAAAAATAAGGGTGCCGTACCAAGGTCCAAAAATCTTCCGCGCGGGACCTTTTGAGCAAAAGTGGTTGGAATTTTCAATTTCGTCCGAGTTTTCTCCACCGTTTCCCAAAATGACCCGAAGCACGGATCCAAAAATGTTCTAGAGCGTCTGGAAAGAGAGAGGAGTGGGTTTTTATATTCGATCTGAACAAAGCTTTTTCCCATGGATAATGTCTTTTTTCCCTCGTCCTATTCTCCCCACCCTGTATCGAATCGAATCTAATCGCAGCAGCCCGATGTCCTTTTCCCAGCTCCGCTAGACGAGAAAGAAACGGAGCCTCCTCCATTCAAATATATCCCCTTCCGTCCCCCCTCTGGTTATCAATACCATGGCTCTTTTAAGGCGCCGCTGTGTCTGTTTCTGACCCCGTCCTCCTCTCCTATCTCACTTCCTGTGTTCCCCTCTGTTTGCCTTCGTTCCTTGTTTTTGGGCTAGGTATAATTGAGTCATTTCTCTTCTCTCCTGCCTCATGGAGACAGCGAAATTTGTGTGAGAGGCAGTGGCTGAATAAGCTTTGTTTTGTCTGGCCATGGGGCACAGATTCGTCATTTTTTTCTCTCTTTCCTTTGATAAAATTGGATTCTGAGAGTACAAACGGGCGAATCATAAGCAGCAGAACCAGAGATTGCTCCCCATCTTTTCCCTGAATCCTGGGGTCAAAATCCATTTGATGGAAGGACAAGATAATCACCTAATGGATGTTACACACCGCTCTTGATAGCCCATCACGATCTTTTCGTTATTTTTGAGAGCCGTAACTTGATAGAAAGGGCTACAGTAATTTAAACTTCAAAACAAGGTCCTAAAGCTACGTTTCGCCACGAAAAATCCTGGGGATCGTATTCCGGCGCTCTTCGAGGTCCTGGGCAACTTCTTGTATCCCCTACAGTCTGTATACTGTATTCTAAGGAAGCTTATAGTCCGCTCCAGCCTGAGGTTCCTTCGCTTCGGGACCATTTGGTAATTTAACCCATTTTCCGTTAAAGAGCCCCTAATATTCAAGTTCGAACCTAAAATCCCTTTCCCTGGGGTCGAAAGCGGCCTACAGTAGGCTTTAGAGGGCGCCTTCAAAGTCTAGAATCCTTGTCAGAGGTCCCGAAGCGAATAGAAGACTTTAATTGGGAAAACAAACAGTTTAGCAGTCGCTTGAGGTCCAAAATTCAAATCCCCGGGATCCCTACAGTTTTTAAAGGACCGAATGCCTCGAGGATCTAACACCCCCAGTCCCCTATCCCTAATCAGCTGGGGCCGAGCTCCCGCCCCGGTTCTGTTCCTTTTGTCCACACGTGGTCGGGAGAGACAGAGGACTTCCTCCTCCCTCCTCCCTCCCCTGCCCCGACTGACCAAGTGTCAACTGCGGTCATTCTGTTCTTTTTCCTCTCCAATCTGGACACTCTCTCGCCGTTTTGGCGCTTCCACCGGGTTGGGGGTTGCCAGCCAGAGCCCCGCCTCTTTCTCTCTCTCCTTCGCACAGTTCTTCTCCGGGGCTGCCCCCTTTTGCCAATAAATACACAGACACAGAGAGAGAGAGAAAGACAATTCGATCAATCTCCTCCCCCTCCGATACTTGTTACTTTCTTGATTAGCCATGGTCCACATTGATTGATGACCCCTGCCAGTCTCAGAGCTCCGAGTCATAAAATCACCCTCCTTTAGTCACCCTCTCGCGTCTAATCTCGATATTTTTCAGGCTATTGATGGCTGACAGGACAAGCTGCTAGTATCAGATGGATATATTTTTATTACTTTTCTCGACGCTAGTTTTTATTCTGCCGCCGACAACCGGCAACCATCTCAACCGACGGCCGAAGCAGACCGTCAATGCAGGTGGGCCCGTCCTTTTATTCTTTCCATTTTTGAAAAGCCGCCATACAATTTCCTTTTTAAAGGAGGATCCTTTCCTTTTTTTCTCATTTAACTCCAGAAAAACAATCCCATTTCGCTTTGTTTTCCTCTTCCAGTTCGGGAATTTGGGTTTATTTTGCTCCCGGCACCCGTAAAACCTCGGCAGAATTATTTCCTTCCTTGTTTTTCCCCTGCCGAGGTCGTACAGGTGCGAAATTAGCTCTCAAGTTGTTGAACTCGTAGTTTTGACCCAATTTTGGGCCCGACCACTGTCCGCCTCCCTTATTTGACTGAAAATGTGCCCCGTTTTCAAGAAATTTAGAGATTTTCTAAAGAAAGAAACCGTAAAGTAGCCTCTCTCCCTGCCCACCGGGTGCTCTACTCCTCCCCCAGCCCTCTTCGTCACCATCTCCCCACTCTCCTGCCCGTGGTTTCTATTTTTGACCTGACTCATTTTTCGAACACGGCAGGGGTCAGAGCCAAGTGTTTCTTTTGTCTTTGGCGCCAAAAACAATTCGTCCCTAGACGGTATCAGGACGCGAGGAGGATAACATGACCCCGGGTTATAGCAGCCGAATGAGGTTATGATTAGAGAGAGAGAGAGGGGGAAGAGTTGGGTCAGGGGTCAGATCGTTTGATTTAAACCATAACCTTGTAGTTGGCGAGGGAAAGAGACAAGATTTTTTGTCTAGATAAGGGAAAAAACTCGTAGACGATGGAAAACCGAAAGTGCCCTCCTAGGTCCCCCTAAATCTCCCTCAAGTAGACTCGTTCCTCCTCCTGCCCCAATCGGAACGGTATACCTTTTTTTGGCACGTCTTCAGCCCTGCCAATTAGCGTGACCACTCGTGCCCGTAATCGTTGCCGGTCTTCTCTTCTCTCCATGGCCGCCGTCCGTCCGTTACACACCGGTGGCCTCCCCTGGCCGAATACATTGTGTGTGTGTGTGTCGGCTGCCAGGTCCCCCCTCTCCTAAACATTACACACCCGGGTTAATCCAAAGGACGAAGGAACACCATTAACGATAAGCAACTGGTTGATCTGTCTGGCTGTCTTAAGTGACCCCTAGAGCCGGCGGGCCCCCCAGCTATCTCCAACCCAAATCATTGTGTATCGCGTGGTAGAATCGGCTTGTATCGCGGTTCGGAATCTATCTCGGCCGCGGTGTTCCCTCAGATGCGAACAAGTGTGGACAAGAATACCCCCAGAGGGATCGGCCCCCTGCCCCATAAGTATGTAAATGGGGGCTAATCAGGAGTCTCCCTCTACTCCCCCAATGGGAGACAATTTTTGACAGATTACGGCAACGAACGGAAGGGAAAAAGCCCCCCTCTTTTAACACCATTTTCCTTGAGGAGAAGTGGTACTTATTTCGGGTTGAAATGGCCGTCCCCCAACTTTTAGCCCCCGACCGGTTCCTCTCTTCCCTCTCCTGCTCATTAGGCTCCTTTTCGGTAGCTGGGGGATTGGATAAATGATCCCCTCCATTTCCGGAGGTGGCAGTCGGCTTCATCTAAAACGATACGTGACGCAACGGGTCATCATCACCCGATTGTGTCAGGGGGCCGAGAGGGAGGAAGGAACGGGCATCTGGTGCTGATGACGGGAGAGGGGGAACGCTGTAAATCTATCTGTTGAGCTATTAGACCAACAATAAAAAAGGAGAGGAGATAGAAGAGTGCTGGGGGCCAGCACGGGGAGATTTTCCCACTCCTTATGACCCACAGTTCCCACAATTTGGAGCAGCTCTCAAGTGTTTTCCCCCCGCCCTCTTCAGCCCACAGGTAATAATTATTAGAAGGGAGGAGCCCCCTCTCGACTAATCCCAATGGGATGACCCCCAGGAGGTGACAAAAGACGGTAGGGCCCCCTTCTCGTCGTCGGCAGTCTTTTGTCCCGGGGAGGTAGGGGAGAAGAGGCAGAGTCACCGAGGGGCGACCCTGAGGCGAACAGCGGGAAGTCTAACCATCTGGGAGCGGATAGATGGGGAGCTGGTTGTGACTGTGGCAGACAGTATGGTCACTCACAGTGGGGAGCCCCGAATGGGAGGTAAAAAACGAGACCTAGATCTGATTTTAATGAGATGGGAATGGGAGAAGGCAGGCCTCAATTTTCACCTAGACTCAAGGGGTCCCAAAGCGATTGTAGCCAAGAGTAAGACATTCGTTCCGGGATCCAGTTGACTCCCTGCCCAGTCGCCGTTAAAAAGCACTGCCCTCTGTCCACCCTGGCTGTTGAAAGTTTATGATCGGTAGGGATGGACGGCGGCATGTAATTTGTCAAATGGACTTCGGATATAAATCCCCTTTCTTCTGGGCTCTCTCCCATCGTCTGTCCACTAGCAACTGGCCCCTCTCCCCCTGTTGTAATCACTAAGCTACAAGACCCATTTGAACGGGCATCAATCAATAGCTAGGAGTCTCTCCTCCCCCTTTCTGGCTGATTGCCAAAAATGAAGTCCTCCTTTCCCAGAAAAGCAATGGGGCGAAAAGTGAAAGAGAACAGGAGAGGGGAGAGAATCATCCCCCGTTAAGTGCCCTATTGCGGGAAGTGTGTCGAAGGCGACGCGCGGAACGGTAAGGTAATGGAAGGAGGACCTTGGTTTACCCATTTGTAAACACTCACGCCACACTGGGACCCGTGTGTCTGTCTATTGTGAGAAGGAAATGAGGGGGGTCAGAGTGCCGTCTGTTGCGTAACAGGTTGACGGAAGTGGTCGAGGGCACGCAGGGGGAAACATCCCCCTAAAACATCCCAAATCCTAACCTTTACCCTCCTCCCCGTAGCCAGGGGCAGGCAGTACTTTTCCCTGCCTATGTGAATCAACTGACCCTCCCCTTTGATTTGACCGTCGGCCACCGGCTAAAAAACGGCCTTTGGTACTGAGCCGCCGGCAGAAAAAGATCATAGGGACGACGAGGGGGATTTTGGAGAGTTTACGCTGATTTGGACACGGGGGACTTTTTTGCAGCGACCCCCTCATAAACCTAGAAGTTTTACACAGTCAGAGGGAGGCTCTTTTTACTGGCAGCAATTAGCCGGGGGAACTATTGGGAGGGGGCAAAAAATACTGGGTTCTCTCCTCATTCTAGTACTAAAAGGGCTTTTATCCACCCCGGTTGAAACAATTTCACTTTGCTTAAACGGAATAGCGTGACTGAAAGCTCGTGTGAATTCATAAGCGACCTCGTTGATAGGTGGAGAAGATCACGAAAGTGTATAGCTTCAAGATTTCCCGAAACTTTGGGGTTCAATGGACTAAATCCTTATTTTTCAGTCGGATTGGGACATCGTTTCGGTGGAGAAGGAACACACCCGGCGGATGAGAGCGACCACTTCAAGTTGCTGGCATCTGATGGGGATTCACTTCTAGTTGGAGCCAGGTGAGGATTTTGGGCTTTTTGGAGTCCTGAAACGATGGTAGCCCCCCTTTGGATGACCTCTATACGGCCAGTTTTGATTGCCAAAAACACGGTGTTCCCCTGCCTAATCCAATTAAAAGGCCGAGGGGAAAGAGGGGTCATGTTGACATATCATTTCCTTTATTGGAATCCATCTCCTCCCCGGCCGGACCGGGCCGACCTGTAAAAGGACAGGACAGCTGTTACTTATGCTAATCTTGGTGCCATCCACCCCCATAAGAGGTGGAGGGGGCCCATCAATATGGAGAATTCACACATCTGGCCACATCGTTTATGTTATTAAAGAGGCGGCGGGGAGAATCCTTACAGTACCTGCCTGCCTGCCCCACCCGAGAATTAGTAGGATTTGCCAATGGGTCAGTGACCGTGCGCACTGCAAATTGGAGGGAGGCCGGGAGGAGAGGGAGGAGAGGAGATAATTAGAGGGAGGGGGCATCATCTACAGACTATGTGTGTGTGCCGGACTGTAGAAGGTCATTTCAGGAATGCCGTTTACAATCTATCCCTCAGCACTCTCGGAGTCCATCATGTGAGTTTTAGGGGTTGGAGAGGGATTGCGGGAGAGACACAGTTAGACAGCCACCTTCAAAACATACTGAAAAACGACCCCAGTTAGACATGAGGGGAGCAGAGAGCGGCTACAGTTAAACAGCCAACCTTTTATTTTTGTATTCAAAGGCCACAATTAGACAGCGGGATCTAAAAACTACAGAATAGAGCCACAGTTAGACAGCCGCCTAATTCTGTTTGCTCTGGAATCACTTCCCACGACTACGTCGTCTTCTCGGCTCGCCCTCCCCTCGCTCTCTCTGTTTATATACAGCTAAATCCTCTGCTCATAAATGGTGCCTTGAGTAAGCCAATAAACAAACGGAACGCCTGTTGAGAAAGTAAACTGACAATGGATTGGCTTGGTTTTTAGAAGATCGACTGGCACGCTCCTGCTGATGTGATAGAAGAGTGTCTGATGAAGGGGAAGAGTAAAAGCGACTGCCAGAATTATATTCGGGTCCTGGCACGGCAGGCTAGTGGCCGGTGCCTGATCTGTGGAACCCATGCATTTGCTCCGAAATGTCGGGAATACATGTACGATGGAGCGGAGCTTAGGAATAGGCGACAGTTCGACGGAGTGGTCAGTTTTCCCTTCAGGACCCTATAAAACGGTTAATTCTAGGGAATCTCCCCCTATGACCCGAGAGACAACTCGACGGCCTTGTTCATCCCCGAAGTTAATGAAATCTACACCGGGACAGTGTCCGACTTCGTGGGAAATGACCCCCTAATCTATCGGAAGAAGATCGACAGTGAAAAAGATGTCGGCCTCAGGACGAGTCGCAGCGATGCCCGCGTCCTCGACGGTAGGGAACCGCTCTTTCTTTTTTCCAATAAATCCATTCAGGACCCAATTTTGTCGGGACCTTTGCCTTTAAGGAGCATGTCTACTTCTTCTACAGGGAATGGGCCTCGGAGGCGTTGGATAATAACGAAGAACGGACGGTAGGTGGATGAGAAGAGTGATAATTATGGCACATCTGACGCTCTCAGGACAATCTGCGCCAAAATCTCCTTTCTCCTCGATCCTAACAGAATTAGCACAACAAATTGGGCACTTTTGTAGATTGGATATGAGATAACTAATGAAGTGGATTGGGGAGAGACTGGGAAGGTCGGGGGACCTTCATTATCCTGCACCCGTAGAATCTCGGCAGCGGAAGGAGAGATAATTGGGGGGCACACGAATAAAGGTGATTCGGCTGCCGAGACTTTACGGGTGCAGCCGCGCCCCAAAGCTAACCCTCCTAGGGTGGGTTTAGCCCCGGAAAATGAGATCCACCTACTGTAATCCAATTTCTACCCAGAATACCGTACTTTAATTATAACATTTCCAGGTCTATGCCCGGGTCGCCAGAGTCTGTAGAAATGACCGAGGAGGAGCCCGCCCGGCCAACGAGCGCTGGACCTCGTTCATCAAGGCCCGACTAAACTGCTCCGTCTCTACAGTTACCCCCTTCTATTTCAACGAATTGAGTAAGATTTTCTTCCATTCAAGAGTCTAATTTCCCCGTTTAGAATCCGTTTCGGAGCCAATTCCCTCAGGAGGTGACCACATAATCTATGCGGTCTTCGCCACCCCGGATACTGTCCTCCGGATGAGCGCCGTCTGCTCCTTCTCGATGAAGAAAATCCGCGAAGAATTCGACTACGGCACCTTCAAGCATCAGAGGAGTTCCAGCTCGATTTGGGAGCCCTACCCGCGAAATGAGATCCCCAAGCCGAGGCCAGGCAGCTGTGTACCGGATTCGACCAAGCTCCCGGAGGCTACGGTCACCTTCGCCACGAGGAATCCTCTCCTTCACCGGGCTGTTGAATCCCTCGGCCCGCCGCTGCTCATCGAGGGGGCAGATCGGCCGGATCTCACCCAGATAGCCGTCCTCCCCGCCGTGGAAGCCGTCAGCGGGATGAAGTTCGACATCATCTTTCTCGGAACGTCAGACGGCCGCGTGCTGAAGTTGATCGACACCGGGGGAAACACCACCGTCATTGAGGCGACTCAAGTCTTCTCCAGGGCAAATCCGGTGGTATGTTATCGCTTCAAGACTCATTAAATCAAAAAATTTAGGTAAACCTCCTCACAACGAGAACCCAAGTAGTGGTAGTGTCTCCGGATGAGATTGCCTCCATCTCCGTGGAACGATGCGAGCAGCAGAGCAGCTGTGGACGGTGTGTCGCGCTGCAGGACCCTCACTGCGCCTGGGACCTGTCTTCGGCTCGTTGTGTCCATCGCGACAACTGGAAAGGAGGCAACTTCATCCAGAATGTGGTCTTCGGCCAGTCGGAACAGTGTCCGGAAGGGGTCACCGTCCAGGACGACTTCTTTGAGGCAGACGACGGGCTGGTACTGGATAGGAGCACGACGAAAATCAGTGGAACAATCACGATGGGTAATCTGATCATTTCCTGCTTTGTAACGGCTCTTATTGCTCTCCTACTCGGAGGATTTGTAAGTTTTTCAGCAGTAAAGTTTTATTATATGAATAATTTTAGGTAGGACACCAGATCGGGCGATCGCGAGCCCTGGCGGAGCAGCACCACTCGGCTTCGTCGACCAGCGGCTCGGACTATGATTCTTATGGAAGGGCGCGACTGACCAGGCATGATTCGCTGACAACAGCGGCTAAAATAGAACACGTCTATGGGGGACCGCCGAAGGCTGTGAGTTGTCTATTCTATAATTCAAATAACTCCTTTCCTCGGGTTCAGAGCATGGATGCGACCTCCCTCGTGATGTCAATGCCTCCAATCATGTCGGTCAGCACCCACGGCAGCGGGATCAACACCCCGTCGAGGGATAAGAATGCCATTATGACGTCGTTGAACCAGAATACCCTGCCGAGAGATTACAAAGTCAAGAAAGTCTATCTCTAGTCCGTCCCCCTTGCCCCTCGCCTCCATCTTGCCGTCCCCCGTCCTTCTCCACTCATTCCGGTGCCAAGTTTCCTCGGAAACGCCCTTCCCCCTTAAAATTACGAGTATTTTCTGTATAATGTCACTTGAATGGAGTACAAAACGAACTCCGGTGTGATATCACCTCCCAGATCTCAAGGAGTCCTCCCACTTTTCTGTTCTGTTCGCCACCCCCTCTTATTGTTTCTCACAATCAGGTCTATCAAACAAAGAGATATATCTATATCGAACAAATGTATATAGTCTTTTCATAAACATTCTGAGATGTTGTATCTAGTTTTTGAATATTTTGGGGCAATATAAAGACTTCCAGGGAAGTGGAAGGTAGAGGCGCCGGTCACTCTTCGCCTGTCGCGCTCTTCTGACTGGCTTTGGCCCATTTTTCCGGGTATTTATGACGCCACCTAATAAATCCTTGAAGCATTTCTTGTTTGGGATGTTTTATTGAGTACATTCATCACGGTCGGCAGCTGTAGTCTCGCGTTTTCGGCTCCCTACCGTCGCGCATGTCATATGTTTTGGCTACGTCCTTCCGCCGTGAATATTAGTCGCCTCCTGTTCAATTGCTCAAATTGACACATTGGTGTTAATTATGTAACTCTTCACGATTCCATTGAGCATCTGTATTTTACCCAATTCTTTTTCTTTGCATTTTTCCTTTCCCCAATCCTCAACAAGAAAATTCACTTTTACTTTTCGTAAATCTTCCAGGAACATGTATTTTAAACATTTAATACAATTGGCTACCCTCTTTTTGGTTGCGGAGAGTCTAGAAGAAGATGAAGTAGAATATATTAGGTGTACTCTCGGCGCATTATACTACAAAAATAAGGTTACACTTCCTGATAGTGTTTGTTTCTTGCTATTAATTGAATATCTATTGTCTTTAGCAACACGAGTCAACCTCCTGTGAATTTTCGTTCCACTTTCAAGAAACTGAGGAAGGTCAGTGCAAACCAGTCGCCCTAAAAGTCGATGTACAAAAAGCGTCCGTTATGAGCAACTGCGAACTCATGGAGAAAAAACTCATTTGCATTTGCAACGATTCCCACAATTGCAATTCTAATCTTTCAGCAATTTACGTGAGTCTCTAAACTCTTACTCTATGATTCTAATTTGATTGTAGAGCATATGGGCGGGAGTAGCGGAGAGAGAAAAAGTGGCCGAGTGTGCTCTTGGTTGGTTAAAAGAAACTTATGACTTTCGTAAGTGGCTCGATAAAAAGCTAATATGGCCATTTTTCAGCTCCCGCTCCAATCACAACCGAATCTCCGACCACCCTTCCGTCCTCTCCGTCTTCGAGGTAGTTTACCTATTATTCCATACTGAATGATCACTTTTTTCAGAAATAACAATAGAAAATTGCTGCTTCTTATCGGATCACTTGTTATATTCTTGGTTCTGCTAGTTTTGGGTGTTCTGGCTACGATTTATCGAAAACTCATTTGGCGCCATATTATTCGGCTATACAGGGTTATCAAAGCGCATCTTTTATAATTTTTATGACAAAATTCTCTCGGAAATGCGTTTCTATTTTTCGAAGTACTCTTCCTACAATAAATTCATCAAAGTTCTCCTCCCATTCATTCTTCCACTCCAGTCCGCATTCGATGAAAATGACGGCCATCTTGAGACCGATTCGACCAGAATTGAATCACAGTCCTAGTGCGCAAAAAGGATACAAAGCGAACTACAAATTTTGTATCATAGATATCTGCCGCTTGTGGTGATTCCCAAAAAAGCATGGAGCCAGACGGGACAGATAACATAAGACTAGGGGCTGGCGAGTCAACTCTAACAGAACCGGCCGCAAAAGTTAAAACGGAATGGAAATTTAGGACGGGTTTTAACTTCCTTAAAAGAGTAGAACTACCTTGAAGCCTTTTCTGCTACCTTTTCTGCTCAAATGTGGTTGTTTCTGATTGTCCTGCTTATTTCTCTCGACGAAGCAGCCGTCCTCGCCAAGATAAACTGTGCCTCGGGTACACTCTACAAAGAAGGAGAAGCTAGAGATGATGCCGCCACGGTCGGTTTTCTCCTTTCATCTGATACGCCAATTTCCAGGTTGAATCGATAGGTGTCTGCAGCTTTAGTATCTCCAGTAAAACAATACCCTGCAACATAACAACTGCCGAGATTACGGTAGACGTAGTGTCTTCCAAACCCAGGCCCATCTGCAACATAAGCACTTCCGAGATTAATTGCTACTGTGCCGAAGATTTGTGCAACAAGAACCCGGAGACCATATACGTGAGTTAAATACAGTAATTTAACCATTTATTTTCATTACAGAAACTGTTATCCAATACGGACTGGTCGGGCGACACCGACGGCGAGGCCCTTGCCCATTGTGGTCTTGAAGTGATCAAGGAAAAATATGGATACCGTACGCTGAATAATTTAAAGTGGATGGCTCTTAATTTCAGCTCGGACAATAACAGAGACCATCTCGACAACGACAGCCACCCCCGACGATCCTGATACTGATCCTGATCCTCCTTCACCTTCCAAAGAACAACCGCGTAGTGATGGAAGCAACAGTGTCGGGTGAGGCTTTCCACTTTCAGAAAGGTTAATAGGCGGCTTTTTTGCCCATTTCCCCCTAAAAATCGTTTGAAATTCCCATTTTGGTCGGAAAAAATGGAGCGCAGTTGGTTTGAGCAGTTTTTTCCGACCAAAATGGGAATTTGCCGCCTATTAACCTTTCTGAAAGTGGAAAGCCTCACCCGACACTGTTCAGTTTAAAAAGGCTTACTTCAATTAAAAGCAGTTCTCTTTCCAGGGTGGATGATAGCAAAAGGCCGGAAGAGTGTAGCTATGACGGGACGGTAGAGAGCAGTACGCTAGACGCGATTGCCGGTGTGCTGGGCACTTTGATCAGCCTGTTGCTGCTCGTCATCTCCTGGTTCATCTGGAGATTCTACCGGATTAGGAAGAGGATCAAGGAGCTCGACATCCAACTGCTCTACATGTACCAGCGCCAGGATAAGATCCGGAACGAGCTCTACACTCGCAGGGACGCCTTCACCAAGCGCATTAAAGCCGCAATGCAGGACAGCAGCTCGTCGGCAGCAACTATGAGCAGGAATAAAAAATAAGCACAATATCGAAGTAGAGAGTGCTTCAATAAACAAGTTCGCTTGATTTCCGCTGGTCTTTTTCTCGATTCCCCCCTTCGTTATGACGTATTTTCATCGAAATCTCATCGGTACACAATCTTCATAATGAATAACAGAAGGGAGACGTTCTTCCCCTATAAATAATAGGACTTCCCCCTGTTTGTTTACATGTAGAGAGAGGGGAAAAGTGATGCGACGTCGCACGTGAAATGGTGAAAGGGGCCGGCCGTATCTCTGTTTACAGGAGGGCAGGGGGAGAAATTCTGAACAGACATGGGGCAGGGCCAGTTCTCTCCTCTTTGCCCTCTAAATTTCATTGTATCCATTCGTTTTCCCTCTTCTTTTCAAGACCCAGCTTCTTATTCCTACAGTAACCCACAAGATACCTTCTAGACTTCTTCGAAACCCTCTGAAGACATTTCCACCGTCTTTTTTCCTGGACTCCAGAACATTTTCCACCCATTTTTGGCCCATTTTGGATACAGTAACCAGTGTTACTGGGCTAAATTTCCCTTTCTACAGTAATCTTTAGTCTTCTACCCATCCTGGCACCGATTTCGCTCATTGTTATCATAGTTTCCGAATTTCTATCTCAATTTCTTGGCTCTAATACGATGCAGGACCTTTATTTATAGTCTAGCTATGAATTCTAGCTAGAAAATGGGGTATTACACCTAAAATTGACTCCACGATGAGTTTAAGCTCATTTTGAAGATATAAACTCCATTTTATTGGAAAATTAGATAGTTCCCGGGCCAAAACTCTTTATTAAACTGTCCCGGAGCTTATTTTCTCCTCTAGAAACATCTTTTTACCAGAATAAATGGGCCCTTTATTCGATTTTTCGATCTTTTCCACCCATTTTTACATCAGCCCCCTGTTATTCGGTCTGAATCATCAAAGAAGACCGCCAGATGGTGTTCTTTGTGTGTTTTTCCTACTCCTAGTGCGTGGATGTTTTGGCAGAAAAGGACGTCAGTCCTTTTATTGATCCAGAAGGAAAGAAGCAGAGGTAAAGGTGGAAGGACACCGCCAGCCTAGACTACGAACCTGGTCGTGTTTTGATGTTTTCTCAACATTTTCAGAGAGGAGGGGCAATAATAAAAGAGTGGGGACAACTTATCGACCTGTTGATGTCTATGGCTTCCATAGAACGGGCATCTTGTTTGTCTTGGACCACCTTACCCCCAATCTTGACCTTCCCTCTATTTTTACTCTTTCTTCCTCAATTCTACCGTATTTTTTCCTTCTAGTAAGTCAGAAAATGCTCCTCCGAGTGACTAACAGACGTCTCCCGATGATCCTCTCCCAGAGAGGAGCTGCCGCCGGCTACGCTCCGCCAGCACCCCATGTGGCTAAACTTCCCGAGGTATTTTCTTTCCCAGCTTCCTCTAATAGTTTGATAAATGTTCCAGGGTCATCTACAGTATTCCCGAAATTGGTCAAGAGATAGAAAAATGGTCTATGATTATATGCCACCGCTGAGAGGCGACCTCCCGGAGACATTCCTGTTCCGGAAGTTGGGCCACGCCTACGAACTGTATCCTCTGCTCTTCCTGGTCACCGTCGCTTGGACATCCGCCTTGGCCTTTGTTATTTACGTTTCTATTATTAAAATTGAACTCAGATGGGATCACAGTGAGTTTTCTTATTATCAAGGGATTGGCGGGGAGTTTTAGCCAAAATTTGGAGCCACCTGGGACAAATTCTATTGAAAAGACCCAGGACACCTTTAATTTATATTGGGGACCCAATTATTATTATGAAGACTGGCTCAGAAATGGGGATAATGTTATTTTTAACCTTTTTACGGTGAAAATCCAGGGTGGAGCGGATTTCAACCGTGACATCTCGGTCTAGATTACAAAACCAAAACCTGGGACTTTTATTAAACGTGCCCCTTAGTTTCAAGACATTTTCCTGAACCAGGGACTTCCTGACTACTAGTTTAATTTAAAAAACTCCTTTCCAGAAAAGCATTCAATCCCGAATTTTGACTGGGAACGGGTAAAAGACGACTACTGGAAGTGGCACACCATAGCGTAAGTTTACCTCCTTTTTTGTCCAGAATCTCAAAATTTAGCTACGACCCCGAAGGACTGACACATCGGCGTCTTCCTGTCTTGGAAACAATAGAAAATGAGATGCTGGAAGCCGCTCAGAAAAGACACAAAAACGAAGATCCAGTAGAAGATCAGCCCTACGAGGATGGATGTCATAATTGAGAAGTTATCGACATTTTTGTACATAATCTGGGTCAGAATTTCGTGTAGATCACGGTGATAATAAACACTTTGCTCATTTTCTAGCTACCGTACCACTTTGATAGATAGGAGTCGTTCTAGGGCCCAAGCGGCTGGGAACAGCGGCGGTGCTCCTTGTCCTCCCGGTTCCATCTGTTTTCAACAATTTAAAAGCACCGAATCATCTGTGAATTAATCGCATCCTCCTGATAGTTTCCCTCGGGTTACGGTAGAGCGAGAAAGCGATGCGTTTCTCAGCATGCGTCGTCCGAGACGGCGTCGCCCGTGACTGCGTCATCTTGAAAAGAATATTCCACTTGTTTCACTTGCCTCTGACTCATTGTGTTGACTACTGCCTTTCTAGAACTCCCTATACTTTACCCCAACTCTTAATGATCCCATATTTTTAACTTTATGCCCTTCCCACTCACGAAAACCCCTCAAAAGAGAGTGGTGACATTTTTGGTCCATTGGTACCGAAAAATTCCTACTTTCAAAAAACTGCTACAGCTATCTTGTAGAGAATTTTCTGCTCTTTCGGATCGTCTTGCGATTAACCAGAAATTGAAATTTGTTGTGAACGAAACCGGCCTGAGAAGTCGGCAGCCTTCAAAGTCCAAATTTTCCAATTTCTTTGCTCCTTGCCCCTGCCCACCTGGGAAATGACCTCATCCCCCCAGATAAAATCCCGGTGTTCCAGTCTTTTACAGTCTGCTCCATTTTACTGTCCTTCCTGTTCGATTAGCCAGTATTTTTCAGAATGATTTACGTACTTCCCGCTACTTTTGAAACCTACATCAACCAAGCCTATCAACAGGTAAGAAACCGCCTTTTTAGGGTCAAATTTCCCGCATATTTTGGGTCAAACATAGAAAATCGTCCTTTCTTCCAGGTTTTCGCCACCTACGACTGGGCCAAGCATTCCAACGCCTACATGGAGAGCACATTGGACTCTGTGGAGCAGCGAGTCACCGACGCGGCCCAAGCCGTCAACCAGCGGGCTACCGACACCTATGTCAACTACTACATCAATCCGAAGACGGCCGTAGCCAATGCCTACTTCACCGGGATAGAGAAGGGACGAAGCGCCGCTGTCCAGACCGGAACCCTGGCTCTGGCAGTGGCTGTCCTCACAGGGCAGAAGGGACTCCAACTGACGGCTGGAGGAGCGGCCTTCTTGTTGGATGGAATGATGGTGACCAAGGAGAAGGGCAGCCACGGGTTGAAGATGATCCGGGATGTGGTGGAAGAGAAGATCAGGGCTGGGATACAGGAGATCGAACGGATTGCCAAGGTTGGTTGAGGCATACACACCGTTTACCTACTGCCAGATGGCGCAGTGGTCTAGCGGCGCGCGCTCCAGAAAAACATCCCGAGTTCTATCCCTACTGAAGGCAAACGTCTTTTGCTTTCTTCCTAACGCCTGATTATGGTTGAATACTGCCAGATGCTCCGGAATAATCCGAGCTTGCATCCTATAGTGTCAGTAACCACAAAAAGTATCTTTAGAACCCCATCGAGGCGGCTGCCGAGGCTGTCCACTCCTTCCTGGACATTCTAACTGCTCTGGTTGAGAAGATGCTGAAGATCATTGTCCCTACCGATGCCCACAGTACCATCTCTGACCGTGTGAAGGCTTTGGCCCATGCCGTAGCAGCTGTTCTCTTCCAAAAGGCCCACGAGATCACCGATCCCATCCAGGAGAAGACCCGCCAGCTAGTGGAGAACCTGTCCAAAAGCTTCGACCTGGCCGAGTACGCGAGGAATCAGAAACAGTGGGCCATGGAGAAGATGGAAGGAATGTCGGCTTCTGCTCTGGAACTGAAGGAGAAATTCGAAGCCGAGGCAAAACGGATTGGAACAGAGCCGGAGGCCATTCTGATGACATTCATTCGAAATGAATCCCATCAATTGAAGGAAGAACTGGAGATGTTGAAGGAACGTGGACAGGAGATGTTCGGAGAGGGTACCTGGGTGGAGAACGCCATCGAGTACCTGAAGGATTTGGACGAGCAGCTCGGGGAGGCCGACGACATCTACCAGATTAGGGATGAGGTGGGCTACTGTACTTATTGGCACTTATAAAAAAGAATCCTTTAGATTATTGCCGATGCCCGCCACCGCCTCCAGGAAGTCTCCCAGTGGATCGTCAGCCTCTTCCCCCGCCGTGAAGCAATTGCCCAGTAAATTTGGACCAACATCCTTTCTTCTTACTGTGATCTCTTAACTTTCATTCTGGTTGTTCCTCATCTTTTTAAAAAAAATAACGAAGACAGTTTAAAACGTTTTTATTTGGAATGTCGCAAGATATACAGCCAAATTCTTTCATCCTCTTCACTGGTTGTTGGTCAGTCGTCCTCCGCTAGGGGCTGGTCCTCCAGCGGCCGGGGCCTGTCCTCCCTTGTTGCTTCCCCAGGCATAGTAGGCCGGGTAGGCGGCGGCATATCCAGCATAGGCATAGGGAGAGTAGACGGCGGCTGAGTAGGCTGGATAGGCGTAGGGGGCGGCGAGGAACTGGGCATCCGAGGAGGGAGCCAAGGCGGCGACGGCCAGGAGGGCGAGGAGGGCACTGCAAGGGGGCATTAGGGGCAGGGGAGGGGGGAGACTCACATCTTGGAGAACATGATGATTTTCGACGGTGTCGGGGGACTGTCTGTCTACCTGCTGGAGACGGTTCCTTATATCCTAGACTCTGTATTTACCCATAAACCTGTAGCAGTGCCGTTTGTTTCCCTACTTTTTCTCTTTCTATTGCCGGTGGTGTCAAAAGAGCAAACTCTTCCCCCTCGTCTCCCCGGGGGCAATGTTTGTTCCCGAAAGAAGTCGCGTGAACCCTTGAAATTCGAAAAAAGCCCCGTTTACAAGGTCGGCCAAAGAAATCGAAAAGCCCCGGTGTTTATTTCACTTCTAATCCCTCCAGACGTCGCGAGTTCCCGGAGCGAGAGACAATTTTATCATGTTAAAAGTTGGCGGAGTCCTGGTTTCGGGTCCTATTGACTTTCCCTGATAAGGAGACATGTCGCAGTTTCACGCCAAACATGGTCGCTCGATTGACATTAGTCCAGGTTTGGTTTTCTTCTTAATTCCCCTCTCTTTTTTTAGATGCAAAAAGTGCTAAAAAGAAGAAGAGAATCGGATCGAATTGGATCTATTCCCGGAGGTTAGTTTCTTGCCGCCGCACCCGTAAAATCTCGGCAGCTCTTCGCTTCTTTGACTCCATGACCATAGCGCGCAGCTGCCGAGATTTTACGGGTGCTGCGGCGCCGGATTCCACTGACTCCGTTCCAGAGATGTAAAGCCGAACGAAGTCGTCTGTCTCCAAATAATCGGAGTTACTGAGAAACCCTCGAAGAATCCATTCATCGCCGCCTTCACAGATGAAGATCCACAGGAGATGCCAACCCGGCCGAAGACTTCCTGGCACCTCTGCAACGGGCGGATCTCCCTAGCTCAGCAAGAATGCAGGGAAGGGGCTCTAATCCTCCTGATGTATGATATCCAAGAGAGATTGGTCTTTTTGGGGGTGGATGGCCAGCTCCGGGTACTATATCCTCCTTTAAATTAGAGCCAAGCTGGTCCATTCCAGGCAGTGACGACTCTTTTCGGCCTGTCCCAGGATCTCCGCTGGTTAGCGGTTCGAATCGATGGCAACGTCACCGAAATCCAGACACATGGTAATTTTTAAAGGTCCCGAAGGGATTAAACAACTGCTGATTTCAGAAAGCCCGGGAAAACCCTGGGACACTTTTGTCCTGGCCGCGGCGAGAATCTCCTCCGGTTTTCGGGATCTCCGCGTCTATAATCGAGGCGCCCCCGGTCTCCAGAAGCCTCAACTTCTGTTCCAGACCAAAACAGATCCCCGGATTACGTATTCCAATGGTAATTTTCTGTTTTCTAGGAAAAAAAATGGATTCAGACGGCCGAACAGCGACTATCCAAGGCTCCATGGCTAATGGAGTCAATCTCTATGGTCACAGGTTGGTTATTTCTAAATTTTGGCGAAAAATGATGGTTTCAGACAAGTTCTCCTAGGAGAAGTGGTCTCGTTGAAGTTTTCCAAAGTCTGTTTTGGAACCACCCTGGAAATTTACGCCATTTCTGGTGATTCGAACCACGACACCCATCCCAGAGGGTAGGAAAAGGTCTCACCCATAAAATCTCGGCAGTAGAATCGACGGAAAGATAACGATAAAGAAGTTTATTTTCCTCAAAAAACCATATTTCCCAATTGCCGAGGTTTTACGGGTGCGGAATCCACGTCTATACGACAATAACACTCCTTGTTTCTTCAGTCATGACCAGCCTATTGTAGTCCAGCTGACACACGACGAAACTGTCCGAATAGTTGCCAATGAGACGGGAATGATAGTCCAAGGAGTTCGCAACTTTGTCCAGGTTCTTTTCCCCCGGATTTCGCTTTTTTTTCGCGAACCTGCACCCGTAAAATCTCGGCAGCAGCACAATATGGCGCACGCCGGCACTGAAATAAAGTGCGCCACGCTGCTGAGACTTTACGGGTGTGGAAAATCCAAAAACGCGCACCAAAGTCAGTTCTTCGGTTCAATTTTTGCTATTTTTCAGAGTTCTGCCCGTTTCTTCCCGATAACTCCTCTCTGGCTTCGTCTTTTTATCAAATCAATGGCTACTCATATTACTGTAGAGCTGGAAGATCCTCACAAACTTCCGGGGCGTAATTCCCTTGTTGGAGAGGAGCTGGTGGTTAAGAACCGGGCCTATTCCACTACCGACAGGGAGCATTCCCTCCTTTGTAAAATCTGCTACACGAGGAAGATGGACACGGCCCTGCAGCCGTGTCACCATGTCAGTATGTGCAATGGCTGTACCCGGAGGGTGATGGACCGCGTCGGGTGGAAGTGTACCGTCTGCGGGGAAGCAGTCACGGGGGTCTTTTCTATTAATGTCGTGTAATTAATTAATTAAAGAGTATTTTCGATGGAAATATTCATTCTGGGCAAGATTTTTCGATTTTTACAGCCAAATTCTTTCATCCTCTTCACTGGTTGTTGGTCAGTCGTCCTCCGCTAGGGGCTGGTCCTCCAGCGGCCGGGGCCTGTCCTCCCTTGTTGCTTCCCCAGGCATAGTAGGCCGGGTAGGCGGCGGCATATCCAGCATAGGCATAGGGAGAGTAGACGGCGGCTGAGTAGGCTGGATAGGCGTAGGGGGCGGCGAGGAGCTGGGCATCCGAGGAAGGAGCCAAGGCGGCGACGGCCAGGAGGGCGAGGAGGGCACTGCAAGGGGGCATTAGGGGCAGGGGAGGGGGGAGACTCACATCTTGGAGAACATGATGATTTTCGACGGTGTCGGGGGACTGTCTGTCTACCTGCCGGAGACGGTTCCTTATATCGTTGCCGACTATTTACCCATAAACCAGTACCCCCTCCCTGTATTTTTTGCCGTTGGCAACAGTCTCAAGTGATTTAGGTGCCAAAAGCTAACAACCCTACGGCAATGTTTGCGAAATCGACGATCAGAGTTAGACAGACAGTGAAATAATTGTCCATTTTTTAGTATTCTTTTTGCATGGAATATATTATCGTTTTAAATTTAGCTCTTATCTACAGATACATGTATGCACTCCGTGTGTTCAGCTTTTGCTTTGACGTGGAACGCAGGAGTGCAGTTTCTCTTCACGGTCTCTGGTGTTCTCTTGAACTGTCTGCACTCAAAGCAAACATTCCTGCTTGAGGTATTCCCCGCTGTCGAAAAATGTAACAGCTCCGGTTAGATTACTGACGGTTAGTAAAAGGAAATAAATATGTGATAATCTAAACGGTAACGAAGGTATGTTATACAATAAAAATTATACAAAACAATAAAATATTATACTTACTCACCTGCTTTCAGTATTTTCCCGACTGTATATGTTTTACCTTCATCTTGCAATCTTCTCTTTCCTCATTTGTATCCATACACCAAGAAAGATACCTATAAAACTCTAAAAAAAAGATAAAGAAGTTATGGAAATTAAACAAAAAAATCGAAAAAACAACAACAGTGATCATTTTAAGCCCGGTGTAAGCATCGAGCCTGAATATTACAGTGACAGGTGCGTCGTCTTTTCCCAAAATGTCACTTTTCTATTCGCCTTCATATTTCTGTGTACTCATTGTTATACTATCTAAAAATGGCAATGCTGTTGTTTAGATAGATTTCACGCACTCTAACTCTTCTTTACTTCTTACAGATTATATTATTGTTTTCAGAATGCAAGATAGAACAGTTGAAAATGGCAACTGGTTGAATTTCGTCTGGAATGAATTGACCAATGGATTTCCTCTTGAAACGGATCGTAAAAAATATTCTAATAGGCGACGAAGACTTTATGCACTACTACACATACCACTGAGAGTTGAACGTTTTATTTTTTGTGGCCTGTTACAGTGCATTGATGTATTTTTATATCTCTTTACATTTCTTCCAGTAAGACTATTTGTAAGTTTACTATATATGTGTAGCTTAGGCTTTCAGTTATCAGCATGCTTTGTTTTTCAAATGAAACCGTGGAGTTCTGCAGAAATATGCGATTTTCTAAAAGCTTGTATTATAATTTGTGCTACATTCGTCATGTTCTTCGTAGGTTAGTGTTTCTACTTATTGTTAATTTGACTACCAACTCTATTAGAACTAGCATAGTTTTCAGACACTTCAGTAATTTATCATATCGTTCGTAGTCAAGGAATCATTAAATTATACATTTTCTACAATATGCTCGAAGTTGCTGATAAGCTGTTGAGCAGTTTGGGCCAAGTACTGTCTTCTCTCTAGATAAACTTCAACTTTTCAGGATATATTGGATGCTCTGTTTTGGTCAGCGAATGAATCATTCGATTTGAGAAGCTTAGTTCGATCAGGTCTTCACTTTACCGTTGCTGTTGCTTATTCTTCACTTCACACTTTTTTGGTAATTCTTCAGGTCGTATTTTTTGTGGGTGCATAAGATACGATACCGTTTAGGCGACAACATTGAACGTAGCGTTTAACTCGCAAAATGGAGTGCTATTAGCTATATTGATGTCTAACAATTTCGTAGAACTAAAAGGATCTGTTTTCAAAAAAATATCCAAGAATAGCTTATTTCAATTGATTTGCAGGTAATTCTTTCAATCATAGTAGCTGTTGTAATAGACTTTAGTGATGTTCGAGAGCGTTTTCACCTTATGGTTTTGTTAGTGGTCGTAGTTACCCGCAACATGGCAGCTGTGAACTGGTGTAAAGAAGATTTCCTCGCCCTTCTACCGGATGTCGCTATGGTTCTCATCATGGAAGTAGTCGTCGACTGGCTTAAATACGTTTTTATCGCAAAATTCAACGAAATCAATATCGATGTTTACAATGATTTTAGTCTCACGATAGCTCGTAATGTCGTGAAAAGCCGAGACTCTCACAGCGCTTCTAGTGTGTATTCTGATCAATTTTCCCGTCAAATGGGGTTTATTCCAATTCCTTTATCTGTTATAGTCATTCGCGTGCTTTCCCAGACGTTCGATTTCACTTTATTGCCTACTTTAGCAATCTCTTTTCTTGTATGGCTCATTTTGTTGATAGTCAAAATTGGGAGCGGAATAATTTTGGTAGAAAAGTCTCGTCATATGGTAGTTGCAGCTTTCCAAGAGGCAGAGAACAAAATACGAAAGGATAAATAAGCTTGCTTCTTTTTTTACCGTTTAATATTTTTAGTATTGTAATTTTACGCTTATAAATTCATTTTGTAGTATCCTTGTAATGTCGTGTTTGCTTATTATGTACGCTACAATAACTACCTCAAGTATTATTATTTGCTAATTTTTATTCTTATTGCAGGTAATAGAAATGCTGTTTTTTTATGGCCTTCTCGAGATATCCCTTTTTGTTCTCAATGGAATCGCCATACTTCACAGAGAAAGATTCCTCAAAAGGGTAAGCTGTTAGATGTTGTAATTCTTTTTCAGTATGGCTTTGGCGCACCTGCTACTGGTTTTGACACTGAACCGACCGTTAAAAATCAACTCATGAATCTCATTTTTGCAGTACAAACAGTTATGCGCAGTAAGTTTGTATCATGTTTTTTAATTTATCTTTAGTGCCTCTCATCCCCATCAACATCATGGTTATTTTGCTCAAATTAGTCCTTGGATAGTGATAATGTATTGTTTCCTATGTATTTTTTTGTAATCATTTGGTGGTTGTGTATAAATAATTCGGTATCCCCCTGTTACTTTCATGTGTAGCTTCTTGGTTTTATCCACATATTAGTTCCATTATTATTTTAATATTATAAATATTAAAGGATCTATTTACTTCTTTGTTTAGATGACCGAAAGCGAGGATACCATCGTCGAATTGAACAAATATAAGCAGGATCTTTATGTTGAAGCTGAAAGATTGGTCACCAAGGAATTTCCTCGTCGTGTGCTGGATTTCAACAGTCTTCTTCAGGTTATCCATGTGTTTTCTTGCTCAACTTCCTTTAGAGTTCTCTTCTATCTTACGATAGGATTGCCGAGCTTCGGCCCAATGAAGATCTCAACATTCCTATTCCTGAAATAGCCTCAACACAACCGTTAAAGAAAAAAATGAAGATTACTGATGACGCGGGACACGTGTTGAACGGTATGTGAAGATTTTTATGTAAAGTAATTCGTTAGGCGCACCGGTCTATGGATTTATTGGTGGCCCTGTTCCATGCAACGATAAGTTATCTGAACTTATGAATCACGTGAGACCTCTCCTTCGAGAAGCTGTTGAAAGTGTGAACAAGGTGACATTTGTAGCTCTTCTAGTTGCTAAACTGAAAATTCAGGTGAAAATGTGGATAACGTTCCTCATTCCACGAATTGAAGATGGCAACAATTTTGGTGTCAGTATTCAAGAGGAAGCTCTAGGTGAAGTACGTACTGTTGAAAGCGAAGCTGCCTCTTTCTTGGATCAAATGAGTCGCTATTTCTTGAGCCGAGCAAAACTTCTGACAAAAGTAGCCAAGTATCCTCAAGTGTGCGATTATCGACGAGCCATCTTAGACATGGATGAGAAGCAGTTTATCAACATTCGGTATGTTTTATCTTGAGTTGTTGCTACGTCAATTAATTGTTCTTGGTTTGCCGTACAAACAAAGATCTGTTTCATTTATTTTTTTCATTTATGAATTTCAGATTGGTCATTCTTGAAGTTCGCAATCACTACAGCACGCTTCACGATCTTATTACTAAAAACATGGAGAAGATCAAGAAGCCTCGCAACTCTAATATGAACATGTATTAGTCTTCCTTCTTGTACTTTCTAGGTAAACCTTCGTATAATTTGAGCATGCTGTTTTGTTTGCGTTACAATAAATCTTCTGTTTATTTCGGCTGGTTTATTCATGTGTTTATTCACATTTCTATATGGTTTTGAGCAGCACGATCAAGCACTAACAGAACTGCAACTAATATTTTCCAAAAATTAGAAGAATACTCTTTATTAGTATATTCAGTAGGCAGTGATTCTCAATATGTGAGTACAATTGTAAAACAATACCCGTATTATACAGAAAAGAAGAGAAAAAATCCTGAAGAATAAAGCTCTGGGTCCTTTTTTTAGCTGGAAAAAGACCGGAGATCGCAGCTTTGCTGGGAGAGGGGGAATAGAGGCACCGGGGAGGGATATTATTGCTCCTCTTCAGTCACACTGACCAGGGGAGCCGGACTGCCGGGAGGAGGACTTCGAATAGGCTCCTCTACTGACAGTCGCTTCACGATAGCAGCTTCCGATGGATTATCCACCGAAGGAACAAGAATCGACACCATCTAGGAACAGGTTCAAAGAAATTAAATGTTAATTTTACCGATTCTCTATAGATTTTCACCCTGTGTGAGGGGATATCCCGATAGGCGTTGAGATCTGTATCGTCTGTGCCGATAGAGTTATCATCGTGCATGGAAAAGCTGCTATTCCGTCGCATTTTTACTGGACCATAGTCGGGACTGTCTCTCATCATTTGTTCACGGTCAGATGCTAAAAATTATAATATTTTTTAGAGATAAAATAAGTAAATTGCCATTGCTAGTTGTTCGCCGTCCTCTCCGCCTCATACAGCAGCAACAACACAAGCAAATTAGCAGCAGGAGAAGTAGTAACAGCACAAAAATGACGGAATAAATGAACCAGCGGGATGACACTGAAAATTTTGGATTTGCTATTGTATTCCAAATCTTTACATAGCAATTCCGGATCGAATTTGTCCGGAGAATAATCCACTACGGCTCCTTTCGGGGAGGCAGCTCCATCCCACAGATAAGGATCCAATTCTCCAGTCTTGGCGAGGTCAGGATTACGGTAGAGGTAAGCATAAAGACGGGAGTGGAGATCAATCTGGTGGATGGTATTCGTCGGGTGCCAGATGTAGACATGCTCGTCGAGATCGTAACCAATTCCGATATCTATAAATTCTGGTTTTTAGTAAATTGGGGAGGAATTACCATGAACAACGACGGAATGCTCCTCATCTAGTCCGTCAGCCAAGGTGAAGGAAACATTATTCAGCAGATTTTTGCCGGTATCCGGGAGTTCATATCTGTCTCCGTCTATCTAAAAAACGAGCTTTAGATTAGAGGCAAAACCCTGAACAATCCAAATTTTGCGCGTCCGCACCCGTAAAATCTCGGCAGTTCTTCTATGGCGCTGCGCGCCATTTCCCCCTTCTGCCGAGATTTTAAGGGTGCAGAATATCAAAAAAATGGCAAGACTAACCCGTAGCTCATATTTCCTGCCAGTATGTCGAGTTCCAACCGGCATTCTTCTCGTAATGGAAACTAGATGGGCACGGGTATCATCCGGATTCAGCTGGTGGGTTATTGTAGCCGAGAAACCACCACCGTCGTTTGGATGCGCCTCCATGGACAGTAATCCGCCAGGTGAGACGATAATTCGGAACCTGTAGCCAATTTTATTAGAAGAAATTTAAAGGACTTACATAGTCTCCCGGTGGGAATTAAATTCAGCTACGACCATGTCCCCTCGTGGATTTTTCGGCAGCCGAATCTTCAACCAGAGCCGGGAAAGAACGGCCTTTGTGTTTTCGAGAGGAAGAATGATGGGATTCATGGAGACGAAGCGGGTTGACAACGGAACGGGGCCGGTATCCCTAGCCGGGCAGGTGCCATCCTCTCCTTCGGTTAGTTCCAAATCGGCACAGTCACATTTAGCAGCGGAGCCTTTGATCGGCGGCGGGGTACGGCATCTTATCCCATCCGGGCAGGGCGAGGAACAAGAGGGGCAGCCGATCTGGATGGCAAAGGAGCTCATATCTTCCGGTCGGGTGAGGAGAGTCGACATCTGGTTACGGTACGCCGTTGCCAGGTCTGTCTTCTTTCCATGGGTGAAAATATCCTTTATACAGCCCTGAAATACGCCGCTTTATGGAAGAAAACGAGGATATCTATAGAAATTCCGCCGCTGCACCCATAAAGTCTCGGCAGCTGCGCCTCCTGGACTTTTACTCAAAGGCGCGCGAGCTGCCGAGATTTTACGGGTGCGGCGGCGCGGCAAAAGAGAGAAGACTTACCCGAAGAGTTGTCATTTTTTCTCTAGTATTTTCGAAATATCTCTGGGTAAAATCGTTCTTATACAGACTGGACTTCTTCTTCTCAAAGTAGGTACCGCCCACGAAGAGTCCAACTCCTTGGATAATGGTAGGAATGGCATAAACTTCTAAGATTTCAAAAATAAATAAGGCTAAAAGAAGGGATATCTTACCAGCTGTGCTGACATTATTATGAGCTGTGATGGCAGATAGTCGACAGGCTTTTCTGTCCAGTCCGAAGGTGAAAGAATCCCCGGAGCCGAAGAATACCGCCCGGTGCCAGGTGTCCCTCCCCAGACCGTCTTTGGCCTTCACCTCACAGGCTATGCAGTTCTCCTCGCCGGAATAGGTCCTACACAGAAGGGCCGAAGCCACGTTGCCAACATAGTGCACCTGCCATCGTCCCTTCCCCGGCATTCCGTGCCAGTAGCCGAAGAGGAGGAGACCAGCGTCGGAGTCACTCTTGAAGCCGGTGGCCACTCGGATATCCAGCCCATCGTCGGTATCCACGGCGAAGGCGTCGGGAATATGAAGAAAGGAGAGACGATCCGGGTCGCGGAGGAGTTGAAAAGAGTCATCCTCATCCGGATCACAGGAGGACGAGGGCAGGCCGTCGAAATGCTGGTTCAGAACGGTACACTCGCAGCCGGAACAGAGACCAGACAGCTTGACGTCTTCCTCCTCCTGGCGGGGGCAATCTCCCTGGAGGAGCAGCAACTCCCCCTCCAGTTTGATTTGTAGGGTTGTTAGCTTCGTGTTGAGAAGCGTCATGTGCTTCACGATCAGGGGAATTTCATCAACGAGGAGACGGACTTGGTGGTTATCCACGGTTACAAGAACTGTGTGCCATTCAGCGTCAGATAGTTGGCCAATCATTACAGACGGATTGCCATCCACGCGGAGGAAGAAATCTGGAAATATTCCACGGATAATCATGGCAAATGGCGCAATGCGATAAGGCCAGCGTCGGAAACATTACGGGTTCAACCCCCACGGTGGGAAAAACATTTATGCTTTTCTAACGCTCGAAAGAGAAGAAAGGAAAGAAACCTACCATTTTCCATCCTAACATGGCTGGCTTCTTCCTCGCCATTCAGGAAGCTAACCAGCGCCTGATCGGATCTATCCGTCCGGAAGGAGAATTCATATTTCCATGGCTGTGACGGGATTCGGATATCAATTTTACTCGTGGTCAAGCAGCTGGTCTTCTCCACAATTGGCTGGCTGCATCTGATGGAGGAGGCGGTAATAACCGGGGAGCGGTCGGATCCCTCGACATCGGGAAGCAGATGCCGTATTCCGGCTGCTGTTCCGGAGAGTTCCAGGGTCTGGGGATATTCCTTGGGGGCCAGATGGGTAGAGACGTTGAGCAAGGAGACAAGAGTGATTCCAAAAGTTAGGGAATCCACCGGGACGGAGGGCCACTCCAGGCTGATCGTCTGCTTGCATTCAGAGGTACGGATCACTTCCTTTAACCAGTACAGATCCACAGCTCTGAAAATTCTAGGGGTTATAAGCGCTTCGAGATCCTAAAAGGGTAAAGCTCTGGTCCCGGAACGAAAGCGAATTGCATGATGGCTCCCTTTCAAATGAACGGCAATATAAAAACGATGGTACCCCTTTCCACCCTACGACGATTTTTATGATGAACCATAATTAGTCGCTGGGTCTAATTGCGCCGGTTGTGAATGATTCATGTTCGGCGAGGTCTAAGATTTGGCAGAAGAGATATATGACAGATGGCATCGGAGAGAGGAGAGGGAGGATGGTACGCTTCTTCTGAGATGAATATCTAATGGAATACGCAGTCAAAGTCATGATTTCTGTGTTACTGTAGCCGATTGGGTCTTCAGAATGCCATGTGGAGCCCTTGGGCGATTAGAAAAGCTCAAGATTGGGCTTCAATAGAGGTTGGAAGGGTCCTAGAAGGGAAATCATGACCTGGTCCTCATTTCTGACACCAAAATCTCTTCCACAACACAATCTTATACCCGCAACCTCTTCAAAAAGGAGCCGCCGCCTTCTCGACCCGATATATTCTGATTTCCCGCCAAAATCCCCTATTTAAACCGAGGTTCAAGAGCAACGGATAGTGAAAATTAGATTTCATTGTAGCTCTTAGATCTTAGTATCAATCGATAGGTCTCCTTGTAATTAACAACGTTTGTTTTTAGAGCGAGCGAATTGGACCAACTGGCGTTGAGATATAAGCGATTTAGGCTTAGCTTAGGCTTAGCAAGGGAACTTTTTAAAGGGAAAATTAGATTTCATTGTAGTCCCTAGATATTAGTATCTGTCGATAGCTCTCGGCGTCGTGTACAATGTTTGTTTTTAGAGTGAAGGAATTGGATCGGCTGGCGTCGAGATATAAGCGATTTAGCTTAGGCTTAGGTTAGGCTTAGTTTTGCTCTCCCTTTTTCACCTTTTTTTCTCCAAAAATCCCTAAAATCTGTGGTTCCCTCCCCGCTATCCCCTCCTTTCCCCATATTCCTTCCTGATGACCAACAATGAATAATAAATAATCCACTGACCGCTCTCCCAGTCAACAAACAACATCATCTCCCCCTCCCCTCCCTGCCCCGGCCTAATTACCCCCGTCAAAATTGTTACAAATTGTCTCTCTCTCTGACGCGAGCCAGCTTTTATTTGTTATCCCCCGGCGCGTAACAGTACTCCTTCTTCCAGGCGGCGGGTTGATGGCGCGGGCCCCGTTTATTCAGCTGTACCCGGACGACATTGTTCAAATAGACTCGAAGCAACGGGAAAAGAGAGCGGTAAAATAAGAGTGTTTAAAAAGAAACTCACTGGAAATTCGAGCTGCTTTTCTTTTTAATGGTTGACGGGGTCTCGAGGGCGTTGCCAATGACTGTAGTCACGGTAGAATCGAGATCTTCAAATGTGGCGGGCATTTGACACACCAGACGGCTGGCTGTACCTGGATTAATAGCGAAAAAATGATTAAAATATAGAGGGAAGACTCACTTCCATCATTTCCTAGGGAATAGACGCCGGTGTCCCTCTGCCCGGCGAGGAAGTGCCCCCGGCAGGAGGACCTCGTCCCCGGGGCGGCGGATATCGTCCCCGTCCATATTGCCAACGCTAGGAGTAAGGAAGAGAGGCTCCGTCGCATCGTGGCATATGATGAGGGGGCGAGGTGAGGCGAGGAGGAGGACGGCTACTGCAAATCGAGGTAATAATTCAGGTGAGGTCGGGGGAGGGAAAGAGATTGAAAGAAGAGAAATGGCAATAAGCAGGGAAAAAGAATATGGGGAAAGAATTCTCAAAGAATGAGTCACAATGAGAAAAGAACGGGGGATGAATTGGAAAAAAGAAGAGAAAGAAGAACAGTCTAACTTTCTGAGGGATTCCTGCCTCTGCACTCGTAAAATCTCGGCAGCTCCGCGCGTTGGCTTCCAAATTCCAGTCCTCCCTGCTGCCGAGATTTTACGGGTGCGGGCGCGCTATCCCCAAGCTAAGAGAAGCTACAGTAGGCTGTCTAACTGTGGTTTTCTCGCTGAAAAGAGGCTTAAAACGTACAGAAAAGTCAAAAAAAGAGGCTACCATTTCCTAAATGTGTAACTATTGTAAGCTGTCTGTTAAAAAAATGCGCGGTGGTGTCTTCCAAGAGTGTCGCAGTTCTCATTCTCCGAAATGCGAAAAAAACACCCGAGTCTACAAACAGTCGCTCATTTTTCAATTGTAACCCCCCTTTCACCCTCGGTTTCAAGTGGAAGCAATTGGAAAATATTTCACACCGGGGAAAGGAAGGGGATGGCTAGAATTGATTTGGAACTGTACAGAGAAGGGCAGAGGGGGGACTGACTCACTGCAGAGAGAGCAAATTGTTTGAACAGACGATGTTTTTGTTCCTTTTAATGTGGAATTACATGGGACTGGGAACGCGGCAGCCCCCTTGTGCAAAGCAGAGAATAGAAGAGGGAACCCCCCTCCGCCGTCAAAGAGAAGATTGCCGTTCCGGAAGCGGTCTGAGAATGGCAGTAGAGGCGCTAATTTGAGAGGGGGTTGCTTCACGCTTCGAAGAGTCTTCTCCTCTTCCCGAAGGAGACGATAATACCCGGCATTTGTACGTCTCGGACTTTTGGGAGGAGGACTAAAAATAGTCGGAGCAAGAGGATAGGAAGAAAACCACCTCGGACACTTTTTTCCAACTGTCTCGATGGATCCACTTTATCGAACGGAAATGCAAACAAAGTAGATCAACCGCCTACACACAATAAAGTGAAGTTTTTGAGGAGGGGACTACAGGGGGATTAGGAGGGAGAGCAGGAAAACAGAGGAGTAGATCCAAACTTTGGAAAATCCAAGGAAAATGGAGATTGGAGCCTTTAGAACAGCTTGTGGTGCGACTGGGATAAACCGTGGAGTATTGGGATCTTTCCAGCCAAAAATCAGGGGGGGGGGCGACTACTTTTTGACACCATTTTCTTAGTTCTACATCTTATTAGAAGGGTCTACTCTCCGATCCAAAAGACCTAGGGTCGTTTGGAGGCCGCCCAGGTCGTCTACCGGGTCCAAGCCGTTCCCCGTCAATTTACCGCCCCTCTCTAATGAAATTGCTTACGGATTTATCTTCTACAGTAATTTTAGACACGATTGTAACTTTACTGACTTATCTACAAGGTTTTTTATTGGTCACCAGCTGAAAAAAGGCGTCTTCTTGGGCTGGCTCCGGGCCGCGGCGCCCCCTTTGATACGGCAGGCACTTCCCGGTCCCCCCTCTCCCCATAAAGTCCCCAAAATACAGGCAATATTTGGCAAACCACGTGCTAATGATGTGAAGAAAGAGCAGAGCAATAAATGCTGGTTTCTACGCAATTCCCATGGTCATTCCGTCCTCCTCCTCCTCGCCGCCGCCTACAGTCTGTAAGATGCCCCCAAAAGTATTACCAAGAAAGGCGGCCATGCTAATGAGGCGGCGAGGACACAAGGCATTCGTCGTGTGCGAACTGTCGTAAAAACGTTGTTATATCGTCGCTTGTGTGTCCCAGCAGCGCCTATCCTGTAAACAGAACACAAAGTGACCGTCAAACGGTCCTTCGAATGAGATTAGCACCATTAGGAAGGGGGGGGGGGGCTGTTCTTCAATTTTGGCCCGCTCCTCTTAAAATTAAAGGGGGGGGGGATATTTAGTGGATGAAAGGAGATAAAGTGTCAGTCGGCAAAGATTAAACGCTAGGTAAACTGGAAGAGGGAAGTGAGAGAGAGCACACACCGGGGGAATCTGATAGGAGGTTGTTGGCAAGGGGGATTGTTGTCATTTGGGGGGTTAAGAGGGCCCCCTTAATTACCTGGAGAGATCGAGTTAAAGGGAAGAAAAGGGTCAAAAATGAGAGGACCCCCCGGCTCTGACGCCATGTGGTCAGACAGTCACATAACAATACGGCCAATTGGAGCCCCCCATCTAAATCTATCCAGCTGTCTTGTAGTCTTCTTGTCTTTGGGGGGTGGAAAGGGACACCTGGCAGAAGAATACAATGGCAGAGAAAAGAGCGAGAGGCGAGAGTTATCACCCACCTTCTGAGATAAGGGGACAGTAAAGAAAAAGAAGACAATAACGAGACAGCTGCAAAATAAACGTATTAGCAAGGGGGCAATAGGGGGAAAACAGGGAGAGAGGGGTATAAGGTACACCGGGAGCTCCTGTCAGAAACGTGGAGATTTGAACAATGATCCCGAAGGGAAAAGGGGATTGTTCTTCAAAATGGTCCCGAAGATTGCAATGTTATCTTTTCGGGACCCAACCATTTCCAGGCATGGGAGACGACCTTAATTCGATAAAAAAGTGGGTTAGAGGAACTGTAAGAATCCTAAGAATTCGTGAATTGGTCCTGGAGCGATTAGAGAGAAAATAAACTTAAAAGACCGCCCAGAAATCTAAAAATGGAGATTCTGGGTCCGTGACGGATTTCTTCAACCATAAATAGGAAGGGAAAAGGTCTGATTGAATCCAGGATCGGCAAAGACACACGCAATGTGCATACAGGGCCGGAAATGGACGAGAGTAAACAGAACAAGAGAGACCGACGCAATACGGGAATGGGTGGAGAGGAGGAGGAGGAGGATGGCATTGGGTGGTGGAGAACATCCGGGTGGCCCTTTAATCAATCAATTAATAACGAAAGGGCGATATTCCCACGACAGAAAAAAACGAGCGGTCCTTCCAAACACCACAAAAGAGAGCGAGTGTTAATCTTTGGAAGATGTGCTAAGAGGGCGGGAAGTGTCGGAGAGCAAAGCAGCCGACAGGGAGGGGAGGGGTGAAGAACACGGGCAGGGGGCACTCTCAAGTGGGAGGGAGGCTATTTAGAGAAGAAGTGGAAGAAAATGGGCCTTTACCCCCCTGTAGACATTGGCAGGGGGTAGTCTACCCCGGGTAGAGCCTTGATTGACAGGAAGATTCATCCATCTTCCGCTTTGGGTGTGATTTGTCACAACTGTTGTGACCACAGGGTGGACAGGTGGAAAATCTCATCTTTCTTAAGAGAAAAAAGAGGGACGGTTAATGATTATGAAGGGGGCAGAACCATATGTTTAGACTGGGAAAACTAGGAGGGAAAATGGTGGTACAGGGAGAGAAAGGGGCCACCAGGACGCCTGGATGCTTTTCCCTCAATTTGGCGGGTCCCACTGGGCGCTTTGGAGCCTTTCCCTTATTCATGGGCCCCTGATACAGTTCTCCTAAAAGGCGCCCATGGAAAGGGTTCAAAAAGTGGAAAGGAAGGGACTGGAAGGAAAATAAGAGGGTGACTGACTTTACCATCTGGTGACCACTAGCCCCCCAACCAGCCGGCCCAGGAAGAAAGACGACTCGCCGAAAGAAAGAGAATAGCCTTCGAAACATGTGTAAATCACTCAAATAGACTCTCACGTATCCACTATCCCCTTCCCTTCTTTTACACTTGGGTGTCAGATTTTGATGATCACAGGTGGCGAGATAGAGAAACCGCGAAAGACGGCAAAAAAGTGGATGATTCGTATAGAATGGGCAACAGATGAAGAAGAGGAGGGTGTGATGAAGACAAAGAGACATAAGTCGTCGTCTCTGAACGGGCTAGCGGTTCAGAGAGAGAGTGGCGCAATAAATCATAATTAGTTGCCACGAGGAGGCCACGAAATTTCAAAAGGGCGAGGGTGGGTGGGGGGCACGACACTGGGGAGCCACCCCCAAGGACATCTTGGCATATTCAATCAGTTCTATTAAAAATTCACACACTTTTTAGGAAAAATAGGGAAAGGTTATGGACTAGAGACATCCAGGAGGTGTTTACGTACCCAAGATTCTAATTAATACTCGCTAAAAATAGAAAATTTGATGATTGAAGTGGTTAATTGAGGCACATGTTGCCGCCGCGCCCGCACCCGTACATTCTCGGCAGCAAAATCCCCTTTATTCCGTAACTTGATCCGCTCCTGCCGAGAATCTACGGGTGCGAGGGGATTTGGAAAAGTTGGTTACAGTCTAATCCTAGGATACAGAATTTGGCCTACAGTACCCCGAAAACATCTTGTTTATATTCTCTTTTCTTCAAGAAAACACGAGAATACGGTGCCCTCCAGGTGTGAGAGTGGAAAAAACTGGGCAAGAACATGAATGAGACCCACCATCTGGTACTACAGCTGAACACCTGGAGGACACGATAGAAGAAGGAAAGGAAAGGAATAGAAAATGGAAAAAGCCGCTCCGATTGGGGTTGATATAGGGGAAGGGGAGGGGAGATGAAGGGCGGAATACTAAGAAACACACCGGCTACAGACCTCCTCAAAATGCCATAAATTCCATTTGAAAAAGACTAAAAGATGGGGGAGGGGCTCTCTAGTATACTGAACCGGCTCGCTTCCCCCTCAACTATAGGGTTCGTGGCGGTGTGAATGCGGTGCATAAGTAAGAAGATGCGCGACGAGGAAGCGAGGAGGGGGGATTGAAGCGGACCGCACCTTTAGGGGGGCTGTATTGGTTTGACGAAGATTGTCGCTGTTGGCGGCACCAAACGGGGGGCTGACCTCAAACCATAACAGAGAAGATGGCCCACAATAGCCCCCACCCCCGTTCAATCGCCACCATTTAATAAAACTATCCCTCCCTTTCCATGTCCTTGAAAGGGAGGAAGGGAATGGTGAGAAAATCTCCTTTTGTGTACAAGACAGACAGCAAATAATAATTGGATAACTTTGTGTTGTCGACCTTCGAATGGCCTTCCCACCTCCTCCCTGGGAGATAAGTCAATCGCGGCCCGGTGGTTATCTCTTCTGACAGTTCTTGCGAGTCAAAGGGAGAGAAGAGATCTATCAGGTAGCGGTTATTCACGCCATAGTGTGACATTTTTAGTCAGGGGGGCATTAGGGGGAGTACAGGAGGGCCCCTTGGCCTGTTCTATCCACTGAGCGGAACTACCGGGCCGAGTTCTCCTTTAGGGCGCTGCCAGGGCTATTTCGAGTAGAGCGGCCCAAGTTTGAGGTTCAAAAGCCCGCCAAACTAAGTGCTACTTTTCTGTACAGGACCCTGCGTTGGACGGTTAACTGGTGGTCATTTCTGACCAGTCGGTTCTCCCCCCGTGGGTTAATCCGCCCCTATCTCAAGAGTGATTCATATCAGCCACAAGAGGATTAAAGATGACAAAGAGGGCAGTTCTTCTCCTTATTAGAGAGGGAGACTACGAGCTGTACAAATAAACGCTTTGTAAACAGAGGGAAGGGGAACGTGTGATAAGCCGTGGTCGAAAAAGAAACTAGTGGTCACTCTAGGGGAGAAGCGGCGCGGCATAGCTAAAGCCTATGATCTGCTTCGGGGGGAGATGATCTGGCCCTCGTCCTCCTCCTCCTCCTCCCCTTCCCGTCATCCTCCATTGGTCATAAAGAACTCATTCGTCTACTTACAGTAATCGAGAAGGACAGCCTAATTGGATTAAACAGGTGGAAAGAAGGGTGGACGGAAATTGACCTCCACAGGAAGAATCAATTACCCCCTCTGCCAGAAAATGAGGTTAACAAGAGGTAAACTGGGGACGGAAATCCCCCCTATTTGAGGATAAGAAGGCCGGAGGAGATCGGAGGATGAAGGAATGAGAGATGATGGTCTCGTTAGCGTTAGACCATGCCTCTCTAAGTCTGTTAGTGTCGGTCGGCTAATCGAATCACTGCGTGTCCACACAAGTGTTGTTTCTTGCCTTCTTTGGGAGAGGAGAGGAGAAAATGAGACGAGTGGGAAGGGGGGTGGACCAACTTTTTGCCACCCGGAGGATAATGGAATTAGGGGAGGCGGTAATGAAGAAGAGAAGAAGACGGAATGGGTGGGCCTCGGGAAGGATCAGTCGGGGAAATGCAGACGTCGCACCCGTACAGTCTCGGCAGGCAGAAAATATACAAACTGCGGCAATTTTGAATAAAGAAGGTTCACCTGCCGAGATTTTACGGGTGCGGGCGCGCGAACCCTTATTCTAGGGACTTTGGCGCCCACACCCGTAAAATATCGGCAGAAACTTCTATTTTCCTCAAACTCGGAAATATTTCTATATTTTTCAACTGCCGAGACTCTACGGGTGCAGACACATACAAAAATAGAAAAGCAAAGGAGGAAGAGATTACTAAACAAGTGCACATCCTTCTTCAGAGTCAGTTTGAGGGAGACAATTCCCGCGGGGTGAATGAAACTCGCACATAGAAGAATTACTGCTTTCGATGACTTGAGGATAGCGAGGAAAAGTGCTTGAAATCCCTATTGAAAATGGGAAAGGAAGGAAGGAAAAAAGTGGCATAAGAGGGCTGAGAACAGTGCCTCCATAACAGGATCTGCTTCCTCCTCGTCCCCGTCCCGTTTTCCCTTTTAATAGGGGTAAATGTGTATTTTCTAATGGAACAGGCCCTTAAAAACCTGGTGATAAACAGCCCTGCCCCCCAGGGCCACCAGGTGAGGCTGACGCTGTTTGTAGCGGATTTAGATCCAGAGACTGGGGGACTTAACGGGCAATCAGGCTCGATTCTCCAAAATCCGTTAATTACCGGCTCTCTCGATGGCTTTGTTGTTGTCGGAGTGACCCCGGCACCCGAGTTGTTGGACCTGCTATCGGAAGCCTCGCATGTCTAGGGCTCATTGGGTGTCAAGAGAAGATTGGTTTTTTTACCATGACAAGACGAGGAGAAAAGAGAAGGGGGGACAGCTGGAACACCACCTGGAGATAGAAAAAGGGAGAGGGTGACGGGACGATGAGAGGACGAACCTGTGATTTGACGGGGGGACGACGCGGCGGCGGAGGACAGGGGAAGAGGAGGAGGAGGACGCGACAGATTTATGAGAGCCACAGTGACACATCCAGGGGGAAGGTCAGCACCTGCACCCGTAGAATCTCGGCAGCTAGGGGCTATGGAACCGAGACAGTGGAAGATGCCAGGACTTCAACTGCCGAGGTTGTCCGGGTGCGGGAAATGGCCGCCCAGAGATACAGGATTACTGTAGTTTCTTACCACCGTAATCCTGTCTTCTCCCTGCAACCCATCCAGAATGCCGGGAATGGCATCTATTTTATATTTGCAGCACAAAAACAAGCAGGAATGCGTCGCCTTCAAAATTATGCAGGTATTTTAAACCGGCAGACAATTTTCTATCCTATAATGTGGGTGAAATGGTGTGGAATGCCATAAATTCGAGGAAAATGGTTCAAACTGTCGCCCCCGATTCGATGGGCGCGAAAGCTCATAGTTGTCCTCAATTATGACACTGCCGCGACCGAGGCGGCCTCTTTTCCTCTATGATTCAAGCAATTTGGTCTTTTCCTCCGTTAGACAGTTTTTTTTCCTCTCTTTGATTTCTAAGAACAAATGAGAGATCGCTCTAATCCAATTAGGGAGGGAGAAGAAAGGTAGCCCTTAGCCGACTGACCTCAGCCGGCTGCCATCGGCTTCGATGTCCTCCGGTCCAAGGCTGACCGCCTCATAAAAAGCCGACACCACGAAATACACTAATTACTGGAGGTAGAGAGAGGGTTGGAAGGGGACAGTATAGGGGATTACGAAGGCTGTAAAGAAGAAGAAGAAACGAGGAGATAGAGGCGTGAAATCACAGAAGCGTGGGAGCGGAAGGGTCCTAAAGAGACTGGGGAGGGATTAGTTGGGATAGGCTAAAATTAGAATAAGAATAAATACAGAAAAATGTCCTAAATGGAAGACGGAAACATTCCCCATTTTTTGGAGGTAAATGTTGACAAATGGTGAATAAATTAACAGGCAGGGCACATCTTCCACGACTTCGTTGACTTAGTTCCGCGGAACTAAGTCACAGTCCACTTTTTTTTTGGTTTTCCTATTATTACTACACTTTGTAGAAGAAATAGAGAAACGATCAGATTTGTGAATTTATTTCACCAGAAAGCAGTAGTTCCAAACAAATTTACAGGGTATATTTTTAAACGTCGTTATTAGGAACTGCTCACTGTAAGTTTTTAGCAGCAGTGACGGTATTCACAGGAATTATCGTCCGGGAAGCCACCAGCAAAATAGCGGCACAGAGAGAGCCGTAATACAGAAAGGAATCCCCGAATATGGGTGTTACTCACTGGATCAAATACTATTTTTGATAAAGGAGGAATTTTGGAAGCAAGCAAAATATAAATAACAAGAGGTTTGTTCCTAAGAAACGGAGAAAACTCGATGAGTAGATCATCAATACCTTTCTACCGAGCCTCAAACCGGACTGGAGCACCGCGAGGCCTTACGCTTTACTGGATTCCACGTCCTAGCCGGCCAGCGGCATCTACCAATAGAAGCAGCAACAACATCAGCGGTTATGGGCGAACAGCCTCTCCCCGTCGACTTGGCCACATGGGCGAGTACCGGCCTACCACCTCACCGTCCCGCTGTAGCAGTTCAAGAAATCGCGTCGGCACCAAGGGACAAGAGGTTTCCCTCGCGTGATATGCGCTGATTATGGGAATAAAACTTGAAACTTGGCTGGCGTCGAGATATAAGCGATTTAGGCTTAGCTTAGGCTTAGGTTAGGGTAAGTTTTGTTCTCCTTTTAGGAAATGAACATTGTCACTTTCTAGAAGGATATGGTACAAAACAGTTCTAAACAGAACGAGAGAATCAATTTCAAAAGAGCGTTGACCCGTGAGAGCGGGGGAAGAGATGGACTCGCCCGAACATCCAAAAGAGAGAGAGAGGAGAGGCTGTGGGATGGGGAAAGGGGACTGAATCATCCCTGTGGGAACTAACAGTCCCTCCCTCGCGGGGGTGTCTCCTCTCCCACAGCACGAAAACAATTGATGAAATCATAATAGATGGGAATGGCTCTATTCAAGCGGCTAAAAATTTACTTTTCAGGGCCTTCTCATAAATAAAAAACCGGGCAACAGCCAGGCAAAAGTCATCATCAACACCATCGTAATAAAGGATTTTAGCAGCAGCAGTCTGTGCCCCTCCTGCCTGGAAATTGGACCCTGCCCCTCCCCCACTTTTAGGAATGGTCCTCTCCTCGCCTTTAGTCCAAATGGGGGGACAGACACCCAGCGTCTCTCCTCCTCTCTGGGGGTGTCGGGTTTCGCACCTCCGAACATTGTCGTTTCACACTCGATTGACCGTCCCCACATATTGTTGCGCCACACTTCATATGGACGAGGTCGCTGCGGCCGATGCAATGGCCGGGCTGCCAGCCGGCGGCGGAGGACGAAGGAAATGGTTTTTCGAAGAGGCCAGTAGATAAACACCGTAATCTGGGGGCAAACAGGCCGTTTAATCAGGGAAAAGGAAGGCGGGAGAAGTCTTTCTAGGCTAAAGAACCCAAACTGGGATCCCAAGCAGGGATGACGGTCTCCCGGCCTTCGTGGGCAGGACTGAGGATTAGAATAGTGCGGAGGCAGTATTTTAGGACCTCCAGAAATGGATAGTCAATGAAAATTTAACAAAAGATGGGAGCCTCCCGCCTCCAAAGGCCCCCCGAGGCAAGTGGGCCAGGTCTGGGCCCGTATAGTGAAGACACCGCCTTTTGAAGGGTGGGGAAGCCCCTAGACCCTTTTCTATACTAAAAATATAGACTAGGAAGTCGCCAGAGGTCCCCAGGATGGTTAAGAAGCTGGGAGAGGAGCGACTGAAAAAATAGAAGGAAGCAAAGGAACTTATCCCCCCTCTCGTATCGCCCCGTTCTCCCCACTGTCCTGGCACTCTCTTTGATCACACCTATGTTATTGTTGAATTGATGTCTGTGCCCCGAATCAGAAAGTAAACAGACGAGACACCGAATTCGGCCATGGTGGTCACTCGAGATTCTAGCCACTTGACCATTAGCGCCTCTTGGAGCTTCCTGGCCATTATTCGAATCGCTTAGCATTATTAGGGAGAAGGGAGGACGAGAGAATAGAATGGAACAGTAGAAGATAGACATCTTTTGAAGAATTTGGTAGAGGCAGGATTTTATGACTGACTTTGGCCGGCGTCAAGGACTCTTCCTTCTTTTGAGAGGGGGTCTTCAAATTTGAATCGGATTAGGTGGCCGGGGGAGGAGGAGGAGGACAGGAACATCTGCCTGTCGTTGTGGAAGTGGAAGAGCTCTCCCAAGGGAACTTCTTCTTTCAATTAACTAGCATACAGCTGGCTAGGGAGGAGGAGAAGATAATGGCAGGGGGGTCTCGGTTCTCCATGAATCAAAAATAAAAGACAGAAATGAGCCAGAGACACCAAAAAGAAGTAGAGGGGGTAAAGGACCTTCTCTAGGCTACCCTGAATGGTTTTGAAGTAGTCCTTTCCTTCGGGAGCGGGTACTTTCTCTAGCTAATCAAAAAGAAGGAACACTGAAAGGAGGGAAAGAGAATGGACGAGATCCAAGGCCTCAGGGTCTTTGGACTATGCTTTGAAAAACAAGTAAGAGGTTATACGCCCGTTAGACCCCGGGATCGGCCTAAATTTGAATCCACATGGTCCTACAGCCGAAAGAGGGGTGGGCCCAAATAGGAAGAGCGCCTTCCTGGAATCGCACTGCCCACCCCATTTTGGAATCCCGGCCCGCTGGAATACCTTTCCTGGGATACCCATAGTAAGAACGAAGAAGAGAAGGAGGAGGTCTTTTTAGCTGGAAGATCCATGGTCATGCTAACAGGATAAAGAGAGAAAGTAGCGGGACGAGTGAGACTGGAACAGAACGGCGGGAGGATAATTCCCTGACCCTCTCGCTTATCAAAAAAGCCCGACCAATTAGACCGTAAGTGCCAAAAAGTGATCTATTGCTTGATTCTGGTTTCTCCTTCCGTTCAAAATGCTCTCCTCCCCTTTCAAAAAACTAAAAGATGAGAGGCGGGATTGTTGTCAAAAGAGCAAGAGGGACTCGTTGTCGGTGTCCGCGGCGGTCTCTTCTATTGCGGCCGACAGTATTTGACACATTCGAGGCAGCGCGTGCGGATTCATATTGACACACAATATGCGCATAACTGAATGGCCGGGAGGGGTGGCGGTGGCGGTTGGTTGTGCTGTTCCCTGGAAACCTCTCCCTCGACTGTTATGATATTTGGTCAGAGAGTGAGAGAGAGGCGGCACGGCGGGGGCCAGATGCCTGATTGAAATACTGTGAGCCGACGGAAATGAGCCCCCCTCGGCTTCCGATCGCTCGCGGTCTCCATGCCCATATTATTTAGCTGGACTGGTCAATATGCAAAGGGACATCGTAAAAGTTGTTGGAAATGGGGTGCATATTCTCGCAATGCATAGATCATCTAACGTGGCTCTGCATCTTCAAGAATACGAATTTCAGCCAAGAAATTTTGGCATTGCCATAATCTACAGAAACTTCTGAACAAAATTACCATGGTCTATTTTTAAAAAGTGGAGGTTTTTAGTTCAAAATGGTCAGATGTTCCCCCACTATTATACCGGCGCCGCCCTTAGGTCTTCCGAGGATAACAACTTTCCGGGAAAATTGAATTGTCAAGGAATATTGCCAACATCAGAAAGAGCAAAAAATTCTGAACAAGGATATCTGAGTTCTTTTTTGAAAACTGGACGTTTCAAGTTCTAAATGAGCAAAAGTTACCCCGCGGTTATGACAGTCCTAATAAGATATGACGTGCAACTTTAAAAGCCCGCTTTCCCGCCAAAAACATTGGGTTTTCTGGAAATTTTTATACCAGCGTAATCATCAGAAAATTCTCTACAAAACTACGGTAGCGCTTTTCTAGAAATTGCACTTTTTGGGATCCAAATGACCAGAAGTTTCCCCATCGTTATGGATATTCAAAGGGGGTGACCGTCCACTTTCAAAGCTCTACCATTTGCCGGAAAATACAGTTTTTCAGGGAAATATTGACACCCCCCGAATCACCAGGCAATGTTCTATAAGATTACTGCAGCGGAATTTTGAAAATTGAACGTTTTCAGTTGCCCCCGGAAGTTTTCTCGGAGGAACTCCTTGCTTTCCATGTGGAGGGGTTCTCTTTACTGAAGTCTGCTCCCTTATCATGTTGCACCCACCTCCTTTCTTTGCAGCTGATTCATCTTCTAGTGACGCCTGTTTTCGAATGAATCATACTAATATCGACGATTTAAAAAAAGTTAGGAACGATAGGAAGAAATAGAGGAAAAAGATGACCACTCCTTCTCGGAATAGTCTCGTTTCCCTGTTGATCCCCTATGCAAATTCGTCTTTGTTTGACGTTCGAGAACAGAATGTTTGTGTAGAAAAAGACGGAAGACGGGGGACGGTCCATTTCGAGTCAAATCTCGTCAAAACGGGGACAGCCAAATTACAGGGAAAAGCGAGCGCAGCTCATTCATTCTATCCGAATGCTCCATATGGAAAAGTGGGAGATAACTCTTCTCTCCCTTTTGGGCTTCAACATCGTCTTGTTTGGCTGGATTTATCAGTCAGTTGGCTACTTTATTTGACTGCGCTTTGAACAAGTTGCGCGCGCCCGCACCCGTACCGTCTCGGCAGCAGCGAGATATGGATTGCGCGCGCGCCTTTTCTAAAGACGGTCGAGATGTCGAGACTGTACGGGTGCGGGCGCGGGCGCGCACCGTTCTCAACCCAAATAATCACTCGTTTCAGTGTGAATCAAGACTCGTATCCGTGGCTGATTTGTCTTCATCTTCTGGTGCCAATTCTTGTCTGGGAAGTTCTCCTGGCCGCCACCTTCATCCCTGAAGAATGGCTCAATTTGGATGCCATCATCGGCGACCACGACACCGTCACCACGGCGCAAAGCTTCCGGCGAATTCGCTCATGGGGAGACTATTCCCAGTCGGCTATTCAACCAGCCTTCTGGGGATAAGAAGACAACGGCGACAGCGATAAACGAATGCTACTCTTTGTGGTTTTGCTCTGCTAGGAAACAAAAAACCTACAAAGATAATAAATGTTATGAAACTGGTTGAATTTTTATGTTTTCGCGGTCTATTCCCGACAATTCGCTGTTTATGGTGGCTAAAAGGGTACAATTAAAGTTTCTCTGGGCTTTTTGTGCTCAAAATGATCAGCACGGCGAGATCTACACGTCGCTATAGTCTTCTCGCTTATCTGACTTTGAAATTATGTGATTTCTGCATTTCTTCCCCATTTGGCGGTCGTTCGCCTGTACCAACTTTTAACCTTTATATTTTTCTACATTTTCCAATACTTCGCTGGCCATGTTTACACTCAAAATGTAGCCCAGATTTTTCTCAACAAAAGATACTATTTTGTAGAAATTATGAGCTGAAGTTAGAGAAATGGCAAGTCAGTCTTTGTCCGTCAGGCTTTAGAGCGCCGGCGCGCGGTCTATCCCCACATTTCCTCAAATTTTCCCGTAATTTTCTCTTTTTTACTGGCTAAAAAATGACTCAAGCTGCCCTTCCGGTTGTCTGCTGTTTGTTTCACAGATTATTTGCCCGATAACTGTTGGCCATCTATGAATAAGTGCAGAGGGTTCGCCGCAGCCGGTCGCCCCCTGATAAGAGACCCCAACAAACCGCAAAACCCTTCCACCCCCCTGCCGGGGTGACACATCTTCTCCTGGAAAAAGAAAAGAAAAGATAAAAGTTTGAGCTTATTCATAGGGTCTGTGGTGGGGGTGCCACCACCACCGCCACCATAGCCCCCGCCCCCTCCTGTCCCGATGTGATTCATTGTGGCCACAGCCTGCCCTCCGGATTGAGTCACTATGATGAAGCGACGGTTCCATTAGGCTCTGGGCATGAGTCTGCCCCTCGTTGCCCTCTTGTGGTGTGAAATTTGTTTTCTCCCAGCTTACCGCTTATCATTTCTCCCCATTTTTCTCCATTTTGACTGACTGTACTCCCAATTTTTCGAATTTCTCTCCTATTTCTCACTGGACAAAGATAATGGTCCTATATTTCTTAATATTCCAGGAACTCCCTTGGAAATGCTCGCCTCTCTTCCCAGGTGCGGTTCTTTAATCACCAAGGGTTCAGAATTCCTCCTTGGAGTCCAGAAGGCCGCCTGGTGGCATCCTCCCCCTATTTTCTTGTTATTTTTCATTAAAATGGAAGTTTTCTGTAAATTAGATACATTTCTACAGCAGTCATACTTACAAGAGAGTTCTCCTGGTAGATAATCTCGTTCGAAACCGTTTGAACCATAAAATAAGGGTTGGAAGGTTCCTTTATGGTCTATGCAGTATGTTTTAGGTCCAAACGCCGATTTATTACAGTATACCTTATTATTCCCGCTTCAAGACCCTAAACATGAGTTTATCTGTCCTGTTAGTCATCCTCTCACTCTTCCTCCCATTAGTTCCCTGCCCTCTGCCTCTTTAAAGAATGTTCCAGCCTTGCCTGTCCTTCTTTCTCCCACTCCTCTGTCTTCCAGGAAAAAAAGCCTCGATCGGAGATTCAAACCCAGATCGTTTTGATGACAGTAGTCTCTCTCTCTCAGGCGACCCACCCCCGCTTCCTCCTCTGCCAACTTACATCATCCCGTCTCTGATAACCGATTTGTTTTACAGTTAGTCAGGCTAAAAACGCCGACGGCAATTCTGATCCGCCAGTTTGAATTTTCTGTTCAAGACCACGAAAGCCTCCACTTTCTCTCTCAAACCCTCCGGGATTTCTACTTTTTGCTCATTAAACACTCCGCTTTACTTATTCCCCGACTCAATTTCCTTTTACAGATGTTGGTTTTCCAGATGTTGGTCCGTAACCAGAGGGACACCTTCCGGCAGGACGAGTTCCTGGCCCTCTTGGCCCATCAGAGCCAGATCCGCTTCTCTCCCTACGAACACGCCCCGATAGAAGAACGACGTGACCGTTTCCGAGACGCCATCCAGGCTGCCCAACTCCCTCTGGTAAGGGAATCCCGGTTCGCGCGGGAAGAAAGACTGAGAGCGGGAAAAACTCCTTGGAATGGACCGTGACCCGATGTTTATCGGCCAACCCACAAAAGGACGCACTCTCACTCTCTCGCTCCTTCTTGTAGATTATGTATGTTCTTGTTCCGATGGGGACAGCTGATAGACACGCGTCTGACACCGAGATACCCTCCTTTTGGCGGATCACGGCCACGGAAGATGATGGCCGCCGCGAGATTTGGCCGCCCCCCTCACCAGTGACAGACGAGATGTTTTCAGACCTTCATCGAGTCCGGGATTAATGTCAGGATAGAGATTGCCAACTCCACCACTTCGGCGACGAGTGCTGACATCGAATTCGAGTCGCAGGGATTCGTCTTCAGTGGCGTTTGGGTTCGGGTGATAGGAACCATCAATTCCCAAGATCTCAAAGGACACGCCCGGCTGGAACTGTTCACACCGCAACGTAAGAACACTAACAATACTTTCCACTGTCCCTGTAAACCTAAAATACTGTCAGGATATATGGGGCACCGTCGGCCCTCCGCGGCTCGGTCAGAAACCCTAACCAAAGCGTTGGCTTCTCATTTCCCTGGAACAAAATGGGGGTACAGCGTAATTTTATGTAATTTCCTGAAGCCTTCTAGGAGAGGGTAACAAAGGTTCCCAACGGTGCCATGGTTTTCATTGGAGAGGTTAGGAAAGTGGATGCCGTCCCCATTACCTTAGGGGCGGGGGGCATCACATACTCCACTCAAAAAACTGTGTCCAAAAGAAGGGAAAGATTCCATTCTCTCTAAAAAGACTGTAAAGAGCTGAGAGGCTAGAAACAAATTAGAAGCAGCCCTTTTTTCCCAGCCCTTGTGGGTCAACCTCCCTTCTGGGTGGTCCTGCTCTGACCTCCCTCTAACCCAGTCAAGCGGGGTCATCTCGCCCTTGAGTTCCACAAAGACCTCCTATTTTGTCATATCAGGGATCAAATAGATCTTTTTCAGAACCAGTCGATGTTCCGGCCCTGACCTCCGAGCAGCTACATACATTACAAAGTCTGGGTCTACCTCTGTAACCTCGTCTTCGTCTCCTTCCTCTTTCTCCTCTACGGGTACCTGATCTCTCCCTCCCCTCCTTTCATTCCTCCTCCAGATACATATCGAATAAATAGTTCTATCTCTATCGCTCTCTCACTTCCGGGAATCATTCAGTACAATCGGAAACTCATAAAGTGCTCCTCCATCAAGCATTCCAGGCGGCGTTTTACACCTCGAATGTTTCAATATTTTGATGGAAGAAAGGCAGCAGCAACATAGTACACAGCCAGCTGATGTTGCATGGACGAGGCAGAGAGAGTGGACGGGGGACAGAGCGGCGGCCACCTCAAAGGCTTGTTGGGCAGGTGTCGGATCTGGAAATGAGGGGGAAAAAGTGACCAGATGGAAAGTGGCGGGGGGACACGAGTTTTGTGACAAGACAATTGGCCAATGAGGAGAGGAAGAGACAGCGGGCTGGCTAGGTTTCTAGCGGAGATCAAAGGGATGGCTAGGGGCCGGTGGAATGGGGGCAAGGGTCAAAAGGATAGTGGTCACACAAAATGGAGGGGATGAACTGGGAAACGAGGTAGAACAGAAAGTTTTCATGGCAATAGTCTTCTTCGCTAGGGTCGGTTTAGTGGGGAAAACACAAAACCGGCTCAAATAGGCCATTTCCGAGCCTCCAGCCCTCAAAGATGCCGGAGAGGATATTTTGAATATTCAAATTTCCTATTTGAATTTGAAATAGGTGCATAGCGTTCATTTTGGCGGAGATAAATACAGGACTAGATAGAGCTCAACGAGCTCTTTCTAACGGTATATGATAGGCCCACAGCGGTAGAGAACTTAGGACGGTGGCCCACGATTAGTCTCGGGGGAAGACAAGTGATTATTGGACTGGTAGTATAGGGCTTATTCTTAACCAAACATGTGCAGGAAATTCATTCTGGCTGAGCTGTAAACGGCGTTGGAAAGAGCGAAGCAAGGGCAATTTACTGGTATACGATAGAGCCACAGAAGTGGAGAAATTTGGACGGTGGCCCACAATTAACCCTAGAGGGTATCACCATGGAGGGCACCCCATGGATCAAAAAAATCAGGTACCATTTTAATGAATTTTTCTATAAGATCTTTTTCGCCAGGGTCCATTTGGTGGGAAAACACAAAACGGGCCAAAGAATGAGGTTTTCCAAAGTTTACCGTCACAACAGCGGATGTTTGTATTGAATTACCCCTCGGTGTATGATTCTAATGCCATAACGTGGCACAGAGGGTTCCTCAAGCGACGAAGGCTGATTTTTCGGAATCAGCTCGATCTGACGATTCCAACGAGGGGAGGGTTAGTATAGGGCTTATTTCAACTCGAAATAGGTGCATGAAATTCATTCTGGCTGAGATAAGAACAGCATCTTGTAGATCTCGACGAGCTCTTTCCGGCAGTATATGATAGTCCCTCGAAATGGAGTGAAATCTGTCCCTACCAAAGAACTACTCACCCCGGGTGCACTGTTCGTTCGTTTTTAAAGTGCTGCATAGACCGAGGGCAGATTGGTCACCCCCTGGGATTGGTCACCTTTCATCATCGCTTTTTGAACTGTACAACACACCTCCTACCCTTCACTTTCGTATTCCTCCCTCACAGCTTCGATAAGCCGTTTCCTTTTCCCCCTTCTTCTCTTTCAAAACTTGTTGACCAGATCCGTCGATCCCTCGACCTTTCGGTCAAGTTTAGGGCCTCGTCATAACCGGCCAGATGGCTGCTCCTTTTGACCACGCGATTGTATCTTTCATAAGACTTGTCGCTCGTGATTTGCATCCCTCCGCGCGAAGCCAACAAAGTTGCCCCAAAACACGCTTTCAAAATGGGGCGCTTCTTTTAAAAACAGCACTTCAAATGACCGTATCCATGGCCGAGCAAACCATTTTTCCTTGGAATACTGTAGCCGCTTCCCTTATATTTCTTTCTGGATCCTCTCTTTCCTTCTTCTTGGGATCACTTTCTTCTCTATACCCATAGTTCATAGACCTGTTTACTTCCACTGCTCCTTATTTCCATAAGGTATCAGACAAGAGGCCGTGGGATACCCCCAGTGGATTTCCAAAGCATTCATTAGAGAACCAGGAGAGGTGGGAAGGCTCCGGTTATCTGTATACCTTTCAGTATTTTTGGGAAGACCACAGAACATCTCTTGGGATAGTCGATTTTTAGCGGATATTCCACGGATTCAACTTTGGCGGGACCAAGTTTCAAAGCTTCGTGGCCCCGCAGCGGAGAGGTTATTCCGTGGAATATCAGTTGGAAATGGACTATGGTCCAGTACAGGTTGGGAGCCTCCTTGGGTCTTGGAGAGATTCCTGGCAAGGCGTCAATCCGGCCCGGAAAAAAGTAAAAAAGAGGTTCTCGGTTTTTCTGACCTCTAGGGTCTAGAGTCTAGGCAGTGGCCATTTCATAACCCCTGCATTATGGGATCTCGCCTTATTGATCCCCTCCCTCTATTTACTACAATTCGTGCCCTCATGCCCTCTCTCTCCTCTCTGGTAGCCCCCTGTTTACTTCCCGTCTCCCTCCCTCTCCCATTTCCATATCGAGGAAAGCGAAACTACATGTCGCCTCCCTTTTAACCGTGGGGGTAATCCCCCACGTTTCCCGCTCCGTACAGAGAGAGACGGAGGAGACAGAGTGAAACCGGCTCTATTTATACAGGTGTTATTATTGGTTTTAAAATTCTGTTCCTCCCTTCTTTTCTCCGGATTTTTTTCATAAGACAAGATTAGAAAACGTGGTCGACCGCGTCATGGTCTAGGATTCTCTCTCTAAAAACGACATCTTCTTCGTTTCTGATGACATCAGCAGCCGGACTGGGAACTGCTTATTAATCGAACTCTGATAAGGAGCTACGAAGGGCGAGACAGCCGGCTGACACATTCCTTTATACTCTACACATCCTCTTATCCTTTTTTTTCCATTTTTTCTTATAATTACCCAAAAAACTTCTTCTTTTCTTTAAATTTAACCTCTTATTAATTAGATTTACCCATTAAAAAAAAGAAAAGCACTCCAAAATCCTTGAAAAAGGCCATTTTCATGGGAAAAATTTTGAATATTCCTGGCGTCTAGACGTTTTCCCTTCAAAAATAGTTAAAACCCCGCGCTACTTCTTATTTTCTCCATTGAAAGGGGGTCTTCTCATCCGGCTATTGTGATATTTTGTCATTTTGTTGTGGTTTCTTGTATACTGTTGACGGAAAACGGTTTTGGAATCAAAAAATAGCTCGATTTCTTCAATTTCTCATACTTTTCGCTATATTCTGTCTGTTTTCCGTCTTTTGAACCATTTTTTTCCTTCAAATCCTAATTATAGGGTTAAAATAAAACGACCTTGGCATTTTGAGACCGTTAAAACATTCAAGTACTCAAAATTTGGATAATTCCCGTCAAAAATAGGCCTCTTTTGTCTATTTTTGCTTCATTTCTCCGTTTGCCCCCGTTTTTGGCTTTTGAAGACCAGCCGAATACGATAAATACAGTATTTTGAGCCATTCCAATCAGCAGCTACCCTCTAAAATTGGTATATTGCTATTAAAAATCTGTACCTTCATCCCTTTGTTTGGAACACTCCAAATCTGAAAGAATCAGACTCCAAACAGGCGTAATCTGTCCTCCCTTTGATAAAATGGTCCCTATTCCTTTCTTCTTACTCATTTCGTCTCACTCGCCTCTCCATGGTACCCCACTTCTCTTTCAGCGGGCCGACGAAGCCGCCCGGGCCTAAATTTTTGACTCAGCCCAAAATTAAAGGACCACTGGTGATAAGACAGGAGGAAGCCGGCCGAATCAGACGTATGTGGCCATTGCCTCGAAAGCAGCTGGTCGGATATCTGGTCCTCTTGTTGGGAGGGGCCATCTTCGTGAGTTTTCTAATAGTTTCCTTCGGTCTCCCTCCAGTCTCCCGTGTCTAGTGGAAAATCTAAAAATGGACGCCGGAACGATAAGGGCAGTGGTCGCTTTTCACTCTTTTGTACTCTGCGACCAACTGCAGGTGCAGCCTGGCGAGATTGAAGACCATTTTTGGGTGGAAGAGCGAATCAAATCCATAAAAATGGCTCTTGGAACGATTTGAAAGTTTTTTTCGGGGTCTAGGGGCTCACCGGCCAAGGAGGGCCCTGAGAGCCCCCTGGTGTAGGCAACCCCCTCCTTTCTCCCATTTTATTATATAAAATCTTTCCCATTTTCAGTTCTGCTACACCCTCGAGCAGCCGGTCTACTATGAAGGCGAGGAGATCCTTGTGGACGAGCCACCCCAGGTAAGCCGCCCCCTCTCCCTCCTCTACAATCCTCCCCCACTTTTAGTCCCTGGCCCCTCGCCCCCTCCTCCTCGCCCCGTCCATCTGCCCCCCGTCGAACTTTGTCATGATGATCCACATTCGGGTGGACGCGTTCGACCGTCGGAATGAGTGGCGTTACACCTACAATCCGTTCAAGACCACCGGCAATTTCAGTCTATTCTTCACTGTGGGCAGGCCCAAAAATGAGAGGTGGCTAGTTTTTATGAGGAGTACTGTAGAATTCGTTATAGTCTGTATAAAATGCTGGAATATGAGCAAGCAAGGCACGGAGACCTAGTTATGGCCGATTTTGTGGATGACTACAAGAACATGACCCTGAAGCACCTGGTCCAGTTACGGTACTTCCATGAACACTGCGCCGGGACCAAGTACCTGGTGAAATTGGACGACGATGTGGCGGTTAATGTGGGCTCGGTGGGTGGCCAGATTACTGTAATTATATATTAGCGCGCGCCAAAAGTAATGATAATTTGGAGAGTTTTCAATACGCTATTTGGCAACGACTTTTGAAATGGATTTTTCTCAACATTTTCTATTGTACTTATGCTGATTTTGGTGTCAATCGATGCAGAACGAGATGGGAATTTTTTTTCTAGAAGACCCCCAAAGCTGAAAACGCAGCGCTGAAGAGAAATCTTGAAAAAACACTTTTTCGAAAACTTTCTCGGGGATTTTTAGAATACTTCCGCCTAGGTTCCAACTCTGAAAACCATGTCCAAGTTTTTTTCAGCCTCTAATCTACCTCCTAGAAAAGAAATTATCGAAATTGATCCATGGGGAGCGGAGAAAAGTCCAAATTATCATTACTTTTGGCGCGCCCTAATAATATTGTCGTTTTTTAGTTGAGCAAGTTCATTTCGTCGATCCACGAGGGGCCGCCCCCCTGGTTCGGGGTGGATAACACCTACGGTCCGAAGATTTGGTGCCGCGTCTGGCAGGACACCGTTGTCCGACGGTCGACAAAGTTGAAATGGGCTGTTCCCCGTATCCGATGGCAGAGACACACTTGGCCGGATTACTGTGCCGGAATGGGCTACGTGGCTACCCAATCCGCCGTGGCGAGACTCATCCGAGCGGCGGAGCAGGAAGCCTGGCTCTGGGTCGACGACATCTTCATCACGGGAATCCTAGCCGAACGGGGACAGGTTCAACTCGTACAGGTGAGAATTTTGAGGGATTATTTACTGGGTACAGTCACTGGGGGATTGTTATTAGGTATTATCAGTTGGAATTCGGAAAGCGGTACTTATCCGAGAGAGACAGTCAGCAAAACGGGTTGAGTCACGAAAATATGATGACTAGAGGACGCCTGAATCATAGAGGGACCCCGCCCAGAGAAGAAATTCACACGAGGAATAGGATTAGATACATATTAGGGAGGGCACAGTGTAATCATTTGTACCTTGACTTGTGAGGTTGGATTAGGGTAGGGTAAACGGGGGAGTGACTCATGGATGTGATTATCGGACGTCAAGCCTTCTCTCTAGCTTATTTTGTCGGCTGTAATTACGGTCGAATGGTCGAGTCATAGCTCCTTCGAAAGAGCTCTTCGAGCTGATCAAAACGAGCCGTATCTCGCCTCCGGAGCTCTTCCTGTGCACCAGAACCAGGGAGAAAAAGATTAATGGAAGATTTGAATTTACGAAATTTCTTCCCCCAGGATCTTCGGCTTGGAAATAGCTTATTTGAGCCGGGTTTTGTGTTTTTCCCACCAAATGGTCCTTGGCGAAGAAGATCTGATAGAAAAATCCATAAAAATTGAACAAATTACGTCATAAAATACTCATTTTTCAGGCCAATAAATTCTACAGCATGGACGAGGACAACGAATTCCCCTTTGTATGGGGACAGGCGATGTTTGCTCTAACATGGCGCAATGAAACATGGAATTTCTTCGATATTGTCAACTAGAAGAAGAAATGCAACGGAAAATCCAGACGGGACACATCCTTCACATCTCATTCTCTTGGCCGGTAAACTTCACCCGATGACGAGTACTCGCATTTAAAAATATACACAGATTCGTGTAATATGCTTTAATAAAATTACTGATATATCTTTTTTGTTGGTCAAGGCACGGTAGTTCTATATATGCGGGGAAGATAAGGATAAAAAGGCGAGAAAACAAATTAAGTGAAATGTTGTTGGAATCCTTTGAGGGTCTGTAGTATAAGTAGAAGGAAATGAAGCTCGTAGTACTAGAGAACGGGTGGTGCGCCTGCACCCGTAAAGTCTCGGCAGCTGGACGGTCAGCTAGTTCGGCGTCAAGGGATCACAATTGCGCGTGCTGCCGAGATTCTACGGGTGCGGGTGCAGGGAAAAAAAGGTTAGACCCTGCTTTCTGGAGGTCTCGGCACGGAGGCACTTCTCCTCCCCAACGAGGGACTTCGATTATTAGTGGAGGGACTGTTCAAGAAGACGCCGTTCTCCAAGTAACGGCTCATCCTAACTTCCCGCTGTCCGAAGCAGGCTATGTAGATATCGTCTCCCTAAAAATTGGGTCCTGGCGGGAATCTATAGCCTAATACCGATACAGTAATCCCTAACGCTTCTTGAGAACGAACTGGCTCCTCGAAGTGGATCTCTTTCAACCGTCGGATTCCCTTTATTCCGGAGAGTAGGATCCAGACTTTTCCCGTGGCATAATCCATTACCAAGAGGTTACCATGCTAAATTGGGGTCTTGAGAGAAAAATAAGTTCCTTACCCCGTCGACGATAGCAGAAGCTGGACTGGAGATATGCTCCGGGAGGCGGTAAGTCTTGCTCAGGTCGTACTCATTGATCAAGGAATGCGTATGGTCGATTACGAAGAGCAGGAGGCGATTATTGGCGGCGTCGCAGGTTAATAGGACCACAGCTCTGAAAAAATCCACTTTACATGTAACCTAACACCCCTTTTAGCCCTGTTTTGGGCGGCTTTTGGGGCTACGGTGCGCCCGAACTGGACATAGCTCTCAGTTGCCGAGATTTTACGGGTGCGGCGCCGAAATTTTCCAGAATTCCCAGCTTCCCGTCTTGAAAAGAAAAAGCTCACTTGTATTCGGCTTGATCCTCCGCCACGGCCAAATATTGATACCTCGTCTTCCTGGACTCTTTTATAGTCTTCCAGCCCTATAAAAATATATATTTTCTCCCAATTTACAAGAGAAAAACGAACCTTTCTTCCCCTCACATAACACCACAGCGCGCTTTTCACATTATCTCCCGAAACCATGAAGAGCTGCCCTCTTGGAGCTACCGTAATCCACCGGGTTCGACTCATCTCAATCTTGGGATCCTTCGGACATTGTAGGACTTCCATTTTCTTGAAATTGCTAGCGATGTCGAATACGTGGATGGACCGGCCCTTGGCCTGCATGACGCTGACATATCTGCATATTTTTTGGTTTATCAGGATCTTGGGGGGTTAAACTCACAAATAATTATTCTTCTCATCTACTGCTACACTACTTGCTGAGGAATTCTTTATCTGGACGTGGTCTTCTATCTCACCCGCTGTGTTTGTTATATACACTCCTGGAGAAGAAGTTAGAGGGGCAAAAGGAGAGTACAGTACCTCCACAGCTATCAGAAACGGCTAATTTATCCTTATGACTCGGTGTGGAGAAGGCTTGGACACAGATTGGCCGGGTGAGGTAGCGGGAACCAAAGGCGCGCTGCCGTCGGTGGCCGTTGACCACGGCGCCATTCATGGTGGGAGTTGGAGTGACGGCTTGGGAATTGGAGGGCTGAAACGGGGAAAGATTGGGTTACAATAACAAAGTGGGCAAATCTCGGGGCCTGGGAGAAAAAAAGAAAAAGGAAAAGGGGGTATCCCAGCTCTCATTTTCAATTCAAACAATCCAATCCAATTGAAAACACGAATGCCAACAACAGGGATTAAAATTTGACGGATTTCAGGGGGCTATTCTCCCAGTCACATAGGGGCCAACGGATTTGGGGATATATTTGACCGGGGCATGGGGGAGCCGAATTTGGTAGAAAAAGATACGGACACCTGGACCCGAATTCTGGGGCTTTGGTGCCCCATTACCCCGGCCCCACATTTTCGCCCCAAGACTGAAAATTAGCCTTACCGTCATACTGGCGAGGCTCTGATCACAGGGATAAGCAGGAATGGAGGACATCGCAGAGCCAGGTTTCGAGTCAAAGCTCACATGGGACAGCACAGGTGACCTGAAAGACGAAGAAGTTTGGAACATGATGAACGCGACACGGAGCAGTTGTCTCGCGGTTGACATGTTTGGCATATGTTGTTGTCTTTCGGGGAGGAGGAAGGAGCAGGAAGTGACTACTCGTTTTATGAACTTTAGCGGAACAATCGACGGTCTCGCCACGATTATACTACGATTGCTGTAGGAGGAAAATAATCAAGGAAAAGGGGAATCAATAGGGCCGGGGATGGTCTTCCTATTCTTCCCAGAAAGAAGGAGGAAGGGGCTGATTCACCTCCCGTCTATATAGAATGCAAAGGGCAGGGGAGAGTCTCTTACGCTGTATAAGAACAAACAGAAAGGAAGAAATCAATCGAAGTCCTTTCCCACAACTGGGAGGTCGGGCGAAAGGGGGAAACTGTCCAATTATGAAGGTGCCCAAACATTGGCAACAGAGAGAGATTGGGGAGGAACTGGTTCTGCCACCCGACTACGACAAGAGGTTGAAGTGACAATAATCGAGAACACTACTAGGGGGACATGGCAAATACGGGTTTCTGACAAGCAAAATTAGAGAGAACGCGCAAATTAATTCGTCTGGACATTGAAACCCCTCAAAACCCGGGAACAGCTCTTTAATTCAGCAAAATTTCTATAAAAATCAGACTTTTATTAGACATATTTATCCACAAAATTTCTAGAATTTATAACCCAAAAGTAAAAAAATGGAAAGTGATATTCGAAGTTTGTCTCATTTTGCACAATTGGTGTATTGCAAAGCGGCGCAGCTGTCCGATCTGGTAAGTCAGCCCCCAGTGATTAGTATCTTTTGCGCAGGTTCGATGCCATTCGTCCATTTGCTCTTTTGCTTTTTATATTTTGATGAATTTTGTATGCCTTGATGAATTTTCAAATACGGCGAATTTCGCGGGGCAGCAGATACTGGAGATTTTTGCGCGTCAAGCCTATTTTAGCCCTCTATGTCAAGGATTCCCCCAATTTTATGGTCAGTTGACTTTGACGGAACGTTTTAAATGATTTTCCAATCAATTTACCTCAAAAAAGAGCCCAAATTTTGAAGTGGAAATAACCCAGGAGTATAATATGTTAGAATAAACAAAGAGAGAGAAAGAGAGAACTGAACCCCCTGTGAACGAGGTGGGCAACAGCAGGGGCTAATGAACGGCCATTGGGAGCAATTACCACCCGGGAGGCGGACTGATTACAGGCTGGTTGGCTGGTTTGACTCGGTCGCTTCGACCTACCCGACACTGTCGTTGAAGGTGTTCGTCTCGTCGCTGGGGACGGACCTCTCGCGGAAGGACATCACCGAGGGGCCGGCTCTCACCTAAAACTCTTCTTTGGTCTCGACTGGAAAAGAAAACTAACAAAGACACTCGGTTCTAGAGGCATTTTAGCCCTATGGGAGTCGACTGAACCGGCTCTCCGTCGGCTGTCTTCCCCATTGAGCATACTACTACTCCCACCGTTGAAACCTCTCTCCGGAGTCATGGATCTCGAGCTGGAATACCGTAATCCCTCCAAAAATAGTTTTGTACTTACTAATTACTGTGAGTATCCAAGGATATCCTCGCTCCCATAGAGTGGGCTATCAATTCTGCTGCCCTCCTTGGATTCCATTCTGACTTATCATTGATGGTCAGGTCCTGTTCGTAATAGTCCTCCCGAGGTAATTGCAATAATTCAGAGGTCATTTCAATTAATTCCGCCATTTTGGGAGGGTCCTCTTGGTCCAGGTTCCAGTTCTTCCAAGCTGGCCGAGAGGGTGAGGGGAGGTGGTAGAGATTCGGCCTCTCGTCTGACATTTCTGCGGTTGTTAGGGCCTGAAACTGACGTATTTTTACAGGAAAATATAGAAATTTTGAAGTTTTTTAGAACGAAAAAACGGAAATTTGGAACGAAATGACGGTTTAGACCCTTCATACTCTTCCGTGCGCAATCTCGGCAGCTCGGGATTCTTTTACTTTCGCGCCGCTATTCTACAATCCCTCGCGCTGCCGAGACTTTACGGGTGCAGGACAACGCAAGACTTTCAGATCCCCGACTCAATCTCGCCATGACGTCGACTCCCTCCCAATAAATAACGTACTCTATTTATTCTCGAGATCAGCCTCCTATCCGGCTCATTATTCTGTTCCAGGTGTCGTCCCAACTCATTCAATAGCACCACTTCCACCTTCGCCACGAATTCTTTGATCGCTATCTTCTGATCATGGATGACTTTATTCCTCCGAGAGCATCGTCCCTCCAGGGCCTGTACACAACAACGGTAGACTTCTTCCGGTCGCCATTCATTTGTCCTATGTTCTGTGTGTCCTTTCATCAGATGGCAATTTCTGAAAAAGGGAAAATCTCAATCCAGGCTCCCATTGTCCTTAATCCCCCATCCCGCCTCTTTCCCCCCGGCACAATGGTGGCCACAATTGAAAATAGGGGCTCTGAGAGAGGGGGGCTCCCGGAGTTCCTCTTCCTTTACTCCCTGCCCCCTTACTTTTCTTCATTAAAAAGTAATTTAAAGGACGGGTTGTCACCTAGGAGCTCTCTCATTAGACTGCGGGGTTCATCTGTCGCGCTCCTGCCCCGGGGGCTCTCCCTCCTCTTCCCTAGAGGAAAAAAACAATCCTCCTGTCATAAACACCGGCCGATTTCCCACCACCCTCCTTTAATTATTTGTGTGGGGGCCTTTATTTCCCACCAGAGCTTGACTTAATTCGTCCCCCCTTGGGCGCCCTCCCCTGCCCCCTGAGGGGATTGGAATCCGCGTGGGAATCAAAAATTCTTCTATCCAGAGGCCCCCCTGCCTCCTCTCTCCATATTATGCGATCCCCCCGTGCTCCTTTTCTCAAGTTTCAGTTTGTCTATATTATGAATATTTCCCCCTTCTGAGCATAACAGAACCCGGAGAGCCTCGTTATAAAAGACGAATGACGAACACAATCGGCTCTTTGTCTCACTTGTTCGCCTAAATTCTCTTTCTTTCGCCAATTTCTGCCACTTTTAGGAGAAAAAAGAGCAAAAAGTGATATTTGAGAGTCGGAAAAGTTGACACAATTAGAGTATTTGTCTTCTTTTCCACTGCGACCATCTTGTAGTCAGTCTTTTCTGTGTACCATAGCTTTTTTTCCCCGTGTTTTCTGGCAGAAAAAGTAGGCAAATCGAACTTTTCCCATATTTTTCGCTTTAAATTGTTTTAAAAACACTTTATAGTTCGGAAAATTCAAATAAAATGGGTGAAAATGGGTCAGACACCTTTTTCCCGCCAACAGTAGCCTTTTTTCAAGTATCGGGCCCAAATATCCCCCGTTTTTTGGATTAAAATGTAGAAAAGTTGCCGTTTCTTTCCAATTACTGCTTTACATTGACTAAATAATTGTGTATTGAGTAAAAAAAATGCAAAAAAAATGATGTAAGGCATGCCTAGGACCGTGGGAACCCCATTTTCCACCGTTACCGTACCCCGCGCGCCCAAACCCTTCCGTTTTCCATTCAAAAATTCAAAATTTTCATTCTTTTTTTATATTCTAGTTCAATTGCCTTACAGCTTTGTATTTTACTCAAAAAATGGGGCAAAATGGTATAAAACTACTTCTGAAATGGTAAAAACGGGCTCTGTTGTCTACCCCGGCCCCCGCAGTCCTTTCTCATCTCACTGATATCCATAATTCACTGTTTTCCCCGAGAATCTCCGGCTCATCTTTTTAAGTTCATTGCTTTGCTTTATTTCTTTTCTTTCCCTCTTTTAAAGATATTTTCTAGAAAAAAAAACTAGAATTAAAGTATTTTGAAATGGGAAGAGAAGAGGGGAGGGATGGGCATATATAGCGGCCGGCTCACCTCGCGCTTTTTACTCTCATCTCGAGATGTCCGATGTCCTCTCCCTCGCTAGCCGCCGGCTTTAATGAGGATGGAATCTTCTCGAGATTACGCGAAAAGTAAAAAGAGACAGGAGGGTAAAAGGACACAGCTGGCAGAGATCAAAAATGGACTAGTCGACTCCAGAACACATAAATTCCCCTCCCCCCAAATTCCTTCCTATTCCCGGATAATAATCGTGTTGCACTCTTTTTACCCAGAGTCAACTATTTTTTAGCATTAAACAACATATATTTTATGTGAAAATTAATCCAAAAACTAGAATTCTGCTCCCTGGTTGGCGTCTCTTATTGCAAATTGCGGATATGTCTCCCAATCACTGACGCTTACTTCCTTTTGGCGGCTTGGCTCCTTTATTCTCCATTCTAGACTCTTTCTACCCTATATTTTTTACCCTAATGTTTCGTTTTTATAATTCTAAGCAAAAAAATATTACCGTAATCCTCTAATAGCCGCGGTAAGCGCGCTCGATAACCGCGCTACTTTACCCTCCAAAAATGCTTTTATCTCCATTTTCTACGATTTTTTATTTTTTCTAAATAGTTTGAACGTCTAAAAGAACGGGCCAGATCCACCTGCTCCCATCCCATTCCCGCAGTCATCAAATTTTCTTCTTCTTCTTCGTTTTTTTCTCGGAGTCGTTTCCCAATGGTCCCCATTTCATTTTATGAGCTCTAGAGGACGTGAACTGCTTTCCGGCAGTTTGTTACTCCTTTAAATTTTGATCCTGCACCCGTATTGCCTCGGCAGGAGGGAATTATAACTGTGCACACGCTACGGTTGTCTGTTGCCAATCGCTCCAGGACCTTTGTATGCCATTTTGCCGCCAAATGTTCCTTATTTTCAATTTCTTCCCTGAAAATCAGGAAATTACGGTCTTTACGCGGCAAAAGGTCCTGAAACGCTTGGTCCTTGAGCTGAAGACAGGGCATACGGTATCCTAAACCTCAAGGATATTCTCCTGCCGAGATTTTACGGATGCCGGAAGAAGAAGACCTTTGCCCTTCCCCCTGCCCTTCCCTATAAAGATCACTCGGCCACACGCCATCGAGCTTCGATCAATCACCATTTGACAGTGGTGTACTGGTTCGGGGGACAGTTCCCCTTGTTCCGCTCTCTATCTTTTCTCTATTATTATATTCCTCCTCCTTGTAATCTAGCCAGGGATACATGGGAACTAGGACGGCGGCTGAAGAGCCTCGGTCAACATTAGGAACATCACACCGCCTCTGCCCGGTGCTTATACCTATCCCATCCCCTCCTCTCCTGTTTACTCATTTCCCCCCACTAAAAAATTGTCTTTTCTTTTGAAATTTTAATGGCTCATGGCCTGAATTCTTCATTGTTTTTCTATTTTTCCGTTGCCGCTAATTTTTAAGGCAATTTTAGGGAGGAAGCAGCGGAAAATGAGAAGATGATCCATTTTCGAGCACTTATTCTGATTGGCGGCCTTATTTCGGTTTTGGAGTCTCTAGAACACAGGGAGAAACGATCGAATAATGAACAGGAGATTATTAATCTACTACTGAAGAACTACGACATGAGGGTACGACCACCGCCGATGAATAAAACGATACCCATTGGACCGGGATATGATCCCAATCAAAGTGAGACCTTTTCGCGGCATTTTCAGGGTTCTGGACGGAATTCTTAATGGGATTTGAATAATTTGCGTTATAATTAAAGTCTGGGAAAAGGTAGAAGACCAAAAAATGAGTTTAAACCCTTAGAAAATGTTAAAATTCTGGTTTTTAATCAAAATTCGGACGAAGATGGTGAATAACGGTCAAAATGGCCGAAATAGAGCTGTCTTTCCGCCTTTCTGGAGGAAAATCTACCAATTTTAAGCCATTTTTTGTGGAAAAGAGAGAAATAATTGATAGGAAATGTTGGAAAACCTTAAAAAAGAGGTGTATTTCTTAATGTTTAGACTAAATTTAGGCCAAAAACCGCCAAAAAAGGGGATTGAAGTGAGTTGAGCCGGGGAATTACCTTTTGTGTTTTAATTTTCTTACGGTAAGAATTTCCGGCTTCGGTGGTTCTTTACCCTGGGGTTCCATTCTTTAGAATTTCAGTTGAAATAAGTCTAAAACATTTGAAGAAACAAAGGAGGACGACGAATTGAATAACAAAGAGAACTACTTCATGGAATAAGAGAAAGAGAAGGAATTGGCGTCTGTTTTCGCGGCAAGGCTTTGAATCATTTTCATAACATTTTGGATGGAGAATAACGAGAAAAGAAAACAGATAGAGAGACTAGTACAACAGGGAAATAGCCGGGAAATTTGGAAATCTGAGTTTTAAACTGGGTTCCCGTCCAAACAAGGGCTGATTACCTCTTCCTCTTCAAGCTCCTCACAGTTGGGGACTTCTGTCTTACTGTAGCCTTTCCCATGTTAATAGCAATATTAAATATTAATAGCCGTTTTAAGAATGCCAATTGATTTGAAAGTGGTAAAATAGCGGCAAGCGGGAGGATTGAAGAGGCGTCGCGGGAGACCCTTGTTCATTGAGCCGTCTAATTAAAAACGAATTAAGATCAGGTTTTTAGCGGGGTTTTTGGTCTCAAAGGGAGTGATTTATTAATCAAGAAAAGGTTAAGATTATGAGAAGAGTTTAAATTAAAGGACTAGCCGAATGACAGCCACGAGAATCCGGGGGTCGGATGTCAAATAATCAGTTTGCAGACCTAACCAGCCCCGTTGTTGTCACCGTCAATATTATGATCCGGATGTTGTCAAAAATTGACGTCGTCAATATGGTAACCCCCATTTTTTATTAGATAAACTACCGTAATCCCCGGTTCAGGAATATTCCATGCAGATAACCTTCCGCGAATCGTGGTATGACCCGAGAATGGCCTATGAAAAGTTGGGATATCCAAATACACCAAAGTTTTTAACAGTACCTCATATTAAAAACAATATATGGATTCCCGACACTTTTTTCCCGGTAAGTTAGACAATTAGACAACCACAGTTAGACAGCCAAACTATCAAAAATTCCCATTTTTAGACAGAAAAAGCCGCGCATCTCCACGAAATCGACACATCCAACATGTTTCTTCGGATTTACCCTGACGGAAAGGTTCTTGGGTCCTGTGCGGAAATATAATTTAAAAAATTCCAGATCCTCTACAGTAATCGAATAAGTCTGACGAATTCCTGCCCCATGCAGTTGCAACTCTACCCGTTGGATCTACAGCGCTGTAGTTTTGACATTATTAGCTACGCTCACACTATGAAGGTTCGTTTTTTCGATTCAAGACCTAGAGAATACCAAAATTTAGGATATAATTTATGAATGGGAGCCTACTGGACCAGTACAGCTGAAGACAGGAGTCGGAAGTGACTTGCCAAATTTTGTACTCACCAATATTTCAACTAATAATGACTGTACAAGTCATACCAATACTGGTAGGTGGGGGAAAGGGGTCTTGTCGCTTCGGAACCCAATTTTCCACTTTCTCCTATAGAAAGAATAGGGTGTTACGGATTCTCAAAACAGGGTCAGGAGAAGGGCATAGTCCATTTCCAACGAATATTCCACCGATTCAATTTTGGCGAGGATTCTCCTATACGATATCAGGCTCGAAAGCTTCCTGGTCCCGTAGCGGAGAGGTTTTTCTATGGAATATCCGTTGGAAACAGACTATAATCCTTCATTTTAGGCTCCTATGCGTGTCTTCGAATGCAGCTGATGCTCAAACGTCAATTCAGTTACTACCTCGTCCAACTGTATGGTCCCACAACGATGATTGTCATCGTCTCCTGGGTGTATGTTTCCCCCCTTTTTTTAAAGCCAAAAAATCCATTTTAGTAGCTTCTGGATAGATATGCATTCAACCGCGGGGAGAGTGGCCCTCGGGGTGACGACCCTCCTCACGATGACCACTATGCAGTCCTCTATCAATGCCAAGCTGCCCCCGGTCAGTTATATTAAAGTCGTCGATGTTTGGCTAGGAGGTAGGGAACAGTTTAAAGAGAAGAGATAAATATGGTTAAGCCTGTCAAATGTTCGTATTTGGAGCTCTAATTGAGTACGCCTTCGTCTCGTACCAGGATAACAACCGGCAGAGTGAGAAGCAGAAGGAACTGGCTCAGGCGAAGCAGAGGAAAAAGCGACAGAAGATGGAAATGGTCGACGCGGAAATCTATCAACCGCCGTGTACTTGTCATTTGGTAAGTGTGGTACGGTACAAAGGGAGACTAGGAGACGGGGTCAATGGCCAGCTGGACCAGCTAGGGCGGCTTTTTCCTCGAGCCGGGTTGCGTCTGGCCCACCTGGGATGAGTGGGACGGGATTTTTTGGGCGCTTGGTCGGATTTTACCCTCTCCAAATTCTCCGAAATCTAGTAAAAAAAAGACAAAAAGTAGAGAAAAGGCCGCCAAATCTGTAATATTCCTCGGAGAAGGGTCCTGGTGGGATTATGACCCTAGAAATTGAGTTTTTCAATTAAGTTCTGTTCGCGACGGGACCAGGGCCACATTAGTCGCTATGTTCATCCAATTTCAAGTGAAAGATGGAATCAAACAGTTTTATCCACTGGGGACCCTAGGAGGGCGTGATCCGTTAGAAATCGGAATTTTGAGCCGCGAGAGCCAGATTTTTGGTATTTTTCAGTGGTTTTATAGGTAAATGAGGTCGTAATTTCTCTTTTTACAAGTTCTAATAATTAAAAATTGCAGTACCGCTACTCTGAGCCCACGTGGAAGGAGCGGATCAAGCGCTACTTCACCAAACCGGACTACCTCCCGGCGCGTATAGACTTCTACTGTCGTTTCTACGTGCCGCTGGCCTTCCTCGTCTTTAATATCGTCTACTGGTCAAGTTGTCTCATTATGTCGGCTAAAGCTGCTGCAGAAATCTCATAAACACTCCCTTTTCCCCGTATATTCCTTCCTCCCGGTATTTTGTGATAATCCGTGTCAACAGAATAAAATAAAGAGAGTAACCTACTTGCAGACACCTTGCATACAGTCTCGACACCACCAGAAGTCGATGATTTTCTCGATTTTCGCATCTAGAAGGCTTTTCCCCTCGGCGGAGGTCGTCTTCTTGGTGACGGCGGCGGGAACATCACTACCACATTCGGCACATCGGAGAGGGTTCACGTTCATCTCGCCCTACTGTTCATACCCTGCAAATTGAGAAAAATTTGAGAAAATCCGTAGAAAAATCGAAAAATTGAAGGAAATAGGCCGACTATTGGAGAGAAATCGAGGAAAAATGAGGAAAAACTTCAGGAAAAAGATCCCAAAACAATGGGAAATTGGATAAAATTCAATAATCTACCTGCTGCTACCTCTCTCAAGATAAAAATGAGAAGAAATTAATGATAAACCGCGAAAAATGGAAGAATTTGAAGAAAATTCGGGCGAAACGTTGAAAAATTCAAATTCTCATTCTTCTCGCCTTTTTTCCAATAATTTTTAAAAATTTTACGAAAAGGGCGGTAAATTTGAATAAAATAAGGTGAAAAAGTCAATTCCCCAGCTTGTAAAATGGGCGAACGCCGCCGTGCCGACCTGCAGCCGGCCAGCCTCTCAAAACATCATCGCGGCTTCAATTTTCAAAGACCAAAGAGGAAGGGGGCAAGAAGAGAGGGGAAATTGCAAGGAGACACCTCCCTTCTTCTGTTTTTTGCAAGATTTGGGTGGAAAGGGGTCTAATTCCGCTAAAAATGATCATCTTTCCTCAACCAATTAGCCCTTTTCTCCTGTGCAAGGTCAGGAATTCCGTGAGAGAGGGAGAGACAAAAAAGGAGACGGGGTGACATGGACAATCAAAAGGTCACAACTTGTCATATGTCGAAGAAGAAGAAGGAGAGAGAGGAACGGGGAGAGAGAAAGAGAAGGAGAGACTGGGGGTGGTTAGTGAATCACAAAAGAGAAATCAGCGGTGAGCCGACAGAGAGAGAGAGAGGAGGATGAGGACATGGTGGTGTACTGAGCACTTGTGGTTGAGGCTTGGTCATGTTTTACGTGTGATTTCAAGTGTGGACACTGAGGGGGAGATTTGATATATTCGAGGGGGAGGGGGCAGGGGAGGAGAGAGGTCAAAGTAGAGATTCAAATAGGATGGGACGGGAAGGAGGAAGAACAGACGAACGTGAGATGACAGGACAGTCAGGTCCTCCGGAGACGCCTAGAGCATTTGGCGGGCTTTTTTTAAGCAATTTTAAACACTAGTAGAACGCATCGATAAGATTTGTATAGATTTAAAAAAGAGCTGGCTGAGTGTTCAACGGGTTCAAGCTCTCAACAGTCCAAGACGTGGGGGTCTGAAGCATCTGGCGGGCTTTTTCTACCATTTATTTTTGCTTTAAATGTTTAAACACAACGGTGGTTAACTAAAAATAGTCATGAATTACTTTAGAAACATGAAAATAGTGGGAAAATGAGGCTGCTACAATCTAATCTCTGATGCTAAGCGAAGCGCGCGAAGAGCTGAGAGTTCGCGCCATTCTGCTCCCCATTTCTCAGATTTTACAGATGGGAAATGCACTTATTAACCAGATATGACCATTTCTATCCTAAAAAAACTAAAAAACGAGAAATAATGGCCCAAAAGATCAATAAATCGTCTTCCTAGTGAATTTGAGGAGAGCGCGCGAGAATGGCGCGCAATTCTTCAATTTTTTCAAATTTTCGCTGGAAAAATGGTCTAAATTAAGAGAAGAGTATAGAGAGCATCAAATTCTATCGGATGCAACTAAAAGAATGGTTAATAATGGTCCGAAGAGCAACAAAATGGCGCCCGCTTCCGAAGGGGCCGTCTACAGTCCCGCTCTCTCCAAAACGCGGCTAAATATGCAAAAATTAGATTGCGCGCGTGTCCTTAGAAAACATTTAGCCAAAGAGACAAGCCCGAGGAGGCATTACGGAAGAAGGAACGGCGGCTTTGAGCTGTCGTTTTGTTTACGTACGACGCATCAAAGCCGAGGGATGGGAGGACTTCTTGAGAGCCGCCCTTGAAAGGCGCGGCGCCTTGCTTACCTAGCCTGTACGCTGTTCAAAATGGCGGGTTCTGTGTCTTATTCGGGGAGAGGGGGAAGAGAGAGAGAAAGGAAGACAAGACAACCGGAAGCATAATGCGTAATGGACGGCTTGGGTGGGCTAATTAGGTGACAAAAGCTTGAGACAAACGAGGGGAGGGGAGAGAGACGAGGATAATTGTCACATTGCAGGAGGGCACAGGATTATAGGGCAAAAATTAAGGTTTTGGGAAGACAGAATGAAACAATTGATCCAGGTTTTTGGGCTTTTTACCTCTTTGGTTACAGTATCCAGCCATTTGTTGCCAAAGGGACAAGATCCCCGCATTGGCGCAGGAAAAAGTCAGAGTTTCAAAAATCTGAGTTAGTCATCGTGTTCAGAATTTTCTGGCGAATCTGCTAGTATCAAAATATTCAAAAACAATGGCCATAATCTGGTGAAAAACGCCCGCGGATCTGTAGTAAGAAAAAGGGGCAAGATTCCGCCATGGTCGGGGGAAAAGTCGGGCTATACCCAAAAAAGAGTCATGTGTTCAAATATCCCACCTTGTAGTTTTGTTCAGAATTTTCTGGCGAGTCTGATGGTGTCAAAATTTTCGGAAAAAACATGACCGTACCCTGGGGAAAATGGCCCGTGGTGGGATGGCGCGGAAGATCCAGGATTTGAAGAAAATTTAGCCGCGTTTTCAGTTTTTTTTCAACAGTTTACTGTAAAACAACCCGGAAAGTTTAGCAAACTGCGTTCTGTATTAAAATCAACAGGAAATCGAAAGCTAGGCTCTATTCATTTTATTGATTCCGGCAGAATAAGGACCGCTTGGCGCAACGGTAGCGCGTTCGACTCCAGATCGAAAGGTTGGGTGTTCGAATCACTCAGTGGTCAGAATCTTTTGCTTTTTATTTTGCAGAAGACCATGTTAAAGTATCAAATCAAAAAACCAAAAACCAAGCTGGCGGACAAGAAACAAGCGGAATGAAGCAGTGATCAGCGGGAATTTATAGTCCAATAACACTAAAATGCCCCGGGAGACTCTGAGCTGGCACACTGATCAACATCGGCCGTATAAAAGTTCTTGAATTGAGATAAAGCCAGAGGGTTCAAAGAGCCGGATCTCCGCCTGACCCGGCTATCCATTTCGGGTGGAAGGGGAACACCTGTGAACTCTCACACGATCCTCCAGTACTAATTTAAAGACGGCCATCGATTTTTCCCGGGTTAATGGGCAATAAAAGGAGAGAGAAAAGAACTGGGCTCCATTATCCAGGTGCGAAAAAGAACAGAAGGGCCCGGGCTGTAATAGATCCGTAATAATGATAGTTATTGCTATCTGGCCTCGCTATCGACCTCCCTTAGACTTTATTGGAAATATTATAAATTAAAGGACTGTTGCTGTTCCTGTTCCTGTTCAAGGAAGAAAAATAGAAAAATAAACAGGGAAAATGGCGAGAACAGTCGCTGGACGGCTTGTTGTCCACGCGCGAGTGTGAAATCAAACCAACGCTATGCAAATATTGGTTGCCGGTACAGGAGAAAGGAAGGAAGAGGCGAGGGGGTGATTAGGAAGGAGAAATGGAAACATGAAGGAGTTCTCTAGTTTTTGAAGAAGATTACAATGAAAACTAGGGCCCGGAATAAAAGTACGGTAGAATTTTAGGCCTGGATGTAGCTGTAGAGGAGCAGAATGGCCGAGTAAGGCTCCAAAAGTGGCCGGGGTCGAATCTGACCTCAAATTCTTGATCTGTGCGCCATTTTGTTCAATTTCACTTATTTAAACTTTCCAAAGAAGAAATAGAATTAATAAATGAACCCAAAGAATGGACAGGAGTGGGTAAAAAAAGGAAGAAGTACGAATCTGCTGAAAAATAGCGGCATCTTGACATCTCGTGGTTATTCTGTTTCTCTGCGCCCAGGAAAAGTGGTTTCCCACTGACATTTTGAGATCACCGTAATCTCCAGAAAATTCTGAACAAGATTACTGTAGCGAAATTTTAAAAATAAAGTCTTTAGTCCGAGTAGACCGTTATTTTCCCCGAGAGACCAAGGAGGATGGCTGCCAGACCAATATAGACAGTTATAGAGGTTTTAGCATGTTATAAATGTTTCTAATGGGATCTATAAAAGCAAGGAAACGACCAGAAGGTAGAAAACTCGAAATCCAAAATGTAATCAGCCAAATCAAGGGGAATTTTGCATCAGGAGGGTGCACTGTGGTTTCCTTGCTCTTGAGAAGGTTGAATTGCATCACCGTTCAGTTTTTTGGATTATTTCAGTTCCTATTCATTACGAGGTCCAAAAAAATGGACAGAAAAGTATGAGAGAGTGGTTGAAACGCGGGGAAAAGAGGCGGAAAGCAATCGGATTTAACGATTCCCCGATCAAGGTAAAAGGGGCGACTGGGGGGAGGGGGCCTATCGCCTTTGCAGGCAGAAAAAGAGGCGACTGGTTTCTCTATGGAATGAAAGTTTTTTGACTGGGGGAAATACATGGTGAAAAACGAGGAGAAGGCGATTTTCTAAGGGGCTAAAATGCCGTCGGGGAACAACTGCGGAAATGCGATACGGAGGAACACAAAAGTAGAGAGAGGATAAACACGTTTCTTCTGCCTTAAAATTAGGATAAAAGGGGGGATTAATATGAGGAGGAGAAATTTGGAAGGAAAATGGGGAAAAATGGGGTGGGGGTTGGATTTATGACACCGGGGGACAGCTGTCATAAATATGACACAAGAAAAGGGAGGGGGAGAGGAAGCTGATCATGGCAGGGGCCGGAGACGGCAGGGCAGACAAAGGAACGCCTAGATAACACCTCCTGGCCCGGTCGGGCTGGGCCCCTCCCTAATTGCCATCATCATCATTTTGTGATAGGGGGGAGGGTGAGAAAATACCCGGAGACACGGCACAGCACACGGGCTGTTGTCCTTTGCGCAATCGGAACAGATCGATGATAGGATTAGCATATTGGACAAACAGGCAAGTTCTGTCTGCCAGGAGGAGGCGGCAGGGGGAGACAGCTGCGGGACTGGCCGGGACAGGACAGTCTCTTTTTTAGCCGCCGTCGCGCGGCCCTGCACCCTTAGAACCTTGACAGTTGAGAGATAAGGAGAGAGGAGGGCATAGAAGAAAAGAATTTGGAGATGCCGAGACTTTACGGGTGCAGGATCCGGCGGGCAGAGAGAGGATAACTGGAAAAAGTCGAAATTTGGACACCTTGACGAAAAGAGCCATAACTTTTTATAAAATTTGTGAATGCTTATGGGCTAAAAACAAAATAAGTCTAACCTTGCAGGGAAACCTTACTGTATCGGTGAACAATTTTAGGTTTTCTGCCAATATCCGTTTCTTCGAGGAAAACGGCTCTGAAAACTCATTTCGCCGCCAAAAATGGATTTGCTCCGGAATTTATCTCCTTTCTTACAGAATATTCAGGTTCATTTAAAAGGTGATTTTCTGCTCTACAAGAAGAAATCAAAAATATTAAAAATGTATATTTCTATAAAAAGTTACAGCCTCGTCCCTAAGTTGGTCTCTAATTCCCTGGTTCTCGCTCAAAATCCGTGGTCGCCAAGTGACACCCTCGTTTTTTCAATCCTGATGGACACCATTGTGAACAGGTGCAGGGGATGAAAAATGAGAACAGGGGTTTGGGGTAAAGCTGGCGGGACGGGGCGGGAGGGGAGGGGAACATTTGTCTCTTTCTTGAGGGGTCCCCTTGCTCTGTTTATAAGACGGGACGGCGACGATGGACAGAACAACATGTTGAGGGGAGGCTTGATTGATCACAGGAAGGTAGCTGGACAGGGGAGGGGGCATGGGGCAGAGGGGTAACGCCCCGGGCTTATTTATGAGCTCTGGTTAGTTTTTTGACGGGGGGGGGAAGGGCAATACGGGGGCCAGCTCTTCTTTGAATAGCCCCCGGCCCCCTAGTAATGTTTCCCCGCTCATTCCCATGCATATATGTTGACAGACGGGAAAGGATACCTCATAGAGAAGGAGAGAGAGAGGTCATTTTTGAGTCAGGACTCCAGCCAGCATGGTTCGGTGAGGGAAGAAGCGGATATTTGGGGAAATGGAGAGAAAAAGAAGGAAAAATACCAGCATTTTCTGAATTTTTAACAATTTATAGGCCTATTTCTTTATTTGAGAGATTTTCTGACATGAGATTATGTCCAAAAGTTAAAAAAGCAGGGTTTCTAAAGGAAAACGACTGTTGAAATGAGAAAAGTACGAGAAAATGAGCATTTTTCCGGTTTAAAAGTAATTTTTAGGTTAAAATTGCGAAAATCAGTATGTTTGTTATTATATTCAATTTCTATTAAAAAAACTTAGATTAAAAATTATGAAAAATAAGAATTAGAAGCCGAGAAAGGAGCAGTATGATTCAAAAGAACTTTATCCCTCCGCGATTGAACTTCTCGGCCACGACTGGACATTTTCACCTTGACGACGGTCATTCTTCAAATTTTATTTCTTCCTCTTTATTTTTCTTCCTTTCTGACGTTAGTAGGCTGGTTTATTTTTCTTAAAACATGTCAAAAATTAGATTTTAGGAGAATTGTTAAAATTGGCGGCAAATGGGGTCCTCTCTCTTGTATCTTGTCTCTTTTCTAAAGAGAGTGGAATTTTAAAGAATTGTGCATTTTTGTAGTTTAAAAACCTCATTAAAAGAGTGTAAAACCCGTGTAAACATCGATAATAAACAAGCTCGAAAAGCTAACAAAGCAACAAAAAAAAGAGAGTGATGGCAACACGTGGTAGTTGCCGCAAGGCACAGGTCACACACACACACAGCTGGGGCAGTTATCCTCCTCGCCGCTCTCCGGGATATTCAACAGCTGACCTTCACATAAGGAAGGAGATGTGGGGGATTGATCTAATGCTGCAGGTGACACGGCACCATCCATAAATTTTATCGGGGCTCCGCCGCAGAGAGTGGAAGAGGACTTTGATTCTATGAGATGGCCGGCTGGTGATGAGAGATCTGCTACTTTTGCAGAGGGAAGGACACGATTCTTCTTCCTTGTCTTTTGGTGACAGAAAAGAGGGGTTTCTCTTCTTCTATAGTTCTTTTCCAAAAAAATAGGGATACAGTAATTAGGGTTTTCTTGAAAATCAGGCAATTTTTTTTATCCCCCAATTGGTCTCGAACGGAGGCAAATTACTATACCCCTGTTTTTTGCAAAAACCGTATTGCTCCAGTTTATCGCCTTCCACAATAGGAAAGCATTCAAAAAATTACTCTATCCACATCTTTCGATGGGTCAGAAATGTTCACAAACCTCAAGAGCTTGAAACCTGTAATAGGCGTCCATAAAATACGGCGCGGGAAAGCCATAGCGCGCAGCTGCCGAGATTTTACGGGTGCGGGCGCCGCGCTTCTGAAATGGCTTCAAATCAACCATTGCTCACAAACTCTATCATTTTTTCTGATTGTGATAACATTTTCTAACATTTCTATATATCATCTTGTAGAGGAGATCGAGATCTATCGTTTGGTACTAAGCTCGTGTAAAATGGATGTGTGAAATTAGTTGAAAGAGGCCAAAAAGTGGAAGAGGAGGTCTAGAAAAGTACCTAGTGAAGCGCCGCTGCACCCGTAGAATCTAGGCAGCTGATTGAAAAGCGCCTATATACACGAGGTGGATTTCCCTCGCCTTCGCAGATGTTCGTCGTCTCTCGTTGACGCTTCCGTCAGACCTCCGCTTCAGTGTGAAAACGCTGTAGGAGGCAGTGGCATGAGAGGGACGGCGGGCATCTGCGGGTCAAATAACCCGACCAAGTGGATAGATGGGCCCGTCTATCGGTCAAATTCTTTCTTCTTGTTCCTATTTTACCCCTTTTTCTAGCTGTTTCACCGTTTTTCCATTATTTCCTGTCTAACTGTGGCGTCACTCCCTCTGTCTCCTTTAGCTTCTTCCAGGCAGTAAAATGTCTTTATTATCACATTAACTATACAAGTATCAAATGTACACACTTTCTACTCCATTTCTACCCGTATTTCACCAGTTTTTGATATTCCTCATCCTCTGCAGCTGATACGAGCCGTGGTTCGAAGTGGCGGTGGCTGGATGAGCAGCTCCTTGAAGTAAACATCTTCCGGCATGAATTGCCACTCACTTTCCACTGCCTGTAATTCTCTTGATTAATTGGCAGAAAAGAACAAAGCGTTAACACGAATCAGCCCTTTAATGAAATTGGAAGTGACAGTTTTAACATACCCCGGGTCCCATGTGATGGGGGTCACAATGGGGACAGAAGGAAGCGAAGATCGTTGAGGTCAGGCATTACGGGGGCAAGTGATAATGGGAGGTCGACTAGAGACTATCAGGGAAACCCTTGTGACTCTCTTGGACCAAAATAATCAGCCAAAATTGGATTATGGCTGTCTAACTGTGGCGTAGCCCTGACCGTAGAATAACCGGGAAAACTCGCTCCTAGGTGTGAAAATTCTTCGTTGACAGGGAGAAGAACAGAAAAAGATGACAAGTCGACCGTGACCAGCTCCATTTATCAGACGCCGTTCTTTTTCTGTTAGGGGATCACGCTGCCGGGGAACCTTCTTCTTTTAGTGACGTTACAGTGGGGGCAGACGAGGAACTAGGGGCACTTTAGAAAGAAGGAAGGGGTGATAATCAAGCCAATTTCTGCAATTAGACGCCCCGGGAAGCGGAAAGAAGGCGAAAAGATGGGAAAATGGGGTTTCGCGCGCTTTCCTGCTTCATTTCTCGATTTTCTCCCAAGTTTTGGCTAGTTTTTTGGAATGTTTTTTAATTTTCATAAAGAAAATGGTGTAATTTTGGTAGAAAATGTATTTTTTTTCGAAGGTAGTGTGGGTCTAATTTTGTCCTTGTGAACGTTCCCGAGCCTTTTATCCTCCATTTTTCCCGTCTAACTTCTTTCTGGGCTATTTTTTCAATCAGAAACGAATTAGAGCATAACTACCGCTTTTTTCTATTTAAAATGCCACCAAAACAGTCATTTTCACAGGATAAAATCCATTGAAATGGTCAAATTGGTCAATTGGCCCTCTAGATGACCCTAACGCTTGTTGACAGCTGCCGGGACCCGGATTGTGGTTCAAATTGCGGATTTATTGTGTAAAATGTCGTTTTTTTTTGTTCTAGAGCCTGTATTTTTGTTTGAAAAGAGTCCTATAGCGAAGTTTTCCCACATTTTCCCCCTCCCAGACAGTTCCCACCACATCTTTTGTCCTTTCTTTCGCCATATTTCCCCAAAAACAGTTTGAAATACGCTTCCTTCCCGGGTAAATTAGGCCATTATTTTCACCTTTTCCCAGATTTTTGAGCTGGTTATCGGCCTGTCATAAACAAGCGGGGTAATCGTTTTCTCTACTCATGTGGAAAATTTTGGGAAAAGAGCGGGAAAAAAGCGAAAACAAGGAAGAAAAAAGGCGGACTTACAATTCCCTGTAGGAAGGATTTGATGAATTGGATCATTGTCGTCTTCTTTCCGGGTGAAGAAGGTCCTCCGGGGAAGCTAATCGTACCCCAAAATGATAGGGCGAGAAGGCGGTGCCCAGGCGGATATATCAGCTGGTCGTTCCCGGCCCGAGACACAACACAACACACTCGACTCCGCCCTATCTCTTACTCGTCTCGAGACGGTCAACTTAATCAAACTTGATCAGACGGGGGAAGAAACTGCACCCATAGCGTATTGATAGCTGGCGGATATGGGAAAAGGGCGCGCTGAATAGACAATGCTTCCAGCTGCCGAGATTTTACGGGTGCGGGCGCGCGACTTTCTCCAACTAGAATAGTCGTCAAAATCAATAGTTTATCGTGTGTTTTCGGTTTAAAGAGGTAAAAAGAGGATTATAAATAGTTTTGTGAGTAGTTTTTGTAGTCTAGTCGACATTATTGTGCTGCTGACGGCGGAGGAAGATGTTCGTGGTCCATTGGGTCAGTTCGGCTAGTCGTTGGCGGGCTTCGGCGAGAACCTGGAAACGAATTCTTCAATTTCTATCAGTTGTATAATTTTAACTGGGAAGAGAGACTGTAGTCTTCTCTCTGATAAGAGAACAACATTTTTTATACCCCCAAGGCTGAATTTTAGGAGGTAAACATGCTACAGTATGGAGCAGGGAGAGGGGGCTTCAAAGCAAAGAGCGGGTCAATTATCCAACATAAAGATAAGTTTGGCGGGCAAATTACAATGGTTTGAAATCTTGAAACCTGTGTTTTAGCGGAAAATGATCCTGAACAGAATAGAAAGTCAGAAGAGTCAAAATTATGAGATTTGAAGCGACTACGGTACCATTTTCTCTAATTTTTTGAATTTTTGGTATTTTAAAGGTTCAAAATGGTTAGATTTTCATCAAATAAACGTTAGAATCAGGCGGAAAAGTTCAAAAAATGGGTAAAATCTGACGGTTTCCTCGTATTTTGACCCAGTTATCTCCTGTTTATTTCCCGGGCTCCTTAGTTTACTTTTCCCCCTTTCCCCCGCCCACCTCCCTTTCCATCAATAATAACTGATAGCTAACAGCAGAGTGATATTTTCGACCTCCCGAAAACAAAAACCCCGTCGTCAACTGATGCAATTCCAGGTCAAAAATCTGTCACCAGCAAACAGAGCCGACTAGCCGGCTGGCTGGCTATTTACTCAAGCTTTCGCTTCGGGAATCCTCGCCTCTCTGTCCTCCTTTTCCTCAAAAATGACAACTGGTCAGCTGTACGAGGTTATTCCTGGCCCGGTGGAGAGAACGCCGGGAAAAGTCAGGCCACTGGGAACAGCTGGACTTCTTCGTTTTAATAGAGGCCGCGGTTTTTAAAATGCCCGGGAAATGAGCTGAGAGAGACGAGAGGATAGCTCACGTGGTTTTCTTGTAAATATGAGCAACGGGGGTATTATTATCTCGAGGAAGGAGCGTGATTCCGTTTAAAATGACTAATCTGACCTCATCTCGGACTTGGTAAATGTCATCAGCCTGTCCCAACTGTCCATCGAGGTCTTGTAAATAGGTTATGGCATTCTCTACACGGGTTCCGTCTCCAAACATCTGAAAAATGGCCGTTATTCCAACTTTTTCTCGGATTCTGGCAGCTTTGACCCGTGCCACTGCACCCGTAAAGTCTCGGCAGCTAGCGCGCTTTTGTTCTGGGATATTTTGCGTTTTCTGGGGAATTATGACTCTTTTTGAACACAGTTAGACAGCCAACTTTTTTATTCAGCTTTTCTACTGTGTCTGCTTGAAATAGAACCCATCCGTCACCCCAACAGACAGGAATTAATGACCACAAGGTGCGATGAGTCGAAGGTAGGGGACAGTTGTTCCCCGTCCTTCTTCCTCCGAGTCCAAAGGTCCAAAACTATAGATCCTACCTGTTGTCCTTTGCCTTTCAGCGTCTCCAACTGTTCTCTGAGCTGTTGTGACTTATTTCGGATTGAGGTCATCAGCACTTCTTCCGGCTTGGTTCCATATTGCTTGGCTTCCGCTTCGAAACGGTTTTTGAGGTCAGAGACGGAGGCGGAGAGTTCTCCCATCTTTTCCAGGGCCCATTCCTTCTTTGAGCGGACAACGTCGACCAGGACGAAGCTCTTGCTCAAATGCTCCAAAAGGATACGGGTTCTCTCCTGGACGGGGTCAATTACTTGCTCGTGAGCCTGAAAATCCATTTTGAACTAAGAGAAAGCTTTGCCAAATGGCGCAATGCGTTGACGCGCGCCTCTTATTGGAACAACGCTGGTTCGATCCCCACCGTGGTTAAACCTTTTTTTGCTTTTTTTTTAACTTTTTTTTTATTAACTCACCCTGCTGGTCAGATTAGCCACCACCGCTTGGGAAATGCTCCTAACACGGTCGGTAATTGAAGTTTCCGGGACATTGGGGATGCTAATCTTGAGAGTTCGCTCGAGGAGAGCGTTGACAATATCCAGGATGGAGTGAGTCGTCTCTGCGGCCTTATCTACTGGGATCTAGAACATTTCTTTTGTATTTTCCCTCCGGGACGACCTACCATAGCCAGGCGTTGAGCTTCAGTAATAGTGGACCAGATGCGCTCTTCCATGGCCTGTTCCATTTGCTTGACTGAAGTGATGGCTCCCTTTCCCCGATCAGCCACGGCGCCGGCTCCATCGAGGACGAGATTTGCTCCTTCTACGGAGAGATGAAGTCCGAGCTGGGTTCCCAGGACGGCTGCTCCCAAAGCGAGGGTTCCAGTCTGGACGGCAGCGTTCTTCCCCGTCTCCAGTACCCATTTGCTGTTTTCGACTCCGGAATTGTATCCACGGCTGAAGGCTTCCTTCGGACGGACGTAGTAGTTGGTATAGGTCTCCGTCGCCTTCTGGTTGGCTACTTGGGCAGCATCGGACACGCGTTGCTCCACATTACCCAGGGTACTTTCCAGATAGGGATTGGAACGCTTCGCCCAGTCGTAGGTAGCATAAGCTTGTTGGGTGACTTGCTGGACAAGAGGATGGCCAGTAATCTGGTCGTAGTAGCTGGTGGGAGTGGATTCACTGTGAACGTCAGTCATATCTAAACAGGCAACAGGTTATGGAGAAGAAGAAAGAGCAATGAAGAGATGGAATGATGAAAACAGAGATAGCAAACGGGAAAAGTACATGAGAGAGAAAGAAATGCATAAATATTATTCAAAATATGGGCATTTTTACCAAGACAACTGATTTCTCTACGAGACGCCGAACGACGACGCCTCCAATCCTGCCAACGCAAGATCATGCGAAAAATGACTGGAGTCACACTTCTCGACCACAAAACCGTCAAATGGCTGGCTACCAAAACGAAGTTGCCACCGGTCCTCCAAAAAGCAACACATCAGAAATGGAACTTTGGCGAGAAAGCCGGCTTAATGGACAACCAACGCTGGACAAAGAAGATCGTAGAATGGACTCCTCGCGAATGGAAACGAATACCGGGAAGACCTCGAATGAGATGGAGAGACGAGTTCCAAGCAGAACTAGGCGCAAATTGGAGCAGTGTTGCGCAGTTGTTTTTTGCATACACATAAGTAAAAGAACGTTTAGAATGAGAAAGAATAACAAAGGCTAGCTTTATAATGTACTTTATGTGAAAGTACTTGATTTGTATGAGAAAAATGCTTCACATTGTACTGTTTGTAAAAGATTTTGTGCTAAAGTAAATAAAATGAACACTAAAATAAGAACGTCAAATGATAAAATGAAAGAAAGTGGAAAATTGACCTTACCAAAACAAGATTTGGTCGGTGTTGTTTGTCCCAAAAGAAGCAACGAAGTGGACAGTTCATTTTGCGAAACTACTAGAAAAAAGAAAAGATAAGAAGGACTTATCACTTGGAACAACGGGCAGAAGAAAAGGAGGAGCTGCTGAGAAGGTTGCAAAAGGACAGCTTTTATCGTGACGGGTCAGCCGTCCCCAGCGGAGGAGGGGCAAAGTACAATGATGGGAGGGAACTCCAAAAGTACAAAGAACTCGATGGTGTGATGGTAATTGACCTTCACCTCATTTTGCGATACTATCCATATGATTTGCATCATGTTTTGAGGATAATAGGTGCAAAAATATTAATTGCACGTGAAATACACGCGATGTACGGAGAGGCCTGTTCTCTCGGGTGACCCTTGCACAACAAGCTAGTGCAAGAGATGTTCTTTCGTTGAAAAGTTTACGGGATTTCCTCGAAAATGGCGATAGAAAGCGTGTGTTTCATGGAATTCGTGTTATTTTTACTAGGCATTGTTGAGGCGTCACGGGAGAGGCTTGTTTGTTTGCATAGAATCGTGGCACTGTTTGTAAATTTCGAGAAAACAGGGAGGAAATATTGTTTATGAAAAGTTATAAAGAAAAAGCACAGAATAATTATAAAATGTAGTTTTATATCATATTTTTCTATTTGCTGCCTCTCTTTATATTCCATCTTATATTTTTCTATCTAATGTAATTATTTTCAGTTTATTACAAGAAGTTTATGCTAAAAAGAATAATCCATACAACAAGAATCATGGGAAAGGCAAAGAAGAAGACCACAACGTTTAGTTGATTTTTTTTCTATACAAAGCAAAATGAACGCGAGTAGAAAAACCAAAGCGAACTGCCTGCTATCAGCTCGATTTTTACACTGAAAGCGTGGAGTGATCCCTGTTTTGTTTCGAAAAAGCCAAAAAATCAAGGTTTACTATTGAATTTTAGGAACCAGTAGCAAGCGTTTCCACCGACTCTGCCGATAAAGCCATCTCCCTCAACAAAAATGGTCAAATTGTACTGAGGATCCATGCCAAGCCGGGTGCTAAGCTCAGCGCCGTTACAGGTATTTTGCAATCTTTTGCACTTCGACCCCTCCGGGTGTAGGCGAGTCTGTTATTTCTGATAAGACGTTTCGCCGGACACTTGCATGATGAAAGAGAGCAAGGTTTTATTGTACTTCGCAACAGTTCGTTCGTTTCAGGCGTTGGTGAATCAGAAATAGACGTGGCCATCGCTGCACCACCACGCGATGGACAGGCAAATGAGGAGCTGCTGAATTTTGTTGGAAAGCTATTGGATCTTCGTAAAAGTGAATTAGATTTTGACAAAGTAAGTTTCTCTAAAAGATTTCGAGTAGTAATAAAAATTAGGGAGCAAAATCAAGATCCAAGGTGCTTCTCATCACTTCAAGCCGGGTGACAGCCGACCAGATAACAGAAAAATTACGGGATGCAGCAAATAGGTCATAAATAAATATTAGACCTATCTTGTTCTAATATATTCCTCACACATCGATGTAACTCTGTAACTGAGCTGACAAAATAAAAAAAATAATGAAGAAGCTGATGACATGAAAAAGTTTACTACGCTATATTCCAAGTACACTGTTATTCTTCTTCCGAATCCATTTCACTCGACTTCTCATTCAGAATTACATATTCACGTGAAGAAAATCCGAATTTGATAATATCTTTTTCTTGTAATTCGTAATATCTGCAACGGATTTATTTTAGTAAAAAGTAAAGGTACCTTTCAGGATCAATTGGCTTTCCATTTAAAAATGTTCCATTAGCACTGGCTAAATCAATAATATACGGTAGTGTACGTCGTCCCTTGGTGTCATCATCTCTTGTGAATGAAACAGATCTACGAGAAGCATAAGATGTAGATTTAAAATTTCATACCTGTACTGTATAGCAGCATGTTGCTTACTACAGCTGGGATGATCAACTGGAATGTCCGCTACTTTTCTATCCCGGCCGATTAGGTAAGCAGACTGGCGGTGGATGTACATCGGAGGTAGAGCTTCTTCTCCTTTGAATGGAAAAAGTCGCCACCTGTAAATGAACTATATAAATCTTCTGCCATTAGATGTAGTTGCAAAATAAGAAAGCAGCTTACGAACCTGACTGTTGGTTTCTTTGCTTCTGGTGGCTCATTGTATTTGACGACAACTCCGCGGAAGGTATTTGTATCTTCTGCTAATTTTCCGCTGGTTGCAAGATTCACCTAAATTATAATAATTTGGAAATTAGAGAAATAATACTGACCTTCTGCTTCTCTTCTTGTGGCTCCTCTTCTTTTTTATCTTCGTACATTTCTGGCCTTCCCCACTTTGTCTCATCTTTATGACTTCTTCGCTCTTCTAAAAATATTAGAATGCAACAATGAAAAATAACTAGGCTAACTTCTTTCTAATCCATATTTTCCAGATGGTGATGTTTTGCGTTTTTTAGAACGATTCTAAACAAATGAACAGCCTTTCAAAACGCATACCTTTCTTTCTGTGTCGTCTTCTTCTTCAACTTTTATTTTCTTTTCTCGTACATCCGATGTTCTTCGATGCTTTTCACTATAGCTTCTCTTTCTGTCCATTTGATTCTAAAACTGTTCAGTTATATCGAATTTATTGGAGAAGTAAGAAATATTTGAATTGAAATTCATAACAGTATCAAAATTCTACAGCAATCACATGATACTCTTCTTTTATATTCCTCCTATCATATCCCTTCCTTATTACTTTCATTTCTTGTCATTAAAATGTAAGTCTACCACAAAAAATCATTAACCAAGTCATATTCCTCTTCTTTCTTCAAAAAGAACCGAAAAGAAAAGACTTTTCGCGGCGAATGTAAAGGACTGCCACGTGGCTCCCGCCGCGCGACACGTCTACCGTACCCCGTCGCTGCTCAATTTTCTCAATGTCAAAATCGAATTTCGTTTCATTTTCTCGTTTCTTTCTCTTGTTTTTCGCTGTATTTTTCGTATCTTTGTGAAGCAAAAATAAGCAGAAAGAACCATGTTTATGGCTGCTGCCACTGCAATGAGAATTCTTGTCGTTTTGCAATTGCATCTCTCCTACTTTTTCTGTTCTATATCTTTCTCAAATTGCAGTATTCATTCTTTTATTTTCAGAGGGTAATATGGCGCCTAAAGGCAACCAGATGTTGGGCAATGCCCATTTCCGCAAGCACTGGCATAAGAGGATCAAGACATGGTTCAATCAGCCTGGCCGCAAGCTCCGCAGAAGAGAAAACCGTTTGAAGAAGGCTAGCGACATTGCTCCTCGCCCCGTTGCTGGTCTCCTGAGGTAGTTATTTGTTCATTTCGTTTTGCTTCCAGCACTTTTATTGCTCTTCATGCCATTTTTGGCATAAGGATCCTGGAAGGTGCGAGAGCAGTGGTTTCTGTTTGACATCATGCAACGCTTTCGTTCATGTTGATAGAAAGTTTCCAACACTCCTCATTTGTGGATATTTCTTATCGCGATTACTAAAATTCAGCTGCTTCGTCCATAACGATGTGTTGTTTGTTATTCCTTTATTTCCAGACCTGTCGTCCACTGCCCTGGACAGCGCTACAACTCCAAGGTCAGAATTGGACGTGGATTCACCCTACAGGAGCTGAAATCAGCCGGAGTCAGCAAGCACCATGCCAGAACCATCGGAATTGCTGTTGATTTCCGCAGAACCAATAGATCCGTTGAGTCACTGAAGGTATGCTTCCTTTTCTGTTCGCCTCTAGATATCATCATCCTTTGAAAAGCTACACACGAATTCATTTCCCACATCAACATAGATAACTCGCTTGTTTTGCGCATAAATTAAAAAGCTTCACAACATGAAATGCCGCTATTAACATATGTTTTTCAGAGTAATGTCGAGCGCCTGAAGGAATACAAATCCAAGCTCATCCTCTTCCCTAAGAAGCTCAGCCAGCCCAAGAAGGGAGACAGCTCCGTACGTTTTTATTCGTTTGATTTTCATTTTTGTATTTTGCTTGCAATGCTGCTTTTTTTCAGGCTGAAGAACTCAAGGTTGCCGCTCAGCTCCGTGGAGATATCCTTCCCGTTTCTAACACCTACACTCCTGAGGCTCCTCGCGCCATCACTGAAGCCGAGAAGAAAATCGAGATCTACCGTCACCTCCGCCGAGTGCGTGCTGACAAGCGTCATAGAGGCATGCGTGAGAAGAAAGCCAGAGAAGCCGCAGAGGAGAACAAGTAAAACCATTGTTGAGTTTTTTGTTCATAAACTGTTATTAAATACAATTGTTTTACAGATTAAAGGGTATTGTAATTGAGATCATTGCTTTCCGTGGGCTTTGTCGTAGGTGTCCTTGTTCTTGTAGGCAGCTACATAGCCAGTATTTTCTGTTTGATCGACTCGTCCGGCTTTGCCCTTTCCTGAATTCATGCTGATCATATGCTAGCTTTGTTGAGACCTTTTCCATCATCATCGAATCGCTCTTTATGAGCACCAGTGTACTTTGTATGATCTGTCAGTCTGCTATAGACGCCATCGGCATTAGCTTTAGCTGCCGAGTTGACAGTGGGAGCCTCAAGAGCGGCTAACTTCTCGGTAATGAGATCAAGTTCTTCCTGAAAGGATTACATTTACTCTGCCAAGGTCATGTTATACCTGAACAGATTTCTTCGACTGCTTAGCACGGTCTTCAGCTACATGCACAATAACTTTCTTCGTTTCGTCGAAGGTAGTCTTCTTCTTAGGTCTCAAATCATATTTCTTTATTTGTCGCATGAAAGAACTAACCCAGCCACTTTACTGAAAGCAATTCCAGTCATAGTAGTAGTGACTCCCTTGGGGTTGATGATGCCAGCATCCTTTAGCCACTTGTCAAAGTTCTTTCCAGTCATTTCTGTAGCCGTAGCTGCTCCAAATTTCGTAAATGCTTCCCATCTGCCATTGATATTTGTACAGGGGACGGAAACAGTCAACTCACTTCTTCTTGATATCCTTATTATCCCAGTTGAATTCGGGGCCAGCAGGTTTGTCAGACATTTCTACTAGAAAACAATCTATAGAGTAGGAGAAAGAAAGAAAGAGCTGCTGGAAGAAGAACAAGAACGCAATAAAAAAAGTGGTCAGTGTACTGGCGGGCGGGGTTGGCACCTCTGGCCAGCTGTGATTTCTTTTCACAAAAAAACATTTGTTTGATCAGTAAAGGAGAGGATGAACCAGAGAGAGAGACAGGGGACAGGCGGAGAGAGCGCTGCCTATTGATCACAGTGCAACGGTTTCAACAGGTTGTGAGTCAATAGTGACCGCAGTAACACATGTAAGTCCTTGAAGAAGAACAACTAGGGGAAGGTCTCTAAAATGAACAACAATCGATGTTTTGGAGGGGGTGGAACATTAAAATTATCTCATAAAGGGGAGGGAATGAGTCAGCTTCCCCCCGTTGACATGGTGACAGGCCGATATATATACAGCTTCATTAGGGAATAATGAGTTGGTCGAGTCAGAATGTCACAATTAGAGGAGGATGGGAATAGCCATGGGAGCCCGGGGAAGGGAGGAGCCGTGGGAAGATGACAGCCATCTGGCACTATTCACGACATCTCCCGAGCTGAATAGATCGATGAAATCGCGCTGTGTCATCTCTTTTCCCCCTGATAAGCGGACGATGATCCCTTGTGGGAGAGGAAGAGAGAGATTGGCGGGTGGAACGGCACCAGACATGGGAAAATGATAGATAAACAAAAAGACGGGGCGGGGTGGCCTTTTTTGCAAGAGATTACAGCCAAAATTTCGACAAATGTGGCATCACCCGCACCCGTACAATCTCGGCAGCTCGCCGCCCTGTTACTTCAATGCCGCCAAGCCCAGTAGCTGCCTAGATTTTACGGGTGCAGGTGCACCGAAAAAGTGCTCCCAGCCTGATTTTTGAGCTTTTGAAGCTGCTGAAGGGCTTCTAATAAGCTGATGAGGAGATCACCCGCCCTACCGAAATAGCCTTTGCAATTTCCCTTGCTTGATACGCCGTGGGAATGGGAAATGAGCCGAGCTCAAAAATCCAATCACCATGGAGAACAACAGGTAGAAAAAGGTAAGCGTATACCTTTTTTGACGTGGAAGTGCCACCACGATCGATCCTTTCCCGTGTGCCGTGCCTTTAGGCATAATTTATGAGAATGGGCAAATGCAAATTAGACAGGTGCTGGAGAGGACAAAGGGAGAGAAGCGGCACCTGTCCGGGGCAGAGGATCTGTGATCGGAAATTGACAATTTGAAGCCATTTAGGGCGGGGGCAGGCGGGAAAGAAGAGCGGGCTGAGGGAGAGGACACACACGCGGCGGCAATTTTGAATCGCGACCAGCTGATTTATAGCGGGTGTCACATACATAAGGGGAGAGAAAGGGATCGGAAGATGGGCAGATTTGGATAAACACCATCCTCCCCACTTCATATATGGTCATTCCAGCAAGAAAAATACCAGTACTGGAACATCGCGGGTTCGACCCCCGCTGCTGTCAAAATAAATTTGTTTTTTTTCTACCCGTCCCCAATGGTTTAAAACCGCTGTATACCCCTCAAATCCGGAAAATTGGGAGAAGGAACACTTGTTCCTGCCAGCTGAGGCGTCAATTGAGCCATTTATGGCAGTGGGAGCTGGCTGATTGGCCTGCCCCATTTTCCAAAAGCCTGGCTCCAACAGCTAATGATAATTGCAACCCCCCGGGTGAATTCGAATCTACCAAGAGGCGGAATAAACAGCAGGGAGGGGTAAGAGTCATACCTATAACAAGATTATTTGCCGGCAGGGAGGGGAGGAGATCACGCGCCGGTTGCTGGGAGACGACGGACAAAAGGACGGGCCCTGGGAGAGAGCACATAAACACGAGCTGCATAATGAGCAGTAAAGGGGGTTAGCAGGGATTTGAAAAGGAAAAAAAATGGAGAAAAGAGGAGGAAATTTTGGGGAATACTGTAATGGCGTAATGGCGGGCAATTGAGGAGCGCGCGCCGGCACCCGTACAGTCTCGGCAGTTCAAAGATCTTCTATTGCAATGGCATCAGATTACTTTTCCTTGAGCTGCCGAGACTGTACGGGTGCGCGCGAAGACCACCACGCACTAAGAATGAATATTTTTCCTCTCTGACACGTCCAAATAAGCTTTTTCCTTTACCTAAACTGAATAGCGGGGCGGGAGGGAGATATGAAATGTGATCGGCTAAAGTAGTCTGTCTAACGTCGAGCAGCAAATCTCCGAGGGCGATCTTTTATGACAACAACGGGGCTCGGGACAAAAAAGGCCTCGCCCTCGGCTCTTGAGTAATAAACAGCAGCCGTCGCTCCGAGAAAGGCGACCTCCTCAATTGTCTTTATGTCGCCCTCTCTCCTAATCCAGGCTGACTGAAATACGAGAACAAATTTCGAAAGAGCTCCTGGGCTCCTGACGCGGCCGCCCGGGACGGGAGGCTATAGCTCCCAGAGAAAGAGTATAATGCATTGAAAATGTTAGACTCTGACACGCTTTTCCAGGAGCCGTTCACTGCCGAGATTGTACGGGGGCGGGAAAATTGAATCATAGTCTATTTCCTCTGGATATTCGTCTTCATGTCGGGACCTCCTTTGGTAGAATTCCCTATTATACAGTAATCTGTCTTTCTCGGGAACAGTTTAATGGTCTACTAACAACTACCACAGAAAATCCATTAAAAATGGCTTATAATCGCTCCGGGACCGAACAATTGACAGCCATGGAAAGGTGGAGGTAAGAGGGGAATAATTGCTCTCTCCCTTACGAGGGCTCATAAAATATTACTGCCTGTCGCTGTACCTGTAAATCAAGGGGGAAAATAGAGGGAGAGAGAATTTTGAAAGGAGGCAAAGTTCGTAAAAGCGCGGCATCCCCGCCCAGCCTGGTTGATACATAATTGAGTCGCCGGGGAGGCAACGAGAGGAAGAGAAGGACGAATTGCGAAATTTGTCACTCTTTATAACAACAACAACAGAAAGAATAGGAAGAATAGAATAGAATACATAACCCGGTTACATATCACTACGGTCGGAGACGGGCGCCTCCTCGTCGGAGCCCTCCTTCTCCGGGGCTTTCTCACTCAAAATCACAAATTCCCGGCTAGAGAAACCAAACTTGATTACATCCTTTTCTTGTAGTTCGTAATATCTTAAAAAATTATTTATTTATATTAAAAAATAAGGGAAAACCAACCTCTGGGCGTCGATCTTTTCCCCGTTTAATAAAGTCCCATTGGCGCTGGCCAAGTCAATGATATAGGGCTTCGTCTGCCGGCCACGAGTACCGTCATCCCGCTCAAAACCGACGGATCTAAACAATTTTAAAGTTAACATAATAAATAGAGGATAATTACCGATACTGTATAGCGGCGTGTTGCTTACTGCAGCTTGGATGATCAATTGGAATGTCGGCTACTTTTCTGTCCCGGCCGATGAGGTAGGCAGACTGGCGGTGGATGTACAGGGCGGGAAGGGCTTCCTCTCCTTTGAATGGGTACAGGCGCCATCTGGAATGGGGGAAATGGAAATTTTTGAGTCAGGGACGGGGAGAAGAGGACGAAGGAAGAAAAAATGGCGTCCAGCCTTCGCTACAGGCCCAGATTTCGGGTTTTTCAGATCCCGGACTGTCTGCCTCAATTTTGAACCTTGTCAAGGCCTGGATCAGGCTGCGGTCCCGGGATTTAAAAAAGGAGATGTGTCCTTCGGCCCTGATGCCCAGACCACTGTCGCCTTCCGTCGTTTTTAAGGAAATTCGGAAATTTCTCAAGATTTCCCCGGGTTTCGGACTATTTGACGCCTTCTCGCCATTCCAAGAACGGAAATTCTCTTCCGATCACAGCTTGTAGACATTTCTGGACCAGGAAAAGGAGTTTTATCCGTCCACAATGGGGCAGTTCGAGATCAGCTTGAAACCACGCGCCCAACCCTTGGAAACCACACTCAAAAACCAGGATTCCCTTTTTGGGAACAAGAAAAAAGTCACAATTGAAAGAACTTGAGTTTAATTTCGTCTTCTCAAAAATATACAGCCAAGTTGTTGTCTGCTCTTCACTGGTTGTTAGTCAGTCGTCCTCCGCTAGGGGCTGGTCCTCCAGCGGCCGGGGCCTGTCCTCCCTTGTTGCTTCCCCAGGCATAGTAGGCCGGGTAGGCAGCGGCAGCATATCCGAGTCCTCCGTAGACGTAGGGAGAGTAGACAGGGGCGGCGGCGTAGGCAGCAGGGTAGGCAAGGACCTGGGCCTCGGAGGAGGTGGCGAAGAAGGCGGCGACGAGGACGAGGAGGGCACTGGAGGGGACATTTTAGAGGGGGGAGGGGAGGGGAGACTCACATCTTGGAGAACATGGCGACAGTCGGTTTGAGACTGTCCCTCCCCCTCGGGGTATTTTATACTCGGGTAGGTATTTGCCCAGGGAACCGGCAACTCGACTTATCTTCTTCTTTTTATAAGAGGATGAGTGTGTCAACTACCCGCAGGTGTCAAAGAGCACGTCGAATTCTGTTTGCTCTGTGCCCTGTGGCAATGTCGAGGGCAGACGGCGCACCGGTTCCGGGCAAATAGGTACAGACTGTACTCTTCGGGGTATAAAAGGGGAACAAGTCGAGAGTTAAGTACAGTACATCTGCTCCCAGAATGTTCTCCAAGATGTGAGTCTCCCCCCTCCCCTGCCCCTAATGCCCCCTTGCAGTGCCCTTCTCGCCCTCCTGGCCGTCGCCGCCTTGGCTCCCTCCTCGGATGCCCAGTTCCTCGCCGCCCCCTACGCCTATCCAGCCTACTCGGCCGCCGTCTACTCTCCCTATGCCTATGCTGGATATGCCGCCGCCTACCCGGCCTACTATGCCTGGGGAAGCAACAAGGGAGGACAGGCCCCGGCCGCTGGAGGACCAGCCCCTAGCGGAGGACGACTGACCAACAACCAGTGAAGAGCGGACAACATCTTGGCTGTATATTTTTGAGAAGACGAAATTAAACTCAAGTTCTTTCAATTCTGACTTATTGTTTTAAAGAGCCAACCTGAGAAGGGGTTTCTTTGCCTCCGGTGGCTCATTGTACTTGATAACCACTCCTCGGAAGGTGTTTGTATCCTCCGCCAGCTTTCCACTGGTCCCAAGATCTACCTAAAAGTGGTAAAAAGGATACAAATTAAGAAAAATTGGGGCACCTTTTGCTTCTCTTCGGGTGGAAGCTCCTTGTCGTCTTTTTTCTCCTCATACATTTCGGGCCTTCCCCATTTCTGCTTCTCTTCTCTGTCTCCTCGATCTCGACGTTCTTCTGGAAATATATCGATTAAGAATGAATAAAAAAATGGGGTGCTTACTTCTTTCTAGGCCGTATTCCCTTCCTTTATCGTTTCGTCTCTCTCTTTCTGGACTCTCCGGCTCTCTTTTAACCTCCCGATCGTCTCGATACCGTCCAGAATCTCTCCCCCTGTCTCTTCTATCCGGTGACCGTCGGCGTTCGTCGGGAGATCTCCTCCGTCTGTCGTCGAATCGCCCTCCTCCTCCTCCGCGCCGATCTCCCCTCGAATCCCGTCCTCCTCGATCTCTTCTAGGAGAAGGAGACCGTCGTCTACGTGGAGGCGATCTCCTCCGGTCTCTGTCCACCTCCCGTCGTTCCCTTTTCGGGGAAGGCGACCGAGAGACGGACTTCTTCTTGGGGGAATCCTCTTCACTCTGTGGCTCTTCTTTGATATCCTTCTTGGACCATAGTCTGGGACTTTTTGGACTGTCAGAATCTAGAAAAAAAAATAGAATTTAACGGGAAAAACGAGAGAAAACGCCAATTATAGCCCAATTTTTACGCCTTGGATAAAAAAGGGCCGTCGCTGCGGGGCCCACTAAACAAAATAGGATATTTTTACAGTAATCCTGTTCCAGGACGATAAATTTAAAGGTCTGTGAGCAAAAGTGTCTAAAAAGGGAGAAAATAAAGGGAAAATGGGGCATACCTCTGGTTGTCTTCTTCCTCCGGTCTGGAGAAGGTGACCGCTGCCGCCGAGGAGGACTTCTCCTTCTCTCTGGTGACTGTCGTCTCCTACCACGATCTCCACTCCTCTTGAAACTGAAATAGACTTTTAATCAGAAAAATAGAAAAAAAAACCTGGCAGGAGGGCTGCTGCGTCTCTTTTCCTTAGAAGGGGATCGTTCTCTCCGCTTCGCCTTCTCTTCCAACTCATCGTCGCGTCTTCTTTTTATTGGAGGGGAGGCCGACTTCTTTTCGTCTCTTTCTTCCCGAGTTGGAGGAGACGGCCTCGTCTCCCGTCGCCGCTCTGATGGAGGTTTCGACGCGTCGTGTTCTTTTTTCCTGGAAAAAGAGGGAGAATAAGTCGAGTTATTAAAAAATCTGGTAGAAAATAAAGAAAAAGAGTAAAATTTCCTACTTCTTCTCAACTTCTGGGGACTTTTCCTTCTTTGCCGCCTTTTTAGCCCTGAAAATCGGAGTTTTTCTCATTTTCAAGGTCTAAGCTAACTTTTCTGGGCTCTTTTTCTGTTCAGCTTCACTGTCGCTTGAATCTGGAGACGAATCTAAAGTTCCTGTACCTTTAAAAACTAAAAAAAAATTAAATTACCAGAGGAAGAGGAGTCTGAATCACTGCTGCTCGTCTCGGCCGTCTTCTTCTTCTTGTCGTCGTCTTCTGAGTCGGAATCGTGGCGAGCCATCTTTATCCGTCTTCTTTAAATAATAATGAGCTGATTTCAATGGGAAAAAAGAGAAGCAGAAAGCGAAAACAGACAACAAGAAAGCTGGCTTTTGAATTTTTCGCTTCTGTAAACAGCGAGCAGCCAGAAAGAGAACTTTGGGAGAAAAGGGAAGGGAATTTGATTTTCTCAGGGTTTTTATTATTTCTTCTTATGAATTAGGTAGAAAACTTTAATATTACCCGAAATATTAACATGAAAGGCGGGGATTTTTAAAACAATGGCAAAAAAACTGAAGAATGGCCGGGTAAAGTGAAATTGGATCTAAAAACTGTAGTATACATTAATTCTTCAAGGTTTTTTCATTAAATGGGATGTAAATGTTGTGTAAATGTTGGAATATTTATTTAAATAAATGTATAGACCATAGGGAAATCTCAAAACAATAGCAGAAACCTGAAAACTGGCGGAAAATCACGGGAAGTCGGCGAAAACTCCGCTTTCCTGCCTAATTCATCATTTTCATCAATTCGTCTATGTGTTTTCCATTAAATTGAAAGTAATTTTTAAAATCTTAATTCTAAATAGCGTATTCTATCTATTTTATTAATTTAATAAAGGAATATTTTTAGGAGAACAGGAAAATTTCGAAAATGATGATAAAGTCGAACCAAAATGACTCAAATTCGAGGATTTGTTCCCGTTTTTTCCATTTCTGCTCCTTGTTTCCCCTCTTCTCGCTCATATAAACAACATATCCTCTTGATTAAAATTTCCTCCGGAAATCCGCATAAATCCTCAGAGAGAGCAGTTAACAGAGTGCCGAAGAGTGTGCCCTAAAAGGCTAGATGGGCGGGGTTTCGAGCCGGGTGCCCCTCGCTTCTAGGGGGCTAGTCAGCAGCCAGCCGTCGTCTGCAAAATATCGACAACCCCCTGTCGGGGGAGAGCCAACCACCTGAAACCATATCCTCCGATTAAAATATTCTCTATTTCGATTAATACACAATAATGGCTGCCCGTTATTATGAGAGGAATACCAGGTCAGTTTAAATTGTTTCGAGGGCAGGAATTCGATTATAGCGGTATGAATTTCGATAGATTTTTGGATAGATTCGATGAATCGACCCTCCTGACGATGAAGAGACATTATTGGACGGCGAAGCAACTTCTACGGACTAAATTAGGCAAAAAGGTACGAGATTATGGGGGGGGGGGTTATGGGAAATATTGAAAATTTGGTCATTTTAACCGTTCCTTGACCTTTTTCTAAGAAATTAAGAGGCCTAGGGTCCTGGAACGGCTTCAAAGATGGTTAAAAACGCCTCTGGCTCTGGTTTCAGTCTGCAAAAGGGAATAATCACGACATAAGGGCGGTGTTCCCCCTAGGAATTCTATTATTTCCTGGCAAAATTCTTTGGTTCCTGGCTCCGTCTGATAGGGTTTCCAAGGAATCAAAGGTGGCTCAGAGGCAGCTAGAGCGCTTTTCCAGACCCCGGAACCCTATGAAGCACCCAAATTGGTCAAGAACTTCCTGAATGGCGGGAAATAGCCCAAAAAGCAGCGTGAACTGGTCGGAAGGGTGGTTGGGAGGGGTGGCCAGTTTTTGGACGGGTTTAGACTGTTTTTGGAGATTCATGAATGGTGTTTTCCCGTCGGGACCTTCGAGACCCCAGGATGGTTGCCAAGAACTTGTAATTGGCCTCTTGTGGCTGTTTTTCTAGGGGTTCGGTCTCCCACAAGTTTTCTGGGGGTCTCGGACTTCTGTTTTCCCTTCCCGGCTACTTTATTATGTAGTTTTAATCTCCTATTCCTCTCCAAATCCTCTCTAAATCCTGGATGTCTGCTCTTTAGATCCCCCTCTCCCTCTCTCTAGCCTGAGATCTTCTTCGTCTTCTTCAAATCCCCTTGAGATCCCCCCGAATTCTTCTAGCCGGTTATGAAGATTAGAACTCTCTAGTCCTGTTCTTTGAGTCCCTCTTTCTTATATCCGCCTATTCTCATATAACCTCCAATTTCCATAATTGTCCCCCACCCCTCTTTATCCAGTTAACACCTCAAAATGCCAGGGATCGATTCTTGAGGGGATAAAAAATGGTGCTGGCCCGGGTGCTCATTATCGCAGACGGAATGGCTAGGAGCTCTCTGCATTTCTTCCTCTTCGATGGGCTAATGGACTCATGTTTTCGTTTCAGGAGGATGAACATCTCCTGGCGTCGGACGCGGAGCTCGACACGAAGTTGACGCTATTCCGTTCCGTTCGGGACACATCAGAAGGTCTGCTGGCTTGTATAGAGAACTATCAGGCTTATTTCCTCGGTAAGTTCCCCTTTTCAAGTTTTCCCCCACCCGTAGAATCTCGGCAGCCCGCGGGATAGGCATTTCCACGCCCTAAATCAAAAAACTCCGAGCTACCGAGACTGTACGGGTGCGGCGGCACGAGACGAGCCGCCTTTTTCAATTATCCTTTTCCTCCCCCGACGGTCATCCATGCGTGTCTAATGAAGCCATTTTAGATGCTACCCTCGTGGAAAATCATCTAGGAAAATATTTGAAAGAGCAAGGAAGGAAACAACAGCGACAGGAAACGGCCACAGTTATGGTCGCCACCGGGCGGGCCTTCGTCTTTAGCAGCCATCAAAGGGCCGCAGTTAGACAGCCACTCGTCAGGTAATTCCCTTTTAACTATATTTTAAAGAATTGTAAAGGTTTTACCAAGAACTGCATGTTTTCACCGAAAGGGCTATCCAAGACTGTGCCCAGACGGTGGACGCGGTGGAAAAGGCCCGAATACAGTACCGGGGGAGCCTGTTGTGGATGAAACAGACCAGCGAGGAACTCGATCCGGACACGGATAGACAGCTGGAAAAGTTTAGAGAAGCACAGACAGCAGTCAGAACGAATAAGGAACGATTGGATAAGCTGAAAATCGACACCCTGCAAAAGGTTGGCTGTCTAACTGTCTAACTATGGCTCTTTTTCAGGTGGATCTTCTCTCCGCTTCCCGCTCAAATCTCCTCTCCCACCTCCTCGGAAAATATTTGGAATTCCTTTCCTCTTATTATGAAAAAACGGCGAAGACCTACACCACCCTGGCTTCGAACCTTTCTAATTTTCAACATTATGAATTTGAAATTTTAACTGTAAGTCCCTTTTTTCCTCTTTTTATCAGGTTTAGGAACTAATCGAACCGTCGAAAAGAGCCGCGAAGAAGTTGAGGCAACAAAGTCTTGAAAAAGAGGAAAAAGAACGGGAAGAAAAGATGAGACGGGCCTCGGAGGAGGAAGGGCGGACAGCCCCGTGAGTGACAACCCTTTTGGAAAAGACAATCCAACTTTTTAGGCTATTGAACTTTGATGACGAGACGGCCGGGCAGATGAAATCGTATCTTTTTGGAAGGGACAGCCCGGACGAGGAGTCGAGGATGCTGCCGGAGGAGGACAGGGCAGACAGCCCGTTGGGAATACTAGAAGAAGGGCAGGAGGCCAAGGAGGTGGGGATACTGTATTTTTCTGTATCTATACGGTCACGACGGGAAAAAGAACAGAAAGGTACAAATGACCGTTTCAGGACGAGGAAGACATCTTTTCCTCTGCTCCAGGCCCTTCCAAGATCGGACCCCTCCCATCGGGCCCCTCTTCTAGTGGATCCGTTCCCCGTCTTGCTCCCCCGCCCGTCACTTCTCAACCAGGCTCATCCAAAGTGCCCTACATGCCGGCCCTCCTCTCCCTGGAGGATGATATGCCCGAATTGGACAACTTATTCCCAAAACTGCCGTCAAAGCCACAATTTCAAAGTAAAGGTTCGTTTTTGACCATTTTCTCTAATTTTTGAGGAATTTTCCAGGAATAATGGATCTGTTGGGTCCTGCGGCGACTTCTACCCCTACGTATCCGAATCCCTTCGACTCAGCTGCTCAATCCACCGAGTGGGATTCCCTCCTGCTCCAGTGTGATTCTCAACAACAGCCTAGTGGGGATCTTCTCTAACTCCTTTCATCCCGTCATAAAATGGCCTAGCTTTCGGTTCTTTTATCTGTGATTGCTTCTTTTCTTCTTATTCTCAAAAAAGAGGAATAAATATAATAATGTCTATTTTCAGTATTTTACCAAGGAAAGATCATACACTTTACCGTGATATTGGCAAGAATCCCTAGGCCGAGCTGGGAATCGAACCCATGACCTTGAACGCCCGGCGCTCTACCACTGTGCTACCCGCACTTTCACACGTGCGCTGCCAACATGGCTATAACTGGAAAATACACGAGAAATTATCTGACGATATTTATTACAGCCAATTGGGCTTTATTTGAGACTGTTCGCCTTCTTGCTGGATATTATATCTTTATTTCTTTTCCTGGAAGATGACACGAAGACGGCGGACACCTTCCGGCTTGGCGGCCTTCGTCCAGATCTGCTTGATAGTCTGTGCCTCATCGGGGGGCGACTTCAGATGATAGAAGGCGAAGTAGTGCGCGTCCTTTTCCTTGTCGGCCGGCAGCTGCTTGTTCTGGAACCAGAGACGGATATTCTGGGTCTCGCCGGGCTGGATGAATCCCAGCGGGGGCTGGACGCGGAAGATGTCGCCACTGGTGCACTTGATTTTGAAGCTTTGACGTTCCGGAACGGTATTTTTGATAGTCAGGTCGTAGTAGACGGGCTTCTTGTCGTTGCAGCAGACGAACGTGACTGCGTCCATTGACATTTCCATCTTGAAGTCCGGCTCATCCGGACGGTTGGCAATCGCAAGCTGGTTCTTCTTCTCCTTTTCCTTGTCCTTATCTTTCAAGTCCGAGACCGATTGCTTCTGTTTAGCGGCGGCAGCTGGCGGAGCAGTGGGCGGAGCAATGGGCGGAGCGGTAGCCGGAGCAGCAACTGGAGCAGCAACTGGAGCAGCGGCCGGAGCAGCAGCTGGAGGAGCGGCCATCACCAGAGCAGATGATTGAATGAATTGGGGCTCGACTGGATTCTGACATTCTGACAGGGATTCGTTTAATCCTTTGTGGTTCCACTTCTCCCAGTTGTCCTTTTCTTGTTGGGCTGTCTACTGCCCGGTGGAGAATGCCGCCTTCTGCTACTCTCACGGAAGGAGAAACCCAGCCACTGCGCAGCACAGCCTCGGAATCTAGCGAAGAAGCCAAATCCAACAAAAGCTTCCGCGTCTCCGGAGGGAAACGTCTAATTTGGAGAGACATCTACGCCGAAATCAAGGAGCCAACCAAATGGTTCAACTGCTGCGCCGACGGGGACAGCGAGCCGCGCGTCGTTTTGAATCAAAGTAGGGAACTTTACAGGGAATATTAATAATTATAAATCTACAGTATCCGGAGTAGCCGAACCGGGGCAGTTGACCTTCCTGATGGGATCCAGCGGAGCCGGGAAGACGACGCTTTTAAACATCATGACACAGAGAGCTCGCGGATTGAGGATCTATGGCGAAGTACGGGTGAACAGCCACGTCTTGAAGCCGGGCGAGATGAGGAAGATGAGCGCCTACGTGCCGCAGGAGGACATCTTCATGGGAGCGCTGACCGTAAAGGAGACGCTGATGTTGGCAGCTAGATTGAGAATGTCTGATAAGTTGTCTGCCCAGCAGAGGATGGACCGGGTCAATACGGTAGCTTGCGAGGTACAGTACCCTTTTTTTTAAACCATTTTCCCACTTTCCTGCGCCCGTAGAGTCTCGGCAAACGATAGGAATGGGATTTGGTAGTAAAAGAAGTTGCAGCTGCCGAGTTTTTACGGGTGCAGGCGCGCGCAGGGTTTAGTCCCCGCGGTCTGCTATATTTTTGCTTTTTTGAATAAAATAGTCTGTTCCAGATGGGCTTGGAGCCAGCAATGAACACAAAAATTGGCTGCCGCTACGAGAAGAGCATTTCCCTCGGCGAGAAGAAGAGACTGAGCTTTGCCTGTGAGATCCTCACTGACCCGGCCATTCTCTTTTGCGATGAGCCGACCAGCGGACTGGATGCGTTCATGGCCGTCCAAGTGATGAAGGCCCTCGTGAAGTTGGCCCATGCCCGGAAGACGGTCATCTGTTCCATCCACCAGCCCAGTAGCCAAGTCTTCCAGATGGCTAACTGGCTCGTACTGATCGCTAAAGGACAAATCGCCTACCAGGGACCAATTGATGATGTCGCCGCGTTCTTTTCCGGCTGTGGGATGCCGTGCCCGCAATATGTTTCTGTTCCTGATCACTTTATGAAGATGATTTCTGGCGGGCATAGTAACGAGGATTCGGCGACGGCCTGCAGAAAACGGACTAATGTGAGTTCATTCAATTATTGCGCCGTAATATATGTAGAGCGCATAGCGGGGTGGTTAGCACTCTTGTCTTCCATGCAGCGTCACAGGTTTGCTCCCCGCTCTAGCCATACATTTTTTTATTTTTCATCTCTAGAACTCATATTTTTGGATTATTATCCATTATCTATCTTCAAATAATTACTTTTGCCTTTTTCAGATCATTTTCAAGGCTTATGAGACCTCAGAATACGCCAGCCACGTGAACAACGAGACCCAGCGCTATGACCGTTCCAGTATCCGAGCCCGGATGCGAATGCAAGTGTCAAAGGGTAAAGAATATGCCGCCCGGTGGCATATCCAATATGTGTGGCTTTTCTGGCGTGGAGTGTTGATCGTGCTTCGAAATCCGATGATCATCCGGCTGCGTCTCTTCCAATGCGTCCTGGTGGCACTGATTTCGGGAATGGTTTATCTGAAGACGAAGATTACGGCCGATATGATAATTACCGGCAGGGGATTGGCTTTTGAGATTGTTCGCTCTATGAATATTCTCTTTTTAATGCCAAGTATACATGTGGGTTCTTATTCTTATCGAAAAGCGGCGTCCGCAATGATCGCTTCATCTAGTGGTTAAAGTAATCGCTCCGTGCTAAAACATCACAGGTTCGAACCCCCTACTGGACAAAATCTTTTGCTTTTGTTGTTTTCTTATTTTTTGAAGAAATCTCCTTCTGCAGATTCTAACATCCGAATTGCCGACAGTTTATCGCGACTACCAGGCAGGAATGTATAGTCCGAGTGCCTACTTCTTCGGCAAGATGACAGCCGACGGAATTCAGTACATTTTGCTGCCGCTGATCCACGCGACCGTTGTCTACTGGATGGCCGGGCTGAAATACAGTGTTCAGCAGTATCTCTGGATCCTACTAGTCGCCATAATGGAGGCCTTCGTCGCGACGTCGGTTGGCTACGCCGGCGCCTGTATTTTTGGCGAGCTCTCAATGGCCGCCCTCGTTGTGCCGATGTTCTCCATTCCGATGCTCATTTTTGGCGGATTGTTTATTGATTTTGACTCGATTCCAATCTATTTTCGACCGTTTACCTATTTCTCATGGTATCGTTATGGTTACGAGGTGAGTTTTTTTGCTTTTTTTTAAGTAAAAAATGGTCACTTGGTGCGCGCGCCAGCGCAGATCAGCAGTGGTCACATGGCGCAGTGCGATGTGGGGCGTGCGCCCGTAAAACGTCGCGGGTTCAACCCCTGCGGGGGCCCCTGGGCTCAAAACCAGCCTCTCGTGCCGTTTCGATGGAAAATTCAGGATTTAAACCCGAAGAAGAAATAGCACTCTCTTCTGATCATAACATCCAAATTTTAGGTAAGTCTAGCGGCCATCTTCAAAGAGGAGGGTGAAATTCCTGGCTGTCTGCATAATGGCACGTTGAATCGAGTCTGTGACAGGGCTACCGGAATGGAGTTACTCCACCACTGGCGAGTGAATCCCGATCTCATCTGGGTCAATGTCGCCGCCATGTTTCTTTTCGTCGTCGGCTGGCGCGCCGTGGCGCTCTTCGCCTTGACTATCCGATGTCGACGAGCCTGACAGTATTATCAGCTTTGAGAAAAATAAATATAGTTCATTGAATATTTATTTGTTGTTATTGTTTTCGTCTTAAGACCCTTGTTGATCTTTCGCTGCCTAGGGACCGGCAATTACGGCCTTGATATTGGCTGCCATCTATCATCATCTCTTCCCAATGCACGCCTGTTCTATTCCCTACATGGAAAATACTCCATTTACTAATTTTACGGACGCCCTACTCGCCAAATTTGAACAATTTCATGGGAAAGAAGCTTTGGTAAGAACATCTGACTGGGAAAAAGGATCTCTCGTTTCAGATTGATCCAGAGACGGGGGAATCTGTCCGTTTTGAAGAGTTTGATGGTCGAATAAGTAAATTGTGGTTTGTTTTGGTGAAAGAAGGCTTCAAGAAGGGGAAACGGGTAAGGAATTCGCATTTTGTCCTCAAAAAGTTGAAGAAATAGAGACTGTATTTTGTTTTCAGATAGCTACAGTAGTCGGAAACTCCATTGACTTCCTCTTCTTTGTCCTGTCTTGTCTAAAAATGGGGATTCCCCTTGTTCCCATCAATCCAGCCTCAAAAGACGGTTTCCTCCTTATCCACATTATATGAGGTTTCTAGGAGAAATAGATAAATATATCCAAGAATGTCAAGTGGTTCATGTGGTTGGGGAGGAGAAACTGACGGAAATTTGTAGTCTTCACGGGGAAATTGGTCCAAAATCCATAGAAATGGAAGAAGGCGCCGGAGAAGATGAAGTGGCTAGTCTTCCCTGCTTCATTTCCATTATAGAAAGTTCCAGGCGCTCATTTTCTTTTCTTCCGGGACTACCGGTCCTCCGAAGGCTATTATTCACAATCACAAGAGTCTAATTGCCCATTTAAGACAAGTAGAGCTCATGGACAGCTCCGGGATTTTTCCAAAAGTCCTTCCTGAAGATGTGAGGCCATCCTTCTCGTTTATATTCAATTTTTGGTTCAGATAGTCCACGGAGTCCTTCCCTATTTCCATTTCGGCGGCCTTATGACCGTATTCTCGATGTTGGGATCAGGAGCAACTGTAATTGTCAATAAGAAATGGGACGGGGAGAAATATATCCAAGTTTTGAAGGAATATAAGGTATTTGGAGCTCATGGAAAGGTAAAACGATGGGGGATTTCAGGTTACGGTAACTAATTTGGTCCCACCGATAATGAACTTCTTTGCTCATCATCCACTGGTCAATCCATTGGATTTTGTGCATCTCAGGTAAGAAAAGGGGTCCCAGCACGATTTCAGGGTTAAAAAGCGCCCCCCGCGCCATTATGACAGCTTACGGTAGAAGCCTCAAAAATGGGGCAGAGCTTCAAAAGGGGCCATTAGACTCCGGTTCCGCTCCAAATCCAGGGTGAAATCCGCAATTCGACCAAGGGGAAGGCCTCTTCCTCTCTATCCCCGTCTACCTTCAATTTATTTCCTTTTTTTCAGGAGAATCTACGTTGGAGCAGCGGCCTGCGATCCAGAAATTGTCCATCAAGTTCGAGAAAAGCTAGGAGTCGAAATTGTCCAAAGTTTGAACCATTCATACCATGTTTATCCCGTTTTCAGTCTTCGGTATGACGGAAGCCGGTCTGGCTCTTCTTTTGACCCCAATTGGTTGTACTAGAGAAGATACAGTAGGGCTACCGATTCCCGGGGTTATTGCAAAGGTAACTGTCCATTTTCTTCTTGGTGAGAGAGGAAAACTCCCGTTTTAGGTCACAGAAGATGGAGAGCTTCTGGTAAAGACCCCGACATTAATGGCTGGCTATGCTAATTCGTCGTAAGACCTATTACCCCTTCCCAGTCTAAAAAATAACGTTTAGAGAAGATTTCCTTGATGAGGATGGTTTCTTCAATACCGGCGACATGGCTACCGTCTCCCCTGATGGCTTATTCGCCATCTCCGGAAGAAAAAAAGACACCTTCAAGGTTCGAGGCTGGCAGGTGATTCTCCCTTTTTTATATGACTACAGTATCCCCCTAGGTGAACCCCTGGGAATTGGAAGAAGCTATCAAAAAGCTTCCCGGAGTAACAGACTGCGCTGTCATTGGAATTCCTCATGAACAAGATGGCCACAGGCCGAAGGCATTTCTAGTAGGGGAAGGGATTGACACGAAGATGGTTGAAGACTACGTCAAGGAGGAATTCGTCTCTTATAAACGGCTGGAAGAGGTCGTAGTCATCGAGAATCTACCAAGAAATCCAGCAGGGAAGATATTGAGAAGAGAATTGGAATAAAGACTTATTTGGATCCTTTTTCTCTTTATGTTTTATAAAATACGAGCAAGTTTGTGGTCTTAATTATAATCAGGACTGTCCAGCGGGTGGCGACCAGCCGAAAAAATGGAGGGGCAAACAAATTGGAGGCCACGGAGATGGGGAAACAGTTTGTCGACCCCTCGGGAACAAACACTCCACGGCTGTTCACAGTTTTATTGTTCAAAGCGAAGCTCATCCGCCTATTTTCCTTTCTTTTTTTCCTTACTCGCCGTTATTAACTCCCTCACAGAATGGCTATACCTCTCCGGGAGCTCTGTGGAGGAGTGCAAGAGCTGATGGCCTTGGAAGTGGTGGACTGTTGGCGAGCCGGATTAAGGTGGGGCTCTATTAAGAATTTTAATGGCAGCTAAACATTTTTAGGACCACCAAAAACATTATGGACCCCCTAAGGTGCGCACCCAGTCGATTGAAGCCATTAGGGGAACCGTGAACACCCCTTGAAAGCGACCTGGCCTGTCAATGGAGAAGATCCCGGCTATCTTTCGGATTATATGTTTTGCCGGCCTATTTATTAGCCTATGCAACTTTGATTTAAAATAAACCTCTTTTCATTATGAATGTTGTCAAATAAATACGAGAAAATGTAGCAAACCCCCACTTTTAGTCTTGCACAGACCCGGTAAATTTAATTAACGAAAGTTTCTCCACAATGTGTCTGTTCTTTGTGCGATAATTCCATCGAAGGTGTGCTAAATGTGCAGGAGTTCATTTATCCACCGCCTATCGAAGTAGTCATCGGTTAATCTTATCACCGGGGCTCAATTGTCCTGCCGTATATTCTACCATAAAGAAATCGACAATGTTTCACTTGCTTATTCCCCTTCTTATCATCCTCTCTCCATCTCTAGAAGCCAGCAAAGTCTGCAAGATTACTGTACCCATCGGGCAGTGGCTACAGAATAATACAGGGCCTTGTGATATGGTCAAGGGAAATTTTATACTGGATGAGTTGGCTGATAACTTCGTGGACGAGGTGTTTTCCACCTTTGGAAGGCTACGAACAATTGAGGGATGTCTCTATGTCAAGGGATTCAATGGAGCCACCAACTTGTCATTTTTCGGAAATTTGGAAGAAGTTGTCTGTCAGGAAGAACAAGGTATATTGTTGAAAATCACCCAATCCCCTTTTTTCAGCTACTGCCTCAAATCTGAAGGATGTTATGTACGTTATGGGACCATTTCTCCAAATGATGGGATTCAATTCCCTGAAAAAAGTGGAAGGCCCCGGGAAGATTGCCCTCTCTTATGAGGAACAACAAATAACCTATCATGCTTATACAAGCCTCCCTCCTGAGGGAGTACAGTGTTTCTCCAAAAAGGTAAGACCTTTTCTATTTTCGAGGAAATATAAAAATGTTCCAGGAGATGTTATTCCTAGCGCGGCATCCACAATTCAATGGAAAGATGTATCAACCCTGTGAAATAGACGATCCCTGCTATAAATTGGATCATTTTAAAAGACGCAAGGAGAAGGGATACGATCCTTATTGGTACTATACGTTTGATGAAATACCAAAGAATTGTACGACTTTTGTTGGAGTCATCTGTATTTGTGGTGAGATACCGTAATCGTCATTCAAATGGAAATTCTAGGTCCCATTGGATATGAGGAGCGGCTCTTTGATAGATTTAAAAACTTAACCCTGTTAATCGGACAAATCCACATAATGGGAACGCTTTTTAACAACTTGACGCTCATGTTTCCTAACCTAGAGAGTATCTATCCATGTGAGTTGTACGGGCACGGCTAGTAACGGGCATGCCAAATGGCGCAGTGCGTTGTGGCGCGCGCCACCAGTAAAACATCGCGGGTTCGATCCCCGCTGCAGGAAAAACCCATTTGCTTATTTCAAAAGCTGTTCTTTACGCGTATACAGTGCATTTTGTAGACGAGCTGCCAACTGTATTCAGCTACCCACAGGGAGGTGGCTGGAACCCATATGAAGAGGTTACTGTAGTTCCAATCTGATTTTATAATTGTTTTAGGTTTATGGGGGTTATCCCACTTCTAACGGGGCTAAGTACACCTGCAATGGGGAGACTATTCCCAACGGGTGGTGGAATGACCCAAGACATCCGATACCGAAAGATGAGGCTCTTCAAATCTTGCGTGTACGGTTTAATCGTTTCCTAACGAGCATGTCGCTACCGTCACTGCGTTCGACTCGTCCAATCGACGTCAGCAACCCCCTCTACGATACAACTTTTCCCTCGACGTGGTTCTCTTTTCGTGACTTCTTCCCGGAAACAATTCCGGCTCCCTGTGACGATTTTCCCCAGTTTGATTCCATGAAATGTGGGAGATTTCTCGATAACGGGACTTATCCCGGAGAATATAATTACACCTCTCCTCTAGAGATCTATAATGATTTTATCTGGCTCGTGGCGATGATCTTCACGGCTTCTGGAGTCGTTTTCTCGGTTCGGGCCTTGATATTACTTCAGTTTTCAACTGCTACTATCTTCCTGCCGTATTCCCGCTACTTCCTTATTTTTGCTATTCTTATCTCAACTCTGACAGCTCTGGAAAGCTGTATAATCTATCAAAAATTCTATAAAATCGACGATTCCGTGAGAGCTTTACGTCAAATTCTATCGGAATTCGATTCTCAAAACTTGACGCATCCACTCTTCCAGTTTATTATGGTCCTTCTTGTCTCCAGCAGGCACACCTGTCTGGTCATATTAATCTTTTGCTACATTGATATGCTCATTTTCTACAGGTGTGGGACTCAGAAACCTTAAATTTCTTCATTTCAGGATCAAAAAGTTCCGAGTTTCGCTGTGTTTTGTCACCCTGGCAACGGTTTTTGCTGTTATACTTTGTATCTATCTCCATTCCCAGCTATTTATTGCTATTCGTGGTAGGAAGCCGAACTACTCTCGAGAACCCCGACATGTGGTTTATATGCCATTCATTATGGTAAGCTTGGAACGTATTTTCATTATTTTTAGTCGACCAGGGGATCGAACCCGCGGTGTCTTAGTGGCGCGCGCGCCTCATCGCATTGCGCCATGTGACTCGCCGAGTTATGGCCGCCCCTGCCGTATATGCCATAAAATAGACCCATTAAACTTTACAGAATACAATATCTGCTGCCAATTTCTCCCAGCAGGTTCCTAGTACCAAATATCTTCCGGTTAATTACGACAAACTAGACTTTACTAATGATTTAAAGCAGCAGTTTTATTTTGATCAGATGGCTTTGGAACTGCATGGGGTAAACACGAAATTTTCTTCTAATCAATTATTTTTTTAGAAAACATTTCCCGATTTTGTACACATTTCCGATATTTCTATGTGCGTCGTCTCTGTTGTTTTCTACTTATTGACTTTTCTAGACTTTATCCGAGCTCATAACAAGTTCATCGTCTTGATCCTCTTGGCAGAGTTCTTTCTAGACCCAGTAAAGGTTTCCTTACAGTATATCCAATTGTCGGCAAATCGGATACGGTACTATCTCTATGATCTCTTTTTGAATGACTATTGTATGAAGAAAGAGATCTGGGTTGGGCAGGACCTATATCTAGGAGGGCAGTGTTTCATCGTGTTCCGAGACTTGGATGAGAGTCGTGGAGCTGATCCTTACCTTTTGAGAGAATACGCCTGGGAGATAACTGAGAAGGTACATCACCTCAATTAATGAATTAAAATATTTTCCAGATCATAGAGAAGCTGCCCTACCTCACATTTCCCATCATTTCTTGGTTATGCTGGAAATTTGCTAGGCAGGTCCAATTTCTCCCTATTTATCCTTCTCTTTTACAGATATGAAAGTTATCTAGGACCGGCGCTACACTATCGAGAAAATCGAAAAGTGACCAAGACTATAAGCGGCTATGATCCTGCCGACCCCTCGGATATTCCCCCTTCTACCCAGATTATTGCTGGCTGAGCTTGGACTGAAAATGTTAACCCCTGTCGATGATTAGTCCACCAACTAGAAAGTTTTAATATTATCAACTGCGCTCAATTAAATTATCGTGTATCGGACTTTTCTTTTTACATACAAACAGGCAATGCTTCCGCCCTTCTTTCTTCTACTCGTCATTTCTTCCATTATTCAAGCAGAGAATATTTGCAAGATTACTGTACCCATCGGGCAGTGGCTACAGAATAATACAGGGCCTTGTAATATGGTCAAGGGAAATTTTATACTGGATGAGTCGGCTGATAGCTTCGTGGACGAGGTGTTTTCCACTTTTGGAAGGCTGCGAACAATTGAAGGATGCCTCTATGTCAAGGGATTCAATGGAGCCACCAACTTGTCATTTTTCGGAAATTTGGAAGAAGTTGTCTGCCAGGAAGAACAAGGTATATTGTTGAAAATCACCCAATCCCCTTTTTTCAGCTACTGCCTCAAATCTGAAGGATGTCTTCTACGTTATGGGAACATCTCTACTAAGAATGGGATTTAATTCCCTGAAAAAGGTGGAAGGTCCCGGGAAGATTGTCCTCACTTACGAGGAAAACTCTCTACCATATTTCTATTATGGCATACGTTCGCATGGATGGGACGTAGGGCAGTGCTTCTCAAAGAAGGTGAGCCTACCACCCTTCGGTGTCAAGTCTGTTAGGAGATGTTATTTCTCGCACGGCATGTGCAATTCAATGGTAAAATGTATCACCCCTGTGAAACGGATGACCCCTGTTTTACATTGGAACATTTCAATAGATCGGAATGGGGATACGGGCACTATACCATTGCTGACATACCGGAGAATTGTTCGACATTTGTTGGGCTTATTTGTATTACTGGCAAGTCAGAAGTTACCGTAATAACTCTACTTTCAGGTCCATACGAGTATAAAAAGGAGCTCTTCGATAAGTTTACGAATCTCACAATGTTAATTGGACAAATTCACATTGGAGGAACACTTTTTGACAACTTGGTGTCCATATTTCCTAACCTAGAGAGTATCTATCCATGTGAGTTGCACGGGCACGGCTAGTAACGGGCATGCCAAATGGCGCAGTGCGTTGTGGCGCGCGCCACCAGTAAAACATCGCGGGTTCGACCACAGGAAAAACTCATTTGCTTATTCAAAAAGCTGCTTTGCGTAGACTGTGGAATTTGTAGACGAGGTGCCGACTTTCCAGACGATCTAACGTATAATGCGGATGACTGTAATGATGTGACTAGTGCTAATCCAAAAATTACGATCTGGAGTAATACAGCACACTCCACATATAGAGAAGAAGCCCTTCAAATAGTGCGTGTTCGGCTGAATCGTTTTCTGACAAACTTATCTCTTCCTTCACTACTCCCGACACGGCCACTCGAATCCTTACCTCGCCGTTCGCTCAAATATATGGTTCTACTATCCGAGCTTCTTCCCGGAGCCGATACCATACGCCTGTGGCCATTTTCCTCAATTTGATCCCAGAAATTGTGGACGATTCCTGAATAACCGAACTTATCCAGGGGAAATCATTGTTACTTCCTGGAATGCCTATGATTATTATGCCTGGCTCGTGACGGTGGTCTCCACCGCCATCGGGGTCGTTTTCTCCCTGCGGTCCATAATATTACTCCAGTTTTCAAACGCTACTTTCTGTTTACCATATACTCGTTATTTTCTTATTTCTGCTATTATTATCTCAACCCTAGCGGCTCTGGAAAGCTGTATTATTTATCAGAAATTCTACGATATAGAAGATGGTGTTGGACACGTTCCGCAGATACTCTCGGAATTCGATTCGCCGAACATCGTGCACCCTCTAGCTCAGTTTAGTATGATGTTCCTCGTCTCCAGCAAACACATCTCTCTAGTTCTTCTAATCTTCTGCTACCTCGATTTGATTCTGTTTTACCGGTATGGAGCTCAAAAGCGAATAAACATTCTTTCCAGGACCAAAAAAATCCGAATATCCTTCCCTTTCTTCATTTTTGCCACTGTATCCTCCACCATCCTTTTTATCTATCTTCATTCCCAGCTGTTTATAGCTGTTCGTGGCAGGAAACCTAACTATTCTCGGGAGCCTAGGCACGTGGTTTATATGCCGTTCATTATGGTAAGCAAAGTGGATTTATTTTATTTTCCTCATTTTTAATCGGCGAGGATCGAACCCGCGATGTTTTATTGGCGCGCGCGCCTCATCGCATTGCGCCTCATCGCATTGCGCCATGTGACTTGCCAAATCCTCGCCGCCCCGCACCATATATGCCAGGAACTTTCCCCAACTTATAGAATGCGGTCTTTGCTGCAAATTTCTCTCAATTCGTTCCAAGTACCACATATCTTCCGGTCGACTATGACAAACTAGACTTTACTTATGGATATACACATTCTTTTTCTTTCGAGAATGCCACTCTGGACATTCATGGGGTGAGTGACGGCGCTCTTATTCACTATATTCTATCCTTTTCCAGAACACATTTCCCGATTATACGACTATTTCCGACATTGTTATGATATTAGTCTCTGTTATTTTCCACATTTTAACATTTGGGGGAGTAATCCAACCTCATAACAGGTTTATCGTTCTAATCCTTGTGGTATGGCTCTCAAAAAAGGACAAGACCCTCTTTTAGTACGCTCAACTGTCAGCAAATCGCCTACGGTATTATATCTACGGTATTCTGGTAGACGACTATTGCCTCAGACTGGACGTTTGGACCGATGAGGATCAATTAATGGGAAAATATTATACCTGCTACACGGGGATGGACCGCTTCCATCCGGTGGAACCCCTAATGGACGAATATGTCTGGAGAATTATTGAGAAGGTACCAAGGGAAGCGAAGTCGTCAAAGATATTTTATGCATATAGATAATCTTGAGTATGCACTACGTTTCTTTCTCCGCCGTTTCCTGGTTCTGTTGGACATTTGCCAGGTTCGAAAAATTCCAATACACTTTCAATGCTTTCCTCTTCTTCACAGATATGAAAGTTATTTGGGGCCGGCCCTTCGCTACCGAGAAAATCGAAAAGACACGAAGAACACGGACGGCTATGATCCAGCAGATCCATCTGATATTCCTTTATCTTCATAGACTGTGTTGAACTTGATATTATCAAAATAAAGTGAACGGGGCAGTTTTATTGGTGCATCCCCGGATCAGAAAACAGACGGTTTAAAACACGGTCGGTTTCGAAAAATGTACGGTTTAGAAAACGGACGGTTCAAAATCGGTACGGATCAGAAAAAGCCGGTTCAAAACACAGACGTTTTAGAACTATCGTGGCAATAAAAATTGCGGCTACGTACTACGTAGAATTTTTGCGAAAAAAAGTGATTTTTTTCGATTTTATTGCTTGTTCTGTTCCTTTATTTGATTTCTCCTCATAACATTCCTCTTATAGTGTCTAATATATCTCCGTTTGCAGAGAAGATGATGCAGCAGCCTCTGGAAACAAAAGGAAGTGGATTGAGCAACAAGAGCTTTCCACAGGAATTTGTTTTTGCAAACATTGCAAGTAAGTTTGTTTCACTGATTATTTCTTCATTTAGGCATTGTATTTATTGTTATCTAGCAGCCATTTTACAACTGCTTGCTATTTTATATGTAGAAAATACCCAAATATAGGGGAAACTTTGCGCAAATTTTTTTTGCGATCAGCAGTTGTAATTTATTGCTATTTTTTATTATTTGCTTCTTTTAAGCTTTCCTAATGTTTATTTTTCAGGAGCAGATCGTCTTCAGCAAGAAGGAAGAGTTTCTGAGCAACGCTGCTCAGTTTAAAATGTATTTTTTGTTTCGTGTCTATTTTTTGCCTTATCTCGCCTTTTTAATTGTATTTTCTTTTCTTTTTTTGTTCTTTATTGTTGTATTAACTTTTCTTAATAAATATCATGAAAATAAACGTTGTTTTATCATGTATAACGGGTAGAAAACTGGGTGGAAGCCATCAAGGCTTTTGTTTTTTATTTTCGACTCTGTACGTAGTATTTTTGTTCTAAAACGAAAGTTCTAAAACGTCCGTGTTTTGAACCGACCTTTTTCTGAACCGTCCGTTTTCGAACCCGTCCAGTTCTAAAGCGTCCGGTTTCTAAACCATACATTTTTCGAAACCGACCGTATTTTAAACCGTCTATTTTCTGATCCGGGGGTGCACCGTTTTATTGCGGGGGTGCAGTTTTATTGCAGGGGAGCACATATTGCAAGCCCTTCTACGCTCTTTCATAAAATTAGAGCCCTTCCGAATGCTCGAAACCGAATGCTCCCGCTAAAAACCGAATGCTCAAGCTAAAAACCGAATGCTCCCGCTAAAAACCGAATGCTCAAGCTAAAAACCGAATGCTCCCGCTAGAATCAGAACCCGTCCGCTAAAACCCGAATGCTTTCCAGCTTTCTTTTCCAGCATCCAGCAATAAATTCGGTACGCCTTATTTTATGCTTCTTTGTGTAGAATTTGACCTGAATGTGCTGAAATGTTCTAATCCGCTCATGACGGCGCGATTGGATCAAAATGTTCTTAATGATATCAACCGCATCCAATCAAATTGCCTGACTTTTTCTTGCTTCATACTTACAACCCGGCAATGCTTCCTGTTTGTATCTATATTCTCGCTATTTTCCTTCCTATTCAAGGCGAAAATGTCTGCAAGATTACTGTACCCATCGGGCAGTGGCTACAGAATAATACAGGGCCTTGTGATATGGTCAAGGGAAATTTTATACTGGATGAGACGGCGGATAACTTCACCGATGAGGTGTTTTCCACTTTTGGAGGGCTGAAATCCATTGATGGGTGTCTCTATGTCAAGGGGTTCAACGGTTCCAACAATCTGTCATTTTTCGGAAATTTGGAAGAAGTTGTCTGCCAGGAAGAACAAGGTATATTGTTGAAAATCACCCAATCCCCTTTTTTCAGCTACTGCCTCAAATCTGAAGGATGTCTTCTACGTTATGGGGCCATTTCTCCAAACGATGGGATTCAATTCCCTGAAAAAGGTGGAAGGACCTGGGAAGATCGTGCTCTCTTATGACGAGGTACAGAAATCGTATGCTCGTTTCTCTTGGAGACTTCTCCCGGAAGGAGTACAGTGTTTCTCCAAAAAGGTTTCGATCTTTCCTCTTCTGAAAAAGTGTGAAAATGCTTCAGGAGATGTTATTCCTCGCTCGACATTTGCAATTCAATGGAAAGATGTATCAACCCTGTGAAACGGACGATCCCTGCTTTACATTGGATCACTTCCATCGATATGAATCCGACGGAATACCATATTGGTATTATAGATTCGCTGAAATCCCCGAGAATTGTACTACATTTGTTGGGGTCATCTGTATTGTTGGTTAGTCCCATTTCCCTCCAATGTTCTCATGGTAAACTTATCCTTCAGGTCCCTACGAGTACACAAAAGAGCTCTTCGACAAATTTATGAATCTAACCCTACTTATTGGACAAATTCACATAGCGGGGACATTTTTAAACAATTTAGATACGATATTTCCAAATCTTCAGAATATCTACCCATGTGAGTTGGTTTATTTCAAGGAAATGTCGTAGGAGGAGTGTGTATACTTAACCCCGAAAATGAATTCGGGGTTAAGTCACACTTTTCGTCCCAATCTCTCCTTTTTGCTTATTTTGTGTTATTTCAGTCGTCTTATTGTATTTTATGGTATTTTTCTTCCGTAAAAATATTGTTTACTCCGAGATAGGCATTCCGGGGGGCTGCGCCCCCCGGACCCCCTGCTTTAACGGCTCCTCGTCGACATGCCTGCGGCATGTCTCCTTCAGGGAGGGGGTATGGGGGTCCGGCGAATCACTAATAGAACATCAGTATATTCAATATAGTACCACTTATACACAAGAAAACATCATAAAATGCAATTAGACGGGCGAAATAACACAAAATAAGCAAAAGGGAGAGATTGGGAAGAAAAGTGTGACTTAACCCCGAAAAATGTGACTTAACCGCGAATTCATTTTAGGGGTTAAGTATCTCCCCCCTCGTAGGAGAGGTGGAAGTAACGTAATAGTGATTGAGATATTGGCAAAACCTCCCTAGGACGGCACAGGAATCGAGCCCGCCACCTTTGTATTACTAGGCGGGCGCGTTACCACTGCGCCACCTGTTTAACATAGCGCGCGCTGCCAATCCACGACATGACCTTTCAGATGAGCTGCCGTATATTCATATCGACTGGAAGCTACTAACATGTAATGATGAGACTATTCCCAACCTTGTTACTGGTCTTTCAAGCCGTATTACCGAAAGAAAAGAAGCCCTTCAAATTGTCCGCGTCCGGTTGAATCGTTTTCTGACGAACTTTTCGCTACCTTCCCTTCTTCCGACACGGCCACTCGACCTCAGCAACCCTGTGGTTGGTGGAGTTGTTCCTCCTACGTGGTTCTATTATCCTACTTTCTTCCCGGAGCCGGTGCCGTCTCCCTGCCAGCAGTTTACTCAATTTGAACCTGAAAATTGTGGAAGATTCATCAATAATCGCCTTTATCCGGGCGAAATCGACTCACAAGCTCCACCCGACGGCTACGAATATTTCGTCTGGCTCGTGGCCATGGTTTCCACAGCTATCGGAGTCGTATTTACCCTTCGAACCATAATATTACTCGAGTTTTCAAAGGCCACAACCTGTCTACCGTATTCCCGTTACTTCCTTATTTTCGCTATTCTTATCTCAACCCTGGCTGCTCTGGAAAGCAGTATAATCTATCAAAAATTCTATGAAATCAACGATTTCGACCGATATGTGCTCCAAGTGCTCTCACAATTCGACTCTCCATACCTGACACATCCTCTCTTCCAGTTCGTTATGACATTTCTCGTCTCCAGCAAACATACCTGTTTGGTTCTAATGATCTTCAGCTACGTCGATTTAGTCCTTTTCTACAGGTATTTATGAAGTAAAAAAGACAGAACCCCTCTTTTCAGGACCAATATGTTACGCATTTCTCTCTATTTCGTTCTTCTAGCTACTGTTTTCGCCGTCATCCTCTGTATCTACCTCCATTCTCAACTATTTATTGCTATTCGTGGCGTAAAACCCAACTACTCAAAAGAACCCCGACACGTGGTTTATATGCCTTTCATTATGGTACGCAAAGTGGATTTATTTTATGAAGCCAGGAGCTTATTTTCCCCATTTTACCTAGGCGAGGGATCGAACCCACGATGTTTTACTGGCGCGCGCGCCTCATCGCATTGCGCCATGCGGCAACGCGCGCAAGACTCTGCCGCCCCCTCCAGTATACTCCAAAAACTTACAGAATGCAGTCTCCACTGCCGATTTCTCTAAAAGCGTTCCCAGCACCACCTATATCCCTGTTCTAGAGGGGCAGCTGGATTTTAGTTATAGCGGCAATTATTTTTACTTTAACAGTACAACTTTGGATATTCATGGGGTGAGTGGCCTTTTGGACGGTTATTGTACTTTTATAGAATACATTTCCAACTTTTGTAGCCATTTCCGATGGGATTATGATATTGGTATCCGTGATATTTCATAGTATGGCTTCTCTAGGTGCCATCCGTCCTCATAACACGTTCATCATCTTGATCCTATTGGTAAGACGGCTACTAGAAAAGAAATGGTCATATTTCAGTATGCGCAACTGTCAGGAAATAGGATACGTCACTATGTCTATGATATTCTGGTGAATGATTACTGTAGAAGGAAAGATACCTGGACAATTGATGACCTGATAATGAGCAACCAAATGGGATTTAACTGCTACAGTCCATTTAGACATGATACGAACACGGGGCTCATTATGGAGGAATACGTCTGGAAAATATTAGCCAAGGTATTTTTTATTCTATAAAACGGCGAGAATAAGAGAATTGGTTATTTTCAGTTCTTGGAAAAGCTACCCTATCTTACTTTTCCTATTGTTTCTTTGTATTGTTGGAAATTTGCCAGGTAAGCAGTATGGATAGCTGATACCGTAGATTTGTCTCTTTGGGACCAAAAATGCCGGGCAGATTTGTTCAAAGGGTCCCGGGCGGAACGTTTTGCAGTCCATTTCCAATGGATATTCCATAGATTCAATTTTGGTGGCGCGTCTTCGCTATGGAACCTAGTCTGAAAGCTTCCTGGTCCCGTAGCGGAGAGGTTTTTCCGAGAAATATCCGCTGGAAATGGAATATACCTGCTCCAGATACTACTCGGCCCAGTTTAGCTCCCAGAAAATCAGCAGAGACTAGAATCTCTAGCCTCCCGATCCCTGGGCCTAGTCTTCCTGGTAGTGATGGGACCCCCAGCCCCAGAGCCGTAGAGAGGCTGGGATCTGGGGTACTGGCTTTCAAAAGTTGCTCTGGATAACTTTATGCCCCTATTTTCCAGATATGAAAGTTATCTTGGCCCGGCTCTTCGCTACCGAGAAAATCAAAAAGTAACCAAGAAGTCAGAAGCCTATGATCCAGCAGATCCCTCCGATATTCGTCTCTAGATCCATATTGGGCTGGATTTTTTAGCCAGGAAATAAATTTTATGTAAGACTACTGTATTTTGGAAGAGAATTTCCCCAGCTGGTTGACAGACGTGTTTGGTCCAGGTCCTGGTGCTAGCCTTGCAAAACTAACCCTCGATGGTATCTAATTCCATAAGAAGCCCCACCAAGGTTCTCTAGCTCTCCCTGGACTTCGTTTCCCTAGTAGAAAGGGCTACCAGACGCCACAACAATGGCAAACCCTTTCTGGATACTGTAATCCTCCCTCCCTATATCCTATATTTCGAGGTATTTTCAGGGAATAATTATGCACTGTACGGATTTCCATGCGATCATTGCGTCTGAATATGCTTACCGCCATCATTGGCTGTGAAAATTGCTTCCAGCTGGATGAAATTTAATAAAATCAGGGTAGATAATAAAGGGAAATATAAGCTCATCTCTGTTTTAGTCATTATACTTTCCGCTATCAACTGAGATGCTGCAGAGATCGGCAATATCGAGATTGTGGATAACTAAAGGAATCTACTGCTTATAAAACGTTGTTACGGTAATTTTCCCTAAAATAAAATATGCAAAAATCAGTCTCCTTCAGCAGCTCTTCAGCAGCCCTTAGACTTCAGAAGAGAATACAACGAGAATATCATCATTTTTGGTCAAAATATCAATGTTACAGTCTAATTTCAAGCCAATCTTCTATCTTTCTTCCCAACATATGGCTGCAGGAGGAAAATACATGTTTGGGTACCTACGTATTGAGTATTATCCATCATTAGAAAATATAATAAACGATTTCTCTTCATAAATACGTTGTTTACTATCCGTTTATGTTCCTGAATCTATTCCAAGCTTCGCTTCCACTATTTTCCTTTCTTCACTGTTTTTCTAATGGAATATTCTTATTTCACTACCGAATTTTATCAAGTTCAATGCGAATTTTAGATAAAATGGCCAGAAAACAAGCAAAAGGAAAGAGCATAATCGATTACTATCCATGCTCTGGTCACGATGCGCGCGAAAAAGTAGCTTTTGAACCAGCATTGTCTGAAAACATCTTTGCATTCCTTGCTCTTCTCTTTTCTTCTGTTTCTGTCATTTTATTTCCTTTTCCTCATAGAATATGTATGTAGTAATGTATACTTTCAGTATTAGACATGACGACTAGGGCAAGATCTAGAGCCAGTCAACAAAAAGCAAAGCATCAAGTTGACGAGGATCAAACTAAAATTACCGATGCTTATGATGTATGCCTTTATTGTTTGCTTGTGTAATGTTTTATTTAAGGTAACAAGAAAGAAATTAAATAAGACGAAGTTTATTAAAGAAACAATAACAGACGAAGATGTAGTAAGTAAACCTACAACAACAAGAACAAAAAGAATAAAGAAGGAAGTTCTTCTTAATGAACAAGTTGGCTATTTATATTTCTTCAATGATTTTAATTTTTTTCAGCCTTCGACTACAGTGTCTCAACCGGCGGTTCTCGATTCACCGCCTCGTAGACCTAGAAAAGTATGCGTCTTGCTAGAATAAATGAATAGAAACGATTTAGACTCCAACTCCACCTTGTTCCCCAATGCACGGTGAACATCCAACTGCCGTAAGAAGGTTATTTGCTAATGCTGAAAAAAACAAAGACTCAGAAGAGCCAACCTCATCCACTTTTCCTTTTGGAATATGTATGCTTGAAATAGTATTGTTGTAATTAAATTTTTAGCTGCGAAGAAAACACCCCAAAAACCTAGGACAATAGCTGACTTACAAGCTCGGCTAGTCTCCGCCAATCCTGCTCTAGCCAAAGTCCATGAACAAATGATTGCTAATGCTGCAAAACAGGTACCATACTTATTTTATTGTGCTTCAGCTTGTTGTTTTCAGGTAGAAAAACGGGCAGAGCTACTGAGATCACCTGCAAAAGCCCCCGTTCAAATAACTTCACCAGTTAAAAAGATTGCTTCACTTTTTACTTCACCAGCTAAAAGGCTTCCGACTATTAAAATAGCTGACACAAATGTATGTCTTTTCATTTTTGCTATCAGCTAACCTTTTACTCTAATTTTTTTATTTGTTTTTATGTAGATCAGAGTAATTTTTGTTTCCAGATACAAGCAAATATGAATACTCCTTATTACGTGTTACCCACGCATAGAACACCTGCAAAAGAAAGAGACGAAGAAGAAGAACAAAAACAGAAGGAAACTATTTGGAAAAGCCAATTGGCACGGCTGAGAGATGAAATAAAGCAGAGTAGCAAAATAGAATTACCCAAGAAATATTTACAATTATTGGAGAGATTTGAATCCCACGATAGAGTACGTCCTTTGTTTTACTTGTAATTCATTTTTTTTAGATTATTTCATTATTTTCTGGAAGAGGGATGAGATGTGAAGCGAACGTTGTATTCAAGAATGTAATGGCAAATATAAAAATGTATGATTTGCGAATAGTTTTTATAATTTTGTTGCTTTAGGGAGTTCAATCGGAAGCATTTGGCTCAGATCCTCAACTTGTATCCCAATTCCTACACTTTATGCCTTGATGAAATTCGAAAAATATCAGGAAAGCCAAGCGGTGAATATGAACTGATTATTACTCCGAATTTATCAGATGGTACGGAATTTCATTATTTCTTTTATTCTTCGTCCGTTTTTAGATTTATCTGGCTTTATGAACTCGGAATCACCTCAGAAAACTATTATTCCGGAAGCTCCTCTACCAAAAATACAACCTGGGCCATGTCGGAGTCCGATGAAAAGCCCACGGAAGAAATGTGCAGTGCCTGTTCCAAGGTAATTTTTCTTAAAAAGTATTCATAGGGTGATTTTTTTCAGAGATGTTGAAATCGACGTGCTGCCAAAACTAGAAGGATGGAGGATGTTGTGCAGAAAATACATCATGCGACACTTCCTGGCTCAAAAAGTCCTCAACTGCCATCAATTGTTTATGAAAAAGTTAGAAGGTAAACTCATTTACGTTTCGTTGTACACAGTAAACTTCTATTAGGTGTCGTAGGAGAATTCAAAAGGTTTCATCCATCATTTTTGGAGAGAATGAATGAAGAATGCCCCAATATTGAGCCGGCTCCTCTACCCGAACCTCCCAGAAGAGACGGTAACTTCTCAACTGTGGGAGATTTTATGAAAACGGTGAAACAACCGGAAACGGCTGTTGATGTGAGCGTTTTCAATATTTCTTTTGTATATTTTAATAATTTAGGTTGCTATAAAAGAGTTGCTAAGTGAAAATGAGCATTCAGTCTCAAGAAATATCCCTCTGAGTCCGAAGAAGTTTGCTCAACTACAAGCATCTAAACCTAAAGGAACTATGTCTTTATTGGAAAGAGTTTGTTTCATTTTTTTGTTTCTTGTTATCATTTATTTTCAGATACGAGCAAAGGAAGCAGCAAAGAAAGCCGTCGAAGATAAACGAGATCCCGAATCTGAACGACGCTATTATCGGCTAAACCTTCTCCATGAAAAAGTCATGAGACCGTTGCTGCTGTTATTTATAAGAGGGCAATGTAGATCGGTAGAGCTTCAGAAAGCTATTGACAAAATAGAGGCAACTGTAAAATCCTCGAAAGGTATTCAATTTCACACTTATTTTTAACTTTCTAAATTTTAGTTGAGCTAAAAGAATGCCTTGAACTTCTTCCTACTCTTACTAGTCCCGATATAGCTCAAATTACTGAAGTTTGCGGAAGCAAATATTTACAGGTTTGTGCTTTTCTAATTAATTTTATTAAAAAAATACGTTCAGATTGAAAAAACTGCCCACGAAAGGTTACGAGATATTGTAAAATCCGCCTTTGATGCAGTTCCGAAGCCAACAACGTGCAGTATCAAAGGAAGATAGACATGGACTGTTTAATCCTTATTTTGATGTATACTATTGACGCCGGGTTGAACCTTTTTATAAGTGTTTGTATTTTGCATCAATTTTTATTAAAAGTAGTGTAATTATGAGTTCAGAGAAATTCTTCAAATTAATAGACCTTGCGCTTTGAAAGGAGTGGTCACGTTTCTGATGTTGTAATCGCCGTAGTAGACGGGAACTACGTGTTTTATTGCACTTCCGTTTCCTTGAATTAAAATGGCGCTACGATGTCATCAAATGGTACTTTGAATTGGTAGAGAAAGGGCAATTGGGAATAAGGTACAAGACCAAAATCTGTTCGCATTTTCTTACCTTTTGAATAAATTCCCTCGATCATCTTCAAGACAGCCTTAGAGCTCATAAAAATGTCTGGGGTATTCTTAGAATAACATAAAAACCACTGAAAGATGAAAAATATTGTGTGGGTCCTGTCGTTTTCTAATGAGAAACGGGGAGATCAGCATCGACATTACAGAAAGTTGTTCAGGGTCAACGGAATAGGCTAATACGGATCAAATTGTCAATTTATTGAATATACAATATATAAATGGGAGAAAATGTAGAAGAGACCAAGAAGTTGCCTCCAAGCTTCGTATGCTGGCCGATACCTGCTCAAAAATTCCCAACTTGATAAAATTGCCGTAAAAGTGATTGATGTTTCATTAGGTGCTTCACAATCGAGGTCAGACGTGCATTACTACAAAGGTCACTGATCTACTTTCTGTCTACGGGGGGAATTTCACAACTTTTCCGATTTATTGAGCTCTCAATTGGTTTTCGTTGTGGCGTGAGTGAGTAAAATGTTGACCATTGAAGATTTCCCACTCTCACCGGTCACCTCAAACTATCTTTAGTTTTATGACCCCACGGCAAAACTATAAAAGTTCATGGGATGCACTTGGCAGACAATTTGCCCTTTTGTCCTCTCCCCGGGTGCAACTGGTTTGCCATCCATCCATTTTTTCTGGGAGATAAGTTTGCCTAATCCTTTAGCGCCTCTAAAAGCAGCTACAGCTTTCACTTTCTCATGAGACCTTTTGATCCTCGTTGTTTGCTATTCCATGCCTCGTTAATAAAACTGAATAGCATCTGTCTGTCTCTGTGTATCGTCTCTGCTTCTTTTTATTTCTTCCGCCGTGGCATGATGATTCGAATGTAGTGAAGACAATGGCAGGCGAAAAAAGCAGAGCGCAGCAATCTTTACCCAATCATTACCGTTGATTGTGGCATTCTTGTCATTTTATAGTCACTTCCTTGTATTGCCTTCACTTTTACTTATTTTACTTGACAGTTTGGTAAAAGAAATTTTTGTATGCCTTCTGGAAGCTAAAAAATTAGTTCAATAAATTTAGAAGCGTCTTCTTCAAATGTACACAAGCTTACAGAAAATGATTTCTATGATTATTTTTATTTTCAGAGTATACCCATTTGCCCATTTGTAGGGGATAGTCGCCTCCTTCCTAGGAATCTCCATTCTCTGATCTCTTTTCTTCTCCCTCTCTTCGGTACAAAAAATGGTCTTTCTTCCGCTACGGGTTTCTCTCCTTCTTTCAATTTCTCAGGCACTAAACGTAGCACTTTTCCCCTCTACCGGTTGTTATAGGTCAGTTTATCTCCCCTCTGAGAAAAAAAGAGCCAGAACCGTTTCAGTCATGACGTAATGATGAAACAAGTTGGAGAAGAATTCTCGTCTAATGATAATGTAACCTGGATACAAACGCATCTTTATGAATTCGGTTTTGGAGAAATTCTTCTAACTGAAAAGTGGAATAGAATTAGTATTAGGGGACACGACCAGGAGGGGCAGGATCTCATGACAGCTGCTGGAAAATTGCTCTGGGAGCAGAATGTTCCAACAGATTTTGAGAGGCTATGGGATATTCGAGGAAGCATCCATTTTGTGAAGTAAGCATCCCAAAAAATGGACACGATAATAAAAATTAAGAATTCTGGAACGACATCAGCTATTCTGTGAGAAATTACTCCAAGACCAGCGATTCATCGACTACATGAAGAGCGGAAATGCCGAAGTCGTCGTTCTGGATCACTTCCTCCAGGTTCCTTTGAATTTAGCTCCTTTGGATATAAAAATATCTGTCCAGGAATGTATTGGAGGTCTTTCCCATCTTCTCAACGCATCTGTGATACAATTTAGCAATTGGCCTATTGCTGATGGCTATGTGACCTCCCTAAATATCCCAGCAAATCCTAGCAGCGTTCCAAAAACAGGTAGTATCGTTCACCCAAATAAAAATGAGAAAAGTACTCAAGGTTCCCCATTTTCTGGACTGGGAATGTCTTTTTTCGAGCGGGTTTTAAATTATCTCTACCATAATATCATCAATTTGGCTAGAATAGTTCAAGTTTACATATTGAATAGCCTTTTTGCTAGGCATGGATATCCACAGGTATTCCACTGAAAACATTTGAAACGGAATCAAAATTTTGAGGTGAACATTCTTCAAACAGAAGCCGACCGGGTTATTTATGCTGGAAGATCGGAATTTCTAATGGACGTTGTTAGACCGATAAATAATAGGGTAAAACATTTTGGAGGCGCTCAATTGTAAGTGAAATGCACTGAATCCCCCTCAAGAACTAATTTTTAGAGATCCTAAAGACTACGTTGTGGCTATACCTTCTTCAGAAACATTCGAAATTCCATTACCTCAAAATAACAAAATTTATCTGGATAGAAGAACAGTTTTAATAAATGAGAGCCGACCTGTTCTTGCTCAAAGATGTATTGACTGCGTGGAAGATTGTAGATATGAGGAGAGGCGACCTCAATATAGGTAAACTTGCAAAAAGCTAAAGAACTAGAATAATTATTAGAAATAAATTGTATGAAGGAATATCCACTGCCCAGGTGGAGGAAAGATTCATAGCAATTCAGCAAAAATTTTCTAAAATTGATTGGGAACGCCTGAACAAGAACTCTTTTATACTTGTGAGCTTCGGCAGTGTGGCTAAGGTTTGAGCTAAAAATTATAGAAAAGAAAGCATTTTAGGTAGAAAACATGCATGTCTCCCTGCTTCGCCAACTGGCAATTACCTATGGAAGATCAAAACACGATATAATTTGGCAAACGAATTCAGAAGTCGATTATATTCTGTGGAGCAACAATATAACGTTGCCAGAAAATACGAAAGCAATTAGCTGGGCTCCTATCAAGGAATTATTAGGTAAGATTAAAAAAAATACTAAATAAAAAGAGTCCAGCTCACCCGAATTTGCAATATATTGTTTGCCATGGAGGAATCAACACAGTAAATGAGCTGTTGCTTTTTGGCGTGCCTGTAATTGGAGTCCCTCTTCAAGTTGGTTATTTAAAAACATAATAAAAACAAATTTAGGGAGATCAAGCTTCAAATCTTAGAAGGCTAGCGGATTTAGGTGCAGCAGAGGTAGTATCAACTGTTGGGTTGAGGAAGGGAGCTCTAGAGAATGCAATGAAACAAATGGAAACGAATATAGATAGGTATCTGACCTACAGTTCCGTTAAATCAAATCAAAACCGCAGTTACTGGCGACGTTCCAGTAAATTATCCTCGATGGTTCAGCATTATCGTTTTCTCCATCAAAATGATCAAAAGTTTTGGCTGAATTGGACTGCTCGAAACGGGAAGAAACTGAAAGGAAGAAAAATAATGAAAATGGAATACATAGGCTACGAAGAAAATATCTTCTGGATGCAAATCGCGGCTCTTTTCTGTGCTTTATTTATTGTATCTCTCGTCTGAAAGCTTTACATTAGAAAAAAGAGAAATTATAAATTTGATGAACAATAATAAAACAGTAAAATTTATGTAAAATTGAACAATAACAACACAACTTTGAAAAACAGTTGGAAGGCCATATAGATAAAAATTTAAAAAACCGGTATTCTACATTCTGGGAGCTTCGCGAATCCCGAGAATCTTGAAACAAGTAGCTATAACATTGGCAGTAACTTCGCAAAGAGCTAGACGATGGAAATGGACTCTAGTTTCTTCTAAAAAACATGATAATGCTATTGTATACCAAGCAAGCGTTACCATCTTTTTTCCTCTCAATAACATAGCATTCCGTGTAGAAATCATGGAAGACGGTCGCCAAATTGTAGACGTAGTCACACACTTGGTGAAGCATTAGTGAGTCGAGAACTATAAGAACAGTGTCGGAGAGCTTCAAAATCTGCTTTGCAAGTTTCAATTCGGCCGGATGTTCCAGTGGAAGAATAGGATTGTTCTCAATATATTTGGCCAGATCCTCGGCAGGCACGCCAGAAGAACGAGTAATCGACCTGAATTTTCAGAATTAAAAAAATCAAGGAAAATAAAACAAACCTGATCCTAGCGTAGGCATAAAGCAAGTAGACAGCGGTGTTTCCGCGATCATCTAACATCCGATCGAAGGAAAAAACATAATCCATCGTACGAGTATGTGACAGATCGGCATATTTGATACATCCATAAGCTACTGCGTCTCTTGCTGTGATCAGTTCTTGCTCTGACATTTCCTAAAAATGAACAGTAAATACATACTAAATTTAATTAACCTTGTCGCGGCCTTTTTCGGCTAATTTCTCTGTAGCTCTTTTGACTCCTTCGTCAAGAAGGTCTAAAAGTCGAACTGTTTCGCCAGAACGCGTCTTGAATTTCTTCCGATCTTCTCCAAGAACAAGGCCAAATCCAACATGCTCTACACGCTGTTTTTTTGGATCATACCATCCGAGATCACGTCCAGCAGCATAAATAGTCTATAAATTTCAAGCAATAAATATCATCTGCGTTATCAAACCTCAAGATGAAGACTCTGTCCTGAATCGACGACATATATAGACCAGTCGACCTTTTCCTCAACCATTCTATATTTCAATGCGGCTAAATCAGAGGTGTCGTAAGTATATCCACCATCACTCTTCACAACGGTCAAAGGAACATCGCAACTCGGAGGGAACATTACAAGGCGGCCTTCTTCCTCTTTCAGAACTCCGGGGTCTGAAAAATTTACAAATAAAAATAAAACCAATAGCTAACGAGTTTTCTTTAGATCTTCTACAAGGGAAATCATCTTGTCTTGATAAAATGACTCTCCAACATCTTTGATAACAATATCAAGGCGATCATATACTAACTGATTATCTGAATAAAAGTACAGGTAAAAAAACAACTTCAATTTCACATTTTTTAGATATATCGCAGATTAAGTTCCAGGCTTTAACTATCTCATCATCGTAATGCTGCAATTTCACGACCTTTTCATAAGCCCGTTTTTTGAACGCTTCATCCGAATCAAATCTCTTTTTAGATTCCTGAAAAAACGCTAAAGTAAGCAAAATACCGATACACTCACCTTATAAAAAGCTTGAAGATCTGATATAGGTGGAGGAGTAGTCAGAAAGTTAGGAAACTGGTCATAAAGATGGGCTATGAGCATTCCGAATTGGGTTCCCCAATCTCCTATATGGTTGACTCGAAGAACATCATATCCCATAACCTCCAGCAACCGGCAAATAGAATCACCAATAATAGTAGAACGAAGATGGCCGACGTGCATTTCTTTTGCAATGTTAGGCGAGGAGAAGTCTACCAAAACCCTTTTCTTGGCCACCTTGGGCAGTTGAACACCCTAAATTGACAAATAAAACAAATGAAATAACTCAAACTTTTGCGGCAATAGTCGAAATTTGCTTACGGATGAAGTCCAGATTTAAGAATATATTCACAAAGCCAGCAGGAACAACTTCAATCTAAACAAACACAAAATAAAGGAAAATCGTAGGTACAAACCTTGTCAATGAGTTCACAAGAAGGCAAATTTTCCTTCAAAAGTGCTCCTACTTCGGCTGGTCGCTTGTTGACTCCGGATGCCTTGAGTTCTTTTGTGATGATCATAGCCGAGTTACATTGATAGTCGCCAAATTTTGGAGAGCTTGTTTCTGCCAGAGAAACGGGTACTTCTATTCCAGGGAAAGCCTTAAAATTTTCACTAGTAATAACTAACAACAAAATAGCCTACTTTCTTGATAGCTTCTTTGAAAAGGTTGGATAATCTTCCAAGAATGCTGCTTCCATATTCTTCCACTATTACATAATCTATCTTCTTTGTAAGCTTGGGAGTACCTCCACCGCTAAATAGAAAAATGAGGAAAATAATTATTAAAATAATAGGAGCAAAACAAAATTGCTGGGCAACTTACACTTTCTCCTTTTTGTTATTATCATTGGTCTTAGCTTTCTTGGCTTCAGGAGATTGGTCATTGCTCTTCACGCCCTTTTTCTTATTTTCGGCAAGCTGGGCCTCCAAGGCCTAAAAATGCACAACTTAGAACAAAAAATAATGAACCAACCTTTTGCAGAATACCCTTCCGGTATTTAAGTTTCTCGACCTTTTTAAAAGCTTCTGCTAAATCAGGGCACTCTCCCAGCAGCTCATCAGTTATCTCCTTCTTCTCGATGGCTGATGTAAGCCGCTCTAACCTTGCTACTTCTGCTGCCTAAAAATAGATGTAACTGCAGGGAAAATTTATATACAAAATAGTTCATAAACAAAAAAACCAACATACATCCACTGAAAATTGATGTTCGAGCTCTTGTAGCTCTTTCTCAGAAGAAACCGCTGATTCGGCTGCGTCTTTTACCATCTATAATTGCAAAATGTGCATAATGACAAAATTAAAGATTATAGAAGTATCATATAGTGAAAACAATTAAAAAATAATGAACAAGCTAGAAGAAATTTTACTGATAACAACTTATAACAATGAATATGCTTCTGAAAGATGAAGCATCAACTGAAGATCGTGGAATGAAATTAGAAAGTGACTTTTTTCATCAGGAGATATACATTTGAGTCAAGTTCGAAGTTGTGTAAGGTAAAGGCCTAAAATAAAATAGTCTGATACTATAAATAACGAACCTCTCCTTTTAGTCGCATCAGTAGTCCTCCAAAAGAAGAGTATGCTGCGAGAAAGTTACTATTTTTTTCGTCAGATTCGATTCTGTAGATTTTACCATACATGATGTATTCAAATTGTTTAGCGCGAGGATATTCTGTCTGGAAAACGAAATCTCTGGGCGGTAAAAATATTACCTGTTGGTCAAACTCTCCTTCGTCGGGGAGACCATCATCCCGTAGAGTGGTTGCTACCACGAGACGAAATTTGTCATTGAGATCCAGAGGATATATTTGGGTGTTTACATCGAGAATGAGCTCCATACTGAAATAGCAAAATTTAAAAATAATGAATGGAAGTAATAAATGGTAGCTTATAAAAACAAAGGAAACAAAACTTACTGAAATGATTCGGAATCAGCAAATATTCTAGAAACACGGTCGAACTTCTTTCCATCTGGATCTACATTTTTGACCAGAAACATATCGTCGAAGAGAACTCCTGTCATTTCTGTAATGAAAAATAAAATATGAGCAAAAAATTCAGCTTTAGAAATAAGAATATTCACAACATGATGTAAGCTGACTAGATTTTAGCAGCATATCACTTTCATGTAATTGTGTTCAATCAGCGAAGTAATATTGCATCTTCCGAATACTTTCTATAGTCCATTTCCAACGGATATTCCTCGGCAAAACCTCTCCACTACGGGACCAGGAAGGTTTCTAACATGGTCCCATAGCGGAGACGCGCCGCCAAATTTGAATCCGTGAAATATCCGTTGGAAATGGACTATATTTTTTCTACATGTTGTGAACGTTGAAAACGGTAAGATGAACTGTAAAGCGAAGCAAAAGAAAGAAGAAAAGTGGGCACGACACTGAGCCGCAGAGAAAAAAGAACTGAAATGACAATTGCGCCCCGAGACCAAAAACGTTTTCAAAATTCAAAAGAGCGCGAACATTTCTTGCTTTTGAAAGTATCGAAAAGTACAAATGGATACATTTCCGACTAATTTATGTCTTTCTGGTGAGAAAATGGATATTCCAAGGTGACAAATGGATAAATAGAACAAATATGGCAGATAACACAAGAGGAGACAATATAAATTCAATTTTGTATCCTCAATTGTTAGAACTTTGCCCTTGATTTTCAATTGACTCATCCATAATCCGAGAACAAACTTCGCAAACCACTTCACAGCTCATTGTTGTTTACCAATTACCTCCTGATCAGAGGAAGGCAAACAAGATAAGAGGACAGCGAAATATCAGCAGCCTCTAAATAGAAAGAGGAAAACATTCGCTTTATTTTAGCAGCAAGAATAAATATAATAGATGAACATGATGAAAACAGAAGAAAGCGAAGCAGTTCCAGCCGATCCGTAGTAGAATTGATCGTTGCCATTGTTGTTGAAGTCGTTCACATTGCAATTATCGGTTGAACAGCAGCAGATCTGGGCAAGGCCTGTACCATCTCGGTAGCAGCCTTCTCCTCTCTATATTTATTTTCTTTCTATTCATTTTCTCTTATTTTAGACTCACGCTGCAGATGTTTCCATAGTTATAATCGCAATCTGCCTTCTTCTGTGTCATTCCGTTGGCTTGAGCTGTTTTTCTTCTAAAAGTATTCTTTCTATTATACTTACTCTAAATGCTCTCTTTATTATTATAGCCTTATATATTTTCTATTTTATAAAACCTACACAAAACAATATTTAGTAGTCGCGTAGCAGGTGACATCCCTGCCGTTGGAAGCATGATCCCATGCATTTTGATAGACTGCAAGTTTTGTAGATTTATAAAATTGTAATAAATATAATTCCCACCAGCATCATCAGAATAACAATGTAAATTAGCTGCTGTACTAATAACAAGAAGAGCCAAAACAAGTACAGCCGACTGCATGATAGGAGGAGTAGTTTGTGGCAGTGATAGCGGGAGAGAAGGAGGAGGGCAGTTTACTTATAGTGTGTGAAAAATCAACAATTCCCGAATCACGAGGTTTTTGAAGCAGGTACGGTGATAGAGGAAGAGGCCGACTCAATGATGACGAATTTATTTCTTGGACTTCAGCGCCGACTTGGTTGCTCTTTTGATCAAGAATTTTACAAAAAAATGCATTTCCCATAATTCTGAATTTCTAGAACCTTTTCTTTTTTATATTTTATACAAAATAAGAAGAAATTAATTGATAAAAACAAAAAAAAAGACAATTTTGCCGATGAAACAGTAAAATGACTCGCGCTCGCGAAATTCAAACGTTAAAAAAATGTTCAGAAAATCAGAAAACTACCCTGCCGCGGCCAATACCTTCAGCCTGATCAGGCGATGGGCAACCCTACCAGGGCCTCAAAATTTCGAAAAATTAGAAAGTAGAATTCCGTTCAGAATCTCAATTTTATTATAAAAATGGATAAAATAAAAGAAAAAGTCAGATCCGTCTCGTGGGACCCGTTGAACCCGTTATTGCACGCATCATTCGGACAGCAACATATCAACTGACGGTAACTCATCCAGAAGCAGCCTCTACCGTACTGTAAAACATTTTTTAGACTATAAAAGGGGGTAGCCCTCACTCTACAGTACTGCCTAAACCCTATATCACAGCCATAAACTATTGTGACCGCTGAGACGCCTCGATATCCCGTGCCGTTTGTCTCTTGTCTAAAAATCTTCTCTTGCTCGAATACCCGCACTCGCACCCGTAAAATCTTGGCAGCTGGCGGCTTTGGTTACTTGGCGCGCGATCTTTCCATATCCCGTAGCTGCCGAGATTCTACGGATGCAGGCGCACAAAACTTACGTGAAGCAGAACTCCGACTCCTGTGGACACTCTTCCACGTCATATTTATTGGGAATATATTTCTCATTTCCTGCTGTAGAAAGACAAAAATATTCAGATTTATCTAGTCTCTTGACCTACTGTTTACATGGCAGCGCAGGGATTCCCCTCCCTGGAAGAATAGAGGAAGAACCAAGAGAACCAAAAAAGGAGCAAAAACCATAATTCAGACCATTTTGCTACTTTTAGGAAGGAAAGGGAGAAGAACGGCAGCTTATCTCTTGAGCAAAGATGACGTGGAATGAAGGTGACCTCGATTCGAGGGGAATGAGTCATGGGGATAGGAGATGGCTGGAAGGGGCCAGTATACTGGGCAGGAGTAATCGGAGGATGATGGTGGAGGAGGAGGACGGGCCATAGGGGATGACGAGGAGGAGGAGGTCGGGCCATAGAGGATGATGGCGAAGGAGGAGGGCAGGCCATGGGGGATCGTGGTGAAGGATGTGGACAGGCAATCGGGGGATGAGGAGGAGGAGAACGGGCCATAGGGGATGACGAGGAGGAGGAGGTCGACCGTCGTTCGAGCCACCACATGGGAAACAGGACTGACCTCCAACCGGTATCTCTGCGTCTCCCACCGAGAGAAAGCGGCGTCCTCTCCCGTACAGCCTCGGCCGCCTGCCCCGGCCACCTTTCCCCGCCGAGTGGTGGTCGTCGGTTCTAACCCAGTATCTAAAGGTACTAATGGGATTCAAGACCATAGCCTGACTATGCGTTCTGAACTAAAGTTTTTGAAACAGCCCGGTCGGGGTCATCCGGACCGGGCTCGACAAGGAAAGAGATAAGAACGCCACGAAAGAAGGCATCATGAGAATAAGAACATTGATTGCTTTTTAGCAAGTTTATTTCCGAGGTATGAGACACTCGTATGATTCATCTGCCGAATTCTTCTAAACTCCAGCGGATGCCGTCTTCGACTTGGTCTTCGGAGCGGCTTTGACTCCAGATTTGGCTCCCGGCTTCGTGGTGCTCTTCGTGACAGTCGACGTGGGCGCAGACTCCTTGGAGATGGCGGTGGTCGTGTTTGTCTTGGACGTCGTCTCAGTAGGCTTCTTTCCCGTTGTCTTCTTCCCCGGCGGCTCCTTTCCCGGCGGCTTCTCTTCCGTCGTCTTCTGCTTCACCGTCTTCGTTCCAGCCGGCTTCTCCCCCTTCGTCAGCCCGTAGCACAGCTCCTCCGTCTCCTGGTCGTAGTGGAACATCTCGTCCTCGTGTAGAATCATGTGCATCGTGATGAGGTTGGTGTCGCCGTCAATCTCGGCCACGGCGGCCAGCAGGCTCTTCTGTCCTCCGTGTCCGTGCAGGTGGCGGACGCTGCTGATCGTAATCAGCTGGGCAGCCGACGAGTCCGAGAAGAAGCCGACCCCGCCCATCATCGGAGCCGTGGAGAAGAACGTGTACATGTGGGTGGAGGCGGCAATTTTCTGCAGCACCCTCTCCCCGTAGTAGTAGCCGGCCCCGGTGTCGGCATTCTCCAGGTAGTCCCTCACCGTCACATTCGGCAGCGAGAAGAGCTTGTCACGTTCCAAAGGTGTCGTACTCTTGTGATACTTGCCCGGAGGAACCTGGAAAACATCAATGTATAATTAGAAAATTGTTAGATTACTAACATCTTTATCTTTTCCTTCAATGTCGTCCTCAATGAATCCTCCGGAACTACAATAGGCACCGTAGAGGACTTGGCAGTTGAGGGGCAGCTTCGAGACGATCTCCATTATCCAACCCCACACCTCTATTCCTCTCTTCCTGCCAAAACGAGCCATCAAATTCTCCTTGAAGCCGTATTCTTCACTCGTGTCCTCGAATTCCATCACGCCGCGGAGGAGGACGATACAGTCCCGGCCGTAGAGGAACTGTAGGGCGAGGAGGAACATCAACGTCTCGAGGCTCTGGGGATGGCGGCCCGTGTAGTTGCCGAGGAAGACCCACTGAAAAGAAAAGGAATGGAGAGTGTAAGAGGTCGGCCGTCTATGGCAACACCGTCTCGGCGAACCCTCCTTCCCGGGCATTGCGTCGTGCCGCCTCTGCCCGCCCACTAGCGGCCTTTCTCCATCCTCCAAACGGTAAAACTCACGTTATACTGCATCAGAGGGTGGTTCTCGTCTCCGACACTCGACGGGATGTTGATGGCCCTCCTCAGGGCGTCAAAGTCTCCCCTCGTCTCGCCGACAATCCTCACGTGGGTCTTGTTCAACGGGGTCACGTATTCCCCGGCCGACATCTTGGCCCTCTTGTAGTTCTTTTTGAGACCGGCCTCCCCGAAGAGACTCGGCTGGATAATCCGCACAAAGTGTTCCACATCGGCCGGCTTCAAATCCAAAATATCCTTCGTCGGCAGATTCATCAGGGCATCGACCAATCTCTCCACAAACATGTCCAGATTCTTGGCCCCCGAAGTCGCATACTTCTTGGCGCTGGTTCGTTTCACTTTATCCAATTTTGCACAGTAACGATGAATTTTGAACTTGGGGAATTGGTCGGCAAGCCAGAAAACATCCTTTGGCTCCTGTTTGGCTCGCGAGGAGACCTGAAAATTAAGGGGTATTTAATAAATAGAGGCTGTAACTAACCGGATCTTTGCCATCCACCGTAACCGCTGCTTGAAATCCCTGTCCCGTGATTCCAAATTCTCCAATCGGGATGCCCTTATCCGTCAGGTATTCAATCCTCTCCCCGATCATGTCACACGGCAACTGGTACATTGTCTTGGCGGTCGAGGTAAAGTATTCCGGATAGACTGGCGGCAGTTTATAGTCCAACCACTGCGCTCCGAAAATGTCACACTGCGTCCTATATTGGAATTTTTCCGGATATCCTGTCTTTTTCTCAAATGCCAGACCATAGAGGCCCCCCTTCTCGGCCGGCAGTGCCAGTGTTTTTTCATCGTTCATTGGGTACGGCACCTGATCCGTCGTCTTAAAATCCATTCTCATCTTTGTATTTGCCCGATAGTCCTTTTCTTGAAACAGTCCCGGCATTATTGCTATCGTCCTATGGTTCAAGTGAGTCAGCTCGGTGAAGGTCGTATTGTTTCGGTGTTTTAGATTCACCGCCTCGATTTTCGGCTTGCTCTCCTCAATTATCTTCTTCGACTCTTTATGGAATTCGCTCTCCTTGGCATATTTATAGACGTCCGTCTGTTCAATTTCCGCACCCATTGAGCGCTGCTTCCACTTCTTCGGCAGCTGCCACAATTTCAACTTGTAGGTCAGAATTCCAAAAGCAAGGAAGGCAAACACGATTAGTGGGGGCGTGACAACTGAAAATGTCAAAATTAAGGTCATGGCTAGTGATGTAAACAGGCTCATGGGAAACGGGTACAAGGCCGATACGCACCCAGGAGCCCGAGTTGCCAAATGGCGCAGTGAATTGAGGCGCGCGGCGCTAGAAAAACGTCCCGGGTTCGACCCCCCGCAAGGAAAATATGATTGACGGCTACTCACCAACAGCAATGAGTTCCCCATACATCTCGAGGAGGTTTACAAGCGGTATTTCCTTTATGAGCGGCACAGTGGCCACCTGGACCGTCGTCGTCGCTGGTGTGGTGGTTGGGGATCCGAAGACGAGTGTGCTGTTATCTTCGACTCCAATTCGCTTCAAAAGGGTAGAATTAGCAGTGAAGTTTCCATTCTTGTCGGATCGGTACTTGAGTTGTCCACTGCGGCCGAGGAACAATCCGCTGGCATTCAACTTCGGGAGATCGAAGGTCTTCAACTGGATGTTTCCCTGGAGATCTATGACGGCTCCCGAGGCTGAAAGACACCGTATTTTTATATCAATTAAAAGGAATACTGTAGTTTTGAGTGTTGAGTTTCGTCAAATTTGGGAGGTAGTTGAAGTCGGTGATGTTTGTCCTGGACACCTGGAGCAGGCCGCGGATCTCCTCGACATTATTCAAGGCGGGCAGTTGAGTCTTGGCGCCGATGATGAGGGAATCCGTGATGATGACACACGTCGAGTCGGCCGTCTGCTGCAGGTAGCCGTTGCTACACTCCGCCGTGCAATTCATATTGCTCGAAATCGTTATCCCCTTGAAAAGTAGGTCCAACTTGTGGGCCACAGGCGGCTGGATGCACATATTCGTATTCCCGCTGATCTCTGAATGACCCAATTTAAGATCAGAAAGGTTTTTGAGCTACTGTGTCCCGTCGTACATCCTCCCAATGGCTTGGTCTTCTCCAAAAAGGTGATCTCGTTCCAACTCTTGAAGTTGGTTCCAGTAATCCGCAGACATCCCTGGACGTATTTCAGCGGCTCGATGGTTGCCAAATCCGCCGGAAACTCTGTAACTTGTGTCTTACGGTATGCTAATGAACCTCACTTGAATTCCCATCAAAGACCAAGTCTCCGTAGACGGCACTGCACCCGTCCAGAGTCGTCTTGACATCTCGAACCGTGGCCCCGCCCAGGTCGCACTCGTGGTAGGCTTGAATGTGTGAGTCCTTCCGGATGGCCTTGTTCTCTTTCAATTCCTCGAGCACGAGAATACTGTCCTTCTTCAGTTTCCGGTTGCCGCTGACACGAACATACGGAGCAGCGGAATTGGGAGAAAATTCCATGAAGAACTCTTCCAGATTGGGATTGTTCTCAACAATGACCGGAATCTGAGGTTTGGCTGTAAAAGAATTCGGTAAAAGCACCTCTAAAATAGTGACTCACATTTCTGAATATTCACGTTGAAGTAGATATCCTTGCCGACGATTTGAGACTTATTGATGGCCAATCCTCCGTCCAGTGTTTTTGTATTGAAAACCTTTTTCAGGTCATCCTCAGTCCAAGTCGACACGTCAATAGTCTCATTTTTGATGTCGATCATTTCTCCTTCACACGTCTCAAGCTCGGTAGGGGACCAAGAAGGGCGAGCATCATAACCTGCAAGAGAAAATAGACAAGAACCTTCTGGGGACGGCACGACGCGTAATGGGCGAGGTTGGGAACAAGGGCCCCGGTTCTAATGATGACTTACACCGAGTGGCGTCTGCCGAAAAGCAAAAAGCGGCGAGGACAGCCAGCAGAAGTAGCCATTTGACCATTCTTCGATGAGAGCAGGCCACAGAATGCCCTACTAGTGCTCTCGACAGGATTACGGTAGTTTTGACCGGTGGGTATGGTAATTGTTGGGTATGATAATTGAGACCCGGGGGTCTGCTCCCGTCTTATCCGGTAATCTTTCCCCTATAAAAGGCTGCTTCCCCGTCAGTTGCCAGTCATTTTACCAGCTTCTCGTATGCTTTCGCCTTTCCCACTTCTGTTGGCAGGGTCCGTTTTCATTCTCCGTTTTTTTTGCCTTATTTCTCGGTTGTGTTGTGCGCATCCAATTCGTTCGCGTACGCGTCTCCTACGGGCGGTCCAGCTCGTACAACCAATGCCACAGGCGCAAGAGCCCACCGGTTGAGAGGCGCACCGGGTCAGGGGCGCATCATGCGACGTGCACCCTGGGCAAGAGGAGCACCACGCCTTTTCTCAGTTGTTTTGATATGCATTCAGTTCGTTCGCGTGCGCGTCTCCTGCTGGCGATCAAGCTCGCGCAACAAATGATACAGGCGCGATGGGGAGACGGGCACACCGGGCGATGGGTATTTTTTCGTTAATTCGGTTGTTCCTTCTGGGAAATCGTTCTCATGGAATTCCATTCATTATATTTTTCAGGATGCTGATTGTCTCAGGGCAATCTCTCCTTCTTTGCTCTAAACTCAGTGTAAAGGAGGATCTTTTGGATCAAATGAAAAGCTGTAGTGGCGATGAACTTAACTATGATGGACCTACGAACCCTGGCTTCAAGCTGACTGGATTGGATCAGGCAACAGCTGACAAGATTTTTTATCCGGAGACGATAGTAGCGGGAACAACTGTTCCGGATCGAGATAACCCAAAAGCCATTTATGGCGATGTTACAATTGAAGGATCTTCCGTGACGATATTTGCATTGGCTTTACCAATAACAGGTAACCCATTTTTCTATTATTCGGCTATGTGTGTTTATAAAGGAGTGCTGCAAAAAGTAACGATTAGAAGTAACCCGAAGCTGATTTCGTTCAAGATCCGTACGAAATCTACCGCACCGCTTACTCTGGAATTGGATGTGAGGGGAAACAAGCGGCTGTCAATGTCGAGCATCAAAAAACTAGCCAAGGTCGCGGGAGTCGACCCGAGTAACTCGAAAATCCAAGAACACAAAGGTGGGATCTTGTTGCCATAACACATAGACCGTTTAGAATGCTTCTTTGACAGTAATCCGGTCGGGAGTCTGTCTGATTTGGAGGGATGTACCGGTGTGAACGAAGATTTGGTCATCGACAAGAACACTATCACCACCACCATCCCGTCGTCTCTCCGTATCTCGAAGATCAGGAACGGATGTCTCCGGATTGAGGGCTCGAGCCTGACGAGTCTCGACTTCCTCAAGGATCTGCTGGAGGAGACGACGACGCCGGCGTGTTCGAAAGGGGGCAGTCCCTCCATCAAGGACAACAACCAGCTGTGTCTGACCTCTGAGGAGCAGGCCGAATGGGCCAAGGCTGGCTATACGATGGTCTACACTGATACTTGTGGTCAGTTCCCGTTTCTTTTCGACTAAACTAGATTAGTATAAGCCTAAAAATTGAGATTTCAGACGACAGATGTACCGTCGAGTTTGCTGTTTCCAATCCGACCGCTCCTTGCCAAGTTGTGATCGGAGATGTCAAGATCACGGACCCTGTGAATCAGACGAAGTTGGAGCTGTGGGATCGGGTTACGGTACTCGAGGGGACTCTGGAGGTGGACAACACGGACCTGAAGGGCATAGTCATCTTCAAGAATCTCACAAAGATCGAGAATCCTTTTCCTGGTTGGTCTCTTTCGATCCGATCAATATCTTCGTCTTCCAGAGAAGCGGGCCCTCTCGGTGACTAGGAACTCGAAGATGACCAGGTTTGACCTGCCCAAGCTGCTCTCCATCACCTCCCCAAACAATACCTTTTTGGAGCCGATGCTCGTCGTGAAGAATAATGCCAGCTTTGAATTTTCCACGACCGAGGCACAGAGATGGCTGAATATCACCGGGCAAAGTGCCCTCCCCATCCCGGTTGAAATCCCGCCGCCGCCTCCGACGGCTGCCCCGGCTCCGACGCCGAGTACCCGTTCGCCTGACCAGATTCGCGATCAAAACAAAAAAAATCAGGAAGAAAACGAGAAGACGGAAAGCAAAGGAAGTGGGTTTACTAAAAGGACTGGAAATGTCGGATTTAGGAGTGATTGTTATAATCATTGGTACAGTTGGCTTTCTTCTGATCTTGGGCTGCTGTGTTGGAGTCGGCTTGTGGGTTTATTGCACGGTAAGAGTTATATCTTCAGGATTTAGATAATACATGGCTTTTAGAAAAAGAAAGGTCTAAAAGAGAAACGCGAGGATCATGATGCCCTGAGGACGGACGGCGAGACGAAGAGCCTGCGACAGGAGATACCGAAAGGAGGACGCGCCCAGGAACGCGAGGAGCTGACGAAGGATTTGGATGCGCCGGCTTATAAGTTGGACTACGAGGAGAAAAATATTATGTCTTGGAGTGAGACATCTTGTGAGGTATGTAGTCCATTGCAATCGGGTGGTCAACTGACCTCACCCGTTGAAAACTGCCCACGGCCGGGTGTCTTATAACGAGCTGGCCACTCACCTTTTCCCATATGACAGTTGTTATCACGTAGCATATATTATATTTTCAGGAGCGAGAGTTTGCAAAAGGCTGTCAAATGTCCCTGCAAGCCGTGGAGGTGCCCTTTAAAATGTCCGACATGATCACAGATATCAACGCTGAAGAATTGGATTTCAAGAATGCCTTGGAGTACCATGTGAAGGAGAAGACTATCAAAAAGTTCTACCGCTTTGCTGACAAATACAAAAAGATCTACTACAACCCGAATCATATGAAATGCAAGCCGACCCCCTACATGGAGAAGTACGACGCCGACGCCGTCCTCAAGGTCCTGCTCACTAACTGCAATGAGGTCGGATAGCCTCTGCCACACAAACTAGAGCTTCTTTGCAGTTTTTCGTGACGAATCACCACCTGATGCCCGACGTGATCAACGACTTGAGCGGCCCCTACTACGGCGGCACGTCGAAGACCCTCTTGGCCAAGATTAGCGGACCGTATGTGTGTATCACGGACGGCCACTCGTCGCTGGACCTGTTCCAAGTCATTTTGAGTCTCGACTTCTCGGATACGAAGGTGGAACAATACAAGAAGGGAAAGAAAGCCAAGCTGCACCCGGCCCTGCGTCAGAAATACGTCATCATGGGTGATATGATCGACCGTGGCCCGAATGGACTGGAGTGCTACGTTCTGTGCTGCTTGATGGCCAAGAAATTCCCCGGCCGTTTTGTCGTTCTTCGTGGAAATCACGACCAGCGGATGCCGAAGCTGGAATTGAATAAAGACGAGAGCGACATGGGCGAGACGATTAACATTTATGGTGAGCAGCTGAAAGCTGCAGGAAAAGTGGCTAATCCCTATCATTTTGCTGATTGTATGATGTGGGACCTGATCGAGAAAGTCACCACCTACATGCCGTATGCCTGCTTGGCCAATGGACGAGTTCTTGTCTCCCATGCGGGAATATCAGTGCCTATGCTCCGGATGAAGGGAACTCTCGACGAGATCTTTGAACAAGTTAGCTTTTTTATTGCTGTCTTCCCCTGGTTTTCTTGTACGCATACAGCGTTGCTAGACATCCTTTAAATTATGAGGTCGAATCTCCGTCCATTGCACTTTTCCCAGGGCGGGGGGCCGAACCCCCGATGTTTTACTGCCGCCGCGCGCCATGTGATACATCGGACTACTGGGCCCAAAGCGGTATTGTATGCGGTCACTTCGGTCGTTTTGATGTCATAGGTCAAATTACAGTACACCGAAGTTTGTAGACCCATTGTTGGGCAAATTGGGTAAATTGGACTCCTAAATGCGCCTTTCTGAACCGGGGAAACCAATTGGTCCCGAATCTACGGGTTGAAATGTCATGTGGCCTAACTCTTCTCTAATAATGTATTTATAGATTCCTGTTCCATTTGTTGAACAAGTCCAACTTAAACACGACGGCTACAATCGGTATTTTAACAGCGACGCCTGTCAAGCGCACTTCATAGTTGATAAGCCTGACAAGTACACGGAGAGACTGGAGAAGCTCTGGGAAGATCTGCGCTTTTTTGAGCTAGGAGACGCGGAGGAGGGTTATGCCGCCTATAAGAAGAGAAGGGCCCAGTATTCCGACAGCCCGATAAATCCCTACTTCGAGATGAAATATCCATGGATGTATGCGCTGTTGTGGTCCGACCCGGGAGGGGTGTTGGCGTCTGCTGGTAATACCCGACTGGCTGGCAGTACCTATTCAATGGAGAATCTGGGGGCCTTTTGTAAGCAACATTCCCTGGACCATGTCGTTCGTGGTCATAAGGTTAGTTATTGGCTTCTTATTGTTCTCCCTGTCCATAAGGGAGTGCGTCTCCCGTCTCCGGCCGCCGAGGCGTGTCTTTGGGAGAAGAGAATCTAACGAGTCTAGTTTATTTTCAGGCGAAAAGCATTATTTATTGTAACGGCAGATTGGTTCATATCTACAGTAATCCATATCATGGCCGGAACAGCGGATGGAATGTGGAGCCGCGGGACCGGCTGGAGTCGACGAGATTTGACCACTATGCCACTATTCTCCGGGTCAATGAAGACGGCACCCGAACGTTTGTGCTGATCTCGATCACATCGGAAAAGGGACGGGATCAGGAATTGGTCGAACTGGACACGAAGATCCGCAGGGAGCTGGGAGGTTACCGCAAGGAAAGACGAGAGAAACGGGAGGAGGAATGGGAGAAGAAATGCGACAAGGAGGAGAACGAGAAGAAGGAGGAGGAGGAGAAGAAAGGAGGAGATGGAGCACAGACGACGACGAGTCAGCAGAAGACGGAGACGATCAAGTCCGGGGGAACTGAGAAGGGCCAAGCCAAGAGCACAGTGGAGGCGAAGCCCGGCAGCGTACAACAGGGAAAGAAGGACCATCCGAAGAAGAGCTCGAAAAAGTAGAGGAGATATACTACTAGAAGACCGACATCGAATCCGTATCACCATGATACGTGTAAATAAAGATCACGGTGGACATGTCTTCTTTTCTTTTGATTTTCACGGTTCTCTAGCTTATTGGATTGTAGCGGAGGAACTTCTGGGCATTTGAGTCTAAAAGAACTCAATTTTGAAATTCGGATACAGTAGTTTTGTAGAGAATTTTCTGGAGATTCTAGTGATATTAAAATCCTTGTGTAAAGTTATGATTCCGAGCAGTGACGATGCTCTGAAAGTTGCAGGCCACCTACTTCGTGCTGTCGTATTCATTGGGAAAGTTTTGGCCGTCCTCTCTTGTCTTGAGGAAGGTGAGCGGAAAATATTGGATCGTCACCAAATCAAGCTCTGAAGTTATGTATACAGTAGTTTATTCTATTCAGAATGATAAAACGACCAGTGAGACATGTCCACCCGCCCTGAGGAGGGCCATCAACATCCCGTCGAGTGCCGCCATCTCTCAGAGCGAGACGCGGAAACACGGGCGGGAGCACATGATTTTCCCTAGCTGTTTTCCCTTTTCGTGGTGTAGGGAACTACAGCTCTCCTGCACCACCATCCTCCCCCGATGGCCTGCCCTCCTTCACTGCCATCCTCAGCGATAGCCCCTCCTCCTTTATCACCATCCTCCCGATGGCTCGTCCTCCTCTACCACCATTCCCCAAACGTCAAGTCCTCATCCTTTTCGACTTCTTTCTAGGAATGGCACTTTTTTAGTTTAAGTCCAGAAAATTTTTTTGCATCAGATTTAACTAATTTTTCATTATATTTATGGCAGATTATACTAGTTTTTTTTCTCATTTCTACTTTCCTTGTTATCCCCGATGCTAAATTTTCAGACCGCCTGGTGGTCAAATTTTAGTCAAAAATTTTTCTGAACCTAAACTAAAAAAGTTTCCTAGAAATTTCACGCCGCACCTGGAAAGCTGTCTCCAAGCCATGGAAATCGTCCCCTGCCGCACCCTATCCCCAGTCTCCCCGTCCCTGTTTTTGACCCCCTCTGGTAAATAGCATCAACGAAAATAGCAGAGATCTCACAGATTTATTGTTTATCAGTTTCTACCGATGATACAAGTCAGTTGTGGCCACGTTATCCCCATTTCCTCTGTTTCTTCCTCGAATGCTTGGCTTCAATCTCGGCTACACGGCTGATCTCGGTGGTCTCGTTCCTGGGCATGCTTTTCAGGAGGCGGACCATGTCCTTGATCTCACGCCGGGCCTGGGTCCTTAGGTAGACCTAAAACATTCCCTTTTACATTAAATAAACCAGAAAATATACCTCATTCTCGAACATAAAGTCGAAGATGGTCTCCAAATTGGTGCAGTCCAATTCGACGGGCTTGGACAGCTTCGGGGAGAGACGGAAATACGGCACGCCGACGGCATGGCACCATTCGCGGGCCTGACCGGCGGAGACGGCATGAGACGAGGTACACTGGTAGAGGAACAGGGTCATCAGGTTCCGGACGCAGCCGAACGCGTTGTAGTACTTGTTGATCGCATACTTGGTCGTCAGGTCGATGTCAATCGTGCCCAACGGCGTCACGGGCTCCGTGCCACTTCCCAGCGAGATTACGGCTCCAATCTCATCGTGATTCTGGATGTTCTTGTGATTTTCCAACTTCTTCAGCCTGTAGAAGTCCGTGATCAGCGTGAGGCTCGGATTGTTGCAGAAGATGGCCCCGTCGGCCAGGCCATGGAATGACGAGAAGTAGGTGGGGGCGGCAGACGTCGAGCGGGCTGCCTTCCAGACGAGCAGATTGGCCGGGTCGAGGTAGCCGTACTTCTCAAATTCCAGGTGATGCATCCGGGGGGCATAGGTACGGAAGAGGATCAATGTCGGAGGGGCGCCCTTCACCTTGGCCGCTGTCACCATTATCCTGGAATTACCGTGGTCAATGAAATCGTCGCAATGGTGCAATGGCAAGGCGCGCGCGCACTCGATACAACCATCGCGGGTTCGATCCCCGCCGCGGTCAACCGTATTTTGCTATAGTCCTGCCCCTGTAAAACGTACTTATGATCGGCGATTTCAGCCATCTTTGTGTGTTCTCCAAGATATTTCTTCAGGGTCTTCTCAATCCCGGCACTGTTATGCTTCGGAAAGGCTTTCGTATTGCCGCAGAAGGTTTCCATCTTCTCCCTGAGGAAGAGCTTCCTCACAGCGTCACAAGTGTACCCGCCTCCCAGGACGAGGCTAATAATCCCGCCACAGCTCGTCCCGCCCAGCCAGTGGACTCTGGACATCAAGCGCTCGCCCAGCTCCCTCTCCACGGCCAGCATCGTTCCCATAATGAGGATTGCCTTGATTCCTCCGCCGTCGATGGACAACAGCACCTTGTGGTCCTTGTTCGGGTGGGCCAGTCGCTCCTTCAGCAGCTGGTTGTTGTAGTGGCTGTGCTGATCCACAATACAGGCCGTCTGCATCGAAATGAGATTCATATCCTTGCGGATTCGAATAGTGGCCAGGTCCATGGGCGTCTTCCCCTCCTTATTTTTGATCATCCAGGAGGTCTCCGGCAGGGCCAGGGCCATCAGGCCACGTGCGGCAGACCGCTGGTCGTTCATCGCCGCCCGGTGGAGGGCCGTGTTGCCGAGTTCGTCCCTCGCCGTCAAGTCGTCATCGTTCAGATAACACTGGAGGATGGCCTCCAAGTCACCGCGGTGGGCAGCAATGTGCAGCTCCAAGGCATTGTCAGACTGAAAAAAGGAGATACAGTTGGCCACCGTAGGCGCGGTGCGCTCGCACGCGTACGATATCGGCGCTAATTGGTGAATGGTGCCATCTTTTCATAACTTCTAACTGCCGGGACGGTACGGGTGCGGGTGCGCGAAGAAGTGTGGCAGAAATTGGTAACCCACACTTGATTGGAGACTCTTTTCCGGAGCAGTCTTACTCCGACTAGCCTGGACCATGGGAAGCGGCCGAATTATGGCTGCCGGCACCTTTCCGTGGGATTTATAGACATGACAGGGGAATTACAGTAATCCTATAATTAACTGGCCACCATTTTCTCTTGTCTGAACTTGAAATGCGAAAAATTCTGGCAACATTTCAAGAGTAGCTCCTGCTTCTCCACTTCTGTAGATCTATCATATACCAGTAAAAAGATATCGTCGAGATCTACAAGATGCTGTTCTTATCTTCGCCGGAGTTTAAATTTCTGGGAACTATTTTGGTTTGAAATAGGCCCTATACTAACCCTCCATTGCAGTCTCCATAGAGTTTTCCCCTTCCGAGACTGATGGAGGAGCCACGCCCCGAAATCTTGACTAGAATGGAAGTCCGATAGCTCATTCGAAAGAGCTCGTCGAGCTGGTCTCGGAGTGCTAGGCTGTGTTGCCAGAGCTCTTGCTATGCACCACAACCAGGGCGATAAAGAGAAGTGGAATATTTGAATATTCGAGATCTCTTCCCGGGCTTGGAAAGACCTGGAAAGATCTAACTTTACTGGAAAAGGTGACGGGGGAGCATCCCTGTTTTCTTCCCATTTGATTGAAACAAACAAAAACAATAATCAATAATAAAGCTTTTTTATAAGGATTCGACTATTTGCTCTTCCTTCTTGGCTTCTTGGACTTGATGTCGGCCTGGCGCTGTTCGATCTTCTTCATCTTATCCAGGAGGTCGCCCCAGACGGGCTTCGTCTCGCCCTCCTTCATCAAATCCACCAGGAAGTATCGAGCAGCACACTTTTCCTCGTAGAAGGTGTCGGCCGTCGTCCCGCGGAGTTGATCCCACAGGCCATCCGAATCTTCGTGCTCCTTGCCGTTGAATTTGGTATCGGTGGCATCCGAGTGGAAGACGGCCACGTGGTGGAGTTTCTTCGGGTCGTCGATCCGGCCGGGGAAGGTGATCCGGACGGTGACATCCGTGTCGCGGGCCAGGATGCCCGACGGCGGCCACAGTTGGAAGAGGTCGTTGTCCGTCACCTTGACCCTCCAGAGGACCGTGTTCTCGGCGAAATTCTTCAGCTGCAGGTCGAAGACGGCCGGCTCGTCCTCCTTGTAGTTGATCCGGATCACGTCGTTCACGTTGGCTCGCAGCCGGAAGAAGTGCTTCTCCACCAGACGCTCAGACATTTCCCAGTTGTGGCTGCTCGGCGCGGGGAAGGAGAATGGGAATGGATGGAAAGCCAGGCGGCAGAGGGGATCTGTATACTTACCTGAATAGACACGGTCCAAACCGTCGAGAGACAGGAGAAGGCCGGGGGTTACTGTAGACAGATTAGAGAGCTGAAACCTTTGGAATCCTGGAGGATAAGGGTCATGTTTCCGAACTGCCTGCCGACTGAGCTGCCGGCCTGCCCCCGTTAGCAGCAGTCAAAAATATTTCCCTGTTGTAGCAATATAAACATTCCAAAGAGGCAGTTTTGTGTGTACATGACTCCCGGATTTGGGTGGCAGACAGCGGCGGCGACAAGTATAACACGGTCAACTGGTAGCTACCAGCCCGACTGGGAGATCGTTATTATGCACGGTCGAGCAGCTGACGAGACTCCGGGAAAAGATGGGGAGGAGGGAAAGGGACAGCGGGGAGTGCCAGTTTTGTCTGTGGGAAGTATAGAACGGAGGGGGATGATTGACGGCTACTGGAGGGAGACAGGCAGAGAGGAGACGTCATTTGGGGAGGACGGGGCTGTCAACTTCTTCGAGGAAGAGGAGGAAAGAAGGACTAATTGGGACCATAAAAATGGACAGATTCTTTCGGTTGTGAGTAGTCTATTGGAGTACGGAAGGAATCCGGAAGATAAGGCCGGAACGATGACGGCAGGTGAGCTTTTGGACTGGGAGGATCGTTGTAGAACCAGGAGGATGGCTATAGAACCGGGAGAATGACGGCAGCCGAGGTTTTCGACTGGGAGGATGGCTGCAGAGCGAGGAGGATCTCGGCAGACTACGTTGGAGGTTGTCTGTCCCATTTGGAAGGCAAATTTGAACACGAGAAGTTAAAGTACGGCTATCTAATTAATTTTGTCCTTATAGAATTGGGTACATTCCATTTCAAATCCTAATGTATCCCGGGAGGACGACAGGATGCCGCCTTATATGGCCCTTTTGACCAGGAGGAGAGGTCATTCATCATCAATCACACTCACAGCCACCTGTGAAGAGAGAGAGACAGTCCTCCGTCCTTCCCTCTCTACCCTGCCCCCTGCCCGTTGATCACTGAGCGTCAGTCTCTTGGCGCCAACTTTCCTTTGTTTGACGCGCGACTCGAAGCTAACGGATTACGTCCATTTGGACCTCCCTCGCTTTCTCTCGCTCTTGTACTTCTATTGATTGTCTTCCCCCCTCCCCCCTTTCTGTTTATAAACTGGCCGGCTATACCCACGAGTTATGAGCCTTTTTAAGCGTGGTGAAATGGCCTCGAAAGGAAAAAAGTGCCGTTTGGCCGACGGCCGCCGGTCGGCATGGTCCTAGTCCATTGGCGGCGGTGGTGGCCTTCAACTGTCCTCCGCCCCCTATCTCTTCCTGTACATATCTTATGACTGAATAGTAAACTCGGTCCCCTTCTCTCTTCCCCCTAGGGGTCGCCTCTTTCGAAAGACATCCCCCACCCTCCCCTCTTTATTTGTCGATGATTTGGTCTATGAATCAGGGGGCGACAAAAAGCACACCGCTTTTCATTTCTCTCTCTATTGGAATAGGGAGAGGGGGCATATTGTTTTCATTTCTTTCTCCCCCTCTTTCCGGAAAACATTTTGGGATCTTTTCTCGTGTTTGCCGAGTTCCTTTTCATCTCTCTCGTCCCCTCGTCAGGTGGTGTCCATCTTCCACCTACACATTGCTCTTCTTTTCTCTCTTTCGGCTTCGGGGCTTTTCTCCTTGCTCTCTCTCTCTCTTTTCTAATATTTCTATCAACTTTCCTATAAATTAAAATCGGGGTGGGACCAGTTTTACCGCATGAAAGTGAAGGCTGTCTAACTGTGGCGCGAAAGTGGTGCTCTCCCTGTATAGACGGGAAAGAAAAAAAAAGGAAAAAAAATTCCGGGATTTTGAGCTGTTTTCTTTTCTCAACAGCTGGAAGAACCTTTCGAAGGTTATTCAGCGTCTTCTCTGACTTATTTTGAACCCATTGGACCCTCAAAGGCTAGAGGCTCTCTAACTGTGGCGCCCAAAAATGGCGCGCGCTCCAAAAATCTCAATTCCCTTCCCCCTCTTTTCTCCCATTTTCCTTCCATACAAGCCATTTCCGACTTTCTCTGGGCCGTTTTAACGTAATTTAGACCACTTTAGTCTGATTAAAATGAGGAAAATGGGGAGAGGAGTGCTAACTGTGGCGCTACTTCCCGGCTAACTTCGGATTTACTCATTTTTTCTGTGGAATCCTCGGTTCAATTTTTTATTCAAAGGCAATTTTTGGCCCCTTTGGTTCGGTTTGGAATATTTTGAATATATATAACTGGATTAAAAGTGGTACTACCCAATGCGGCTGGCCGATCCATCTACGTCATTTTCAGTATTACTAAACGGCAGATGCCGCGGCAAAGGTTACTGTTCTCCCCGGCCGGGCCGCCACTATGAGTCATCTTCACAACTCTGTAGTCCGTTCGGCTGACCCCTGTCTACCCCTTTTGTATGCCCCCTGTCCCCATCGTCCCGGTACGAAAACATTTTTGAACCAGCCCCTTCCTCTCCGACAAGATGATGACAAGAAGACACTCGGAAATACACCTCTTCGGGGGCTCATCCACTTCCCTGGCCACTTTTAGCCTCCGGGGAAGGAAGGGAACTGGATGGATTAGTCGCATCTTAAGCGATGAGAACTGTTCGCAAACGGGGGATTATTAGCACCTATTCGTTCCCTTCACACTCCTAATTATAGCCAGCTGGAGCGAGATTACTTTCCCTTGAGATTACCTTGTTTTTGGACCAGGAATTCCCGCTGCCGCACCCATAGAATCTCGGCAGCTGCGCGCCATGGATTTGAAGCCAAAGAGGCGAGCTGCCAAGATTTTACGGGTGCGGCGGCGCGCTGACCTCGCCTCGTTCCTGAAATGTGTCCTTACGGGAGACAGAAGGGGGCAATCAGCCAGGAACGCTTTTTTTCTTCTTCCCATCTCTCCCGTTCGATCTGTCCTCAATCAGGTTCCCCCGGACATGTGTTTTATCCACCCTCCCCCCCCCCTTTGGCTGCCCCCTGACCATCCCCCTCGACCCCAAATGTTTATGGGTTATCGGAGAGGGGGTCGGGTTCAATGTCAGCAGCCGGAGGGGGCAGACCGTTCGCACTATTTGTAACAGCCAGGCAGTCGCCTCTTCCCGGATTATAGTTCAGATTAATCGATGCGCGGAATCGCTTCACCAAGTTATGCAAATCTCGAATGGTAGCCTATCCGGGTTTCCTCTCTCGCCAACAAGCTGTATAATTTTTAGACGGCATCGAAATGCTGCAAATATTTGTAATTTAATGGCTAAAATTCAATAGAATTTGATCTTTTTATCATTTGACCTCCGGGTATATGTAAAGCTGCTCTATGATTCCCGCCAACTTGCGCGAAATTTAAAAAAATCTTCAAATTTCATTATTTCCTCACCTCCATACTTTCCTTGCTTTCTGTTTTTTTCCCTGCATTGCTCATCATTGTTTCAGCTTATTTTATGGAATGCACAACATTAGTATGCAAATATATAGTGTGAAGAAACTGCGCACGACGGCTTGTCAAAAGAAATATAACCAGAAATGGTCTGACAAGACGTATATACGATATCTATCCGTAGATAGCAATCTGTCTGACTCATCGATCGCGATGTCTTACAGTCTGTGCGCGTATTTTGTTGTTGCGATTATATGTCTGCTTTTTGTAGTTCTCACGTGTCTCAAATTGCTTTTCTAGAAATCTCCTTCAAAAGGGCCAATTTGTCAGCGAAGCGGAGCGTGTAAGCGAATATGTGCATCGGAAACAGGAGCCGTGCTTTTGGATGTTTGTTGAGGGGGAGCCGCCCTCTGTTCTCCCGAAAAGTTCCAAGCTTTTCTTATTGGCTCAATTTGGTGTTTTGATTTTTTTATTGCTAAGTTTTCATAATTTCCAAAAATTTATTTCTAAAACATTTCTTCCTCTCTCTATTTATTCTGTAAAAGCAATCTTGTTATTGGGCAATATGTTCATATTGTTATGCCAGTATTCCCATGAAATGCCGTGTTTGTGTGCTTTTCCTAAGTTTTATCACCAATACAAGCGTATCCTTGTTTTCGACCACCCAGCTCCTCCTCTCTCAACTGTTGACCGTCCGTTGTGGCCACGTAACACGCAGATTGCGCCAAGCTAACTTTCGGTATCGCTGCGCTCTGTTGCAAACTATTTTACCAGCTTTCACTTGCCGAAAGTTTTTTTTTCTCTCTTCGACATTTATATTTCTTACATTCATCTAATCTGCGATCTATTTTCAGGTAGTGCTGCTTCTAGTGGAAGCCGACTCGTTATCCTGTGCCCATTTGGCTAGACGCCGTCTTCAATAGTGCCTCAGAATGTCCAAAAAGGCGGTGAGTCACTATTTCCTTATTTGCCTTGTTGGTATTTATTTATAGCGTTTATCCAAAATACATAACATGATAAGGTATCTTATTACCGATCGATGGCAAAGGAATAATTGAATTTTATAATTGTTTTCTACAAAACAAGCGAGCATTCTTTTCCATTTCATTTAGCAAAAATATTTGAGTCCAGAATACTTGAAATTAATGCAAATTGAATGTTTGTGAGAGACCGCATACTATTCAAAATATACAAGCGATTTTTTTTCTTGCGGAATGCTCCTTTAGTCCCCCTTTGAGCAAACGTGGAATCTTGAGCGTCTTTTCTATCAGTCCGCATTTGGACAAAGGGGCGTGGACTGTGAGCACAGGGGTCTTTTCCTTCGCTGTGCAGCTAGCAACATGACTCCCTCTTCCGATGTACGTGGTCAACCTAATGGTTTTTCACATAAAGAGGAAAACGTGAGCTCATTACATAGTAACACCACACCTTTGTGGCGTCGAGAGCTCCTTTGTTCCTCTGTTCATTTTGCCTTTATGTTAAAAAAAATAACTACAATATAAATATCGCTAAAGCTACAGCGACAAACATATGATGTAAGATTAGTTGAAGTGATTACACGATTATGCCTTGTTCTCTCCAATATCCGTGTCGGTCTTTCGTCCCTCCTTGATAAGAGACAGCGTCTCGTCGTGGCTATGCTCTTATCAAAGAGATGTTGGTTGTAGCTACGTAGGCTTATAAGAACAAGGGGATAATCAATATCATTGGCTAATTTGCATATTTTCAGATCAATGTACGCGTCACCACTATGGACGCCGAACTGGAGTTCGCGATCCAGGCGAATACCACCGGCAAACAGCTTTTTGATCAGGCAGGAACAACTAATTTGATTCATTGTTAATTTCTTTAGGTAGTCAAGACCATTGGATTGAGGGAAATATGGTATTTTGGGCTGCAGTATACCGATAACAAAGGTCTTGTGGCAATTTTCGCCTTATAATATTTTTTTTGTTCTAGGATTCCCCACATGGCTGAAGCTGAACAAGAAGGTTCTCTCTCAAGATGTGAAGAAAGACTCCACGTTACTTTTTAAATTCCGTGCAAAGTTTTATCCAGAAGATGTCGGAGAAGAAATCATTCAAGACGTAACCATGGTAGGTCTATTTATCTCTTCGTAAACAAATTGGCCACTGAATACGTAGCACTCATAATGATCCGCTTATTCACCCTGCAAACTTAATATTCATTACCATGCAGGAATGCCAAGTTACGGCAAACGGGCAAACCGCCCTTTTTTGTGCAGGAAATGCCGTTGCTGCTCTTATCAGTTTGGCAAAAGATAACCCAAGGACTTTCATGACAAAAAGCACAAAGAGTTTGACGGAACTTCGATTTTTAATATTCACATCCGATTAGAAAAAATAAGAGTGGTCACGTCACAAACGTCTTTGGAAAGTCCTGCAGAATTTCTTTATTCAAATTTTTTTAAATGTTGGCTATTATCCATTCCATACATTCCTAAACGATGCTCATAATCGGCGTGACTTCTTTTGCTTCCCACACCTTTTGGCGATTTGATGCTAGATGAGTCACAGGCAGAGGCGTTGTGAGAGAAGAAAACATTGATTCAATAGTGAGACCGTCTGTGTTGGTTTTACGGCGCCAGTGACCAATATCAGCTATTTTCTGAAATTCTGACGCCAATCCTTTAATTTGTTTTTCAGAGACTCTTCTACCTGCAAGTAAAAGACGCCATCTTGACAGATGAGATCTACTGTCCTCCTGAAACTACAGTTCTGCTCGCCAGTTATGCCATGCAAGCGAAGTATGGAGATTATCTCCCCGAAACACATAGACCAGGATGCCTCACAGCCGACAGGTTACTTTTGTTTCTACAATTTCAGTAGCTGTTGTTTAGACTTCTTCCCCAGCGTGTTTCCGGTCAGTTCAAGCTTTCTTCGGATGAGTGGGAGAAGCGTGTAATGACATGGTGGGCAGACCACAAAGGCACAAGCCGCGAACAAGCCATGTTGGAATATCTGAAGATCGCCCAAGATCTTGAAATGTATGGCGTTAATGTAAGCATTTTTTGATATTTTATTTAATGCTTTGTGTATTTAGTACTTCGACATCCGTAACAAGAAGGGGACAGAACTGTTCCTCGGTGTTGATGCTCTAGGATTGAATATTTACGAAAAAACCGACAAGCTTTCTCCGAAAGTTGGATTCCCGTGGTCAGAAATTAGGAACATCTCTTTCAACGACAAGAAATTCGTCATCAAGCCCATCGACAAAAAAGCCAATGTTAGTTTTGAACAGCAACGCATCCCGATTGACGACACTGTAAATCGCCGTTCTTCTTGATTCAGCGTTTGTTTGCCTAATAATGTTGGATTTATCCGGTGTGAAAATTAACGTGTCTTTCAAAATGCAATATGGATTTTCAGGATTTCGTCTTTTATGCACCCCGACTAAGAATCAACAAACGAATTTTGGCTCTCTGTATGGGCAATCATGAACTTTACATGAGAAGAAGAAAGCCCGACACTATTGAAGTTCAGCAGATGAAACAACAAGCTCGTGAGGAAAGAGCCCTCAAGCTTGCTGAACAAGAACGTCTCAATAAGGTTTGATATTCCACAAGGTTTACAAATTTCTTCCAATTTTAGGAAATGTCTGCTCGCGAGCAAGCCGAAGCGCGCCAACGTGAAACTGAAGAGCGCATGCTGAGAATGAAGGAAGAAATGGAAAGAGCGAAGAGGGAACTTTTGGAGGCTCAGAACACTATCCATAACCTCGAATCCCAGCTTCGCCAATTGCAGCTGACTAAGGACGCTCTTGAGAGGAAAGAAATGGAGCTTCGCGAGCTAACCAGCCAACTACAATCTGAGAAGATGATGAGCGACGAAGAACGCGCCAGACTTCGTTCAGAAGTTGCTCACAGAGAAAACGAGGTAAGTGAATTACGACTTTAAATTATTCACTGCGTTTCTTCTCAAAAATATTGGTATTTATAGGTCGGCCGCATGCGCCACGAAGTAGAGCGCCAGACTGAGATGACCAATCGCCTTCAACGCGAGATGGAGAATACCCGGCATGAGCAACACATCGTTGTCCACTCAACTGTGCTTACTCGCGAAGAAATTCACACTGACGAGGACGAGAACGGAGCCGTTGATTTCACAAACGACGCCGACCAGGATGTGCCTCAACGCGAATTGGATCGCATCACTGCTGCTGAACAGAATATTAACATCAAGAGCAAGCTCGAGGTTTGGTTTAAAAAAATTAAACATTAGCACTATTTTCTTTTGTCTTTTTTAGAATGAGATGATGCTTTTTTATTTTTGCTAGAGAACCTTCTTTCAGCTTCTTACCCGTGAACTGGAGGGAGTGAAGGATCAGTCTGGAATAACAGATTATGACGTTCTTCACATGGAAAACAAGCGTGCCGGCCGCGATAAATACAAGACTCTTCGTCAAATCCGTGGCGGTAACACCAAGAGACGTATCGATCAATATGAGAACATGTAATCCTTTTTTATTTATAACCGTACCATTAGGAGCCGTTCCTAGTTTGTAATACTACAATCTGTAGTAACTTCTTATATCTTTTTTACTACTGTTGCCATTTTGTTTGTCCCTATCTGCCGCCTTACGACCCTGGTACAGTGCAGTGCCTTCAGTTGTATTGTTTTATCACTACTTAATACTTGCTCCACTTTTAATTAATTTATATTTTATTATCTGTATTTATTTAAATTTTGTATTTTATTACTGAGACCGGATAAGTGATAGTTGTACCCCTGTGTGAGTGCAGATTTTGACACATATCTGCTCATCTTCCGTGGAATTTCTCACTTAGCACAGTTTCTTATTTTCTTGTTTATTGTATCCGAAAGAAAAAGTATATTTAATAAAATATTTTCTCTAATGTAGGAATCGGTTCTATCGCCGCTGTTTATATCTGAGAAAACTTTATAATGATGCCGAAAACGAGCAAGCGTAAAATTTTGTAGATGCAAGCTGTAAGTAAGCGAACGTTGTACTTATCAGCGAGTGTTCAACGAGGCAGAACCGCTTTTTTCAATATCCATAAGAAGGTTTGTTGTTTTATCCATTTTACTCATTTCTATAAGTATACATTGAATTGTAGGTGACTGAACCAGAGAAACAGGATCCAGACTATTTTGAGAAGCAAGCTAGAAAGTTACCGCTTGGTCTGCAATGTTTATAAATATTCATATGGCAATTTACAGATTCTAACTATATTGATGCTTTAACTAAACTTTGGGAAGATAAAATAGGCTCGGAACGAGATTTGGGCCTAAAAGCTGCAGATAATTTGGTTCGTAGTTTTTTTTCTTTCCATTTTGGTAAAAATTGTATTATAGGTAGCAGATAAAATGACATTTGGTCTACCAGATATTGATAAAACAGTACCAAGAGCTGCTTACAAAAATCTAGACGTCTTGCAAAGTGCTCCGGATAGCGTGAAGAAAATTTTTAGGTAGTTGCTTTGTTAAATTTTATTTTATAATTTTAGTGTTGAATATGGAACACGGCAAGATCTGACGAGGGAATGGAAAAATGTTATGATTAGTCAAGTAAATCAGCACACATTGGATTTTAGCAGTGATGAAATGAAAAGTATGGAAATTCTTCTTTCTTTTTACATGTGATTCAATTTTAGTTGCATGGCTGACAGCAATGATTCGTCACTGGTCCATGCTTGTTGATGATATCGCTAAAAAGACTCCTAAAAAGCCTACTTGGTTGACACATAGGATTTTTCTAATTATTAACTTTAGAAGGAAGCTTTTACGTCAACTCAGGTTTGTTTCTCTCGCTATTAACATTGTTTATCTACAGGGAGCGAGATTCGGACACTTTTGAACGTGTTATCAAGGATTTGAAAATTGCCTACCATGTTCCCAAACAGCCCACTCATGTAAAAACGAGAAAGGCTTGGGCCGAAGCGCAACTAAAAGAGCGTGTCGAACGGGAAAAGGAGAAACGTTTAGAAGAACTCCATCAACGTTATATTAATGAACGAGAAGAGACGTTAGCTAAAATGAATAAAAGGAAAGAGGAATTAATCCAAGAGCAAGAAAAGGTTTGTTTTATTTATTATCCCTTTTTAACTAAAATTTGCTTCTTTAGATAAATAAACGTATGAAGGAGCTTGCAATTCTTGAAGGAAAAGTTACGGACGTTGTTGGCCATTATGAACCGTCGTTGATTGGCACTCTTTCGGAAACAGTGATGCACTCTTTACTTTTCTACCATCCCAAGCCCACAATGACAAAGCAATACTAAAATTTCATAATATATGTATAGCTTATTGAATCTCTCTTTGTTTTTAGTGATTAGGTAAGTTTTTTTTCTTGTTATAGTTATCGTTGTTTGTTGAATGAAATAATATTCCAATTCTCTCCCATAAAGTCAACTGCACGCTCCGGTTTTTGTGTTGCCTCTTCACCCTCGCCTCCGGCGGTGAAAGCGACTCGAATCGGGCCAATTCCCTCCAACTAACTGGGTCATTCGCGCACTCTCACCAACCCGCTGGTCAGCCGCCATTACGACTGCCAGAACACGACGAGGTCGTTTTCGCCCTCTCCTTTTCCTCGTGTTTGCATTTTCACTGCCCGGAGGTGGCGATGAAAATGACCGGTGCCAGTTCAGTCAACCGGAAAAGGCAACGTTGTCGCCAGAAAACTTTCCTCTGTTCCGGATGTTTGCCTCCTCCATTTTACGAGGGAGTATGAATACCATTAGCGGCCCCCTGTTGCACCTATTCCCTCCACTCTTTTTTCACTTTTCTCCCGGTCCGCTATGTTTTCACATTGACCTTTTTCCCCAACTAATTTTGTCACTTGACACAGTGACTTTGTTATCCGGGGCGATTGTCGGAAATGATTTACTTCGCCGTGCTATCATTGTCTGGGAGGCGGCGGCCTATCCTTCCGTTCCCTTTTAATTTCTTCTCTTAAATTACAGTAAATACTAGATAGTCCTTTAATTTTTCGCTCTATAAGAGCTCTTGACTCTATTCTCGCGGTAGAATTGGCTAGTTCAAGTACAGTTATAACCATTGGTCGAGGTCTTTCCGGTTAGATTTTTTTTGGCCTTTCAAAATGGGAAAAATCTAAATTTTCCTGGTTTGGTAACAATTTCCTCCGGATTTCCCCCTATTTCTATAGAAGGTCATGCCCCCCTCGCTCCAACTTGATCGGCTGGGGGCTTATCCCCCTCCCGAAATGCTGTCCACGGCCCAGATTCTTCTCCCTCATCGCTTTTTCTTTTTCCTACTACTTTATGTTAGGAACCGGTCACTTTAAGAAAGGGCAGCAGGAAAATCCACTTTGCTACCTCAAAAAGGACAGCTTTGACCGGTCCCGGTGGATAGTAAAAAGAAGACGCCGCCAATCTGGGCAAGATTCCATTTTGTCTCGGCTGGTTCCAGCTGCTACCCGTAGAATCTCGGCAGCTGGAGGGACTTGGGTATGGGGCACGCAGATGCCAGGAGATTTAGCTGCCGAGATTTTACGGGTGCAGGCGCGTGGGATCTTCCCTTCATCTTCTGGAATCCCGGGGTTTAAAAAAAGGATTAATCTTCTTTTTTAAATAGCCAAAAAAGCCGGCTGTGTTTTCGCCGTTAGCCTGCTTAGCCCCCCTCCGGGTAATGGGAATGTTTGACCCAGATAGCCTCTTCTGGTCCGATCAAGGCTGAAACATTCCGCACTATCAGTCCCCCTCCTTTACTCTTTCTATTCCCCTATCTTTTAAAGGTCTAATTCCCCTTATTTTATAGACTTTCTCCCTCTTTTGGATGAGGCCAGCTTTCGGCTGCCTTGAACGTCCTCTCGCCAACTTTTTCCACAGTTATGGCGGCTTCGTCGCCCGGCATCCTTTCCCCTTCATCGCTTTTCCCCTATTATTAACTGCTTATCTATCAACAGGTTTGTATTTAGAATTTTATGGTATATAGCGAAAAAAAAGAGAGGAGATCAGGCATCTGATAAGTACACGGCGGTTTACCAAATGTCAGGGTCATTTCGGCTGCGGTGACACTTTTCTTCCAGTCAAAATTGGCGCCATTTTTGGAATTCTTGCATGATTTTGAAACGGACACTGTCGGAAAAAAGAGGGCAATTAGACGGGCAGTAGAGAAAGTCCATTTCAAATGATCGCGGGGTTCTTATGAAGCGAGAGGGAGACGGGAAGACGCGTGCCTGCACCCGTATAATCTCGGCAACAAAAAGTATTGAAGAAAATGGGCGCAGACGCAAAACAGCCCGAGCTGCCGAGTTTCTACGGGTGCAGGCGCGCGCCGGGAACTCCAAGCCATTCAGCTGCCAAGATTTTACGGGTGCGGCGGTGCCTTTCCCCGAACGGGATATCACTACCTAACCAGCGTCGGACACTTTCCCATCGGACAGACAGACAAACACCATAGCAATTTAAGGGATGAGCCAAAATTTCGTGATTTTTAGTTTCTAGATTAAATTTTTTTTGCCTGTTCCTCCCACTACAACGTTTTTCCTTCAGGGTTCCTTCATCTAGTCCCGCTAACGGATGCCATTTATCTCTACACGCCGACCGACGCTCCAAGTAAAATGGAGCGTCAAATAATCCATGATCTCTGGCCCCTGACGGAGAATAACTACGTGCCGGGGAGGATAGTCACACAGAGTCGAGAAGCCCAGGTGGCGGTGGTGGCCCGCGAGGGTGGGAACATCCTCCACGAGGAATACACCAACGCGATAAGGAGACTGGATATGTACATTCAGAACAGAATTAAGGCGGGGGAGAATTGTAACCGCGCTCCATTGACAATCTTCAGATCCGCTACCGTAATCGGACCTACACCTATCGAGATCTCTGCCTCCAGTTTAAAAACCACGGCTGCCCGGGAAATAAGCACATTTCGATGATATCCGACCTGTATAACCACGGGATGAATATCACCTACCCGACGTTTCGCTACGGTTCCCGGAGCGGGTATATAGGCTCTGCCCTGGGAGGAGTCAGCCTGGCGAAGCAGGAAGACGGAAGAGTTATCCTAGCCGGGGCCAAGGCATGGATAATGATCTATCAGCTGAAATTCTACCCGAATAATGTGTCCTACATTTCGGGGGCCTGGGAAAAGGTGAACATTTCCGTTTAAAAAAAGGAAAATGGAGTTTTAGACCTTTAAAAAGCACATGGATAACTATCCGAGGGATCCGTACATCAGTATCACTTATTTCCATTCTCAAACTCTGGCAGAAGAATTGGAGAAGAATGCCGAGAGCCTGATACCTAGGTTAGTTACCAGGATCTGGAACAGCCAGAGAAAAATCGACTTCGGCTCATTACCAGGCCCAGAACGGTGGCGACGCGCACTATACAATGGCACAATGCGATGAGGCGCGCACCACCAATAAAGCATCCCGGGTTCGATTCCCGACGACGTCAAACCCTATTTGCTTTTCTTCCAATACTCACTAATGGTAAAACACCATTGTACATGGTTTAAAAACCGATTTTCGAACAAAAAAATGGCCACTCCGGTCGTAAATCTCATGATTTAGCGTGATCTCATCGAATGGTTTTCAGATTCGTGACGGCGTTTATTATCTTAGTCATCTTTGCTGTCTTCTGTTCCGTTGTCTTCATCAAGGACACCCTCTACATCGACTGGGTCCTGTCAAAGCCGATCCTAGCCGTCCTGGGCGTCTTCAACGCCGGGATGGGAATAGCCAGTGCCATCGGGGGCCTTGTCCTTCTTGGGATACAGTACAACGACATCGTCGCTGTTATGCCCTTCTTGGTAGTCGGTATGAGCCTTTTTTTCGATGTTCATAAGGGAAATTTAGCGGTGGGAACGGACAACATGTTCCTGATGGTAGCGGCGGTGAAGAGGACGAACCGCTCGTCGCCGGCAGAGGAGCGGGTGGGCGAGTGTATGGCCGACGCGGCCGTCTCCATCCTGATCACCGCCCTGACGGATGCCTTCTCCTTCGGCGTCGGCACAATCACCACAATCCCCTCCGTCCAAATATTCTGTATCTATACCTGCCTAGCCCTGGTGCTGACCTTCCTCTACCAGGTTGGGTCCCGTCGCGAACGATGGCTAACCCTGGTCCCCTTGTTTAGATAACCTTCTTCTGTGCTCTGCTAAGCGTAGCGACAAAATGGGAAGGCGAGGGACGGCACAGTATCTGGCTGAGGGAGACGGTCCCCCCGAAACTGCATGGCTCGTCCAGTATACTCTCTCGGTTATTGTGGATGGGATCCCGAGCTCATGAGGATCCGAAACATAAACACAATACGAGGAGTTGTGCAGCGACGAGGTTCTTCCAAAATTGGTGAGGATTAGAGGAATTTTGGTGCTAGTGGCGTCTGATCACATGGTGCAATGCGATGAGGAGCGCGCGCCAATAAAACACCGCGGGTTCGATCCCCACCCTCACCAAAACACTTTTGCTTTTCTAAAAATCTTCTTTATTCCAGGTACGCCCCCATATTAATGCAACCGGCTATCAAATTCCTGGCTGGGATCTGGTATATCATCTATGTGATGTTCGCCATCTATGGTTGTACTCAGTTGAGAGAGGGGCTCGAACCTGTCAACTTATTGGTTTGTTCTTCTTATTTTTAGAGAAAATAGAGCAAAAATTAAAGGTGGATGACTCGTACGCCACACCGCATTACCGTGTCCTGGAGAAATATTTCTGGCATTATGGGGCTACGGTACAAATTGTGGTGAACCAGGCTCCGGACTTGAGGATCCCCTTTGAGAGGGAGATTATTCATGATATGACGAAATCCTTCGCCAATACGAAGCATTCTATAGGTGAGAAAGCTATCGAAATCCGTGCGTCTGCACCCGTAAAATCTCGGCAGCAGAATTCTCTTTTGCCAAAACTCTTTGTCGCGTAGCTGCCGAGATTCTACGGGTGCGGCGGCGGGGGGACTTTTCGAATTCTAGGGCCATTTTTGACAACTTTTATGTTTCAGGAGATGAGAGTATCCAATTTTGGCTGTCAGAAATGGAAAGATACTATAAAATGGACTTGAATGTGTCACTCGTCAACGAGAAGTTCTACCAAATGGCTGCTCATTTCCTCTACACCCGGGATGAGGATCCTTGGGTGGAGGATGTCAAATGGTCGGCGGATAAGGATGGAAATACTTTTATTACCGCCTTCCGGTAAGTATTGCCCAATTTTTGAAGTTAAATTACGGAAATCAATAGATTTTTGGTGGGGATGAAGGACATTTCGAGCACTACGAACCAGCAGTCGGCTTGTGAGACCTTCCGCCGGGTGGCTGCCCAATGGCCACAGTATAATATCACAACATTCATGCCGCTATGGTTATTCACTGATCAATACGCTCTGGTTGTTCCAAATACGGTAGGTTTTATTATTTTCCCCATGGGACCCGTTTTTCCCGCCAAACGCCGTTCCCGGGCAATTCAGGGTCCTACGAAGATGCTATCTACAGTAACCCCATTAAAATGCCCAATTCCAGGTCCAAGATATAGTGGTGGCCGTTTTCTGCATGTTGATGATAGCCTTCCTCCTGATCCCGCAGCCTTTCTGCGCCCTGTGGGTGGCTTTCACTATAGGGTCCATTGACCTCGGCGTCTTGGGCTACATGACCCTCTGGGATGTCAATCTGGTTAGTCATCCAACCCGTCTCCTGATATCGTCCTCCGTAGGATGCCATTTCCATGATCACTATCATCATGTCCGTCGGCTTCTCGGTGGATTACTCTGCTCATATAACCTACGGCTACGTGATATCCAAGGAGGCCGATCCGAAAAATCGAGTCCGGGACGCGTTAGGAGATCTGGGCTGGCCAGTGGTGCAGGGAGCCGCTTCGACTGTGATGGCCGTCGCGGTGCTGGCAGATGTCCCGGCTTATATGATTGTTACCTTCTTTAAAACGGTCTTCTTGGCCATTACCATCGGTCTACTCCATGGGCTCGTCTTCCTCCCGCTTATGCTGTCCATCTTCGTGAGAGGTTCGAATTCTCTATTATTCGTATGTATGACCCGTGCGGCCACCGGCATATCTCCATTATTTATGGGCCGTTTTCAAAAATCTAAAAATCCACATAGATCTGACGGCCAGGGCTATTATCTGGCCAAGTTTCAGATCAAAAGATGAAGTAGAAATGCCCGCAAATGGCAATTTCTGAACAATACAGTAGTTTTTGAACTTTTGCGTTCGTCCTGTACAGACTTTTGAACTGAAATTCGACTGGATGATAGTTTCGGATCTCCTTTCCATGTGGTTTTTTAAATCTCTGAAAATTGTCTGTAAATTCCCGAGATATAGCCTTCGCGCGCAGAGTGGACCACTACGTAACGGAGGGACAGGCTGCGGCGGCCATTTGGGATTTTTTTTTGGATAGGCGCCTTTATTCTTATTTTTTAAATACGATATTTCCCTTCAGGATGCTGTACCGTCGGAGCGAGGAAGGACGACGACGTGACGAAGATCTACCCGCTCTCTCTAACCCCTCCAGAAGCTGTGAAGCGCTTTCCCCCTCCGGAGGTCTCCCCTCCCCGGCCGCCTCTCCTCCCCAGCAGCTACCTGACCCCCACCCAGTCTAACAAATTCCTTGATGCCTTTGAAATTGTCCCCGACCCGCCGTCCGATCCCCCTCCACCCGTTCCCAAACGCCTTCTCCTTCCTCCCCTTCCCTCTAGGTAGTCCCTTCCCCCCATCCTCCTTCCATTATTCATAGAGAGTGCTGTCAAATTGTACGGGTTAAAACGACGAGTCATAATAGTACTTTCACAAAAAGAGATAAATATTTTTCCAAGCAAATGCTGTTTTTTACACTTTCCTCTGACTCATTGGCAACAGCCGGGAAAATTAACGGCCGGCCCCGAGTTAGCAGCGGTCATCCTCCCGCAATGAGGGGGCTCCTCCTCGTGCTCTTCACATTTTCTACCATTTCAACCGGTAAATTGGCCAGTTTACAGTCAGACTACCTTAAAAAGTGAATGGGTCCTGTAGCGGAGACGTTAACCGGGAATATATAGGCTAGAAATGTATATTCCGTCTTTCAGGAGCCGTCCTCCCCTTTGGCAGCTCCTTCTCCGGTCCCTATTCCAAAAATATCCATGCTGTTGTTAATCTTATCAAGGAAATATGTCTGGTAACCTGGGGTTTGATAACTTTAATATATTTTTAGGACGAGGAACTTGAGACGGCGTTTAATGAGACCGAAGCCAACGGCACTAACGGAAAATCGGATATCCTTCAACTTTTTCAAAAAATGAAGAAACATCTCCAAGCTGTCAAGGGAAAGAATGATCTCCGAGACCGGATCAGAGATCTCCGAACGGATAATATCATCTCTACCTATGAATTTAGCCAACTGTTTAGTGGTAATAGAACTTCTGGAATACAGAACAATCCAAAGGTATTGTACAGTCTTTTTGCCCAAAAAATGCGGTTACGGTATATTTGCCTCTTCAGGACCTTTGGGGAAATGACCAAGAAAAATCGAGCGAAATCAAAAATCCCGCCCACTTTTGCTCAAAAGGTTCCGCGCGGAAGACTTTACGCCCCGTTACCGTAATCCTATTTTTGGAAAAGAATCCATTATTCTATCCGTGATGGAGACTTTTCAGTACTTTGAATTGTATAATAATCTGGAGAAGACGGTTATTGAATTCTTATCGTTGGATAAAAGTGAGAAAGAGAGACGACTTCAGCTGGTCGAGGAACACATGACCCCGGTGGGGGTTATGCTCGCTTTGGAGAGCCTCTTCTCCGATGGGGGACTGGTGCAGACTAAACTGAAATGGAACAAATATTCGGATGAGGCCTTTAATCTGATTTATCGTCTCACGAAGAATCACGCTATCCTTATTGTAAGTATTAACGGCGAGAGTATGGCGGGGCACCAGATCCGGGCCAGTAAGGCGCATTCTCGGGGGAAGCGTGCCGGCTTGGCGCTTTTTCGGTGCAATAGCCTCAAAATACTAATTACAGTGTGCCAAAGATTATAGACCTATTGCACCGAAAAAGCGCAAAGACTTCCCCCCGCGAATGCGCCTTACTGGCCCGGACTTGGTGTCCCGCTCTAGTCTAGAAAAAAAGAGACATTTTAGTCCGTGGCGACTTCCATCAAGAAAATGATGCTCACCCCCTCGGCCCTTGACGATCCAGAAGTTTTTCAAGCGATTCTCTCCGACGTCACGGCTCAATACGAACGTTATTTGGATATTATTGCGGAAGCTAACAAATGGCGGGAGGAGAATGGATTCAAATTTGACGAACTGTTTACTGTAAGCCACTAATTGGATATGGTTGACTGGGTTTCAGGCAAACGAAATAGCCCTATTGGAAGATCCCACACCACTGCCACATTCTACTCTCCAAAATAACTTCATACTGGACATGGAGACCGAAACCTTGCTGCCAAAGTAAATCTTTCCCTCATTTTACTCTATAATCCATCCAGTTTCTGTGAAGACAGTCTTCATGGTCGGGAGTAAGATACCCAAAAGGCAGGGGCGGGCAGAAGAGTTAGCCTAGGGGGGTTTATCCATGCCTATCCATATTCTTGACAGGAAAATATCCATAAGTCTATGGTTTAAAAATTGTGATACTATTTGGGCCGCAAAACCTTCCGCGCGGGACCTTTTGAGCAAACGTGTTGGGTATTACGGTAGCCCTGTTTCTTTGGACCAGATTCCTGGTCAAAATAGCAGAAAATTCCGAGCCGATCCATGGGTAACCCTAGTTTGGACAGCCCTGCCTTTCCCAGTCCTAGGTTCTGTTCAGTGCTCTTTTGAGTTCTCCGAATTTTCAATATTTAGGTACTTCTACTTCACATACAAATTCTGTAACGGATCCCATCTGCTGGCTTCAACCGCCGAAGGTGTTGGAATCTTAAGCGGAGGCTGTAGATATATCGTCGTCCGCTCCCAAAACAGGGGAAAGGAGCTCGTTTTCTATGATTCCCAAGTATTGGCCAGTAAATTTAGAAAGGTTGTACTGTAAGTCGGGATTCAAAAGAAGGGTTAACAAAAAAGTTCAGGGAAAAAGTAAATGATAACGCAAGTTTGGAGGACATTCTAAGTGAGTTTGACGATAGTACCGGACTGATGGCTGTTGTTTCCTCGAAGGATTTACGACACGAGGATGATTTGTATACTGTTCCTGGAGCATATAAGCTGACTGTTCATGCCAATATACTGACGAAGGAATACAAGTGCAGCCAGTACTATGACGCAGGAGAACGATGTCTAGAAATAGTCCGTGTTGTTCCTATTAAGGTGACTGGCTACTTCCTATACGGAAACCAGGGGTCCGATATGGTTCGAAAAGTATAAACATTCACTGTCCTTTTCATTATGTGGTGGTTTGCTTCTCCTCCACCATCCTCCCTGATGGCCAACCCTCCTCCTCCACCATCCCCGGTAGTTTTCAGCTTTCACCCAGCCAAGTCCAGTTGCCCGGTCCGGATGACCCCGGCCGGGCTGTTCCAAAAACTCTAGTTCCTGACACATAGTCTCGCCATGGTCGGAATCCCATTAGTACCTTTAGATACTGGGTTAGAACCGACGCTGGCTAGACGGGAACGGGAGGCCGGCAGAGACTGTACGGGGGAGGCGCCGCTTTCTCTCGGTGGCAGACGCAGAGATACCGGTGGGAGGACATGTCTCTCACGGGTCCCGTTTCCCATTATGTGGTGGTTCGAACTACGGTCCTCCTCCTCCACCATGGCCGATGGCCGGTGCCGCTTCCTCCTGCTGGCCAGAGGCGCCGAATCGGATTCCCCTCAAATTTTTAAAGATGGCTACCATCTTTAGAATCGGGAGACAGGCTTCTTCAACCTGATACTTCTGGCTTCCGATTTTAAAGATGGCTACCATCTTTAGAATCGGGAGACAGGCTTCTTCAACCTGATACTTCTGGCTTCCGATTTTAAAGATGGCTACCATCTTTAGAATCGGGAGACAGGCTTCTTCAACCTGATACTTCTGGCTTCCGATTTTAAAGATGGCTACCATCTTTTGAATCGGGAGACAGGCTTCTTCAACCTGATACTTCTGGCTCCCGATTTTAAAGATGGCTGCCATCTTTAGAATCGGGAGACAGGCTTCTTCAACCGGATACTTCTGGCTCCCGATTTTAAAGATGGCTACCATCTTTAGAATCGGGAGACAGGCTTCTTCAACCGGATACTTCTGGCTTCCGATTTTAAAGATGGCTACCATCTTTAGAATCGGGAGACAGGCTTCTTCAACCGGATACTTCTGGCTCCCGATTTTAAAGACGGCTAGAATCGGGAGACAGGCTTCTTCAACCGGATACTTCTGGCTCCCGATTTTAAAGATGGCTACCATCTTTAGAATCGGGAGACAGGCTTCCTCCCTCCAACAAAGCTGGCTCCCGATTTTAAAGATGGCTACCATCTTTAGAATCGGGAGACAGGCTTCTTCAACCGGATACTTCTGGCTCCCGATTTTAAAGATGGCTATCTTTAGAATCGGGAGACAGGCTTCCTCCCTCCAACAAAGCTGGCTTCCGATTTTAAAGATGGCTACCATCTTTAGAATCGGGAGACAGGCTTCCTCCCTCCAACAAAGCTGGCTCCCGATTTTAAAGATGGCTACCATCTTTAGAATCGGGAGACAGGCTTCTTCAACCTGATACTTCTGGCTTCCGATTTTAAAGATGGCTACCATCTTTAGAATCGGGAGACAGGCTTCCTCCCTCCAACAAAGCTGGCTCCCGATTTTAAAGATGGCTGCCATCTTTAGAATCGGGAGACAGGCTTCCTCCCTCCAACAAAGCTGGCTCCCGATTTTAAAGATGGCTACCATCTTTAGAATCGGGAGACAGGCTTCCTCCCTCCAACAAAGCTGGCTCCCGATTTTAAAGATGGCTGCCATCTTTAGAATCGGGAGACAGGCTTCCTCCCTCCAACAAAGCTGGCTCCCGATTTTAAAGATGGCTGCCATCTTTAGAATCGGGAGACAGGCTTCTTCAACCTGATACTTCTGGCTTCCGATTTTAAAGATGGCTACCATCTTTAGAATCGGGAGACAGGCTTCCTCCCTCCAACAAAGCTGGCTCCCGATTTTAAAGATGGCTGCCATCTTTAGAATCGGGAGACAGGCTTCCTCCCTCCAACAAAGCTGGCTCCCGATTTTAAAGATGGCTGCCATCTTTAGAATCGGGAGACAGGCTTCTTCAACCGGATACTTCTGGCTTCCGATTTTAAAGATGGCTACCATCTTTAGAATCGGGAGACAGGCTTCTTCAACCTGATACTTCTGGCTTCCGATTTTAAAGATGGCTACCATCTTTAGAATCGGGAGACAGGCTTCCTCCCTCCAACAAAGCTGGCTCCCGATTTTAAAGATGGCTACCATCTTTCGAATCGGGAGACAGGCTTCTTCAACCGGATACTTCTGGCTCCCGATTTTAAAGATGGCTACCATCTTTAGAATCGGGAGACAGGCTTCTTCAACCTGATACTTCTGGCTCCCGATTTTAAAGATGGCTACCATCTTTAGAATCGGGAGACAGGCTTCTTCAACCGGATACTTCTGGCTCCCGATTTTAAAGATGGCTACCATCTTTAGAATCGGGAGACAGGCTTCCTCCCTCCAACAAAGCTGGCTTCCGATTTTAAAGATGGCTACCATCTTTAGAATCGGGAGACAGGCTTCCTCCCTCCAACAAAGCTGGCTCCCGATTTTAAAGATGGCCACCATCTTTAGAATCGGGAGACAGGCTTCCTCCCTCCAACAAAGCTGGCTTCCGATTTTAAAGATGGCTACCATCTTTAGAATCGGGAGACAGGCTTCTTCAACCGGATACTTCTGGCTCCCGATTTTAAAGATGGCCACCATCTTTAGAATCGGGAGACAGGCTTCCTCCCTCCAACAAAGCTGGCTTCCGATTTTAAAGATGGCTACCATCTTTAGAATCGGGAGACAGGCTTCTTCAACCGGATACTTCTGTCTCCCGATTTTAAAGATGGCTACCATCTTTAGAATCGGGAGACAGGCTTCTTCAACCGGATACTTCTGGCTCCCGATTTTAAAGATGGCTACCATCTTTAAAATCGGGAGACAGGCTTCTTCAACCGGATACTTCTGGCTCCTGATTTTAAAGATGGCCACCATCTTTAGAATCGGGAGACAGGCTTCCTCCCTCCAACAAAGCTGGCTTCCGATTTTAAAGATGGCTACCATCTTTAGAATCGGGAGACAGGCTTCTTCAACCGGATACTTCTGGCTCCCGATTTTAAAGATGGCTGCCATCTTTAGAATCGGGAGACAGGCTTCCTCCCTCCAACAAAGCTGGCTCCCGATTTTAAAGATGGCTGCCATCTTTAGAATCGGGAGACAGGCTTCTTCAACCGGATACTTCTGGCTTCCGATTTTAAAGATGGCTACCATCTTTAGAATCGGGAGACAGGCTTCTTCAACCTGATACTTCTGGCTTCCGATTTTAAAGATGGCTACCATCTTTAGAATCGGGAGACAGGCTTCCTCCCTCCAACAAAGCTGGCTCCCGATTTTAAAGATGGCTACCATCTTTCGAATCGGGAGACAGGCTTCTTCAACCGGATACTTCTGGCTCCCGATTTTAAAGATGGCTACCATCTTTAGAATCGGGAGACAGGCTTCCTCCCTCCAACAAAGCTGGCTTCCGATTTTAAAGATGGCTACCATCTTTAGAATCGGGAGACAGGCTTCCTCCCTCCAACAAAGCTGGCTCCCGATTTTAAAGATGGCCACCATCTTTAGAATCGGGAGACAGGCTTCCTCCCTCCAACAAAGCTGGCTTCCGATTTTAAAGATGGCTACCATCTTTAGAATCGGGAGACAGGCTTCTTCAACCGGATACTTCTGGCTCCCGATTTTAAAGATGGCTACCATCTTTAGAATCGGGAGACAGGCTTCTTCAACCGGATACTTCTGGCTCCCGATTTTAAAGATGGCTACCATCTTTAAAATCGGGAGACAGGCTTCTTCAACCGGATACTTCTGGCTCCTGATTTTAAAGATGGCCACCATCTTTAGAATCGGGAGACAGGCTTCCTCCCTCCAACAAAGCTGGCTTCCGATTTTAAAGATGGCCACCATCTTTAGAATCGGGAGACAGGCTTCCTCCCTCCAACAAAGCTGGCTTCCGATTTTAAAGATGGCTACCATCTTTAGAATCGGGAGACAGGCTTCTTCAACCGGATACTTCTGGCTCCCGATTTTAAAGATGGCTACCATCTTTAAAATCGGGAGACAGGCTTCTTCAACCGGATACTTCTGGCTCCCGATTTTAAAGATGGCTACCATCTTTAGAATCGGGAGACAGGCTTCTTCAACCGGATACTTCTGGCTCCCGATTTTAAAGATGGCCACCATCTTTAGAATCGGGAGACAGGCTTCCTCCCTCCAACAAAGCTGGCTTCCGATTTTAAAGATGGCTACCATCTTTAGAATCGGGAGACAGGCTTCTTCAACCGGATACTTCTGGCTCCCGATTTTAAGGATGGCTACCATCTTTAGAATCGGGAGACAGGCTTCTTCAACCGGATACTTCTGGCTCCCGATTTTAAAGATGGCCACCATCTTTAGAATCGGGAGACAGGCTTCCTCCCTCCAACAAAGCTGGCTTCCGATTTTAAAGATGGCCACCATCTTTAGAATCGGGAGACAGGCTTCCTCCCTCCAACAAAGCTGGCTCCCGATTTTAAGGATGGCTACCATCTTTAGAATCGGGAGACAGGCTTCTTCAACCGGATACTTCTGGCTCCCGATTTTAAAGATGGCTACCATCTTTAGAATCGGGAGACAGGCTTCCTCCCTCCAACAAAGCTGGCTTCCGATTTTAAAGATGGCTACCATCTTTAGAATCGGGAGACAGGCTTCTTCAACCGGATACTTCTGGCTCCCGATTTTAAGGATGGCTACCATCTTTAGAATCGGGAGACAGGCTTCTTCAACCGGATACTTCTGGCTCCCGATTTTAAAGATGGCTACCATCTTTAGAATCGGGAGACAGGCTTCTTCAACCGGATACTTCTGGCTCCCGATTTTAAAGACGGCTAGAATCGGGAGACAGGCTTCTTCAACCGGATACTTCTGGCTCCCGATTTTAAAGATGGCTATCTTTAGAATCGGGAGACAGGCTTCCTCCCTCCAACAAAGCTGGCTTCCGATTTTAAAGATGGCTACCATCTTTAGAATCGGGAGACAGGCTTCCTCCCTCCAACAAAGCTGGCTCCCGATTTTAAAGATGGCTACCATCTTTAGAATCGGGAGACAGGCTTCTTCAACCGGATACTTCTGGCTCCCGATTTTAAAGATGGCTACCATCTTTAGAATCGGGAGACAGGCTTCGTCAACCTGATACTTCTGGCTTCCGATTTTAAAGATGGCTACCATCTTTTGAATCGGGAGACAGGCTTCTTCAACCGGATACTTCTGACTTTCGATTTTAAAGATGGCTACCATCTTTAGAATCGGGAGACAGGCTTCTTCAACCGGATACTTCTGGCTCCCGATTTTAAAGATGGCTACCATCTTTAGAATCGGGAGACAGGCTTCTTCAACCGGATACTTCTGGCTCCCGATTTTAAAGATGGCTACCATCTTTTGAATCGGGAGACAGGCTTCTTCAACCTGATACTTCTGGCTTCCGATTTTAAAGATGGCTACCATCTTTAGAATCGGGAGACAGGCTTCCTCCCTCCAACAAAGCTGGCTCCCGATTTTAAAGATGGCTGCCATCTTTAGAATCGGGAGACAGGCTTCCTCCCTCCAACAAAGCTGGCTCCCGATTTTAAAGATGGCTACCATCTTTAGAATCGGGAGACAGGCTTCTTCAACCTGATACTTCTGGCTTCCGATTTTAAAGATGGCTACCATCTTTAGAATCGGGAGACAGGCTTCCTCCCTCCAACAAAGCTGGCTCCCGATTTTAAAGATGGCTGCCATCTTTAGAATCGGGAGACAGGCTTCCTCCCTCCAACAAAGCTGGCTCCCGATTTTAAAGATGGCTACCATCTTTAGAATCGGGAGACAGGCTTCCTCCCTCCAACAAAGCTGGCTCCCGATTTTAAAGATGGCTGCCATCTTTAGAATCGGGAGACAGGCTTCCTCCCTCCAACAAAGCTGGCTTCCGATTTTAAAGATGGCTACCATCTTTAGAATCGGGAGACAGGCTTCTTCAACCGGATACTTCTGGCTCCCGATTTTAAGGATGGCTACCATCTTTAGAATCGGGAGACAGGCTTCTTCAACCGGATACTTCTGGCTCCCGATTTTAAGGATGGCTACCATCTTTAGAATCGGGAGACAGGCTTCTTCAACCGGATACTTCTGGCTCCCGATTTTAAAGATGGCTACCATCTTTAGAATCGGGAGACAGGCTTCTTCAACCTGATACTTCTGGCTTCCGATTTTAAAGATGGCTACCATCTTTAGAATCGGGAGACAGGCTTCCTCCCTCCAACAAAGCTGGCTCCCGATTTTAAAGATGGCTGCCATCTTTAGAATCGGGAGACAGGCTTCCTCCCTCCAACAAAGCTGGCTTCCGATTTTAAAGATGGCTACCATCTTTAGAATCGGGAGACAGGCTTCTTCAACCGGATACTTCTGGCTCCCGATTTTAAGGATGGCTACCATCTTTAGAATCGGGAGACAGGCTTCTTCAACCGGATACTTCTGGCTCCCGATTTTAAGGATGGCTACCATCTTTAGAATCGGGAGACAGGCTTCTTCAACCGGATACTTCTGGCTCCCGATTTTAAAGATGGCTACCATCTTTAGAATCGGGAGACAGGCTTCTTCAACCTGATACTTCTGGCTTCCGATTTTAAAGATGGCTACCATCTTTAGAATCGGGAGACAGGCTTCCTCCCTCCAACAAAGCTGGCTTCCGATTTTAAAGATGGCTACCATCTTTAGAATCGGGAGACAGGCTTCCTCCCTCCAACAAAGCTGGCTTCCGATTTTAAAGATGGCTACCATCTTTAGAATCGGGAGACAGGCTTCCTCCCTCCAACAAAGCTAGCTCCCGATTTTAAAGATGGCTACCATCTTTAGAATCGGGAGACAGGCTTCTTCAACCGGATACTTCTGGCTCCCGATTTTAAGGATGGCTACCATCTTTAGAATCGGGAGACAGGCTTCTTCAACCGGATACTTCTGGCTTCCGATTTTAAAGATGGCTACCATCTTTAGAATCGGGAGACAGGCTTCTTCAACCGGATACTTCTGGCTCCCGATTTTAAAGATGGCTACCATCTTTAGAATCGGGAGACAGGCTTCTTCAACCTGATACTTCTGGCTTCCGATTTTAAAGATGGCTACCATCTTTAGAATCGGGAGACAGGCTTCCTCCCTCCAACAAAGCTGGCTCCCGATTTTAAAGATGGCTGCCATCTTTAGAATCGGGAGACAGGCTTCCTCCCTCCAACAAAGCTGGCTTCCGATTTTAAAGATGGCTACCATCTTTAGAATCGGGAGACAGGCTTCTTCAACCGGATACTTCTGGCTCCCGATTTTAAGGATGGCTACCATCTTTAGAATCGGGAGACAGGCTTCTTCAACCGGATACTTCTGGCTCCCGATTTTAAGGATGGCTACCATCTTTAGAATCGGGAGACAGGCTTCTTCAACCGGATACTTCTGGCTCCCGATTTTAAAGATGGCTACCATCTTTAGAATCGGGAGACAGGCTTCTTCAACCTGATACTTCTGGCTTCCGATTTTAAAGATGGCTACCATCTTTAGAATCGGGAGACAGGCTTCCTCCCTCCAACAAAGCTGGCTTCCGATTTTAAAGATGGCTACCATCTTTAGAATCGGGAGACAGGCTTCCTCCCTCCAACAAAGCTGGCTTCCGATTTTAAAGATGGCTACCATCTTTAGAATCGGGAGACAGGCTTCCTCCCTCCAACAAAGCTAGCTCCCGATTTTAAAGATGGCTACCATCTTTAGAATCGGGAGACAGGCTTCTTCAACCGGATACTTCTGGCTCCCGATTTTAAGGATGGCTACCATCTTTAGAATCGGGAGACAGGCTTCTTCAACCGGATACTTCTGGCTTCCGATTTTAAAGATGGCTACCATCTTTAGAATCGGGAGACAGGCTTCTTCAACCGGATACTTCTGGCTTCCGATTTTAAAGATGGCTACCATCTTTAGAATCGGGAGACAGGCTTCTTCAACCGGATACTTCTGGCTCCCGATTTTAAAGATGGCTACCATCTTTAGAATCGGGAGACAGGCTTCTTCAACCGGATACTTCTGGCTCCCGATTTTAAAGATGGCTACCATCTTTAGAATCGGGAGACAGGCTTCTTCAACCGGATACTTCTGGCTCCCGATTTTAAAGATGGCTACCATCTTTAGAATCGGGAGACAGGCTTCTTCAACCGGATACTTCTGGCTTCCGATTTTAAAGATGGCTACCATCTTTAGAATCGGGAGACAGGCTTCCTCCCTCCAACAAAGCTAGCTCCCGATTTTAAAGATGGCTACCATCTTTAGAATCGGGAGACAGGCTTCCTCCCTCCAACAAAGCTAGCTCCCGATTTTAAAGATGGCTACCATCTTTAGAATCGGGAGACAGGCTTCTTCAACCGGATACTTCTGGCTCCCGATTTTAAGGATGGCTACCATCTTTAGAATCGGGAGACAGGCTTCCTCCCTCCAACAAAGCTGGCTTCCGATTTTAAAGATGGCTACCATCTTTAGAATCGGGAGACAGGCTTCTTCAACCGGATACTTCTGGCTCCCGATTTTAAAGATGGCTACCATCTTTTGAATCGGGAGACAGGCTTCCTCCCTCCAACAAAGCTGGCTTCCGATTTTAAAGATGGCTACCATCTTTAGAATCGGGAGACAGGCTTCCTCCCTCCAACAAAGCTGGCTTCCGATTTTAAAGATGGCTACCATCTTTAGAATCGGGAGACAGGCTTCTTCAACCGGATACTTCTGGCTCCCGATTTTAAGGATGGCTACCATCTTTAGAATCGGGAGACAGGCTTCTTCAACCGGATACTTCTGGCTCCCGATTTTAAAGATGGCTACCATCTTTAGAATCGGGAGACAGGCTTCTTCAACCGGATACTTCTGGCTCCCGATTTTAAGGATGGCTACCATCTTTAGAATCGGGAGACAGGCTTCCTCCCTCCAACAAAGCTGGCTTCCGATTTTAAAGATGGCTACCATCTTTAGAATCGGGAGACAGGCTTCTTCAACCGGATACTTCTGGCTCCCGATTTTAAGGATGGCTACCATCTTTAGAATCGGGAGACAGGCTTCTTCAACCGGATACTTCTGGCTCCCGATTTTAAGGATGGCTACCATCTTTAGAATCGGGAGACAGGCTTCTTCAACCGGATACTTCTGGCTCCCGATTTTAAAGATGGCTACCATCTTTAGAATCGGGAGACAGGCTTCTTCAACCGGATACTTCTGGCTCCCGATTTTAAGGATGGCTACCATCTTTAGAATCGGGAGACAGGCTTCTTCAACCGGATACTTCTGGCTCCCGATTTTAAGGATGGCTACCATCTTTAGAATCGGGAGACAGGCTTCTTCAACCGGATACTTCTGGCTCCCGATTTTATAGATGGCTACCATCTTTAGAATCGGGAGACAGGCTTCTTCAACCGGATACTTCTGGCTCCCGATTTTAAGGATGGCTACCATCTTTAGAATCGGGAGACAGGCTTCTTCAACCGGATACTTCTGGCTCCCGATTTTAAGGATGGCCACCATCTTTAGAATCGGGAGACAGGCTTCTTCAACCGGATACTTCTGGCTCCCGATTTTAAAGATGGCTACCATCTTTAGAATCGGGAGACAGGCTTCTTCAACCGGATACTTCTGGCTCCCGATTTTAAAGATGGCTACCATCTTTAGAATCGGGAGACAGGCTTCTTCAACCGGATACTTCTGGCTTCCGATTTTAAAGATGGCTACCATCTTTAGAATCGGGAGACAGGCTTCCTCCCTCCAACAAAGCTAGCTCCCGATTTTAAAGATGGCTACCATCTTTAGAATCGGGAGACAGGCTTCTTCAACCGGATACTTCTGGCTCCCGATTTTAAGGATGGCTACCATCTTTAGAATCGGGAGACAGGCTTCCTCCCTCCAACAAAGCTGGCTTCCGATTTTAAAGATGGCTACCATCTTTTGAATCGGGAGACAGGCTTCCTCCCTCCAACAAAGCTGGCTTCCGATTTTAAAGATGGCTACCATCTTTAGAATCGGGAGACAGGCTTCCTCCCTCCAACAAAGCTGGCTTCCGATTTTAAAGATGGCTACCATCTTTAGAATCGGGAGACAGGCTTCTTCAACCGGATACTTCTGGCTCCCGATTTTAAGGATGGCTACCATCTTTAGAATCGGGAGACAGGCTTCTTCAACCGGATACTTCTGGCTCCCGATTTTAAAGATGGCTACCATCTTTAGAATCGGGAGACAGGCTTCCTCCCTCCAACAAAGCTAGCTCCCGATTTTAAAGATGGCTACCATCTTTAGAATCGGGAGACAGGCTTCTTCAACCGGATACTTCTGGCTCCCGATTTTAAGGATGGCTACCATCTTTAGAATCGGGAGACAGGCTTCTTCAACCGGATACTTCTGGCTCCCGATTTTAAGGATGGCTACCATCTTTAGAATCGGGAGACAGGCTTCTTCAACCGGATACTTCTGGCTCCCGATTTTAAGGATGGCTACCATCTTTAGAATCGGGAGACAGGCTTCTTCAACCGGATACTTCTGGCTCCCGATTTTAAAGATGGCTACCATCTTTAGAATCGGGAGACAGGCTTCCTCCCTCCAACAAAGCTGGCTTCCGATTTTAAAGATGGCTACCATCTTTAGAATCGGGAGACAGGCTTCTTCAACCGGATACTTCTGGCTCCCGATTTTAAAGATGGCCACCATCTTTAGAATCGGGAGACAGGCTTCCTCCCTCCAACAAAGCTGGCTCCCGATTTTAAGGATGGCTACCATCTTTAGAATCGGGAGACAGGCTTCTTCAACCGGATACTTCTGGCTCCCGATTTTAAAGATGGCCACCATCTTTAGAATCGGGAGACAGGCTTCCTCCCTCCAACAAAGCTGGCTTCCGATTTTAAAGATGGCTACCATCTTTAGAATCGGGAGACAGGCTTCTTCAACCGGATACTTCTGGCTCCCGATTTTAAGGATGGCTACCATCTTTAGAATCGGGAGACAGGCTTCTTCAACCGGATACTTCTGGCTCCCGATTTTAAAGATGGCTACCATCTTTAGAATCGGGAGACAGGCTTCCTCCCTCCAACAAAGCTGGCTCCCGATTTTAAAGATGGCTACCATCTTTAGAATCGGGAGACAGGCTTCTTCAACCTGATACTTCTGGCTTCCGATTTTAAAGATGGCTACCATCTTTAGAATCGGGAGACAGGCTTCCTCCCTCCAACAAAGCTGGCTCCCGATTTTAAAGATGGCTGCCATCTTTAGAATCGGGAGACAGGCTTCCTCCCTCCAACAAAGCTGGCTCCCGATTTTAAAGATGGCTACCATCTTTAGAATCGGGAGACAGGCTTCCTCCCTCCAACAAAGCTGGCTCCCGATTTTAAAGATGGCTGCCATCTTTAGAATCGGGAGACAGGCTTCCTCCCTCCAACAAAGCTGGCTTCCGATTTTAAAGATGGCTACCATCTTTAGAATCGGGAGACAGGCTTCTTCAACCGGATACTTCTGGCTCCCGATTTTAAGGATGGCTACCATCTTTAGAATCGGGAGACAGGCTTCTTCAACCGGATACTTCTGGCTCCCGATTTTAAGGATGGCTACCATCTTTAGAATCGGGAGACAGGCTTCTTCAACCGGATACTTCTGGCTCCCGATTTTAAAGATGGCTACCATCTTTAGAATCGGGAGACAGGCTTCTTCAACCTGATACTTCTGGCTTCCGATTTTAAAGATGGCTACCATCTTTAGAATCGGGAGACAGGCTTCCTCCCTCCAACAAAGCTGGCTCCCGATTTTAAAGATGGCTGCCATCTTTAGAATCGGGAGACAGGCTTCCTCCCTCCAACAAAGCTGGCTTCCGATTTTAAAGATGGCTACCATCTTTAGAATCGGGAGACAGGCTTCTTCAACCGGATACTTCTGGCTCCCGATTTTAAGGATGGCTACCATCTTTAGAATCGGGAGACAGGCTTCTTCAACCGGATACTTCTGGCTCCCGATTTTAAGGATGGCTACCATCTTTAGAATCGGGAGACAGGCTTCTTCAACCGGATACTTCTGGCTCCCGATTTTAAAGATGGCTACCATCTTTAGAATCGGGAGACAGGCTTCTTCAACCTGATACTTCTGGCTTCCGATTTTAAAGATGGCTACCATCTTTAGAATCGGGAGACAGGCTTCCTCCCTCCAACAAAGCTGGCTTCCGATTTTAAAGATGGCTACCATCTTTAGAATCGGGAGACAGGCTTCCTCCCTCCAACAAAGCTGGCTTCCGATTTTAAAGATGGCTACCATCTTTAGAATCGGGAGACAGGCTTCCTCCCTCCAACAAAGCTAGCTCCCGATTTTAAAGATGGCTACCATCTTTAGAATCGGGAGACAGGCTTCTTCAACCGGATACTTCTGGCTCCCGATTTTAAGGATGGCTACCATCTTTAGAATCGGGAGACAGGCTTCTTCAACCGGATACTTCTGGCTTCCGATTTTAAAGATGGCTACCATCTTTAGAATCGGGAGACAGGCTTCTTCAACCGGATACTTCTGGCTCCCGATTTTAAAGATGGCTACCATCTTTAGAATCGGGAGACAGGCTTCTTCAACCTGATACTTCTGGCTTCCGATTTTAAAGATGGCTACCATCTTTAGAATCGGGAGACAGGCTTCCTCCCTCCAACAAAGCTGGCTCCCGATTTTAAAGATGGCTGCCATCTTTAGAATCGGGAGACAGGCTTCCTCCCTCCAACAAAGCTGGCTTCCGATTTTAAAGATGGCTACCATCTTTAGAATCGGGAGACAGGCTTCTTCAACCGGATACTTCTGGCTCCCGATTTTAAGGATGGCTACCATCTTTAGAATCGGGAGACAGGCTTCTTCAACCGGATACTTCTGGCTCCCGATTTTAAGGATGGCTACCATCTTTAGAATCGGGAGACAGGCTTCTTCAACCGGATACTTCTGGCTCCCGATTTTAAAGATGGCTACCATCTTTAGAATCGGGAGACAGGCTTCTTCAACCTGATACTTCTGGCTTCCGATTTTAAAGATGGCTACCATCTTTAGAATCGGGAGACAGGCTTCCTCCCTCCAACAAAGCTGGCTTCCGATTTTAAAGATGGCTACCATCTTTAGAATCGGGAGACAGGCTTCCTCCCTCCAACAAAGCTGGCTTCCGATTTTAAAGATGGCTACCATCTTTAGAATCGGGAGACAGGCTTCCTCCCTCCAACAAAGCTAGCTCCCGATTTTAAAGATGGCTACCATCTTTAGAATCGGGAGACAGGCTTCTTCAACCGGATACTTCTGGCTCCCGATTTTAAGGATGGCTACCATCTTTAGAATCGGGAGACAGGCTTCTTCAACCGGATACTTCTGGCTTCCGATTTTAAAGATGGCTACCATCTTTAGAATCGGGAGACAGGCTTCTTCAACCGGATACTTCTGGCTTCCGATTTTAAAGATGGCTACCATCTTTAGAATCGGGAGACAGGCTTCTTCAACCGGATACTTCTGGCTCCCGATTTTAAAGATGGCTACCATCTTTAGAATCGGGAGACAGGCTTCTTCAACCGGATACTTCTGGCTCCCGATTTTAAAGATGGCTACCATCTTTAGAATCGGGAGACAGGCTTCTTCAACCGGATACTTCTGGCTCCCGATTTTAAAGATGGCTACCATCTTTAGAATCGGGAGACAGGCTTCTTCAACCGGATACTTCTGGCTTCCGATTTTAAAGATGGCTACCATCTTTAGAATCGGGAGACAGGCTTCCTCCCTCCAACAAAGCTAGCTCCCGATTTTAAAGATGGCTACCATCTTTAGAATCGGGAGACAGGCTTCCTCCCTCCAACAAAGCTAGCTCCCGATTTTAAAGATGGCTACCATCTTTAGAATCGGGAGACAGGCTTCTTCAACCGGATACTTCTGGCTCCCGATTTTAAGGATGGCTACCATCTTTAGAATCGGGAGACAGGCTTCCTCCCTCCAACAAAGCTGGCTTCCGATTTTAAAGATGGCTACCATCTTTAGAATCGGGAGACAGGCTTCTTCAACCGGATACTTCTGGCTCCCGATTTTAAAGATGGCTACCATCTTTTGAATCGGGAGACAGGCTTCCTCCCTCCAACAAAGCTGGCTTCCGATTTTAAAGATGGCTACCATCTTTAGAATCGGGAGACAGGCTTCCTCCCTCCAACAAAGCTGGCTTCCGATTTTAAAGATGGCTACCATCTTTAGAATCGGGAGACAGGCTTCTTCAACCGGATACTTCTGGCTCCCGATTTTAAGGATGGCTACCATCTTTAGAATCGGGAGACAGGCTTCTTCAACCGGATACTTCTGGCTCCCGATTTTAAAGATGGCTACCATCTTTAGAATCGGGAGACAGGCTTCTTCAACCGGATACTTCTGGCTCCCGATTTTAAGGATGGCTACCATCTTTAGAATCGGGAGACAGGCTTCCTCCCTCCAACAAAGCTGGCTTCCGATTTTAAAGATGGCTACCATCTTTAGAATCGGGAGACAGGCTTCTTCAACCGGATACTTCTGGCTCCCGATTTTAAGGATGGCTACCATCTTTAGAATCGGGAGACAGGCTTCTTCAACCGGATACTTCTGGCTCCCGATTTTAAGGATGGCTACCATCTTTAGAATCGGGAGACAGGCTTCTTCAACCGGATACTTCTGGCTCCCGATTTTAAAGATGGCTACCATCTTTAGAATCGGGAGACAGGCTTCTTCAACCGGATACTTCTGGCTCCCGATTTTAAGGATGGCTACCATCTTTAGAATCGGGAGACAGGCTTCTTCAACCGGATACTTCTGGCTCCCGATTTTAAGGATGGCTACCATCTTTAGAATCGGGAGACAGGCTTCTTCAACCGGATACTTCTGGCTCCCGATTTTATAGATGGCTACCATCTTTAGAATCGGGAGACAGGCTTCTTCAACCGGATACTTCTGGCTCCCGATTTTAAGGATGGCTACCATCTTTAGAATCGGGAGACAGGCTTCTTCAACCGGATACTTCTGGCTCCCGATTTTAAGGATGGCCACCATCTTTAGAATCGGGAGACAGGCTTCTTCAACCGGATACTTCTGGCTCCCGATTTTAAAGATGGCTACCATCTTTAGAATCGGGAGACAGGCTTCTTCAACCGGATACTTCTGGCTCCCGATTTTAAAGATGGCTACCATCTTTAGAATCGGGAGACAGGCTTCTTCAACCGGATACTTCTGGCTTCCGATTTTAAAGATGGCTACCATCTTTAGAATCGGGAGACAGGCTTCCTCCCTCCAACAAAGCTAGCTCCCGATTTTAAAGATGGCTACCATCTTTAGAATCGGGAGACAGGCTTCTTCAACCGGATACTTCTGGCTCCCGATTTTAAGGATGGCTACCATCTTTAGAATCGGGAGACAGGCTTCCTCCCTCCAACAAAGCTGGCTTCCGATTTTAAAGATGGCTACCATCTTTTGAATCGGGAGACAGGCTTCCTCCCTCCAACAAAGCTGGCTTCCGATTTTAAAGATGGCTACCATCTTTAGAATCGGGAGACAGGCTTCCTCCCTCCAACAAAGCTGGCTTCCGATTTTAAAGATGGCTACCATCTTTAGAATCGGGAGACAGGCTTCTTCAACCGGATACTTCTGGCTCCCGATTTTAAGGATGGCTACCATCTTTAGAATCGGGAGACAGGCTTCTTCAACCGGATACTTCTGGCTCCCGATTTTAAAGATGGCTACCATCTTTAGAATCGGGAGACAGGCTTCCTCCCTCCAACAAAGCTAGCTCCCGATTTTAAAGATGGCTACCATCTTTAGAATCGGGAGACAGGCTTCTTCAACCGGATACTTCTGGCTCCCGATTTTAAGGATGGCTACCATCTTTAGAATCGGGAGACAGGCTTCTTCAACCGGATACTTCTGGCTCCCGATTTTAAGGATGGCTACCATCTTTAGAATCGGGAGACAGGCTTCTTCAACCGGATACTTCTGGCTCCCGATTTTAAGGATGGCTACCATCTTTAGAATCGGGAGACAGGCTTCTTCAACCGGATACTTCTGGCTCCCGATTTTAAAGATGGCTACCATCTTTAGAATCGGGAGACAGGCTTCCTCCCTCCAACAAAGCTGGCTTCCGATTTTAAAGATGGCTACCATCTTTAGAATCGGGAGACAGGCTTCTTCAACCGGATACTTCTGGCTCCCGATTTTAAAGATGGCCACCATCTTTAGAATCGGGAGACAGGCTTCCTCCCTCCAACAAAGCTGGCTCCCGATTTTAAGGATGGCTACCATCTTTAGAATCGGGAGACAGGCTTCTTCAACCGGATACTTCTGGCTCCCGATTTTAAAGATGGCCACCATCTTTAGAATCGGGAGACAGGCTTCCTCCCTCCAACAAAGCTGGCTTCCGATTTTAAAGATGGCTACCATCTTTAGAATCGGGAGACAGGCTTCTTCAACCGGATACTTCTGGCTCCCGATTTTAAGGATGGCTACCATCTTTAGAATCGGGAGACAGGCTTCTTCAACCGGATACTTCTGGCTCCCGATTTTAAAGATGGCTACCATCTTTAGAATCGGGAGACAGGCTTCCTCCCTCCAACAAAGCTGGCTTCCGATTTTAAAGATGGCTACCATCTTTAGAATCGGGAGACAGGCTTCTTCAACCGGATACTTCTGGCTCCCGATTTTAAAGATGGCTACCATCTTTAGAATCGGGAGACAGGCTTCTTCAACCGGATACTTCTGGCTCCCGATTTTAAGGATGGCTACCATCTTTAGAATCGGGAGACAGGCTTCTTCAACCGGATACTTCTGGCTCCCGATTTTAAAGATGGCTACCATCTTTAGAATCGGGAGACAGGCTTCTTCAACCTGATACTTCTGGCTTCCGATTTTAAAGATGGCTACCATCTTTAGAATCGGGAGACAGGCTTCCTCCCTCCAACAAAGCTGGCTTCCGATTTTAAAGATGGCTACCATCTTTAAAATCGGGAGACAGGCTTCTTCAACCGGATACTTCTGGCTCCCGATTTTAAAGATGGCTACCATCTTTAGAATCGGGAGACAGGCTTCCTCCCTCCAACAAAGCTAGCTCCCGATTTTAAAGATGGCCACCATCTTTAGAATCGGGAGACAGGCTTCCTCCCTCCAACAAAGCTGGCTTCCGATTTTAAAGATGGCTACCATCTTTAGAATCGGGAGACAGGCTTCTTCAACCGGATACTTCTGGCTCCCGATTTTAAGGATGGCTACCATCTTTAGAATCGGGAGACAGGCTTCTTCAACCGGATACTTCTGGCTCCCGATTTTAAAGATGGCTACCATCTTTAGAATCGGGAGACAGGCTTCTTCAACCGGATACTTCTGGCTCCCGATTTTAAGGATGGCTACCATCTTTAGAATCGGGAGACAGGCTTCTTCAACCTGATACTTCTGGCTTCCGATTTTAAAGATGGCTACCATCTTTAGAATCGGGAGACAGGCTTCCTCCCTCCAACAAAGCTGGCTTCCGATTTTAAAGATGGCTACCATCTTTAAAATCGGGAGACAGGCTTCTTCAACCGGATACTTCTGGCTCCCGATTTTAAAGATGGCCACCATCTTTAGAATCGGGAGACAGGCTTCCTCCCTCCAACAAAGCTGGCTTCCGATTTTAAAGATGGCTACCATCTTTAGAATCGGGAGACAGGCTTCTTCAACCGGATACTTCTGGCTCCCGATTTTAAAGATGGCTACCATCTTTAGAATCGGGAGACAGGCTTCCTCCCTCCAACAAAGCTAGCTCCCGATTTTAAAGATGGCTACCATCTTTAGAATCGGGAGACAGGCTTCTTCAACCGGATACTTCTGGCTCCCGATTTTAAGGATGGCTACCATCTTTAGAATCGGGAGACAGGCTTCTTCAACCGGATACTTCTGGCTTCCGATTTTAAAGATGGCTACCATCTTTAGAATCGGGAGACAGGCTTCTTCAACCGGATACTTCTGGCTTCCGATTTTAAAGATGGCTACCATCTTTAGAATCGGGAGACAGGCTTCTTCAACCGGATACTTCTGGCTTCCGATTTTAAAGATGGCTACCATCTTTAGAATCGGGAGACAGGCTTCCTCCCTCCAACAAAGCTAGCTCCCGATTTTAAAGATGGCTACCATCTTTAGAATCGGGAGACAGGCTTCTTCAACCGGATACTTCTGGCTTCCGATTTTAAAGATGGCTACCATCTTTAGAATCGGGAGACAGGCTTCTTCAACCGGATACTTCTGGCTTCCGATTTTAAAGATGGCTACCATCTTTAGAATCGGGAGACAGGCTTCTTCAACCGGATACTTCTGGCTTCCGATTTTAAAGATGGCTACCATCTTTAGAATCGGGAGACAGGCTTCCTCCCTCCAACAAAGCTAGCTCCCGATTTTAAAGATGGCTACCATCTTTAGAATCGGGAGACAGGCTTCTTCAACCGGATACTTCTGGCTCCCGATTTTAAGGATGGCTACCATCTTTAGAATCGGGAGACAGGCTTCCTCCCTCCAACAAAGCTGGCTTCCGATTTTAAAGATGGCTACCATCTTTAGAATCGGGAGACAGGCTTCTTCAACCGGATACTTCTGGCTCCCGATTTTAAGGATGGCTACCATCTTTAGAATCGGGAGACAGGCTTCCTCCCTCCAACAAAGCTGGCTTCCGATTTTAAAGATGGCTACCATCTTTAGAATCGGGAGACAGGCTTCTTCAACCGGATACTTCTGGCTCCCGATTTTAAGGATGGCTACCATCTTTAGAATCGGGAGACAGGCTTCTTCAACCGGATACTTCTGGCTCCCGATTTTAAAGATGGCTACCATCTTTAGAATCGGGAGACAGGCTTCTTCAACCGGATACTTCTGGCTCCCGATTTTAAGGATGGCTACCATCTTTAGAATCGGGAGACAGGCTTCTTCAACCGGATACTTCTGGCTCCCGATTTTAAAGATGGCTACCATCTTTAGAATCGGGAGACAGGCTTCTTCAACCGGATACTTCTGGCTCCCGATTTTAAAGATGGCTACCATCTTTAGAATCGGGAGACAGGCTTCTTCAACCGGATACTTCTGGCTCCCGATTTTAAAGATGGCTACCATCTTTAGAATCGGGAGACAGGCTTCCTCCATCCAACAAAGCTGACTTCCGATTCTAAAGATGGCTACCATCTTTAGAATGGCGCGACTCGATCAAGAAATTTGCACTTGCGGGGCTGCTTCTTTAAAGGGACAGTCTCGCATAGGTGCGAACGTACCCCATTTGGGGTACGATGAGATGGAGCAGATTTACTGCGATTTTCTAAAAATCATTTTCGCTCATTTTTTCCATAATTTCTTGCATTTCTTTATATCAAAATGATCAGCAGAAGCTAGCGAATCATATGCTTCAAAGAATAAAATACGAAAATGCAAAATGATAAGTTTTCAATGCAATTCAAATTGCCAAAAGGGGCGCCAAAGACAAATTCTACAGTAATTCGTGCCCAACCAAACTAGTGCGAGACTGTCCCTTTAACCGTCATGGGATAATCTTTGACAGGGCGGCACAGGAGTAGCTTAGTGGGTAAGATTGCTGAGCTGGTCATTCTGTTCTTGTACTAATCAGTGATGGTCGGCCCTAGGACTCGTCTCCAGCACCAGCAAGCCATTACGGCAGAGAATGCTCGTCTGCTCCGGACGATCAATTCATGCATTGCAGTTTTGGAGGAGAGGTTTGGGGACACTCATGGCCTGGCGGGAGATGAAGATGGACCGGCTGACGATCGACTCTTTCACTACGTGCGCAGAGTGGCGCGTCGAGAGGGAGAAGGAGGCAATGAAGACGTCAATCGGCAAGCCAATGCCCGTCAGTTTCCTGATCTAGATCAGGCTGGAGAAGTTATCGAGCGGGAACCCAGAGAGATGTTACGAATGGATGAAGATGTGCCCCCTGCAGTCAACGAGCAGATGGCGGTCGTCGAGGGTCCCGGTGATCGGCTCCCTGAAGCCGTTCGTCGTGTAAGCTATTCTTTTTACAATATGTTTTGTTCGAAATAAGCGTTTTTTTTTTGCGATGGTTATGAAAGGACTGAAGTGTTGCGGTCGTTTCTAACAAATGTATCGGTCTTGCCATTGGTATACACTCGCGGGCGCGCTGATTTTTGTTTACCAACTACAGAAAAAACGTAACTTTTCGGGGTTGCAAACCAACCGCTCGTTGGGGTAGAAATTGTATCGTCGCATTTAATCATTTTACTGGTCGGTTGACCTGATTTCAGTCGATTGAACAGGTCAACGGGTTGGATGATTCTTCCCAACGACAGGTTGTTCACCTTTTTATATAAAAAGCTCTTATGTAACGGAACTTTTTTGGGTCTCCCGAAGAGAATCATGATATCTCTTCCTTTTTAACGAGTATTTTTCAGGAAACCAAGATGGCGTTGATTTTTCGCAGAGCATGTGCCCGTGATCTGTTGGGATTGACATTGACTCGGGATTTTGTGCTGCCCCATCACGAGATCTCGAATCGGGCGTCACAAATAATCAAAATCGGAGGAGACGTCTTGCGTGGTGGACGAGCAGAGACAACCAATGGCTCACTCGGCATAGGCCACCGGCCCACGACGACGATTGGCGACAATGGAATGCTTCTTTATACGTTGTCCGATAACAAACATCAAGAACTTGATGTAGGTCTAACTGAATTCTCAGCATTTTTTTTTCAGCCGAATTTGGAAGAGATGACTATTGTTGTTCGCTCAGCCGGCAATGAGATGAAGATTTTCCTGCCCAAGATATCAGCAAATGACTTGGTGGATATTGACTGGAAAAAGAAAGAAGACCATTATGAGATGTTGATTGTATCTCTCCATGCTGACGTCGAAATCCGATTTTGTATGCAAGGTGCAAGGATCCGCGCCAAAGATGTCATATCCGAACAAGTGATCTCGGCCCATCTAATCTGCCCAACTTCGTACACCGCCTACCTGCCTCAAAATGTAGCAGTTCGCTGCGCCGTTCTCCCGACTCTTGGCGAGGACACCGTCCTTGTTGTACAGGGACTCTATAAGGGGATCTCGTTCAAGGCCGAAAGGATTCTGGAGGAGGTCTCTGGGGACCAGCCCAACTAACTATGTGCGTCTCTGTGATACGTTTGGTCATATCGTAATAAAACGGGTAAAAATGAGTCATTGTTTTTCTTTCTTGTTAATTTATACAGTGATATTGCCATTTATTAGTTTTTCTTGTTTCCTCGTGATGTCGTCTTGAAATAAAGCACCATAGCTCGGCCCGATTGGCTGTCGGTGCGCAGGTGGCGAGTTCGATCCCCGTGGAGACCGAAACCTTTTAGTGTGTGCCAACGGTTAAAAAAAAGCGAAAACCCGTTTCCACGTTTTTGACTAATTTCGGTCGAGTTGACATCGCTTCTACCTCTTTTTGACTGGAAATTCGTTAACTTTGGCGAAAACAGCGTAATTTAAAAATAGTTTATTAGACAAAAATACATCTACACTGTATATTAATAGAAAAATAAGAAGAAGAAGATCATGTAAACCCGTATATTTGAATATCTCTGTCAAGCCGTATAAAACTAGAAATCTCTTGTAGCTATTCCTCTTCCCACAACCATGATCTGCCTAAAATTGTACCACATCAATCCTGCTGTCTTGTAAAAACCCTACCGTTTCTCTATTACCGTAATCTTGCGGGCGGACGGCACGGGGCATCTCCAAATGGCAGGGCGGACCCACTAAAAAAGATAAATAACCGACAACTTCTTGAAAACTGTACTTTGTAACACGTCAGCTTCCGGATCACTACAACACCCGTTATATCCAAAGAAAAAACGAATAATTCTTTTTGAGGGGAAGTGTAAAAGCAGATATCTGAAAAGGAATGTCCATTTTCTTCTCTTTTTCTTTGGAGACTTACCAACAATCTCGTGTTTATGGACCTGGTCGATATAGAAACATTGGCCTCTGAGATTGCTTGACAAGATCACATAAACCCGGCCATGATGATCGCCAACATGAAGGTGCTTCGTTTTTCCATCAAATATGTCCTTTATCACGGTTATTTTCCACTTCTATAAATTATTTTTTGTCATGGAAATTTCACTACAGACCATTTCAACTGTCGCATTTCCACGTGGTGACAAATGTGTCCTTCTGAGAGTTCCATCAATTCCCAAAGCTATGATGTAGTATTGTCCTTTAAATTTTTTGCATTGGGCCTGAAAAAAAAATGAATAAAATCATAAAACGGCCTACCATTTTTGTTGGCCCAGGGAATTTGGCGACTTTTTTCACCTTCATCACTTCTTCTGCTGTATATGGGAACCTCGTCCAGCCATCGGTGTCTTCGAATTTAATCTGCTTGACAATTCCATCCCCCAAGAAAACCAGAAGAAATTCAGTACTCGAATCTGCGAACTCTGCCATACAGCTGATCTTCTGCCACATTTTATACGGAACCATGGATAATACTTCTGTTTTTTAAGGATAATTGCCAAAAGATTAAAGAACTTACGAGTAGTGAGATCGTGTACCCTTGCGAAGAGGTTAAGCTCGCCCTGGGACGTGGATACGATAATATATCTATCCAGATTGCAGATATCCGTCACTGCTCCTTTGACCTTGAAATCATTGACGCATCTTTTGCCGTCTACTGTAAGAAAATATTCTTATTTTGGAAAAAAGGGGAGTCTTACGAGATAATTCTTGAAGTAACCATATGCAAAGATGCCCATCAGTGTCTCCAGTATAGAAGACCTCACCCTCGTCCAAGTCCCTCCGAATGTAGCAATTCGATATTATTCCTGTGTGTTTTAAACGATTGATCCTTTTGGAGCCGGTGAAAGAAAAGCGATCCTCCGTTATTCCATTTTTCTGGAAAGAAAAGCATAGAATATTTAAATTTTGATGGATTACCTTGTGGTAAGAGACAATTAACGAGTTGGTTGTTTCTCGTCCGTGCGCGTTCTCCTTATCCTTTTTTATTTCCATTACGGTAAAGGGAAGACGGTAGCTGGCTGTATCCACAGAGAATAAATGAGAACATTCCGGATAAGCAGGTGTGAATAACGTTAGCTGGCACACATTCAGCGTGTTCTAAATATTTTCAATGAATGAAAGAGAGAAAAACAGAGAGAAAACTGAAAGATATTCCCTCAAATTTACCCTTTTAAATCCAGCAGCCAATATTCCATGAGACGTTTCCATAAGAGAATGGCCATTTCCAATTACCTGGCTCAAATCTTGCTGAGCAGTTATCACGTAGACATCTTTACAGCCAACTACTAAAATTCTTTATCTCTTTTCTCTTTTATTTTAGCACATACCGGGAAGTTTTTCGACTAGATAGGCAATTCCTCTCTTGGAAAGCATAATACACTGCATCTGGCCAAAGAGCCGGGAATAGGTGATCATAGAGACGATGTAGCTGCTTTGAACATCTATGGTGAAAGTGTAGGAAGGCATTTTCCACTACAAATTTGCGGATAATGGAGCTGTCAGTCGAGTCAACTTTACCTGTACGCCGCTATTGTGCCATTCCACAGGGAATACTTCAATTTCTCCATGGTCATAAGCTACCAGCAACTCGAGAGGAGTGAGATTCATATGCAGTTTACTTTTTATTGAAGCTTTCAGTGGATCAAGCCGCTCTTTGTTTGGTCTTACAACGCAAGCAGCGGCCCGAATCCTGTCTTTAGCAGCGATTTTACTAATAAAATTATAAGAATCCGTCCTGATATCAATGAATATCAATTCCTGGAAAAGAATATCTATAAAATCTACTGTTTTATAAGAACTTACCGCCTCTCCTGTGTGAAACTGGACCAAGATGTAGAACTGCATCAGGATTACTTGGACTACTTTAACCCCTTCTTTAACTGCTTCACAATCATCTATCTTTCCATCGTCTTCTCTCCAATAATCTAACACGACATTTTTTTGGTAAGAAAAGACTGAGCTGTTACCTCTAACTCGGCTAAAATATCCTTTCCGACTGTACGCGACGACAAGTTCTCGGTCAATATATCCTGTAGTGGAGAGATATTTCATCTTCAACTTCTCTTCTTCAACGTCGTATATTTCAAACAAAAATTCACCCAAGCACGTTCTCTCAGATGCAAATCTAGAAATAATAAAAGGAACTGTCAGGGACCTTATTTGGTTACGGTAGGCGCGCCATCAAACTTTCACGACTTCGTAATATTTTTACGGAATATGTCACCATAGACGTTCAGAAAATGTCAAAAAACGAAAAAAAATTCAAAAATTCGTGTTCCGCCAAAGGCAGAGGACGCTAGTTAGTTCAATCACTTCGGGACCCGCTACCGGAAAAAAAGGTCCCTGACAGTCCCTTTAAAGAGTCCGAATGAAATGGAATTTACAATTTGTCATTCTTTACGTAAAACCATCCATCACTCGTTTTGTGTTGACAATCACTCTCGTCTACAAAGACAGCAACTTTCTTTTCTCTTTTAGGACGGAAAAGTTCACAAAGATCAAACCGTTGAAATTCGCCCATGTTTGTGCCGATAAACTGAATAAAAACTATAAAAAAGGAGGATAAATTCATAACTTACCAGGCTATTCCGGTTAATACGTTCTATGACGGTAATCGGATTATCGGTAAAGTTTTTCATAACCCGGATGATTTCTAATTTTCCGCTATCAACTCTTATCGACGTCAATGTGCCATCCTAAACAGGAGTTTTCTTTTATTACTGCCGGTTATTACCTACCCTATCACCGGCGATTGTATATCTTTCACCTGGAATATCAGCAAGGCACAAACTGAATTCAGTCATCCGTGTGTAGCGACCTTTCAGAATTCTAAAGATTTTCGTCTCCAAAAAAAAGAGAGAAATAAGAACGTACAGTGGTTTCTCTTTGTCTTTCCAAGAAACGATGCTGCCATTGTCAAAAAGTAGAAGAGTGGCCCAAGCTGCATCATTTTTCTCTTTTAAAGTTGTGATCTGCCTTACTGAGCTGTTCCTGTAAAGAAATGTACACAGGTCTAATTCTACTCACATCAATGGCTTAGAAATATGCTGGATGTAGCCATTTGATAACGAAATAAATCGTCCTTGACTGGTTCCAAAATGGATAAGTTCAGATTTCATATAACCAGCAGTGATCTGAAATTTTTCATATTTTTCAATGGAAGAAGGCAAACTACCGTTTCTCCTGGTTTCAATGGTAATCGAACAATTTGAACTGGCAGTATCGATGGGACATTCTTTTTTTTCCTGTATACCATTTGTTGGATACTGCCATCGGCAAAACAGATTTCAACTGAGGTGGTGAAGCAATCCAATGGAATATCGTAACTTTTGATTGAAATTACTGATTTCCCGGTAGAGAGGATATTCTGCTGGCAGACTGTTCCACCCCGGAGCAGCTGTTCCACGGGAATGTGAGCGAGGTAGCTGTCACCCCAAGCTGCGATACAGCCTAAATTTTTAGAGTAAAAAAAGATAGGAGAAATAATAAACTGACCCTTGTCTAAAGCCACCGCTCCGCGGGCATAAGTTCCTGTGGCTGCGAAGACATTGAGCTGAGCTTCTAATTGGAAGTTTTCATTTTTGGCGGAGTCATCCTTCTCGACAAACGAGTAGATATACGGACCACATCCCAACAGAAGAACGGAGACATCTCGCTGCTGGAGAATGATGTCAATCCGTTGGCTAAATGTCCATTCCAATGAAAGATATCTTTTGGGAAATATCTAAAAATGAAATAATAGGTAAAAAAAATGGGAAACAGTACCTTCGGCTTCTGATCAAGAGGAGATGGTTTGTTTATTTGGACGCTTCCTCTTTTAAAGTTCTGCATTTACTGAAATTGACTGGGATTATAACAACTCAGGATATTAAAACATACGATTAGATGGGAGTTGATGAATTTAATGAAGAAATAATAATGAAAATTGAGAAACTCAAGATGCGAAGGGCTTCGAAAAAATGGAAAGCGCTTCGCTTCCAATTTTCTCTCCGCTTCTTGCTTTCTCAGCAATCTAAAGCACAATAATTAGACGGGATTGGTCATTTTTCACACAATGAGACAAGGCAGCCAGCCAAGATAAAGATTCCTAACAGCTGAAGGAAACAGCAGAGCGATAGACTAGAGGCAACGGAAAGATGAATTCATTGACTTCGAGAAAAAACTTCTTCGAGTCTCTCTAGAGGCAGGACAAAAGATCCAAGACTCGATAACAAACGAAGAAATTAGAAGAAGGGTTTTATTTTCATGGAAGACTATAGGACGAGTCATTTTTTGTGTTAGACGTTGTCGATTCGCTAGTCTTCGGCTTGGGTCTTGTCCGTCTTCTTGGCCGATCCTCCACTCAACTTCTTCTTGTTCTCCTGTCGTCCGGCCGCCTTCTCCGGTCCGTTCATCTTGCTTATCTGCGAAATGGCTCCTTCTTGCGTCTTCTCCAGACCATTTTCCTCCTCCTCCTGTGTCGGCTCGACGTCCTTCGTCACCTTGGCCGTCCCCGCCGCCTTCTGCAGCCTCTCCTTCCTCTCGGCATCCTGTGCCTTCCATTTCCTCTTTACCTCGAAGACTTTTCCGTTGTTCCATTCATCCAGGCGCTTATTCTTCATTTCAACACACGACGTACCCAGCTCCCTACGAATCCTTTTATTCAACTCGACCAGCGGCTCGTGTTCATCCTTTTCCGATGTCATCGAGATGAATACAATCGTCCGGGTGCCGTCTTCATTGATCCGGAGAATATTGCCAAATTCATTGAAGACTGTCGGCCGCTCAATCCGCCCCGGGGGAGTGTTAGGCGGCACCCCCTGCATATGGTCACAGTTACTGTAGATGGTAATCACCAGTCCGTTGGGAGAGATGACAATGCGCACCTGAAAAGTAGGAAACATTTAGAGGGAAACAGAAGGAATGGCGAACTATGGATCACCCCGAACGGTGTCCGGTACCAAAGGCCCGGATCGGTCAGAACTAGAAGGATGGCCGACCGGGCCGAGAAAATTCGCAAGGCTCTCCTTCAATCCCCGTTTAAAACTAATGGGATCCGGTGCTCAAGGCAAGAATTTCTAAAGAAAATAAGCTAACCTGATGACCGCGGATAATTAGAATAATGCCAAACTTTTTACAGAATTTCACGATAGACTCTTCGGTATAGAGACAACCAGCTGCTCGCATATTACCAGCCGACGCCAAAATCTCACCGGGATCGGACCATACCACATCTTTTAGATGGGGAAATCTCAGCTCAAAGCGATAATCCTTTGGCAGCTTTGGATTCAGCTTCTTCGCGGCTTCGTATTTCTGCCTGTCCATTTCATGTACTGCTAGTCTTGCCCAAATTTGTTGAATCCTCTCCGTGAACTTGTCCGGCTTGTTGTGAACATCAAAGAGTGTACCATCTGGCTTATGCATTATGCTCCCATAGCGTCGTAATCCACCAGACTCCATAGAACTCGTTTCAAGGAAGGGAGTCGGCACCTGAAAGAGAGCATTCAATGACCAGATGGCGACGAACCTTGGCAAAGATCTCCCTGAGATCTTCCTCCTCCATCTGCAGCATAGAGAGGGACATTCCGCCGTGGGAGGCAAAGACATTGCCGTTGATCAAGCAGGCAAACGGCATGTAGGCGGTGATCTTCTCAAAAATATCCCACATCACACAATCGGCAAACGGATAGGGATGAGCCAGATTCTTCCACCGTTTAGCCAGCTTCTCAGCAAATATATTCACGGTATTCTCCTTTTCTTCTTTTCCCTCCTCCAAGTCTCCCCAGAGCTGCTCGTGATTTCCGCGGCAGACGACAAACTGTCCCGGGAAGCGTCTGGCCAACAGGCAGGCCAAAAAGAAGCACTCCAATCCGTGGGCTCCGCGGTCCAAGAAGTCGCCCAGAAAGACGACTTTCTCGCGGAAGGCCGGGTGCGTCTTGTACTGTTTTCCTTCACCGCTCAGATCCAGATTCAGAATCATATGGAAGACGTGCAGAGCTCCGTGGATATCACTGACGGTAATCACCGGACCGTCAATTTCTGCCAGTAGATTGCTCGACGTGCCGCTGTAGTACGGGCCCTTTAGGTCTTCGATCAAATCCGGCAGCAGCTGCAGATTATTCACAAAGAACTGAAAATAAGAGAATTGGGGAAGATGAGGTGGGAAGAGGGAAGGAGACAGGATTGTCCTACTCGCCCTTCGGATATATCGACCCAGATCCCCCCGCCACCTTATGGACCAGGAGGGGAGGAGGACAACGGCCATGGAGAGGAGAACGACGGTGGATTTAAAGTTGAGGTTGACGATGGCCCCCCGAGGAGAGGAGGACGATGGCTGGGCGCCAAAGCTAATCAGTAGTAAACCCACTTCGTTACAGTTGATGAGAAGATGCTTCAAGACAATATCGCGATCGTACTTCTTCACGTAGACCGACGGCTCCCGTCTCAGATAATGGGGATTGAAGAAGACCATCTTGTATTTCCACTCGTGGCGATACCACTTTTTAGTCGTCATCTTACGCAGTGGAATTGACTTCGTCTTCTCCAAATCCACACGTTCAATACTCCTGATCATATCTGAAACTTTGAATGGCAGCTGCTCGGCTTGCAAGGCCATCTGGCACATTCGGGCAAGATCTCGGTCCTTAAAAAAGGGCTATTGCAATAAATATAAAAGGTGAAGTGGGGCACCCAACGGTTAGATCCCCACAACGGACAATGTTCTCCTCCAGTCGAGACCCTCGCATCTATCCGGCAGTTCCCTACCGCCCCGGCTATCCAAGCACCAACCTCAGGATAATCACAATCCAGCTGGTGCAGAAGATTGCTGTCAGGTGTCAGTTTAAATTCCGGCTTTTGTTCGGCAATCGTCTGCAGATCGGGCGACGACGGCGCATCATGATAATGGGAAGCAATCGGCATATCTGTGACCTCCAATTTGTGCTCCACCTCTTTCCCAGACGACTTATCGCCAGCACGAGCAGCGCGCTTATTTTTAGCGACTTTGAATTTCTAAAATTAGAATGTTGAGAGTCGGGAAAGTGAGTAGATACTTTGGATAAGAAGTAGTACGCACCGACACCACCCGCGCAGAGGCCAAGGCTAATGAGAACAGCACCGCCGCTGACGCCTCCAATAATCCAATCTAAAGCCATTAATCTCCTGTTTAAAAAAATGAGTCCTACTTGTTGTGCGCTCGTTATCCTCATTGATCTGTTGATTTTGCTTGTTTTGTTCGCGAATCTGGTCAGGCGAACGGGTAGTCGGCATGGGAAATGGCATCGTCGGCGGCTGCGGGATTTCAACCGGGATGGGGAGGGCACTTTGGCCGGTGATATTCAGCCATCTCTGTGCCTCGGTCGTGGAAAATTCAAAGCTGGCATTATTCTTCACGACGAGCATCGGCTCCAAAAAGGTATTGTTTGGGGAGGTGATGGAGAGCAGCTTGGGCAGGTCAAACTTGGTCATCTTCGAGTTCCTAGTCACCGAGAGGGCCCGCTTCTCTGGAAGACGAAGATATTGATCGGATCGAAAGAGACCAACCAGGAAAAGGATTGTCGATCTTTCTGAGATTCTTGAAGATGACTATGCCCTTCAGGTCCGTGTTGTCCACCTCCAGAGTCCCCTCGAGTACTGTAACCCGATCCCAGTGCTGCAGCTCCGGCAGCTTGACGTTGCCAATGATCTTGACATCTCCGATCACTATTTGACACTTCGCAGCCGGATTGGAAACGGCAAACTCGACGGTACATCTGTCGTCTGGAAGCTAAATACTTATATTGAGGAATATGGCTCGGAAAGGACTCTGTTCAGGAAACCTAAGTGGCAAGGACTTGACCAGGCCCAGGTTAGCTCCGAGAAAAGAAGAGAACTGACCACAAGTGCCAATGTAGACCATCGTATAGCCAGCGTTGGTCCATTTGCCCTGCTCCTCCGAGGTCAGACACAGCTGGTTGTTGTTGCTAATGGATGGGCTTTTTTTAGGGTCCGAACACGCCGGCGTCGTCCCAGCCATTAGATCCTTGAGGAAGTCGAGACTCGTCAGGCTGGACCCCTCGATCTTGAGACATCCGTTTCTAATCTTCGAGATACGGAGAGTCGACGACATGCCGGTGGTGGCCGTACTGCTGCCGATGACCAGGTCTCCTTCGACTCCGGCGCAGCCCTCCAAATCAGACAGACTTTTGATCACTTGGTTGTCAAAGAAGCACTCTAAAGAATATTTGTTAGGCCAAAGGAAAAGGACCAACCTTGATAACTCTGTATTTGTGATTCCGCCTGCTTGATCTGCGGAACCAGGGCCAGGCCTTTAATGCTCGACATAGACAGCTCTTTGTTGCCCCTCAAAGTCAAGTGGATGTGAAGAGATTTAGCTTTGGTAAGGATCTTAAAATTATTCAGCTGCTTGTTCCCGACAATTTCCACCTTTTGTGGGTGCCCTACAAATGCTCCAGTTGAGAAGGGAAGACGAGAGAAGAGCCTACCTGTTCCCATGTATACAATACCCAGAAATACACTTTCCAGAACAGATCCATTAATAACCACATGACCTTGAAATGCCCTTGGCTTCTCGGGATCCGGATCTCCACTATCATCTTCTTGATACAGTATCTTGTCGGCTTCTGCCTGCGTCAGGCTGGACAGATCAAACACAGGGTTTGGAGATCCTTGAACGACATACGTATTTCCTTCGCAGTTTTTTATTTGAAGCAATAGGTCTTGCTGGGAATCAAGATTGCTACACGACGCCGGATTATTGCCTGAGATGGTGGCCGGCAGAGCAAGCATCCTGAAAAAAATTGTTCAGGAATAAGACGTAACCTAATGTATTTTGCCGATGGGGAAAGCAGCCAGTGGCGCTAGAGACAGTGGAAATGCGCAACTAACTGGAACTTCAGCGGGACAAGCGCTACAGTAGGACGATAGGAGACAGATAATGTGAGCGCGAGAATACGGTGCCCCGCGGAAGGAACAATTGGCGCCGGTGAGAGATGAGCACAAAAACAACCGAGAAAAGGCGTGGCGCGCCCGTCTCCCGGGTCCCCTGTCTCACCTGTGGCACTGGCTAAAAAGAAACGCGTGCCCGGTGTGCCCGGAGTGCCGGTGTGCCCGTCGCGCCTATGGCATTAGTTGCGCCACCTGGCCCGCCAGCAGGAGACGCGTTCGCGAATGGGCGAGCGGCGCGCGGGCACGTGTGATAATGCGCACCAAACATCCAAGAAATAGAATAAAAAAACTGAATGCAGGTGGTGCCCCTTGCCTGACGTGCCCGTCTCCCCATCGCGCCTGTACCATTGGTTGTACGAGCTGGACCGCCCGTAGGAGACGCGTACGCGAACGAATTGGATGCGCACAACACAACCGAGAAATAGGGAAAAAAACGGAGAATGAAAACGGACCCTGCCAACAGAAGTGGGAAAGGCGAAAGCATACGAGAAGCGGGTAAAATGACTGGCAACTGACGGGGAAGCGGCCTTTTATAGGGGGAAGATTACCGGATAAGACGGGACCAGACCCCCGGGTCTCAATTATCATACCCAACAATTACCATACCCACCGGTCAAAACTACCGTAATCCTGTCGAGAGCAATAGTCGGTCATTCTGTGGACTGCTCTGCGAAGAATGGTCAAATGGCTACTTCTGCTGGCTGTCCTCGCCGCTTTCTGCTTTTCGACCGGAGCCGGCTCCTCTGTTCGCGATCCTTACTGTCAGTTGTTTTGCCATTCTAACCAATTTTTCGAATCTTCAGGCCATCTAGCTACCCACTCGTGGGCATTTGATGATTTTAAAAAATGTAAAGGGAGCCCGTTTTCAATTGACGCCGGAAAAGGCACCATTGATTTGTCGACCTGGAAGGATGCCGAGCTGTCGCAGATCTTTGCGGCAAAACCTATCAATGGAGGATTTACTATCAGAAATTCCCTAATCACCGGCGAGAAAGTCCTTTTTAACGTGGGCATGAGTATGTTCCTTTTAATGCCGTCTTAATCGTATTCACTTATAGGTAATCCTCAGGCTAACTTGACCATTGAGAATAACCTCAATCTGGAGCAGATCTTCATTGAAACCGTACCCAAATATCCTGCTCCTTATATTCGTGTCAGTGGCAACCGAAAGCTCAACCAGGACAGTATTCTCGTACTCGATGAGCTGCTTACCAAAGGAAAGATCCGGAACGACTCGCACATTCAAGCCTACCACGAGTGCGACCTGGGCGGGGCCACGGTTCAAGACGTCAAGACGACTCTGGACGGGTGCAGTGCCATCTACGGAGACTTGGTCTTTGATGGAAATTCAAGTGAGGCTCATTAGCATACCGTAAGACACAAGTTACAGAGTTTCCGGCGGATTTGGCGACCATCGAGCCGCTGAAATACATCCAGGGATGTCTGCGGATTACTGGAACCAACTTCAAGAGTTGGGAGGAGATCGCCTTTTTGGAGAAGACCAAACCATTGGGAGGATGTACGACGGGACACGGTAGTTCAAAAGCCTTTCTGATCCTAAACTGAGTCTTCCAGAGATCAGCGGGAATACGAATATGTGCATCCAGCCGCCTCTGGCCCACAAGTTGGACCTACTTTTCAAGGGGATAACGATTTCGAGCAATATGAATTGCACGGCGGAGTGTAGCAACGGCTACCTGCAGCAGACGGCCGACTCGACGTGTGTCATCATCACGGATTCCCTCATCATCGGCGCCAAGACTCAACTGCCCGCCTTGAATAATGTCGAGGAGATCCGCGGCCTGCTCCAGGTGGCCAGGACAAACATCACCGACTTCAACTATCTCCCAAATTTGACGAAACTCAACACTCAAAACTACAGTATTCCTTCTAATTGATATAAAAATACGGTGTCTTTCAGCCTCGGGAGCCGTCATAGATCTCCAGGGAAACATCCAGTTGAAGACCTTCGATCTCCCGAAGTTGAATGCCAGCGGATTGTTCCTCGGCCGCAGTGGACAACTCAAGTACCGATCCGACAAGAATGGAAACTTCACTGCTAATTCTGCCCTTTTGAAGCGAATTGGAGTCGAAGATAACAGCACACTCGTCTTCGGATCCCCAACCACCACGACGGCTGCCACCACTACAGTCGCGATCACACAGGCGGCCATCAGTGTTGTGAAGGTCCTCGAGACGAACAAAGTTCTCATTATTGGAGGTGAGTTTATAATTTCTGGCACATTTCAAGGCCCCTCTGTCCCCAGTAGCTCTCTGTCCCCAGTGACCTTCCCCCTCCGGTGGCCCCGTCTGCTGGGCTGCCCCTTCTTTTCATCCGAATATTTACCTTACATCTTCCAGTTTGTGTCGGCGCTGTAGTGCTCTGTACTCTGATTGGGCTCGCTGTGGGAGCCTACGTGGCCGGCTTTATGTTCTGTCCGAAGAGATGGAAGCAGCGCTCAATGGGTAAAGAAGAAGTCGAGCAGACGGATCTCTACCAATATTCGGGCCAGAGTGACTTCCATAAAGAGGCCAAGAAGATGATCGAGGAGAGCAAGCCAAAAATTGAAGAGACGAATCTCCGACACCAGAACAATACGAGCCACCGCACGCCGTCTCTCTATAACCACATGGCGAGGGGAATACTGCCTGGCCCGTTTCAACTGGAGGACTACAAGAAGAACAAGAAGGTTCGAGAGGCCCGAGTGGAGAGCGAGAAGACATCATTGCTGGAATATCCTGTAACGATAGCAGTAGAGACAACAATGAAATATCCGGCGGAGATGGACGGCCTCTATGGCCTGGCATTCCAGAAGAAGATCGGCTACGACGATAAGGAGCTCAAATGGAGGACACAGTGTGACAATTTTGGAACGCTATGGTTCAAGCTGGGTCTGCCGCCAATCTATCCGGAATACTTTGCCTCGACGGCCAAGAAAATGAGAAGGAAGCCGTGTGAAATGATCGGAGAGAAGATTGCCTATATGACGGATACGCGCACTCGTATCCCGGAATTTGGAATCACCTCACAGCATTTTAACCCGACAAATAAGGTGAGTTTTACAAGGCGGCTACTGACCTCGAGGTGTTCTGTTTAATTATTTGATTTTCACAGGCCTATTCACGATGCAAGGAGGAACCAGAGGACGTCTTCTGGTTCGCCGACCAGCTGCCCCGGTTCAAGATTTATCGCTATCGCGAGCGATTGAATAAGATGAGAAAAGTCGAAGGCAATAAGTACGTCTTCTCCTGGAGTGGAAATCAATACCGATTTGTGGAGAGACTGGTCGATACCCTGATGAATCTGCCCACGAAGGAGCTGTTGGACGTGGAGGTGACCGATGTCAAGCACTTTTTGACGATTATCCGGCCGAGTCTCTTCGGGGAGTCGCCCATGAAGACGGCTTTCAAGCGACCACCTTTGCCGGCAGGGGAATATGTGGCTCCTCTGAACAAGACCCACGTGAGGATTGTCGGCGAGACGAGAGGCGACTTTGACGCCCTGAGGAGGGCCATCAACATCCCCGGCAAATATCCAAACGATCTCCATCCCTTTGTAGAGTATAATGTGAGTTATCGGCCGACCTTTTATTATCTTAATTCTTCTCTTTTTCAGTGGGTCTTCCTCGGCAACTACACGGGCCGCCATCCCCAGAGCCTCGAGACGTTGATGTTCCTCCTCGCTGTGCAATTCCTCTATGGATGCGACTGTATCGTCCTCCTCCGCGGTGTCATGGAATTTGAAGACACCAGTGAAGAATACGGCTTCAAGGAGAATTTGATGGCTCGTTTTGGCAGGAAGAGAGGAATAGAGGTGTGGGGTTGGATAATGGAGATAGTCTCGAAGCTGCCCCTCAACTGCCAAGTCCTCTACGGCATCTACTGCAGCTATGGTGGATTCAACGAGGCGGATATCCTTCGGAAGGACAAAGACGTCAGTTTTCTCGGCTCTCATTGACGAATTACTTCATCTTCCAGGCTCCTCTTGGCAAGTACCACCAGAAGACGACGCGCCAGGCCCTGGCGAAGATCTTCTCACTGCCGAATGTGACGGTGAGGGACTACCTGGAGAATGCCGACACCGGGGCCGGCTACTACTACGGGGAGAGGGTGCTGCAGAAGATTGCCGCCTCCACCCACATGTACACGTTCTTCTCCACGGCTCCGATGATGGGCGGGGTCGGCTTCTTCTCGGACTCATCGGCTGCCCAGCTGATTACGATCAGCAGCGTCCGCCACCTGCACGGACACGGAGGACAGAAGAGCCTGCTGGCCGCCGTGGCCGAGATTGACGGCGACACCAACCTCATCACGATGCACATGATTTTACACGAGGACGAGATGTTCCACTACGACCAGGAGACGGAGGAGCTGTGCTACGGGCTGACGAAGGGGGAGAAGCCGAAGGAGTCGGCCGCCGGCGCCTCCCAGGAGACTCTCGTCCCGTCGACCACCTCCAAGAGCACGACCAAACACAGCCAGGAGAATGCGGCCAAGCCGAAGGGCAAAGCCAAGCCCGGAGCGAAGGCCAAGATTGTCTCCTCGTCCAACTCCAAGACGAAGACTGCATCGGCTGAGGTTTAGAGATACAAGAATCTACAAGTGTTCAATATTTCGGGTACCCGCCTCAATAAAGTCATCCCGGCAATTGTTTTGTTGTTTTGCTTTGTTTAAGCTTTTACTGTTTCTATCTTGCCGTAGTTTTCCTTAACCCTGGGAAGAATGGTCTATTCGGCTCGAAATGCCCGCTTCTAGAAAAACTGTTACAGTAGTGTTGTAGAGAATCTTCTTCTCATTCTGCTGCTATCAAGATCTTCCGCTGTTACCCTTCCCTTGGGGAGATATAGCTCGGGGAAGTCGGAAGGGCGCCGCCGCGGTAATCACTGGGGGTGGAACTTCTCTTAGACATTCCTGACTGATAAACTGCGATTCCTAAAAAAATGTTACAGTACGATTGTAGAGAATTTTTCCCTCTTCAAGATGATATAAAAATCGCCAGGAGATTCTGTTTTATAGAAAGGTGCTGCCACGAAAAATAGAAGTCATCCACGTTGAAGAAAATTCTGGCCAATTCGAGAAGAAATAGTTCCATTCAACCCGCTATTACCATCTTCCCTATTCCCAGACCTCCTGTTACTCTTCACCGACCAAGAATTGATTTATTTTCCAAGAAATTATATGAAGATGAATAGGTAGAGACAAAGTTACACAGAATATTAAAAGAGAGATCAAATAAAGAACATAAAGTTCGGTTTTTAGGGGGAGTGTGGAGGAAGTGTTTCATCCTGTCTCAATCATATAATATAATAATAACGGTCATAAACATTAAAATAAAATAGAACGAAAGATATTAATCTTAATAATAAACAACTGGTGGTTGGGGTTAGAAAGATTGAAAAGAATCGCGTCTACTCGTCCTCTTCCTTCTCCTCGCTCTCGCCTCCGTCAGCCTGATCTTTCTCCGATTCGGAATGGTTGCTCTCCTCATCAGAGGTGGCGTTCTTCTTCTTGGCACTATAATAATTTAATATTAGTCCTTTTTTATTCTCTAGAAAACTCACGGACGGCCTCGCTTGCCTCCTCCGGGGGCAGCCTTCTTGGTCGTCTTGCCTGGAGGACGTCCGCGCTTCTTGCCAGTGCTGGCCTTCTCGATGGTCTTGGTGGCCTTAAAATTAATATTAATATTATACATTAAAATTAGAATAAAAAAGGTATATTAAGTGTAAAATTACCTTGAGCTCCTTCTCGTCGGAGGCGTCTCCGGCATCGTCGTTCTTGGGCTTCTTTGCCGGGCGTCCACGTCCTCTACCGCTCTTAGCCTTGGCTGCCATCTTTCCCTCCTTAAAATTCATTTTAAATATTCGAATTTCCCGCCAAAAAGAGGAAAGATTAAGATGGCGCGGTGCCAAGTCATGTGCCGGGTAATAACTTCCTCTCTCTCTGTGTGCTTAGGGAAGAATTGTACACTATAAACCAAATAGGCCAGGAGAAGAGAAGAGAAGAGAGGATAAGGCCGTCTTATCATCTGTGGAAGTGCAACAGCCCCCAGCAAGCAGGGGCTGATGTAAACAAATACAACTAGCCCTGCCCGCGGCCGATATCCCCCCTTCCCCGTCCTCCCAGGGGATAGGGATCATTATATAAATTTTTTTCCTAGATGTTAGAAGGCATCTAGAGGTAACAGGGAAGGAAATGGACTAGGTGATGACAGAAAATAAAACAAAATGCGAAAGAGAGGACGCTGGCCTGAGCCGCAGCGCGCCGCCCCTGAGCGAGCGGTCACACATAGCGCCTAATTTTGAACGGAGGAGAGAGAGAAAACTCCGCCCCATTCTGGGGTGTGTACTGGGTACAAAAAATCATCATCTGCTGGTGGAGGATGCAGGGAGGATGAAGGAGGATGATCCATATCGATTCTAAAGGCCGGGAGGATGGGGAGGAGGACGAGGTGCTGGGTGGCCGCGGCGGCCTCGTCCGCTCACGGGGTGGTGGCTAGCAAGAGAAGAAAGAAAAAAGACGGAATCAATCGCTATTTGCCCCCAGAAAGACCGGGGGACAGAGAGTGGGACAGAGCGGGACAGAGAGACTAGAAAATGGCCGGGAGAGAGAGAAGGAGAAGAGCGAGAGAATGGGCCGAGGCAGAGCGGGACGACGCAGCAAAACCACTGGCCCTGAGCCAAGTCAAAGATCACCCGGCCGGCCGAGTACATGGCTCCTCCTCCTTCTCCTCCACCCAGCAGCGACATTTTTTAGGTCTTGAAGAGAAAATCAATGTGTTGGTTAATGATTTAAATAGGGGAGGAGAGCGGGAAAATCAACGGCCAGCAAACAGCTGTGACGGAGGAGATGTGGGTCAACAAGTGAGCAACAAGAGAACGCGCCGTTGCGGCCCGCTTTCAAACCCACCCATCCTTTTCAAAAAAGCCAAAAAAGGACGCGTATTCTTATCTAGAGAGTAAATTCGCTTTAAACTCGCTCAAAAAAATTCGAAAAAGCGGGAAAGAAAGCTCAAATTTTGATGGAATGGCGAGGACAGGCAATAAATAAGCTGTTTACCCTTGGCTAACGTTCAAAGAAATCACATTTTTGCCGCTCTTTTGAACCCTGACATTCCCCGGGTGTTTTATAGAATAAGAAAAAAGAAAAAGGCGGCAAATGAGTGCACGGCGGCCAGGTGCAACTGCACCCGGTACGGAAGGGCACCTTGCTCGGGCATCCGCTGCCCGCTCTCGCTCCCTGCCCCCCTTTCCTCCTTCTCAGAGGGGAAGCGATAAAAATCCATAACTGAGACAGAATAGGCCGGCGACAAAAATACCGAATCAATAGTCAGAAATGACCCCGAAAGAGTGTGCCGGCCGGGGCAAAAAGAGCGGGCAGGGGAACCATTTACGACTGGGGGGCACGTGGCGGCGGCCACCGGAGGAGCAGGACGTGTTGGATATTTATGAAGGGGTAGAGGAGATAAATAGATGTAAATAGTCTCGCTACTCTCTCTCTCTTCACCTCGTCGACGACGACCCAGTCGGATGAAATTAGCCGACGGTAACAGATGGCGGCAGCTATAAGCTCGTTAGCCCCCTTTTGTGATTGCTATCGGTGCAAAAAATGCCTGGGAAGGTCAGACAAACAGCGGGGAATGGTGGCAATGAGGACAGTGCCAAAATTTCCTATAAAATTCAACCTGGGAAACTACCATCCTGTTCCCAGTGGCCGCCGGCACTCTTCCCCTTTCTGGGCTTTTTTTCAGACTTTTGGAATGAAATGGCTAGGCTTGGGTTAGTAGCCAAGGTAAATTTTCCTTCAGGGAATACGGTAAGGACTCGTCCCTCCACAGTCCGATCCCATCCACCTGTAAAGTCGGAAAAGAGGATCCTCTTTATTCAAAACTATTACAAAACTGTGTCGCCTTCATACCTTTCTCCTGCCGAGGCTTTACGGGTGCAGGGGATCGGTCTATCGGGGACTGAGGCTACGGTAAGTGTTCGAAGGATTCTCGTAGTCAAATTCGAAGGCTAGAGACTTTGGAGAGTCCTGTTTTTTTTCCATTGAGAACTACAAATGTTTGACGGTTCTAGCCAGGTTTGGAGATGAATGAGAGCCTCTCTCTCTCTCTCTCCATGATATAGGGAATACGTTGATCATGGAGCCCAGATGGTTTTGGACTGGATTATCTGCTGGAAATGGGTAAAATATCGAAATATGGAAAAAATCTTTGGTGCATGGTGAAGAGAAGGGAATATGACGAATTCGGGAAGATTGACCAAATTTGAAATGTCAATGAAGATGGTAGGAGTGCTTTTTGTGCTGGCTTCTAAAACCTATAATTAGATTGGGAAATATAAAAATATTGGGTGTCAGGGATCTACAGTAATCCAGGCTCCTCTTTTCTCCCCACTTCCCCCCTAACCAGAGCCATACTTCACTCATCAGCCCCCCTCCCACTCCTCTACCCGTCTCGTGCTATACTTTACTTGGGTAAACCTAGTAGTTGCCTCCGAAAGAGGCAGGATGGGGTCTGAAATCCGACCCAGTTCTCCGTGTTGACTTTCCCTACGAATGCATAATCACCTGCCCTCACACACAGGGCAAGCCTCTTTTCACCTCGCTCTCGCGCACGCTGACACCCTTTCTACACATCCCAAGTACAAAGAGACAACAGAGAAAAAACACCGTATAGTATTTATTTTCTCCTCTTTTGACTCTATGCTGGGGTAAAATGACGACTAGAACTCAAGACGGGAAGTTGCGCGTCCGCACCCGTAAAATCTCGGCAGCTCGTGGGTATGGCATCCGCGCGCCTACAATACATTAGAACTCGCCGAAATCCTGGTATTTTATTGGTTTTTTGAAAGGAATTCGCGGTGCTTTTGTTGCCTTTTGAAGTTTCAGATACATTAGCATACGGTGGGATTCAGTGTTTAACTCGGAAAAGCTAACATCGGGCCCCGGGGGGTGGGGCGAGAGAGCACGCGTAAGGCGGAGATCACACTGTGTTTCTCTCTGGCCTAAGCAAACGAAAAAGACCATGCGACTGAAGGAGACAGGGTGCCTGAAGCATGGACCACGACTCTCTCCTCCCCTGGCTGTTGTTATTTTTGTTTGACTTTAGCCGCCTCTCACGCTTTCTTCTCGGCTGTGAGGGAGGTATTTCCGACCCCCGCTCGGGCTATTATCCCCCTATATATGGCTTTTATTTCTTCCCTTTCTGACGGCAACAACTATTTATAATATCCAAGAGCAATCTCGACTCCCTACTACGAAAAGGAAGAGATTAGCCGGGGAAAGCTTTCGATAGGCTTCTAGTACTATGGAAAGCACTTTTTCCCGCCGCCGCACCCGTAAAATCTCGGCAGCGACAGGTTCTTTTAGTTCCGCCGCGCGGAATTCCAATTTCTCGAGCTGCCGAGACTGTACGGGTGCAGAGGCGCGCCCAAAAAGAGTTTCCAAGATCGTTTTCGGCCCTTTTTCTATTTTTAAAGGTCTAGAACGGTTATAATTTGTTCCGGACCTAGTTTAAAGGTTTCTAAAGTGAAAAAAGTTGTTGAAAGCGCCCCCAAAAGGCAGAAATCGGGAATATTGTCCGCGCTACCGGGATAGTGCCTCCCTAATGACAAGAGCAAACGGAACGTTTTTTTTTCTGCCACCTTCCGGAAAAAAGCAAAGTTTAGACTCTGTTCTTTCCCATTCCCATGAATTGCCCTATATTTCCCCCCAGAAGAGCCTTTCTCAAGATCCGTGCCAAGATGTTTTGCCCGCTGTGAGCGAGGAGAGCGTAAGCCACTCACAATGTTAGACGGCTTGTTTCCCCCTTTTCTTTCTGAAGGGCGTCTGCCCTTGGACCCGTAGAATCTCGGCAGCTGGATGGAAAGACCAAAACTGGGGGTAAAAACACCATGGGGTACTGTAGATAGCCGAGTTTTGGTTCAATCTAGGGTCAAATTAGGGAATTACCGTTTTTCTCCCTGATCCCCCTGTTCTTTCGGTCTGTTTTTTTTCTCACAGCTATAAAAATCTTCGATTGTCATGTTGCCTTCCTCCCCTGCCCCCACTCCTCTTCGGGTGTCAAAGATCCCCCTGGAAGAGAGGAGGGAAAGGTGATCTTACTGCCCCCCCCCCCCCCCCTCCCCAAATGCATAGGATAGTGTGTGTATTTGCAAATTGCGTCTGCCCCCCTTTGAATAGGTATCTCTCTTCTCTTTGTTGACGTTCCTCTCCCCCCTCCCAGCTAACTGTCCCCCCGTGTTTTGTTCAATGAACTCATCATTTTGCCGTCTTGAGACCTGTGTCCGGTCGGAGCATTTCCAGTTGATGTCGTCGGCCACTCTACTGTTTGCTCTGCTTGAGACACCCCCTCCGGCAGGCAGCGAGCTCTTTTCAATGATAGCTTCCCAACCGAACGACTGTCCACTTTCTTTCCTGATTTTTTCGTAGAGATCAGAAAAAAATGACTATTTTTTCAAGAGAAACTGGAAGATTTTACAGTAATCTAGTCAAAAAATGGGGGATTTTGCTTCAAGATTCCATTAAAAAACGGGGCAAACATTCTGAATAGCCTCATTCCTCAAAAATCATCCAACAATACCGTAATCTCGTCGGTTTAATCCAATTTTGCGAATGTCTGTCATATTTGACCCAAGCGAGGCCTAATGGCAGCGTCTTCTTGCCACTGCTCCCAGCTCCCATTTATAGTTTATTTCTAATGGAATGAGAAGGCATTTTGTTCCAGGTTCGTCGAAAAACCCTGAAAATCAGGGAAATTTGATCTCATTTGAAACTAGAAATGGGATATAGAGGGTCTTGCCTGGATCTCTAGGCTATCTATTTCTGTCCAGCATCTTCCCTTGTCCATTCCTCTCCCTCTCCTCCTCCCTGATAACTAATAATAGTCCGCGTTCTTTCCCATCTTCCCACACAAACAGCCGGCCAATTTCTGAGTCAGAATCAAATCGATCAGCGTGCCACATTTTACGTGCGGTTGTTTGCCGTTTTGTATTTGATTCAGTCAGTCAGTCCGTCGGCTAGTACTATTCCCCGCCCCGAGGGGGGAATGCTATCTCTTCCCGCTCCCACCGAAACATTGATCGAAGCCCCTCGATCGCCTCCCCCCTCCCGCTATCACCTGTGCGGGAAAGACTACAGGCTTCTGGACGGAAATTCCCCGCCTTTTCTTCTTATTTTTGCATTTTTACGACTTTTTGTTTATTCAGCTGGCAGCTATTGGCATAAAATACGGACGGAAGAGCAAAAAAGGCCGGGACAAATAGGAGCGCGCCTTTCTTCTTTTTTCCCCCAGCCTTGTTTCCTTTCCGCGTTTCCTTTGCTCTCGGCCGGCTCTTAAAAATGCAAGGATGTTTTAAACTTTCAATTAATTTTTGACCCTATCTTTCAATTTTACTACCTTTCCATCCATTGTTAGCTTATTCTCGCTCTTTTCTTCGAAAATTCTGGACTAGGAACAGTTTCCTTGGTGCCAGGAGGAGGAGACAGTGCCCTCCATTCAAGAATGATCCTCACAATTCCCCCCAGGACCCGAAATGGACGGTTCACACCATCAGGTGAACCACACGGGCGTGATACTCCACCAAAATTACATAATAGCTTGCGGTTGGCCACTTTCTCCATAGAGGAAGATCCTCAAGATCTTGCGGGGACAGATCCTCCAAGGAGAATGGAGAGTGGCCCACTGTACCTCTTTGGGCCCATAATTACTAACGCAGATAACGGTCTTTTAAACGAACACCGGCACAACTTTTCCCGCACTTCGCTGAGCGCAGTAGCTTGGTGCGCGTTTCGAGCTCCCAGGGTCCGTTCTAGAGACCGTCCTACCTCTTCCCTCCTCGTTTAGAGGGAGGGGGGTCTTTCCATTTTTGATGATTCTAACAATATCATTAAAATCTTTCCATGCCACACACCAGGGATTGAGTGGTCCAGTGGTCAAGCTATCAATTGGGGTTTCCCGCGTGAGTTCGAATCTCATCTCAATCGAAATATTTTTGCTTTTTTCCGTGACACTTTTTACCCACCTTCTAGCCTTTTCCCCTTCTTTTCTCCACAATTCCCCCATTTCCAGGTGCCTTTTCCACAATAAAAAAGAGTCCCCAGTGGCCACCGTCCACCATGCGGCCTCCGCAGCCGCCGGGGCACATGGTCATCAACCTCAAGACTACCGTAATGACCCAGGGTGGCCATAGCGGGGTCATTGTTCACAGCGGAATCCAGTCGGGCAGCTCCTTTGCCAGTTTAAATGGTCCGTACTTCCTTTATATTTCTCCCAGTAAACAGTAACCTAATCCAGGACTAGGGTCCTCGATGTGGAACTCCGCCCCTACTCGCTTTCCAATGATTGAGACTCCTGGCGGGACGAGGATCGCCTCCGCGGCTAGTCCGCTACCATTGACTATTGGGCCGTCTACCAGTCAGGATAACTTGAACACCAGTAAGTAGAGCCCTTTTTTCTGGCCTCCAGAGACCCTGGTAGTCCAAAAATGGGTCCTGGAACGATTGCGCGCGCTAAACCGAAAAAGAGGTGGATAAAGTCGGTTCAGGACCAATTTTTTGATTTTCTAAACTTTAGAAAGTTTATTCAAGGCTCTCTGCCATTAAAAGAAAGTGTTAGGGACCTATAAATTCCTAAAATATTGGTCCTAGAACGAATTTTCCCGCCAAACCTAGAAATTCCTCCAGAATGACCTAGGTCCGGCGTTTCTGGACCTTTTTCTGGGAATTAGGTCCAGAAACGAGAAAATTCGTTCCGTGACCGTCTAGCCTCTGAAATTCCCATTAACCCCCAATTTCCAGGTTGGAGTCGTCCCTCCCCGGCCCAATATCCCACCCGGGCCACCAGCTACGAGCAGTTGAACGGATACCGCGAGCCGGCGCCCCGCCTTCCTCCCAGATTAGAACCCCGTGAAGTGAGGATCGCCTCCCCTCCGCCCCTGCCTCCCCGTCGTCCGGCCACCCCTCCCTCGCCCGTCTACGACTTCACCGGCAGGAATACTCCACCGGACGAGTTCATAAAGCCATCAAAGATCACTCTGAATGTCTTCGATCCCGTGAGTTGTCTCGTTTTTCTGTTTTCTCTTCTCTTCCATGCTCCATTGTCATCCTGGAAGCCGTGTCTCTATTATTTTGAGGGGGGCCGCGTTGTTTGTTGACTTACTTTGTCAAGCTTCTGAATAGAGACCAACGGCAGCCAGTTGTTCTCTTTCCCCCCTGGAAAAGACGGCAGAGATCTGGTTGCTTAGAAACCACCGCGGGGAGGGGGGCATTCAAAAGGGGAAAAAGCGGAGGTGTCCTCTGTCTTTTCCCCGGCTCTCTAAATGCTTTGGGTGAGTTTTTCTACAGCTCCCGGTGGTGCTGCCGCACCCGTAGAATCTCGGCAGCAGTGAGATTCTGGTATTCCGAGACGCGGAGTCTCCATACCGCGCAGCTGCCGAGATTTTACGGGTGCGGGCGCGCAAATCTTCTCATCCGGATTTGGTGTATTTTACCTCATTTTTCTCGATTTTTTCTAATTTAATCTATAGAAAAAGGGTATCCCCTTGTTCCCCTTGATGTCGCCATTTAGATTGACACATTTCTTCAGGGAAGGAAGAGCCCTGTACCGTATGAAGTCGGCCTGAGGAAGAGTAACAACATCGCCACAGCGGATGCCCTAATAAACGACCAGATCACTACAACAACTACCGTAGAGGTCTTCAGAGCTCCGGTAACATTTCTCTTTAAACTTTTTTTAATAGAAAAAATATTTACAGTATGACCCAACGGATCCGAACAGGACGGTACTCCTCCCGCCGGCGCCTGCCCCAGGTTTGGATGACCGCCCACAACTTCTAAGGCTAGATGGGCCCGGTTATGAAAAATGGCAGACATTACGGTAGACAACTATTTAATTGATCTTTAAAATGGATTTCCAGGACGGAGACATTAATAAATGACAGGCCGGTGGTAAACAAAGTAGTAAAATGGGACGAGAAGCTCGTGGAGAGGGGCAGCGAGGCGGAATATGAACTGTAAGTTGAAATTACCCCATTTTCGGCTGAAAAAGTCTTATTTTCCGGAATTTTCTAGCAGAATCTTATTCTCCATCGTTTTTTGACCTAGGAAACATGTTCACCTTGCAAAAAATGAATACATTTGGTCTTCAAATCTGCTTAGAAAGCATAAGGCCGCCGCGGTTACAGTAATCACTCTGACAGGGAAATTCTTGGCCATTTTGGACACCAAAAAAGTAGAGCAGTAGCCTTGTTCAGAATTTTCTGCTCTTTCTGATGGTATAAAAATCTCTCCAAAATTCACTTCTATTGAGGAGTTATTGCCCTGAGAAGGCGGGAAACCATATTCCTTTCAAATTTGGCGCCTTTTCCGAAATTGTGCCTTACGCCTTCACAAACTCAGCTTCAAATGTAAAAACCTACCGTATGCCTTATTAATAACATATATTCAAATTTCCAGTGCCCGCTCTCGTTCCCCCTATGCGAATACCATCGAGCCGCCGCGTCCTCCCTCCGCCAACTACCAATACTACGTCCCTACTGTCCACCACGTGGATGAACGGTATTTCCTCCATTATTTCCACATTTAAGAACAATTTAGACTGGTTCCTCCAATGGTAACTAGGGCCACCTCTCCCTACATGATCCAGTCCCCGTCGGAGTTCTCAATGACCTCTCATCCCATGATCACTTCCTCTCAGGAGGAGCTCCGCCGCCGGGCAGACTCTGCCCTCTCCTACCAGCAGCCCCTAGTCACGGAGAGCCCTTCCCAACTGGCCCAACTCCGAGTAAAGGACAACTACTTGAATGGAAACGTGGAGCCGAGAAGCCCCCTGAGGAGTCCCCTATATGTAGAGCCCCGAGGACAGGAGATCGTCTACAGGGGAAGGGAAGAGAGACGAGAGTTTCCCGTGGATAACTATGGCTACAGTACAATAGACAGAAGACCCTCCCGCCGGTCCAAGAGCTCCCAAAGGAATAGGAATCGAGTAGAGGAGGTAGTCACCGACCGTATCCCGTCTTCTAAATATTGTATTTTCCAGCTGAGGGCTAGAAGTGTGTCTCCATTGTCAAGGCGCCCCTCCTGGGCGGAGGATCCCAACCGCCTGCCCAACCTGCCCCTGAAATTGACGCAGGCCGACTCGACTCACCTCTACCAGACCCGGGACGCCTTTGACAACATCATCACCCAGTTGTGAGCCTATTTTCATCCTTATTTTATCGTCTTCTCTCTCTGTCCGATCCTCCGGTGATCATCTACTTCTCTCATTATTTTGTTCAATATATAATAGTCCCAAATATTATCCTCTACGCATGCTCGTTTTTATCGGAAATTCCACGAGATATTACTGTAAGAACAGTTAATTCTAGCATTTAGGTCTTGAAAAGAAAGGACAAATTGCTGTTAATCGTGGAATTTCCGATGAAAACGAATTAAACCCGCCAAGCAGTAGCCAATTCTCCCTGCTCCTCCACCCGTAAAATCTCGGCAGCTAGAGGAACGATTAGGCGCCGTGCGCAAATACCAGATCTCCTAGCTGCCGAGAATTTACGGGTGCGGGCGTGGGGAAAAAAGACTTGTCTGTGGCGTCTCCCTGTATATTCTACGCACGTTTTTCTCTCTTTAGGTAACAAACACACAAAAACCAAAATACAAGATAAGCTTTAATCCATCAGATACCTCCTCCTCTCCTCTTCCTCCCACTGCCTCCCCCGTCCCCTTCTCTCTTTCGCTCTATTTGTGATTAATCAGTCCCCGTGATTGTGACCAACCTGCCTTCTTTCCCAACCCAGAGATATTGAACTTCTCCCTCCTATAGGGCATGTAATCCGAGTGTGTTGTTTTTCTGCTTTTTAGCTATCTTCTAAAAATTTTGAGAGATAAAGAGCTTTATATATATATATATCCCCATGTTATATATATATATCCCCTTGTTATTTAATATCTGAGAGAGAAAAGATCACCGGAGGACGGGAAAAGAGAGAGGAATAGTCCGGTGAGGGCGCCGTCTTCTTGAAAATAACCGCTTTCCCTCCTTTCTGCACATTTTCTTCTCGTAGAACAGGCTTCTTGTAGACTGAAAAATATCATTTTTAAAGGTTGAGGGCCAGTTTGGTTTTCCCTTTTGATAGAAGGAGATCAGGCGCCATTTCGGTCTTTCGACCCCCGTAAATTCATTAATATGGCCTAAAAATCAAAGCCGGCCACCTTACCGTATCCTACAGACGGCTAGAAAGTTTGTTAATATTGTTAGGATCGTTTCCTGGCTTGTGGATTCTGTATTTCTGGGCTAAAATGACCATTAAAGGCGCGGAAGACACTTTGAGAATTCAAACTCCCGCGAAAGCCCTTCTAGCCAGAGGATACTGTAGTTACAGCGATCTTTGTATCGTTAACAATAACTGGGGGTACTGTAATTAATCAGAACCCTCCCTACAATCCAAAAAAAACGTTGACAAGATCCTGACTGGAAGATTCTCCCGCAGAAAACTAAAAATTCAACCCTTTCCCATATTTTTGCCAAAAACTCGACCATTTTTGGTTTCTTTTTCGCCTCAGATAGACTAGAATCACCATGGATTTGTAAGACCGCCCTAGTCGCATACTTTCATCATCAGCTTTAGTCGTAGGGCGGATGCGCCCGCAATTCGGGTCATGCGCTTCTGCTGCCGACATTTTACGGGTGCGGGCGCGGTGGGAAGACAGCGCCCTAATACCAAGCCAAGGTGGCATTTCGACGTTTGGAACAGTTTTTAAAAGATACTATATATCATTTTTCAGCCGTGAGTTGGAATTTGACATTGGCCACGGGCTACTGCTCTCCCCCTCCTGTGGCTCTTCCGATTCCCTGATTTCCGAGGTCTCGGCGCGAAATGACAAAGCCAGGTCCGATTATTTGGAAACCAAGGACGAGGTTCTATCCCTTCTTGTCTCTTTTCCATTTTGTCCAGTTTCAGCCCCTGGATATTTATAAAATAGCCGAGGAGTTCTACAATTCCCGGAACCCGTTGATGGCATCCCAATCGGTTGAAAATATCTATGCCGTTCCGAAAAGCCAAGAGCTGAAAATGAGGAAAGAAGAAGAGAAGGAGGAAGAGGAACACATTTATGAGGATATTGACAGTTTACGGTAGGTGGTTTTCCCTTCAAGCGCCGAAATTAGCCTGTAGCGGGGGGCATTACCTTTCCGCGCACCCGTAAAATCTCGGCAGCTGGCCGCTCTTTGTATTCAATACCAGTGCGCTCACCTGCCGAGGATGTACGGGTGGGGCGCGGTAGCTATTTTTCCATCCAGAACCCAAGAATAGCGTCTTCTTTCAGTCCCGCCGTCAGTTATTCCCACCTGGCCCATATCTACGCCTCCGTCACCCCAGAATACCGGGACCCTCCTCCCCCGCCGCTCCCTCCTCGAAGACGAAAAGAAGAGCCAACATCCATGACCTCCGCCTTCCTCTCAACTGACAGTAATCCCCTTCTCTGGCTGCCGGAGACTCCCAACTCCACTCCTGAAGTACCGCGGCCGTCGTCCAAGAGCTCTTCCCAAACGAGTTCGGCTAAAAGTTCCACGTCTTCCTCCTCATCGGAAGAGGTTGACGACCTCCCCCAGCAGCTGGAATCAGACGGCTCGCTGGGGACAACGACGGCCGACTCCAGTTCCGACGAATTCGTTCCGACTTTTTCGGAGGTTATAGACGAGGACTGGCCGCCTCCTCCGAGCATCATGAGAAGGCCAGTATCCTCTTCTTTGACCACTGAACCGGCCATTTTAGGAAGAAAGTCCATCCGGATGGCCACGTCTTCCCCCGGATCACGTCCTCCATTGTGATGATGCCCCAACTGCCGGAGGATAAGGAATTCACGAGTAGTGGAGCAGAAGAAGAGCTGGGAGGAGGAGGCGGTATCAAATTGAGTCCCTTATCACTGGAGATATTGCCTCGAGAGCCGAAGAGCGGCAGTTCCTCCAGTTCCGCGGCCAGTTCCAGTTCAGGAGAGTCTAATAAAGGTACTGTACTCCCCTGTTAATTACTGTAATCTCGTTATTTTAGAGAAAACATCCCAACTTCTTGCTCTAGACGATGATATGCCATTTGCGGATGCCTCTCCCCGTCCTCCCTAGCCAGCCACTACCCCCGTAGAGTCTCGGCAGCTCCGGGAATAGGCGCATCCCGGCCCAGAACTAAAGGAGCCCCCAGCTGCCGAGATTTTACGGGTGCGCGCGCGCGCTTCCTGCCATCCTGCCACATTTCACACAACTCTTCCCATGACAATTCAAGACTACTAGCTGTGATATACTGGTCTCAAAAACAATAAACATTCTTCAATTATTTTCTCTCCTCTTCTTCCATTTCCTCCTCTTCTTTTCTTCACTTGTCATCTGTTTTGACATTGTCCGGAAAAGGGGCGGAGAGAGCAGAGCTCGCCTTTTGGGGCTAGGGGGGAGAGAGTCTCAGAAGTTTCTAATTGAACCACCAAGAGAAGGCCAATCTGCTCTGGCCCCCCTAGTTTTTAGGGAGGCTCGTCCGCCGGTCTTTTTCTCCTTTTTGAACTTCCAAACAGCATTTCCTCATCTTTTTTCTTCTGTTTCTTCCGAAATTTGTCATTTTTTGAGTCGTTTACATTGAAATTTGCCTGCGTAGTACATTAGATACTCAGCCAACGGGGAAGTCTTCTGTCCCCTATAGGCGCATTTAACCGAGATTTGACCAATTTGGCTGCGTTTAAAATTTAATACTCTGTCCAAAATGGGGTAATATTTATCCAGAGACCTCAGCTGCTCAATATTTTGAACACATTTGGCTGTGTATTCAATTAAATACTCAGTCAAAATGGCCGGAATGCCGTCGTCCTCAATAAAGGCTAACTGGTGGAGAAATATTCCCAGTTTGACTGCGTATCTCGTTGAATACTCAGCTTCCAATAGGAAGATTACCAGTCTTCTAAAGTAACACATTTTGCTGCGTAGAGCGTTAAATACTCAGTCAAATCCAGAAAAAGTATCTTTCTCCTCAAAAACTCGAATAGATCAAGGATTTGACCATTTGTGCCGAAATTGGCTGGGTATCTAATTAAATACTCAGTATAAATCATAATAGAACACTTGGTAGCCTAAAATACCTCAAATTTGGCTGCGTAGGTCGTTAAATACTCAGCCAGCTGACCAAAATAGCCCTTCTTCCCCTTCCCAGGCTAATCTCCTGTTCCAATCTCCACCATTGGCTCGGCTGGCTGTTCCATATTTTCATAACTTCCTTATGCCCCTCCCCTGCCCCTTCCTTATTCCTTCCGTTTTCCTATTTTTTCCCTTTTCAGAAGAATGAGGAAGCGAAGGGGTGAATAGAAGAGAAGAGAAAAGAAAAGAAGAGAGGATGCTCTGGTCCTGTATCTGCATTGTTGCAGCTTCGGTGGGTTTCTTTGGCGAGGCGGTGGAGCGAGACAGACACGGGCAGGGGGGAGACGAAAAGAAGGGGCTATAGAATAACTAATCACTGGGGGGACCACTTCTTCTTTTTTGGGGGGAAGGGGGAGGGAGAGGAACACAGTTAGACAGCAGAATGAACCACCGTTAGACAGTGAGGAAAGCCACAGACAGCCGGAAAGAAACAAAGTTAGACAACCAAAAGAGCCACAACTAGACAGCCAATGGATCCACAGCAATCCTCCCAATTTTTCAGTTCTGTCGAAAGCACCGAAAAGCCCTGACGGTGAATGGGTTGATAATCTGCTTCCTGATCAGTTACACCCTCATCGGCGGCTTCATCTTCCTCCACTTCGAATACAGCTACCATCAATACACGAAGCACAACGATACGATAACCAAGAGACGATGTATTGAACAGTTACTGACCGGGTAGGTTCATTATTTCTTATCCGATGGTGGAGAACAGGCTGGGGAGCCAAATAAAGGGGTTAAGACTCAGTGATAGCATACTTAGCTGCGTAGCTCGTTCAATACTCAACGAACGACCAGAATAAACGTATTTTGCTCCCATTTGTCTTCTAGACTGACTATCTATCCATTTGGCTGCGTACCCCATAGAATCTGGAACGAGAAGAACTAGTTCAATATCAACCGTACCCAACTGGAACACGTTTTCTTCCAAATAAGACCTATTTCCTGACTAAAATCACCGCCAGATTCCCGTCTGATAGGCCAACTTCCGGTCCACCGGCTATGGGATCCTCCTAGGACCCGGCTGGCTCTTTTTGGCGGGAATAATAGCCGCGACAGGGGGGTCTTCGAGATCTTGCCCCCATCTGCCGGCCCCTAGTCTCTATTTTCCATCAAAATTTAGCATTATCCTTTTATTTTTAAACTGGAAGGAGGGTTCTGACAACCGAAAACCCTTCCATCCGTCTCCCTCCGGCCGGTTTGTAAACGTCGGCTGTCAACCCGGCTGACTGGCCCCCCTCCCCCCGGGGGACATCCTAATTTTGCGCACAACTCTCTGAACCCGAGTGGCGGTCGTGATTTTTAGTAACTCAATGTGTCAAAGTTGGGAGGGGAGGGGGATTTTGTTGTTGTGGCCGGGGGTCATTCCCGGAGACGACGGGGGAGGAGGAAGAAGAGCGATGCTCTCCCCTTACATATTCAGATGTTTGTTTATTGTTTGGCTTAGTCGGGGAGGAGAGCACTGATTGGCGATGGACGACGAGAGTTTTCGTCTCTCTTTCTCTCTCTCTTGTTGAAAAGAAGAGGAAGGAAGCATCGATTCCTCTCTACTGAGAATGGATGACCTTACGAGGGAGGGGGGACGGGGAACAGGGGGCAGGGGTGGAAAAATATTGGGGGCACTCTTGGACTCATTTTTGGAAGGATGGCCGGAAGAAATGAACCTAGGGGCCGGAAACGGGTGGAAAGAAGGGGGTCAGATCCCAGAGAACGGTCAAAAATGATCTAAAAAGGATAGAAAATGGCCTGGAATCAATTTCAAACCCTGAAAATCATCCAAGAGTCCACCAGGTCCCCATAGACTCTAATTTTGCCCGGGAAACAATATTTGAAAACGTAAAAATACATCCTGGCCCTGGAATTCCCTCCAAGGTACTGTAATTTGCCGCTAGATTAGGATTTTTGGGCTAGGAATGCCCTAATCCGAGTCTGAAATTCTGGAACAGCAAAATCGGTGACCCAATGACTTCAAAATGGATTAGACTGGGTCTGGGCTGATAATTGGTGACGAACGGGGGCGAGAAGACGGACTGGTGGGGGATTTCCGAAACTGTCTTTCCTTTCAGGGGATTAATCTGATCCTGACTGAGTATTCAACGTGATACACAGCTAAATATGGCCCTAATAGGGCGTAGAAGCGCTCTTTACCTTCCCAACTGAGTATTTAATCCAGTGTGCAGTCAAAAAAATGGAGAAAGGGTCAGGAAGGAGCGTACAACCTTCATTCCGCTGGAAAATACCCCATTGGGTGGTAAAATGTTCCTTGCCGAGGCTTTACGGTTGCGGTAATCCTTCCGAGCTCAATTTGGCTACAGCAACCCAAAAAACCGTCTATTTCTTCCAGGAATCGAAGTCTCCGAGCCGTCCGTGAGTCAGACTTTGCCCGTACCATCGCCGAGCGATGTCTGTCCGTCTCCGAGAGTGACCCCCGCCTGGAATGGTCCTACAAGACAGCTGCCCTCTACGGATTCGGCATTCTCACCACCCTAGGCAAGTTCCCCCCGGTGTAAATAATTCGCCCAAGTGTCAGTTATGGCCATGTTTTATGACGGAAAAGGCAAAGAGCCGGGAGTTTTGAGTAATGTCGGCTGGCCTCCCCCTGGGCGGTTTCAGTCCGTTAACGCATTCTCCGGCAGGCGCCCCGGGGGAGACCGGGCTGGGGGGAGAGTGGCTGAAAAAGTAGCGAGGAATCTGTGCAGAGGGGGAAAGAAAGAGGAAGACATTTTCAGGATATGGAAAAGTCGAACCGAAGACATTGAACGGGAGGATATTCACCGTTATCTATGGATTCATTGGAATACCACTGACGGTTATCCTGTTGACGAATATTGGGCGATACCTGGAGACGGGAGCCATCAAAATAAGGAGGGTCTTTTTAGGGGTAAGCCCTTTCTATCATTTCTTGTTGAATTCCATCCTGAAAAAAGTCCAATTGAGGGGAATACCGTAATCTGTGTCTTCCCTTTTGTGCATCCGTATTTCCCATTTACCGCCTTCCACAATGCGAAGGCTTTCCAAAAATTACACCGTCCACATCTTTCGATGGGTCAGAAATGTTTACAAACCTCAAAAGCTTGAAACCTGTAATAGGCGTCCCTAAAACACGGCGCGGGAAAGCCATAGCGCGCAGCTGCCGAGATTTTACGGGTGCGGGCGCCGCGCTTCTGAAATGGCTTCAAATCAAGCATAGCTCACAAACTCTATCAGTTTTTTTGTTTATCATAACATTTTCTAATATTTTTATGTATTATCTTGTAGAGGAGATCGAGATCTATCGTTTGGTACTAAAATCTTGTAAAATTTCCATTATTTCCTGCCTCACTGTGGCTCTTCCTCTCTGTGGCTATCTAACTGTGGTTCTTTCTCTCTGTGGCTGTCTAACGGTGGCTCTTTCCCTCCAAAATTGTGTTAAATATAAATGGACTAAAATCACAATTTTTCTCAAAAACTAACAAACAAAAGTCTCCCGTTTTTAGCGCCGTCGCCGTAAGCTGTCAACCGAGAGTATCACCGGCACTACTCTGCTCTTCATCGTCGTCATCTACCTGGTCAGTCCCCTTCCTATCTTCCTATTAATATCCCCAACCATTTTCAGATCCTGGGAGCAGTATTCGTGCCCCTAATGCAGGGCCAGATGGACTTTTTCACCGGTCTCTACTTTGCTTTTATCTGTCTCACCGCCATAGAATACGGCGACCTGGTCCCCGAAAAGTTAGTCCCCCTCCTTTTTCTAGGTCCCAACACGATATAAATTCCAGTAATTGGTACATCCCGCTGGTAATCGTCTACGTGTGTATAGGCCTGGCTATTTCGACAATTGCCCTCGACATCGGCTCGCTCTATGTTCGAAAATTGCATTATATTGGAAGAAAGCTGAAAAATATAGCCAATATTAGAATATGGTTCGGAGCTAAAGAGTACGTAATTTTGATTTTTATATATAAAGTTTTATAAAAATCAAATTGTATACGGTATATTTTAGTCTGGAGGTGCAGGAACTGATCACCGCAGTGGGACAGAATATCGGGCTGGGAGACGGCGTCATGCAGGATATTGACATCGATACCCTCGTTAAAGTAAGTCAAAGGTATTAAACTATATAAGACTACTGTATTCCTCGTTAAAATATGGATTAATTATGGACAAAAGTTGAATAGTAGCATCTCCAGTCGACAGTACCCCGCGCCCGGGATTTCGAATGGGTTGGCGCGCAAAATTGGCTATTTTACCCATTTTTACCCAATTTCAAGGGATATGTTTTATACCGTTGGAGATCAAGGGCTACAAGCTGATCTACTCTATTCTGAGATGTAATTATAACGTCGTCGCAATATAGCATTTTATCCAAATTTGCTCCATTATCCTTCAAAGAGGTCTAAAACAACGGCCCGTAGGATTATTTCATTTCCGAGTACACCAAACGATAGCCCTTGATCTGCGGAATACCATAATACTAGAAATTGTGTTAGAAAATAGTCCGCAATTTGCTAAAACCCGTCTGCCCCGCGCGACATCATTTTCTGGCCCCTTGACAACTTTGCGCGCGCTATATTCACATTTTCTCGGCCCAGAGTATCATCTCCTTCAATTTTTTTGCTAGTTATGGTCCTGACAGATCAAATTCTCTCTAGTTAATCTAAAAAATTAACAGTTTTCCCAGATTTTTACTGTCACCGCTGGATTTTCTCGTTTTCCAGCGCTGCACCAAGGTTCTTCCCCCCAAAACCCGTCTATAAAATAAAATACCCTTTAATTCTTCGTTGTTCCCTATTTTTAAAAGACAAGAGAACGTTTTTTAGTAGGAATTCTTGCGATTTCTGTTCCTTGACTCTTCACCTCGTTTCCTTCTTTCCTCCTTCGCCTCCGCGCTGATCACCCCCTTTTCGGCTCTCGTACCCAGAAATTGTCATGATCAAAACACTCTAGAGAGAGGCGTAAATAGGATCAGCTCCTCCTCTCTTGGCTATTCCAACATTCCCCCTTCCTCTCTTCTCCCCAATGTTCCACTTCGCTACTTTGAATATCAAATCGAGCCAGTCGTCTCCCCGGCTGGGGTCGGTCAGGGGAAAGGCAGGTATGACCCGGTTAAACTTCTTTAACGTCTTTTTCTGGATTAAAATATCCATTTTTAGACCGCCATCCTAGTAAAGAAAGGTCTCCTGCCGCGGGTACCGCAAACTCTCCAAATTGTGGAGGGAATCTGGCCACCGGAACTGGTGCCCCTCTTCATGAAGGTCTGTTCTTCTTTCCTTTACCGTACCCCGCTTTTTTAATCCAAAAAATGGGTAGATTATTTTCAGGACGGCCAATTCCCCCTGTTTGTGGATTCGGAGGACGACCTGCTGGAATTCAAGCCGCCGAAAAAGACTGTCGTCCGTTTTGAGGTAAGAGACTGGAGCTGTCGGAAACTCCCGGGAAATCGGACCCCAAAAAATAGGAGAATCAACATTTCAGACAGCCGACAGATACCGTATCCTAACCGGTAAATTAGCATGGAAATGATTAGGTTTTAAATTATTCTTTGGGTTATTTTTTGAGAAAATCGGAAAAAAAGCATGGTAGGCATGGGAGAGAGACAGCATGCGACTGAGAGACCGCGCCGCTGCACCCGTAGAATCTCGGCAGCTCAAGGGACTGGAAAGCGCGCGCCGCAGGATACCAGACCCCGCAGCTGCCGAGATTTAGCGGGTGCGGGCGCGCGCCTTCCAAAATGATCGGAAACAATTTTAGGATGAAATAACCTCGGATATTGACGATACCCTGACGTCGGAGACGACCCAAATGCATTCTTCCCGCCTTTCTCCCATTGTTCCCCTTGCCAGTATGCCGCCAATGAGGACAGCCACCGTCCGGCGACGGTCCAGCTCCGATGAGGATACTCTCGATGGACATTAGATCATCATTTAATCATTTCTCCTCATTCTTTCAATGTTTTCATATTTATTTTACCATATTTCTGATCTCTGATCGATTATTGTATAGGTTCGTTTCTCTATATAAAAATTATGTTAGATTCGTGTATGATCATTTTAAGAGCGAGCGGCGCGGTATTATGTGGCGCAATGGGATGAGGTGCGCGTGACCACTGAAACGTCGCCGGTTCGACTCCCAAAGCGGGAAGAACATTTTTGCTTTTATCGTAATTGTGTTTTCGATCTCTGGAAAGATTTCTCTGGGACGGCCAAGCTCCGGCCGAAACTGTTGTGAAAACGACCCGGAATGGCAACGGCAACGAAAGAAAACGACCCAAAAGCGATCATGGTCGTTTCGAAAATGGTCGAAACAAAAACGACCCGTTTCGGACGAATTTTTCTGCAATTTTGCGTGACGTTGTATAATTCCACCAATATTGCTAAATTGCTCTATTGGTGGACTTTTACGTTATTCTTCATCTTTTTTATGTTCTTTTACTAGACAAGTGCCTCACATAAGTTATGCAACACAAAGAATAAGGAAAACTGATAAATATAAGCTGTAATTGATTTTTTATAACGTCACGCAAAATTGCAGAAAAATTCGTCCGAAACGGGTCGTTTTCGTTTCGGCCGTGGTGCGAAGCGGCCGTTGATAATTATGGCCATCATATCGCGTTTTCAAATCGTCGGTGGCCATTTCAGTTTCGGTCGGAGCTTGGTCGTCCCATTTCTCTACCCAGAAAGTCAAAATTTCCGATAAAAAAAAATAGGTTTTGACCTGAAAAACCTTAATCGGCTTTCATCTGGTTTTTCTACTGCCCGGTCATTTCATTTGGCACACTTCTCTGACCTGGGTTGATCGTTCCCTTATTCTGAAATTACCCAAATAAATTCCAGGGTAAAATGGATAGGCCTTCGGTCCGCGAGGTGCTCGGCTCGTACCGTCGGAAGAGCAAGCGCGGCCGGCCCAGCAAGCACGAGCCGATGGTTCCCTATGGCACGACGCTGCATAAAAAATATCGACTGACTGAAATCATCGGAGCCGGCGGCTATGGCCAAATTTTCAAGGCCTTCTGGAATGAGAAGAAGATCCACGTGGCCGTCAAGGTGAGGCTGGAATTTTGGGCGCATGCATCCTTACGATCTCGACATCTCGTGGTTATATTAGCACACATTGTAATTTTGCACAGCGGGGTGCATAATCAAATGGCGCAATGCGATGTGGCGCTGCGTGGCAGTAGAACGTCGCGGGTTTGATTCTCACTTGATGAAAAACCTTTTTGCATTTTTGGAAATCTATTTTTTGCCATGATAAGAAGCTGTAAATCAATATTTTGAGCTGCCAAGATCGTACTGGTACGGGCGCGTAGCCCAAGAGTCATTAGCAGCCATTTTCAGGCGATGTCAACGAAACGCGAACCGCAGCGAATGATCCTCGAGCAGCAGATTCTCCACGATCTGCAGAATAAGAAGAATTTTCCATATTTATTCGCCAGCGGCAATATTGACGAGTCGTACATGTTCATCTGCATGGAACTGTTAGGCAAGAGTCTCTCGGATCTGCGAAAGAAGAGCGACATGCGCCGTTTTAGCCCGCCGACGGCTATCCGGGTCGGTATGCAGGGACTGGAGGCTTTGATGACTCTTCACGATATTGGGTACATTCACAGGTTCGAGGATTTTTCACATTTATTGGTCCAAGACCAGAACACAGCCCTATTCCTCACTCTACGGCTCAAAGAGGGCATGGCGCAGTCGGTAAGTTGCCCGCATGTTGGACAGTATTTTTAGCCCGGGTTCGATCCCCGCCCAGGAAATAATATTTTTGCTTTTTTCTAACCATAAAACGTCAAAATAATACAAAGAATTATTCCAGGGACATCAAGCCGGGCAACATGTGCTGCGGATACGCTCCCTCGACCTACAAGACGATCTATCTCGTGGATTTTGGCCTGAGCCGAAAGTACAAAGAAGGAAAGACGTTGTTCCGGCGGAAGACAGCCGGCTTCCGCGGCACCCTTCGCTACGTGTCGCTGAATGTCCACGAGAGGAAGGATCAGGGCCCGCTGGACGACCTGATCAGCCTCTTCTACTCGATTGTCGAACTCGGGGAAGGCATCCTCCCGTGGACGCGGCTCCGCGATCCGGATGATATTGCTCGCAGGAAGAAGACCTCCAAGGCTCCGGATTTGTGCAGACATCAGCCGGAGGAGCTGTTCGAGTTCTATTCCAACTGCTACGATGTCTATGAGGACGCGGAAAGACCCAACTACTCGGAGCTGATGGAGTGCTTGAAGAAGTGCCTACCTAAGGAGTACTCAGAATCCATGTCCTACGAGGCGGTCATTGATTCGCTGACCTACTCTGCCGAAGCCGACGAATAAGCCTCCCTCAAGTATAACTAGAAATAAACTATAGGCTGTCATACGTGTTTTGTTGTGTGATTTCCTTTCTTGGCTTACTTGATCACTACTGGCTGGAAAGAAAGCTGTAAAATTTATTGAAAAGATAAAACTGTACAGAACGGGGAATAAATTAATTTTCTACAGGGAAAATTACATCACAGAATCCACATGATACATTTACAGAAAATATACCAGCATACTACAAACATCTTGCAAAGTAAAGAGATGAGAAACACAGAATAAGTAAGAAATCAAACGATGATGGCGGCGCTTTCCGGGGCAAACTTTTCCCACAGCTTGAGCATCTCCGTGTGTGTATGAACAAGAGATTCCATATATTCGATAAAAATTTTCCGCATGTCAGTGCGTCGCTGAGTTTCAAAGCGACTAATCTAAATAATACGATTTATGAGATGGAGAAAACAGAACGTACTTCTTCTCTGATAACTCTGCTCAACTCCATAAACTCCTGCTCTTGTTGATCCATTTTCTTGGCCGTTTCTTCAATCTCATTCTTCAGAGCATTGGCACGATCCAGCTTTCCGGTAAGCTCCATCCTAAATGCATAGCTTAGCAGTGTCGCTGTAAAAATGCTTACCGCGACTTGGTTTCACGCTTTTTGTGCAGAATTTGTTGAGAATCCTGCCACTTCTGCCAAAGCCTAACTCTTTCATGGAAAACATCCTTCAATGAGCCAAGAAGCCCAACATATTCCGAAAGAGCTTCGGTAAATCTGAACAAAAAGATTATTATGATAGCGACCAAGGACTAACTTGATAGTGTCCTGATCAGCTTGCTTTGACCAAAGCATAGATACACCTTCCTCGGTTTCGGTTAGATGAGATAAAGCTCGTGCAAGCGACGTAGATTCTTCACACGATGCTAACATAGACAAAGCCTGTAATTTAAAATGTATACTAAAATGTAATAAACGCATACCCTGCTCATGCTTTCCTGACCGTTGGCCAGCTCTTTTCGTGTACCGGCAAGGTGTTCTGCCAAGGTAAGCACTTTTCTAAGTAGGAATAAATTAAGTAAAAATAAAATGAACAAACTTGAGGGAATCATCCAGTTCTTCAACTTGGGAAAGGGCTTGCTCAAACCAACGATCGCCTTCTTCCATGTGGAAAGCCATTTTGTTGAAGACATCAGTAAATTTACTGAACATGCGCTTCACTCCTGCTCCAGAAAGGGCCACTGTTTGACTTGAATGTGGAAGATCACCCTAAAAATAACACATTGATAGAAAAATATAATATTACCGGGAATGTCAAGAAATCTCTAACGTCGCAGTCGCAACGCATTTTAGGATGTTGAACAATTCGACAAAGGAATCGCTCAAGCTGGCGAGCACGCTTCATCGGGAGATCACCGGCTTGATTGACATCTCCAGCTGTCTAAAATTATATGTAATACACGATTTCATGGAATCGTACTTTTGCTTTGGTCATAACAGCAATACTTTTTTCTGGTGCTGGAGGAACTACAATACCTCGCACTTGGTGCTTTTCTACCAGTTTGTCACGTAGTCCAAGAAAATCAGAAAAACGACGCCAAACTTCAGTTGTACGGTCCGAATAACCAGGAACATTTTCTGATGTAGTAACTATTTTGTACACAATGTAGGCGTTCATTCCCTCGCCACGCTTTTCGAAATCGCGGACACTGATGTTCAAAACATGATTTGAATCCTAAAAGTATGCAATATACGAAAATATTAATATAAAATACATGTGTTACAGGTGGAGAAGCAGATCGAGGTAATGAAGAATAAGACGAAACGGCAGAACCGAATGTGTTAGACATAGGAGCTGCTCTATCCTTATATTCGCATGTCTCGGCCGGCTCAGGATTAGAAAGCATTAACTTTGAAGGTGCAGTTTCTTCAGGCTCGTCCAAATCATCAAGCAACGAAGGAGTCTAAAACGTAACAGCTAGAAATAAAAACGCAAGAAATCCTACGTCAGGAGCAGCAAAAGGAGAAATTATAGGAGGCGGATGCCCTTTAACTTCATTTTCATCATCAGAGAGCGATAAAGCGACGGTGTTATCTTCTGACAGCATCTGCAATTGTTAAAACAAAATAAGAGAAAAAAAGGAAGGCATAAGACATGTAATAGCGGTGAGTACCGAAAACAAAAAGAGAATGAAAACAGAAGCTGCATATTTTCAATCAACAACAAAATGTACATCAATACAATTATAAAAATACAATCTCATGCTCGAAAAACACAACTAATAGCAAAATGATCACTGGGGAAGCAAAGAGACGTACGAATCCGTTGTTTGCCTTCTAGCTCGAAGCTAGATATTTCCAAGGGACCGTATGAATAAATCCGATCGAATCGTAAAACAGTAGGTGAAATTAATCAAATGGGAACAAACCTGCATCTGGCCCTTCCGAGAGCTTTATTATCATTTATAGTCATATCAAAAGTGTATTTTGTATTTATCTTGCCACCAGCCGCCATCCAGGCATCAGCCACATTTGGAGGAATATGCGATGACTACAAAGAAAAAGTAATTTCTATGTATCCCGACTACTGAACCTCTTGGATAACTTCTTTGTCGCGAATGTTCAGATCTCCTCCAAAATACAGTAAACATCCGGGATTGTTTGCAATTATCTCGTTGATTTTTATCATACACTCTCGGAATTGTTCACGTCTGAATGTATAAAAGTTAAAAAATGTTCCGAAAACGAACCGGATTGCAGCAAATTCTGCCATGCTTTCCAGATGAGTATTGAGAAGGAATACTTTCAGAGGACCTAGCGTTCCCTAAACAAACGGAGGATTATGTAATTCCAATAACGGCACCTCGAGGATTTGAAGGGTTCTCCCCATACCACTATTTTTGAAGTGGATTACTTGATGGCTTTTTACACTAAATTGCTTACATACTAAAATCGCCGTGTAGTATAGAGCATCTGCATCATTGAAAATAAACTGATACTAATCGGTAACTCACTGGTATCCGAAAAATAAATATTGTATTCTTTCTCAAGCTTTGTGAGATGCGGTGCTCGAGCCTCATTAACAACCTCTTGCAGAAAGATGAAGTCGGCACTCGTCCTAAACAGAAGGTATTAGTAAGTGTGCATCCACGTCACATAAACGTAAACGGTTTATGTAAGCATCAAATTACAACTCACCGCTTGAGAACATAATAACACGCCTGGAATCTGGAAGCTCTGTTAGCATTGTCTAGACCGTCAATGTTCCAGCACAGAAGCGAAACTTCTAAACCCTAAAAATCGGTTGCAAGAGTAGAAATTATTCCGACCTTCAAATCTTCTGCTGACATTTGACCTGCATCGTTAACATCAACTACGTTGCTTGGTCCAGGTTGATCATCTGTTGGTCCATAAAAATATTCAAGGGCTCTCTAGAAGAAGCCATGAGCAGCGATTTACTTTCAAACCTCTAGATTATCACTATGGCTTGCAAGAATAGTTTCAGATAAGATTTGATTACATCCAGTAATATTCATGAACTGGTTAATAATGTCTTGATCTAGAAGTTGAGTGATACGCTATAGTTGAAAGAAATCTCACTGTTTTCTTCTTCACTCTTTTCCATTGCACGTTCTAATTGTTTCAGTCAGACCTACGAAATAACAGCAAGCGAATCTCGAAGTGCTGAATACCAATTGGTTAGCTGAATACTGTGAGACAAAAATTAGAAGAAGAGAAAAGAACAAGCACAGCGAGTAAGTTCTGAACGAAAAAAAAACAAGAAAGTTTATTTTTGAAACTTGAAATGGCGGATCGCGAATTTCAGGCACGGGTCTTGTCGAGAAGCCGACCTCGGGCCCGCTTACGTGGAGTTTATTGCCAGCTCTTCGAAATCTCGTCGTCATTCTGTTTTCTGCTTTTCTGCTTCTCAACTTGTTTGCCGCAGACTTCATCATTCTTGTGGCCAGATAGCTTCTTCAATTCCAGAAGCTTTATAGAAAAGAGATTTGTTCGCTTCAGTTCGCAATGCGAAATGATCAACAGTGATCACTATTCGCTAATGCATTTTCCCAGCAGAGTAAAAACAACGGGAAATAAAAATGGTTGCAGAATGTCATCTAAACAAATAAACAAAAAGATCGATCGACAACGAAAGTAACAGATAACATTCGCTCCCGCAACGTTACTTTGCATTTTGATTGGCCTTTACTCGATGTCATGATTTTCGTGTGTTGCAGTATGCGCTCTTTTGATTACCTTTCAAACGGTAAACCTTTATTTCTCTTTGAATAGTTCTAGCCGTCCGCTAAAGGGAATTGACGTTGCATGTTGTACAGTTCTCAATTCTTGCTTTTGCTTTCGCAGATAATTGTTATCTTCATGTTTCAGGGTAAAATGGTTTCTACAAACGGTGGCACAACGACCTTGCTAAAGGCAAGATTTGGAAATGATATTCGTCGTCGATCTATTCACCATGCTCACGATCTCACGCTGAATGACTTGGTTCTGATGCTTCAACGTGTATTCTCTATCAGCAACAACAACGATATCCAGTTGAAATATCGCGATTCTGGTGATTTTTTTGTGTGTTTTTATATATTTGCATCTTTAGATGGTGACTTTATTACGATTGCCGATGATACAGATCTGTTATTGGCGCTTCAGGAGCCAACACTTTTTATTGATGTTAGCTTGTCTCCTTGTATTTTTCATAAGCAGTTTTACAGGTAGTAATCGGTGCTGAATCTGGAGCCTCTGATCTATTTGTCCATATCAAACAGCTCCAAGAAGATTTGGGTAAATTGACGCTGATGGCCACAAAACTGGCTGCGTCTAATGCTGGGGGAGAAAAGGTTAGGTGATTCTCATTCATTGGTATATCAATACAAATTGTAGGTGCACTTATCTGATAGCTTTAATGCTCCGCCGTCACCTGTACCTACTGAAGAGAAAAGCGAAAGGCCTGCAACAATCCAGCCATCTCTCCATGAAGAGGTTTGTATGATTATTTTTACAGGATCAAAACTCGTTATTTAGGTGAACAGTTCGCACTATGATCAAGGGCTCACGTCGCGTACCGATGTAACTGCACCTTTGGAGCAGGAAATTCCACTTGAAGCTGATGGTCATGACAGCTTTGGATCTCATGTTCCTGATCCTCATGTTCACTTTGGAGCTCCTCCCGCTGCTTCTATTCCACAGTTCCCGATGTCGAATGCTCCTATCCATCCGGAGGCGCAGCACGGAATACATGGTGCATATGAGAATGCTCCTCTGCAGCATCCTCCACAGCAACAACAGCAGCAGCAGCCACATACTCCTCATTCGTCGGTCTCGTCTACACCTATTCCTCAGCAACAACAGCAGCAATTCGGTCATCCTGGACTTCCTCAACAGCCGCAATTCAACCATCCCGGATTTACTCAACAGCAACAATTCGCTCATCCTGGATTTGCTCCTCCTCCACCTCAAGGACAATTCGCACAACCTCAAGGATTTGCTCCTCCACCAACTCCCGGACAAGCTCCTTCTCAACAAGGACCACAAGGATTTGCTCCGCCTCCGACTCCTCAGCAACAACACCAAGGCTTTGCACCTCCGCCATCTATGAATAACGCACCAGCTCCTCCTGCTCAGCAAAACTTTGGTCCTCCTGGACAGCAAAGCTTTGCTCCTCCTCCACAGTTCGGAAATCCGCAGCAGCAACATTTTAATGTTAGTTTCTATTTTCTTTATTTACTTATCTCTACTACACTTTTATTTTGAATATAATGTATTTTCAGCCTCCTTCTGAGCCAGCTCCTCCCCAGTTTGGTGGAGCACAAAACTTCGCACCTCCTCCGCCGATGGGAGGACCTCCGATGGGTGGCCCTCCGATGGGTGGCCCTCCGATGAGCGGACCGCCGCCGATGGGTGGAGCTCCAATGGGTGGCCCTCCGATGGGAGGTATGGCAGGTGGAAATCCTTTTGCAAGAGGTCCTGGAGCTCCGTTCCGTCAATCTCCGTACCATCAGTAAATTCACGAAATGATAATTTATTTGTCTATAAAGTTCACCCCAAGTAGGTTTAATTTATTTTCCATTATCCCTTGTCTATACTTATGTATTCCCTTTTTAATGGATGATTTTTTTGTAATAATGTGTGTAAGAGTTGTTATGAGAGGGAGGAGAAATCATATCCCATGCAGATAAATGTTTTATTTGTATAGCCGTCGATGAAATCAATCAGAGAAATAATGTAAATCAAAATTAAAAACACAATTTCCAGGATATTTATGACTGTATTCTACAGATCACAGAGGGCGGCAATAGCGGCGCAGGTTTTATGCAAGGCCGCCTTCTGGATCCCTTCCTCCGTCAGCTCGTCGGGAGCGCTACCAGTCAGATTTCCCACGGCCAGGATTCCTTCGCCGTCCAAGTCGAGGTCATCTTTTATCATAAAGATGAGTTCGTCGGCAGTGATAGTGCCCATCCACCTCTCCCGGAGTTCCAAAGGATAGGCAGAGAGCTCCGGCACATCAGGATGGAAGAAACCAATACTCTTGTGAAACATCCTGGCCATTACGGGACTTGGCGGGACGGTAGCTAGAGAAGTGACCGCTCTTTTGGCCAAATGGTCGATGACAAGAGATCATCCGGCCGTGAGTTTAATTGGCGGGTAATTCAATGGCGTTCGAAGGACAGGCCATGTTCCCTTCCTCCCCGTTCTCCTGAGAAATCATATCCCATGTAGATAAATGTTTTATTTGTACAGCTTTTATTTTTTTGGAATCAAAACAGCCAACGCCAAACTGCATCCAACAATATTGTTGAAGTATGGCTGGATATGTACTCCTAAACCAAATTGAACGTTTGACTCTGTGTTTAGATGTATTTTCATGCGTAGAATCTCTTCTACGCATTTCTGAAGAATATTTTATGGGCATCATCTACTGTTGGATCTTACCTGCAGTGATTTATAGGGAATTTTCACAGCAGTTGCAAACACATTATAGGAATCTCGTAGACGATGAAATCTCTCGTCAATAACCGTCTGTGTCCAATTGTCCTCGTTCAACATTTCACGGAGAAGTCTGAATTGGGGAAGTTTTTGTAATTTTTTTACTGATCCAAGGGAAAGAATTACCTCGATGCCATCAAATTCCATTGAGGAATGGCGAATGGTCTGGATTCATCAAATCGTAGTTTCAATTCTCTTTCTATTGACGATCTCAGCTCTATAACAGCATCTTCTGTTACTTCTTGATAGCTGATTGCACTTGGCTGGATAGATACAATTTCCATATCGGGTTTAGGGAATAGGGGTCGCCATTCATTTGTTTTCTGAAATTGTTGATTTTTTCATTGTCTGATTTTGTTTACAGAAAAGTCAAAGTGTAGTTGGCAGGGGTGGAGTCGCGGCTGAATGTTGGCATAAATATTATCGGGAGAGACGACACATCCCACACTGACTAATGGGCACATTGGATCGTCTACTTGATATACACTTCCTAAAGATGAGGTTATTTATATTATTTTTAGCTAAAAATGTATACCATCACTTGGATTGACGAGAACAGTTGAATCATGAAGATCAGTCAAGACAAAGGCAGCTTTTTCACCATCCGGGAGAGCACTTCCTAAAATATTAGTTTCTGTTCGTTTTATTCATTTTTTTCTGTATTTTCTTGTCATTGTATGCTTTTTCTTTCTTTTCTATAGCTTCTAATCTTTTTTGATGCAAATTGTTACTAATAATTACCTAGAACGAGATAGCTGGCGATCCGGTTGCCCAGCAACCAGCAGCACAACAAGATTGCATGTTCTTCTTCATCTCCACAACCATATGAGACAAATTGATCAATAGTTGTCCATAGATCTAAATGTCCTGGGAAAAGAAGGGGATCAGCCAGGAAGGGAATGAAGCTGACGACTTTGGCAGCCTTTTCTAGTCCTTTTTTATTGGCAGTTATTGGATCCAGCGAAGGTGGAGGTTTCAAAGGACGGAGAAACCTATTTTATTATTTCTTATTTGCTAGAAAAACAATTACCGGCATGCTAGGACATGCTTCCCATTTATATCATTGACCAAGGCTGTAAAACGACGATCTTCAAATTGTTCTTTGTTTATTTTTAGCCAAACAATGCATTGCTGGCTGATTTTCTCCGGTTCAGATGTTTCATCCGGTAGAGAGCTCGTCTTTGGAGCCGAGAGTGGTGGATCCAATGCTATTAGAACTTTTATATAGGCTGGTTTCTCTGAGATTCTGAAATGTTTTTTTTTGCTTCTATTTTTATTGGGGGAAAACGCACGTATAGCCAGTAATAAATAAGGGCATTTGGAGCCGAAGACCGCCGTCAATTCTACCTCTACAATAGACGGTGGAAAAGGGAATTCGGACGGTTCCAATAAAATGATAAATTAGCTGTTCATGGACGGAATTCAGCTCTCTATCGTCTTTTGAAAGAGGAATGACCAGCTGAAAAGAGTTTCTTTTCTTCCAGGATTGTATTCAATTGAGAATATGGCAAAATAATTCTACCTGGTCGTAGATATCGATATGCAGATGGTCAGTGACGGTTTTCAGGTCGGCTATATGTTCCACATCCAGTGGAAGAGAAAGACACTGCTGCCAGTTAGGATGTTTGCCAGCGGCACAGGTTGTTTTCACAGTGTTTCCCTAAACGGTACATTTTCTATAAAAAGAAGTCGCCTGGAAAGACGCACTGTATTCCACTTCTGCTTCACTCATTTATCGCCTTCCACAAAGGGAAGGCTTTCCAAAAATTACTCTATCCACATCTTTTGATGGGTCAGAATGATTACGAACCTCAAGAGTTTCAAAACCTGTTATAGGTATCGCTAAAACTCGGCGTCGGAAAGCCGTAGCGCGCAGCTGCCGAGATTTTACGGGTGCGGGCGACGCGAGTTTTAACTCAAAAAGATTCATTCTGCGTCTAATTCTCCCTTTTTTGCAATAATTATATTCAGATCGCCATTTTGAATAGACCTTGTCGCTCACTTGGAATTGGATCTCCACTAACGGCTGCAGTGCTCCTCCTCCGCCTCTTCTTTCCGGCAAATTCATGGCAGATTGTACGTTTATCAGCAGTTTTGTTCCTGTTTGCGCACTTGCCTGTAATTCATTGATTCGTTCCATTTTTATTTTATTATTTTTCATTACCTGCTGCCTGTTGTTATCCAATCTCATGGGCTTTAATTTTCTGCTGGTATCCACCGGGCCGAAGAGACTTCCAATGCCGCCTATTCCTGTCGGCAGTGGCGTTTCTTTGACCACCTCCTCGTAGGTTATTCTCCGCTCCGCGTCGTTTCTTCTTTCTAACAATTTTGTTCTAAATTTTTCTCTTTTTTTATAAGGAATTTAGGATGTACCGTATTCTAGCGGCGTAGCCGGAGCCCAGGGCGCGATGGCCGTCTATGCCTGTCCGAAATCCTGCGGAATATTGTGTTCTCTCTTCATTCATCACTAGGGAGGGATCAATTTCCGAAGAATCAATCCCAATCGGCTTTGATTCTAACGATTTTGGTAGTTTTCTTTGATAGCGACGCTCTAGCAACTCCCAGCGAAGGTTTCCTTCAAATTCTTCGTCTGAAACAAGTCGGCACTGCGCAGGAATCAAACTAAAGGGTTCGTCACTAATCTAAATGAGGAATATATGAAAAATCGGGATAAAAATCAACCCTGGCAGTGTTTTCTGCCTCTTTTTCTCGTTCCATACTCTCCGGCGGCGTCCAATCAACTCTCGCTACTAAATATCCTCGCATCCGATTTTCTGTAGCTTTTCTGGAAAAAATACATGAAAAACATGATAAATATTCGTGAATTCCTTTTTCTTTAGCTCAAAAACTCACTCATTGAACTCCTGAAATGGAATCGGAGGCTGAGGAGTGTCTCTAATCCATGGTATCTTTATTTCTACCTAAAAAATTGAATGTTTTTAGCAAAAATTGTATTTACCCTGGCTATATCACTCTCCTTTCCGTACATTCTTTGTATCACCATGATGTGTAACTTCTGTGGGATAGATTTCACCTGGAGATTGAAAGTCTCTCCAAAAGCAAGATTATAATTTCCAAGCCCTCGAGGAGCTGTCCTCCCTACCAAAATATCATTAAAATATAGGGCCATCTAAAGGTTTTCTTTCATTTTTTTGATCGACTTACTCGTATGCTTGTATTATTCTTTCCCTTCAATTTTTCTTGCACTTCTTGTGCTAAATTAGATGTTTCTTTTACTGCCATGTCTTCAGCAATAGTTCCGTAATATGGACTTCTAAAAACAAGCTCATGTTATCTTTTTTGTTGTGGCATTGCATGTGATTCACTTCTGAAAGCCAAAACAATAAAAAAGCTTACTCTTTATTTCCTTCTATATTATATCGCAGCGTACTCAAAATGAATCCTTGTGCAGCTCGTGAAGCTTCCAAAGCATTCCATTGCTGGCGAAGATTCTCCGCACCGCTCTCTAAATCCTTTTGCAATTTGGCGAAGTCTTTCATCCATTGTTTTGATGATCTTAAACTGTTCTCGTTCTCTCCTTTCTTTTATGTATACTTTGTATTTTCGCTTTCTTCTATTTGTTGAACTAGGGCTGCTCCTTTCTCGAACAAGGCCGTCTGCTCCCAGTAGGTGTGCCTCAAAGATGCGGCGATCCCTTCCTCAACTGAGCACAGTTCATGATTTACGATAGCTAGCGATTGGATAGTCACTGTCATTTGCAAAAGCAGTTTTTGTTCTTCTTCAGCTTGTCGGACTTCAGATGTTTGAGCCGGAAGATAAGTGCAAATCTCGTCTTCCGGTGTGCCCCACTGACATTTCGGTTTTTTTCTTATAAATAAGCTACCTTGTATTTCCTTTCGATTATTTGATTAATACCGAATTGATCAGTCCAAACAGCTGTAGGAAAACGTTTTTTAGTCAAAGAAGAAACAGGCAAGGTTCTAAATTCGTGTTTTTCGATTGCTGGCGATATTTACCCTCGATTTTCTATGTCAGTTGCATCCGCTTCGTATAATATAAACATCCTGGGGTCCTCTTCTTTACATGGGATGGCTGCTAAATATGACATCTCATTTTCAATTTTTCCAATGTCTTGGATATGTTCTTCATATTTTCCAGCAAAAAATAGGAACTGTTCGTCTTCTGGAGGCGCATTCGATGGTGGTTGCTGCGCCATGAACTTCTCCCCCATCTAAAATTACATTTCTTGTTCCTTTTGTGGAAATTCTCGCCTTTATGCTACTTTCTATTTGTTCATCAACATTTTTCACCTCTTCTTCTGTAAATGCTTCCTCATTGTGTACTGTAAGCCTTCTTTGTAGTCTCTTGGTCAATTGCACCGATCCCCTTGTTCTTTCTACTACTTTCTCTGCCTAATTTGATTATTCTTTACATATTCTCGTAAGAATTACTTGTTTTCTTATTTTACTCCTCAAAGATGCTTTCAATTCGGCCGAGGTAACAGTTTTCTTCGAAGCAACCGAAAGTGTGGGGCTAATTACCCTCTCGGAGCCGGATTGGTCATCACTTTCTATTGGATCCGTTCCTGGACGGCTCGAAGGTGAAGGCTATATTATTTTTTACTTCTAGAGCAAGCAGAACTTACAACTAGAGGAGCTACAGCCGAAGAATGTTCCTCTGAAAGACGTTCATGTACCTCTTCTAGAACTCTTCCAGCTTTTTGTTTGAATTTCAGTAGATGATCCTTGATAGATTCTCTTCTCTCGCCCTTTTTAGGCTTACTACTGTCCAAACTTTGCTGTAAATATTACTTTCTAGAGAATAAGAGCAAAGAAACCTGTTTCTGCAACTTTCCAACTCGCGCGATAGGAGAAATCGGATCGCTGAAGAAGGCTGCAACTTTTTGAAGAGGAGATCTTTGAGCATCAATTGAAGGATATTTTTGAACATCACTGGTGGAGGATTCTTCGAGATTTTCAGTCCAAGACTGAGATAACCGTCTGCGAGGTGCTGTAAACGGAAAATTCGCTCGGAAAATATGGTCTATTATACGTGGCTCGGGTATTTGTAGTGGCTGTAGAGGTAAAAGTCTTCCTGGTCGTTGAATCCCCGTTTCCTCTTCTCCCATTTGCAAAAACTACGAATAAAGAATCGGCTTCAGAATAAGAGTGTCGCGTTGACCATCTGGCTCGTTTCCCTAGCCGTAACCATGGTTACGCATTCCAAACCGCGTAGAATATACACGTAAAAGTTTATTAATAAAAGCATATACAAAAAGAGATCCCCGGACAAAAACAAAACAAAAACAATTACATCTTCTCAAAAGTCATCACATAATCACAATCTATGCAAGTCTTCTTATATTCGTCCTTCTTTGCATCATATTCTTCCTCTCCAAAACGATGCTCGTGGGCTTTTGTAGGTTTTGCTCTCTGTGCATTTATTCCTCTAATCTAAAACAGTAATCATTGTAAACAAATCCAAAAATATGACACATAATTCGAAGAAACAAACCTGCTGCCTCATTTCCTTGATTTTCTTCTCAAATTGTCGTTCGGATTTAGCTTCTCTAATATCCATACGCTTAGATTTTTGTTCTTCAAGTTCTTCAAAACTTCCATGGACATCTAACATTCTTTGCACTACCTAAAACTGCAACATTTCAAACAAAACAAACAAACCTGGCATTTCAAATACAATTTCATATGGCCATACCGAGGATTAATCGGATTCTTTTTTGCATAGAAACGAAGAGGTGGCTTGCGTATATCCAAATCCTCATCTTTTAGAAGATACAAGCTTTTGACATCAGTACGAGGAATAAGCTTATGTTCACCAGTATCGTCTCTGAAAACAAAAAATAAATATATACAACAAAGAGGTGAAATCATGAAACGCTTCTAGATAGTGATAAACCTTGAACCACATATTGCTTCATTCAGTTTTATTATGCCTATTGGTAATGCAGTGATATTGTTAGAAGATGCAACTCGATTTTGAAAATCGCCTCTTCTTACAATTACCCAATAGCAGCCGATGAAATTAATCAGTTTAGTTTTGCTTCGTCGCGTCCTCGGCACTGCCGCCCTCATCAGCTCCACTTTTTTCATTCTGAGCATTCTCGGATGCCTGTTCCTGTGAAACTTCTTGCTGGGCATTTTCGCGAGAGAGACGCTTCTCTTGAGACGGAGCATCAGCAGGCGGAGCGGACGGGGCAGGAACAGCCGGAGTTGGAGGAGGAGCAGTCGGGACAGGAGCAGGAGCAGGTGGTGGCGGAGTGGTAGGCCTGGGAGGAGGAGGGGCCTTCTTTTGAGGTACCTTTTGAAGCTGAGGAATGCGACAACTCATATCAGCTGCAATAAGTTGCTGAACCGGTTTATCAGCCATCTTCACGTTAGCCGCCGGGGCTAGTCCAGCCTGTCTCATAATACCCTGAAGCATAATATCCACTGTCCATAACTTGTAACAGACCTTCGGCTGCCCTGCCGGAGTCGTGTGCACCTTCACATTGAAGCGCTTGCAAATATCGCGAACGTCAGACCGCATCTCTACAGAGGGCATCATCAAACTAGCATTCATCAGCCGCTCCATATCATCGATAGCTTTGGGTCCGCTAGCCCTTTCGACAAAGAGGACTACTTTCTGGGCAGTTTTGAACGCATTGAGAATCAGCAGCTTGCACTGCTCCCGATCAGTAATGCCCTCGTTGCTCACTTCAATAATATGATCCATTTCCTTCATCAAACCGTCACACAGACTTCCAGAAGACACCGTGCTCACTATAACGATAGGAGGCACACCCGCATTTTTTACCATCATTCCAAACTTTTTGGACTTCTATAGGCTCGAAGATTATCTGTAGAAAATAAACAGCACCTTATATTCCATAGTGATGACAAAATAATCATAGCCAGGCTTTTTAGGGTATCTTGCGCCAGAAGGACCGGCGACATAGGAGACGGAGTTGTCCTTCTCCATTTAGTTGCCGGACAAACCGCTCACAATCAGCCACTAGACGACAATGAAGCATTTTCCCACACCCCAACCTTACGATCCGACAAAATGGACAGAATTTTTTTTTGTAAAGGCTTATGAAACTAAACGAACCTGCATGAATCGCATACTGCATGATTGTAGCGTTCCCACAGCCATGATTCAATCAACGGTCTTTGACATTCGACACAATCGTCAGGAATTTTCTTTAGTCCAGCAGCAGCATCAAGCCCTGTCCAAAAAATCGTAAAAAATAAAAGTGATGCCAACTTTTTTGTTTAGCCTCTGCAATTTGTTCTCGTATTTCTTCTTGTTCATCATCGTCTGCCATAAAACCACCAGCAGCATGAAAATTTGGTTGACTTTGTCTAAAATCGGACATCAGAAATAACAGAGGTTGAAATACATACTTGTAAAGTTTTTCTACAATGGGCGTGTTGTCCTCTTCTAGGCTTGGATTAAATCTTCTCTTCGACATCTCGAGTATAACGTGGGAGTAGTTTCTATAAGGAGTAGTTAGAAAAAGGAACAACCAAAGAGAAACAGAGAGAAACACAGTTGAAAAGAGCATTTGACCAGCTCTGCTCGCATTTCCCAACCGCAGACGCCGCTTTGCGTAGCCGGCTTCAAACATTTGCATTTTGAGATCGAGTTTTAGTTCTCGTGCTCTTTGATCTTATTGTTTCCGTTATTTCTAGTGACTATATATTTCTAAAATGGAGGCTATATTTACTCTACAATTGCTGCCGCATAGTACACAATTACTACTACAAGTTATAGGTTCATACAATGACCATTCTAAAGGCAAGATTTGGAACTGACATTCGTCGTCGATCTATTCCCAATGTTCACGATCGCAAGCTGGATGATCTTATTCTAATGGTTCAATGTCTGTTCCTTATCAGCAACAACAACGATATCCAGTTGAAATATCGCGATTCAGGTGATTTTATTTCTGTTATTGTAAATTTGCTGGTATACTTTAGATGGTGATTTTATTACGATTGGCGATGATACAGATTTTCAACTCGCCCTTCAGGAGCCGTCGCTTTTTATTGATGTTAGTTTATTGTTTGCATTGATTTGCCGATGTAATTTGTAGGTATGCTTGTCTGAAAGCCGTAACGTTCCGCCGTCATCTTTATCTGTTGAAGAAAAAAACGAAAAGCCTGCAACAGTCCAGCCATCTCCTCACAAAGAGGTCTGCATTATATTTTGCTTCAGGTATATGCGTTCCAGGTAAACAGTTTGAGTGCCGGTGCAACTGCACCTTTGAAGCAAGAAATTCCTCTTGAAGCACCTCATGTTCAGTTTGGAGCTCCTCTCACTACTTCTTTTCCACAATTCTCGGCATCTAATGCTCCCCAGCAACACTATCATTCTCAAATTCCACATACCACTTCCCCAGAAGTACTGGAAAAACTTTTTTTGCCAGTGGGGCACCCAGTGTGGAATAGTACCGATTTTTGACCTAGCTTATTTTCAGCTTCCTTCTCAGTCAGCTCTTCCCGAAGTTCAAAACTTCATACTGCCTCGATGGGAGACGTCTGTTGGACCACCAATGGGAGGTGTGGCAGATGGAAATCCAGTTGCAAGAGTTCCAGTAGCTCCACTCCCTCAGTCTATGTACGGCGGCTATACCTATCCATTCCCAAAAACAAATTAGGTTCGATTTATTTTTCATATTTGCAATTTCGAAACGGGTGAATAAAATTTATATTATTTTGTTGCTTGTCTACCAACTGAGATTTCACTTCCTACATCTTATCTTATCATAATTCCAAATGTTTCCGATATTTCTACATCTCTTGTGGCTGCTCTTCTTTCTTATCCTTTAGTGACAACGTTTTGCTATGCTTTTTTGTGAAGTTTCATAGAATTGCAGTTCACCCTCTCTTATCTCCCACTCGTTATCAGTGCGTTCTGAGTGCACTGCAGAGATGCCTTATCATTGCGCTCGTTACACTAGCGCTTTATTGTTTCCTTCGTAACCAATACCACAATTGATTAGATTTTCCTAATTGTGCTATTTGATATTTTTTAGGTATGGCTACACTCTTTAAACATGCCTTCAAACGGGCTCTCCTAGTAGAAAGATCTTTTTTACAAGTGCGATGTATGCAGATTTCCGCAGTAATGAATTCTGGTAAGTATTTATTAATTTATCTTGCTCATTTACAAAATAGAACGGCGATACACAAAGAAGCATGAATGGGTGTCTGTAAAAGATAACATAGGTACAGTTGGAATTACAGATTTTGCTGCCGTAAGTCTAACAAATTTAATGAAAACGAATGATTTTAGGAGCAACTAGGAGATGTTGTCTACGTCGAATTGCCAGATGTTGGATCAGAACTAGAAAAAGGCCAATCAACCGGTGCTGTAGAAAGCGTAAAGGTCAGCACATTTAATATTGGGCCAGTTTTGATTTTACCTTTAGGCAGCTTCTGATGTATACGCACCTGTTTCTGGAACTGTTACTGAGAAAAACTCGACTTTAGAAGAGGAAAGTGGACGTATCAACAAAAGTCCTTTCGGTGACGGTTTGTTGAATGTTATTGTTGTACGATGGCGTATCTTTATAGGCTGGATGTATAAACTAAAAGTGAAGGATGCTTCTGAACTCTCCGATCTTTTGACAGAAGAGCAATACGAAGAATTCAAACATTCAGAGGATGGTCACTAATTTTGCGTAGCTGAGGTTATAATTTTTATTTTGTACATTTAAACCTTATAAATTGTAATTCCAGAGCAATAGTTGAATTTTTTTTTCTGTATTTGAGATCACAGCTTGAGGAGGCTTTTCAGTATTAGGAAATGAAATAGTTCTTATTTAGCGTAGATATTTACGTTCTTAAGCCCATCTATAAAGCCCTGCTTCATGTGAAACACGACGAAAAGCGCTAGTGTCCGCCATACCTGTAAAACCTTCTAACAGGGCTAGGTGATCACTTACCCTCACGGCTTCAGTTCTAGATTTTTCATCGAAATCAGGTAACCGACTCATGTGTTCACTCAGCGAATTCTCCATAGCGTCCTAAATTATTTTTCATAACCTTTCTTCTAATTTTCTACTTGGAAATCATCCCAATATTCGTGTTTGAAACCCCTATCCGCAAATTTGCAATGCCGTTGTCCGATTCCATAGAGATACGGAACAAGCCTTTCCGTGTGGTACAAATTTTTTACTACCTGGGATAGTGTCTAAATGTTTTCTTTATAATTTTACGTTTAAACGCACCTGTACGAATTTTAGAGCTTGCGATCGAAATTCTTTGGAATCCTTCCAATTATCTCCATAACGCTCTATATAGGGGAATAGTTTTTTACAATTGGGGTTATGCTCAAAGATATAGGTGTAGATAGCTGACCTAAAAAGGGAAATAACATTTTATGGGTCTTTTCTTTGATTCACCCTAAATTATAGAGAAATTCAAATTCATCACTCCATGTCCTTCGTAGTAGTTCCTTTTCTGTTACTGTTGGCTCCCAACTTTCAATATTTTCTACATAAATTCTCTTAAAAAAAAAGAACAAATTGCATGTTTGACCAAAGGAGGGCGGATTACCTTATTAGCTAATCTTCCATTCATATCCGTTTCGCTATTTCTCCTAGGAGTAGATATCTTATTTCGTCGGTCAACTTGCGGCGTAGAAAACGCTTTCGCCTTATCAGAAACACTAAAAATTCTTCAAGATTTTTCATCCCAAATATTCTGTTATTCAAATGAGCACCTAATGCCAACCGGAACGGGCTAATATGGACCGCTCACCTCTCGGAGAACCTTCTACTTCTTTGAAACATATGGCAAAAAGGATGGCTAGTAAATAACTGATCAGAAGAAGCCAAAGAGCAGGAAGAATCTTGTTTTGTAGCAGCCGTCGAAAGGCGACTATTGTGGTGCATAAAGAAGACGAGAGCGTGCGAAATTGTTTTCTGAGGTTCTCTCGCCGGGAGACATAGGCCAAAGTTTGGATTTCCCTTATAGATTTGGGGGAAGGGCGCCGGCGGAACAAAAGAAGCGCTCGGGAATAAGGGGAGGAAGAGAAGAGGCGACACATAATAGAATAATATGTAACGGAGCAGAGGATCCAAAGAATTACTCGAGGGGAAATTGTTTATAGTGTCAAAGTGCAAAAGGGTGGCTGAGACGAGACAGGAAATGGCGTATTTCCACTGCCCGTAAGGGAGAACGAGCCAGAGGGGAGGACCTTCGTGGTTTTGGGTTACAAATGGGAAAAAACCCGATCTTTTTTGGAAGTAAAGCAGACAAAAACTTGAGCAAATCTTAGAAAGAGGGGAAGGGATGTTGGCTGGCAAGTTTGAAGGATGAACTATTCTCTGGGGATGATTTAGAGTCAGATACTAGAGAGCAGTGTAAATGGCGTCTATTGATGAATGACCAGCAGATTTCAACCAACTGCAAAATTTAGATATTTTCAATAGAAAATATGGGCATTTTGACTATGGAGATGTCTCGAAATTGCTTCTTCTTCCGCATTCATCTCATTGTATTTTCAATTTTCTTTGAATTCCCTATTATCTCGTCAATTATCCAACATTTTTGAAGAAAATAAGCAATAAAAATGAATATATTGTACTTCCTAGAATAATCTTATGGTAAAGGAATGAAATAAAAGCTAAAAATAAGAAAGAACGTTACTTCTGTTGTTTATTGCCAATTGCCATTCTTCTGCTCGATATTATTGTCGTCTGGTATGTCAAAAAGGTAAGCTTGGTTATTCTAAACAATAGGAAAATATAGAAAACAACCTTGATTTTACTTATAAGCTGTCAGAAGGCGAAAAAAGAAATCTGTATGTTATTGTTTATAATCTTTCAGCTTGTTGAATTCTTTATTTATTTTTAATTGTCTAATTGTCCTATTACTTGATTATATTCTACAAAATATTTAGAAAAGGAATTGAGAGGAGGAAGAATAAAATAGAAGAGAACGGAAATCAAGATGGGAAGCAAGAGAAAGTCAATTCCGAGGCGAGCCGGCTCGTGGGAATTGTGGCGCAGGAAGTAGTCTATTTTTGGTTGTTTACTCTCTATCCATCCTTTCTGCCTCTTTCTAAAAGGCAAGGAGAAACATTAAAACCTACCCATTTTGATTAGGCGATGTTTGAAGAAATGAAAACATATTGGCCATGAGGTTCCTCGCCGCCGACGGCATTCGACTCAGGCTCGGCATTGAACACCGCCTGAAAAATTAGATTTTTGTATATTTTTTGTACTTTTGTTATTTTGTGCCATTGGAGAACAGGAAGCAGGGGGGAAATTTTAGACCCTCCGGGTGGGGAATTCATCTTCTCATGAATTTTAGAGTAGCCTGGCTAGATGACCAGCTGTGATGTCAAACAGAACGAGTGTACGAAGTTAGAAGAATCGCTGCTAATCACACAATGATGCTCTAGTCTTTGAACATTGTATCATAGAAAGGAAATGAAGCCTTTGTACATCTACTTCAAAGGCTAGACACAGAACGGGCTGCACCCATTCCAGCCGATTTTTCAACATTTTCTACAATAATCATCATGGAATGGATTGTTTTTATGGAAGAAATTTAAAGATTTAGTATAAAATAAGAAAAGCACGAGAAAGGAACTAGAATTTATGAAAAAAAGTCGAATAACAGAAATACAGCCTGGAACTCACAATAAAATGGATTTTGATTTTTCTTGCTCGATTTTTCTCATAAAATCAAGGATTTTCTAGGCTTTTTGCTATCAAAATGATGTAGAAAATGAGATCTACACGAGTAAATAGGCTTCCCGTCGAAGCAAACTTTTTATTTCCTGGAAATTGCCGTCTTTGCAGCTGCTCCGGAATTAATCTTTCTACTCGATCAAGTTCTAACTTTTCTAGATGTTGCAGTCAAAATGTAGCCCAGAACGTTCTCTACAAAATCATATACGTTACAGAATGAGAGAGCTCAATTTAGAAAATAATGAGCCCATCTTATTTTACTGATTGGAAATGAGAACACCGCATTTGCAGAGCAGCATGGCTGTTGAAAATGGCTTCGGCGGATTCAAACGGATTGGGCAACATTATTCATTTGCTGACCTTTTCTCATAAAAGAAATTAAGAGCAAAAAAAGGGGGCCAGACTGAGTAGAGATTCCGAAGTTTTGGGTCTGCTGTCCCCAAGGAGCTATTCGGGATGTCTGCCTCCACTTTTTGGAGTTATTACCACTGAAATCCAGCTTCAAAAAGGTGTGGGATCAACTCAAACCATTTTGGAACAATTTGCCCTGATTGCTGCACCCGTATGGTCTCGGCAGCTCCGCCAAATGGTATCTAGGGCGCGCCAATGGACTTTTGCTCTAGCTGCCGAGATTTTACGGGTGCGCGCTCCAATCTCCCGAAAGTTGGTTTATCAGATTTTAGGGGCACTTTTTTGCGATTTTTTTTTAGAAAAATGGATGAAATTGAAGGAATGAAACAAGACAAGGGTAAGAAAAGTGAAGAATTTCAATGGTGAGTGAGGATAGGCGCGTTTTAAGGATCACGAAAGCAATTAATTAGTCGAAAGGGATTGAAGGAGCAGCCTGAGGGCAGAGAGGAAAAGAGAAATGTCTGTGAAGGTCTTGGGAAATTAGGACGTCACGAGGGATTATGTCTGGTTATACTGGTGGTAGGAGGATGAGTAAGGAGGGGTCCCAAGTGGAATATATGTAAATAACTAGAGGACAGTCTGGGGAATTGACGCATTTTGAAGTATGGACGAGATTTTCCCGCCATTTGCAATGCTAAACACCGGGAGGGAGAGGCCCGCCGCCCAGCGGGACCATTCATAATGAGCTGGTGGTGGTGGACCACGGGGGGAAATAAACGGAGGGCGAAAGAGAGAGCTGGGCCTTATTTTTGTTTTTGTTCGGGTGGTGGTGGAAAACATGGTGAAGATAGAAAATATATGCGAGAAAAAGAAGGATTGGGGGAGAAAATGGGTAATGTAGTCCCAAAATCCAAATCCCCGAGCTGTCGCCGCACCCGTAAAATCTCGGCAACTCGGGGAACAGTAAAGCGCGCGCCGCGGAATACCAGGGCGCCCAGCTGCCGAGATTTTACGGGTACAGGGAAACTCGGGCTCATAAGCTGATACAGTCCATTTTCAATGGATTTTGATATTGGAGCGTGTCTACTGGGCTCCAATGAATTTTTCTTCCTATTCCGTTTATCTTCTTTTTCTTTCTCAACCCATGTTGTCATCCGCAGGCCGGGATGGATTTATCTACATCAAAATAGGATTCTACATCATCCGGCGAGCCGGGGTTCGCAACAATCTTCCTCTCCTAAATGACGTAATTCTTCAAATACGAGGGGATTTGCACACAGGCCAAAGTTCTCGGAGCCTACTAGACGTAGGGAGCCGGATTTACCCGTTACTCCCGGGCAGATTAATTGAGTATGAGCAATGTGGGAGACGTGTGCACGCGTGGAGGGAAAAGATCATATTAAGCGGCGGGGAGATTGAATCACGGTGGCGATTATTTTATAATATTAGTCGGGGTCGTTTTACTCGCCTTTATACAAAAGTGCAAATATCAGAAGAGCGAGGCGGGAGTCGAACTCGCGACCTTTGGATTTGCAATCAGGCGCACTACCACTGCGCTATGGGTGCGGTCAGTCCTACACTGTAAGTGAAGGATATAACCCTGCAGAGGTTGCAAAAATATGGAAGAATAGGAAATATGGGAAGAGAAAAGTGTTTATGCCATTTTAAAAGTCTTCGCATGTCCTTTTCCTCTGCCTAGTTCCACTCGGGACTCCGTAGCTACAAAATAGACCGCTACACACTCCCCGTGGTTCAAAATTGCACTTGGATTCCAAGAAACGGGGCTAATCATCGAGCAGAAGAAAAACAACGGGAGGGGGATAGAGAAAATGATTCATTTTGCAACAGGACCCCCTTCTCATCCTCAGCAGCTGACAATTAAAGTTTATTTGGGGGAAGGGGGCTCTCTCACGCGGCGGCGGGCGATTCTCATAACAATAGAAGGGGATTTCAGGGAGATGCCCGCTTCCTCAATGCCCGCTTCCTTAACAGGACAGAAAATACAGAGAGAGATAGACCATTTTTGGTTATTTTGATTTTAATTAGAGAATAATGCGAGGAAGGGCAATTATTATAATTGTAAGGCATAGAAATTAAAGGTAGAAGTTCAAAGAAGGGCAAAAATGACGTTGGCCGAAGATTGGAAAGGGGAAACCCGCAATTTTGGAACTTTCGCCCCAGAAACCCTGATGATCGGAAATCAGGGAGCTGTAGGGTGTACGGTATACCGTATACAAAATATTACGGTAGGTTGAAAATATACTGTCCTCCTTCCAATATTTCAAGCTAGAAGCCAGGTTCCCGCCATTGCACCCATTCAAACTTGGACCTCTACTTTCAAATCTTCGCTACGAGACCCGCACACCAAAACGGACTACAGTATTATTAAATTTTATATGTTTGCAGTACTTTTGAATGAAAAACAGAAAAAAAAATTAAAGGTCTAACAAATGTAAATGCCAACAATCTTGAAGAAAAAGCCTAGAACATAGACCACATGCCTCTTTTTGATCAGCCAAAGACCAAACGACAAAAGAAGCCTTTGGTAAGCATAAGCACCTCGTGGAGAACTCTGGACATTAACGAGAAATGGATGGATAAAGATGGACCACACACCTAATTGCATAGATCTGCTGCCATATATGGGAAGCCTGACGGTTCAGTCAGGCGAGGACAAGGCGAGTATGGGGGAAGAAGCGGCAAGAAATAAGCACCGGGAAAATAATAAACTTTAAATATCTACCCCTTATTAAAGTGCTATGGTGTTTGTCTGTCTGTTTGTTTGTTTGTCTGTCCGATGGGAAAGTGTCCGACGGTAAAGGGATTATTAATTTTTAAATCCCGGGGGTCGCCGCAGGCGGTCGTCGGCGAAATAGAGGAAAGGTCGCCACAGGTCGAAGCGGATAATTCTAACAAGACGACAGCCGTAGGCTGCCGAAGGCCCGCTGGTAAATATTAAACTTTAAATATAGTCGAGGAGATTTGATTTAAATGACGGAGAGAGCGGGTCATTTTCCCGGCGTCATAATCTCGAACAAGGAAATTTTTGCCCCACTCTGATAATGCCCCCCTCTCAGCCCCCTGATTATGCTCACTTCCTCCGGCGTACCTTGTTGTTGCCCTATAGAAATGGCCCTGTTTACCTCTAGGGGGATACGGTATTATCATCATTAGAGAAGAGGGAAAAATAAAGGAAAAGGACAGATCTCCCCGAGGTCTCTGGAGGCAGCAATGGAGAACCCTGATCAGGATGAAATTACCGATGCTTGCGCGCGAAAAGGTGGGGAAGGAAGACGAGGTAGATAGAATCCAGGAAATGGAATGTTTTAGACTTTTGGGCACGAAATATGGAATAAATTAAGCTAACGATGTCTGAACGGTGGTGTTGTGGTTATGGAAAGCGGCGACAGTAAGCGCTGGAATGGTAACGCGTCGGACTGGTAAAACGAAGATCGCTGGTTCGACTCTCACTACAGTCTAGGGATTTTTGCCAATATTACCGTGACTATGGTACGGTATTTGACTCGTAGAAATGAATAAATATCGGGGAATTTCGAGAAATCTAAAGATCAGAAGTTCCACAAAGCCTACCGCTACAGGAACGTGCGCTTCTCACTCTGAACTTTACATTCTTCCTGGATAAAAATGGACACAATTTAGCTATTCGGGAAACGGAATTTGTAAGGTTCGGGAAAACATGAATTATTTTACGAATGACGGATCAGGAGGGACCGATTCCCAATTTAAACTGGCCTAGGGGGGGGGGGGGGGGGGGGGGGTGCCGAACGTTGCAAAAACCCTTGGGCCCTGGTTGCACGCATCGCTGCATTGGATTTTACTCCCGTCTTACTTTCTTTATTAGTGGGATAAAAACGGAAGACCAGGCTAAAAATGAGAGGAGAGGACGTGTTACCTTGGATCGTGGTGGGACATTGTGGTCTCCGGGCTGGATCTCGGACGACTGGAAATGGCAGAGAGCAGGGGGGAAGTTAATTAAATTCTGTGTCATAAGACAATTAAAAGGGCGGGGTTGAGCGGGGGAGAGAGAATGAATCTGCCCGATTCCCCTCGCCTCCTATTATCCTAATAGGGCAATGGATTTATTTGGATGTGCCTCTTTGGCTTTGCTCATCTTCATTTTTTAGCTATTCAAGAACAAACACGATGCGTAAGAGAGGGAAAGAAAGAAGGAGAGTAAAAATCGGCTTGGATTACCCCTAGTAGACTATTCTGACGCGCGGTTTGGGCTTCCCCCGCACCCGTAGAGTCTCGGCAGTTCGCGGGACGGGAAGGCGTCTGCCGCTGGATACCAAGACTTGCAGCTGCCGAAATTTTACGGGTGCAGGCGCGCGGTTTTTTTTATTCCATTTCCTGGATTCTATCAAACGCTTTGAGAAGTCAGGTAAAAGAGGAAATTGGCTGCGTAGGACATTTAATACTCAGTCAAGGTTGATTTCTGGAGAACTTACAGAAGAAGATCGTCCACTTCCATCCGGAGACCCTCCATTACGAATGAGAATGGCCAAGAGAGAGGCGAATCTTTCGTCGTGTGCCTCTCCTCCCCAACAGCAGGCAATAACGAAATCAGCACACAAAACTGAGTAAACGAGGCAGGATGGGAGGAGAATTGAGAGCACGGGGCACTTTATAAGCCGAAGGAGATCTTGAGAAATCAAAACAACTGCTCGCTGTCTAACTGTGGCACTTTTGGCAGTGGTTTCTGATCACTTTCTGGATAGTTTTGGCGTTATAACGAAACCCTAGGGAGTCTAACATAATTTTCGAAGAAGGAAGGGTTTCTTATTGACACATTTGGAAGGGAAGGTGGGATGGGCACAAAACAAACCCTCAAAGAACGGACCTTTCTTTCACTTTGCTCCCGCACCCGTAAAATCTCGGCAGCTCGGGGGACAGGAAAGCGCGCGTCGCAAATACCAGAGCCTTCAGCTACCGAGATTCTACGGGTGCGGCGCGCCCTAAATTTCAAAAACTCACCAGCAGCAGGATGTCTTGACTTCCGCGTCCGATGAAATCACTGGCATCTTGTCTCTTCTCTTCTCTGGAATCTCTTTTTGACCCGAGGATTTATAAGATGATCTACGAAAAAGGAGCAGAGAGAATTGGAGCCAATTGAGAGAGACAGAGGAATTAGGAGGCAATTTGAACCACGCACACGGTCTCTCTACCAGAACGTCTCCTAGAAGGGACTGGGGGTTAATTTTGGGCTACTGGAAAAGGAGAGAAGGCAGAATTTTTAGGCGTTTAGAGGACTGCGCTTATAATGAGAGGAAATTGTAGCCTTTGACCCTTAAAGACGGACGGTCTTTCAGGTTTTGACCCTCCCAACTCTATAAAAGAAATGCATCATTCATTCCAGACAACCCATTCGTATTCCTCTTTTTTTCTACTAGATGGAAGTCGCGCTAGGACATAACGAAGGTGGTTGACGGTTTTATGTGGTCCGGTCGGGAAGGCTATTTGTTAGAATCCTTGACTCGGTTGCCATGAGGAGGGTAAGGTTTCAACGTCTTTTAGAGGGTAGGGAGACTGTAAACTCGTTAATGGATGACCAGACTTCCAACCCCTCCCAGAATAGCATAGCCCCTGGAAATTCGCCCGGATTCTTGGGCACCCTCCGACCCGGAAGAGGTATTGCGGGAAAGAACCGTTTCAATTGGCTAAAAAGTAAGTCTATTCCGTTTAGGACCCAGTTCTGTTTAATCAGGAGCCGCTCTACAGTAATAGGACAGGGTACAAGGGGTCTACATGGTTGGGATCCGCCCGAGGCGGTGGCTACCTAGCAGCTACAGTAACCTTCTTGAAAATAAGACGGGGAGACGCACGAAGGCTTGAAGTCTTCAAAGTATTCTGTGTAACCCGAACAGAACAATAAGCAGGAGGATCTATTCCTGGTCCTAGTCTACCTCCCCCCAGATAATAACCGTCATATTGACAAGGTAGCTCCATCCTAATAGAATGTTCTCTGTACTTTGTGAAGCTTTCAAGAATCTTTGACTCTTTTGTTAAATTGGAAAGGAAGGGCGATTTAGCTAACTGGGAGAGAAGAAGCAAACCATCAAATAGCAGGAGTCAACGGTCTCGGGAGAGGAGGGGACAATCAACAACCCGGGAAGGGCAGATATCCGGGTAAAACCATTTGGAGAATAAAGGAAATGAGAGAAAGGATAGAAAGGGGCAGACCATAAAATCAAAGGCGGCAACCCTGTCCGGATCAGACTAATCCAATCGGGCCGGCCGCCGTACTACCGCCAACCACTGCTAATTTCCTTCTCGTGACTCAATCATCAGACCTCTCCGGTAATGGTTTTATATTATTATGTTATGTCATGGGGTGGGGGACAATTAACCGACGGTAGATTAAAACGGATGAAGTATGTCTGGCGAGGGCAGGGAGTCGGGGATCGGCGGCAGTATGGCGCATTTTTGGGGAGGAGCGCCAGCCTTGCACTTTCCTGGGGGAAACATTTTTAGAAATTATAATATTTAGCATACGGTAATTACTAATTAGTATATTGGAGTAATTGCACCGGAAAAGCGTAAGGTAACGCACCTCCCCCGGAAGTACGCCTTACTGGCACTGACGCGGTGTATAGAAGGAGACGCCCTCCATCTTTGCGCATTCTCAGTGCAATAGTCCTATTATATAATTACAGTATGACAAATACGGTAGGACACCGGAAATACGCAAAGGAGGTGCGTTTTTCCTAAAATGCGCCTTGCTGACCCCAATGTGGTGTATAGGGGAGGCTGACGCTTTTTCGGTGCTCTCTACAGTAATTACAGCGAAAAAGTGCAAAGGTGGCACAACTTCACCAAAAATGCGCTTTACTGGCCCGGATCCAGTTCTACCCGAAGTGAGGGGTAAATCCCTGAAAAGCGGGAGGATAACTTGAGTTAAGCCGAGTGGGAAGCCTCCCCTTCTTCTTAAAAAAGAGTAGCACATAGATAACGGAGGAGGAAAAAAAAATAGGCGTGGGATTGTTTTTCTCACCTCTTTTTCCCTTTTATTGGCCGGGATAGGCAGAGGTGAAAATAAACAGCAAATGTCAGCTATTCATTGAGAGAGGGAGACATTATATACAGGGGGAGAACGAGGAGAACTACTGGGGGACAAGGTGGCAGACGAAAACAGGATCATACCTCGGAGATCGAAAAGGAAGTGAGGGGGTCAACACAAAATAAAGGGAAGGGGAAGGAAAGATGGTCCAAAATGAGAATTACGGTAGAAAACAGACCGTGGCGGGATCCCAGGTCATTTTAAGTTATAGAAGAAGGGTTACGGTATAGAAAAGACCAGAATAAAGTAGGGAACTACTCCAGGAAGAGGAGGAGTTCTCAGAATAGCCGCCAAACCCAGGAAATTGAAGTCGAACCGGCCCCCGCATCCTCCTTCTGATTTGGTTCCGACCTGCCCGCCCCGTCGTAACCGACCCAGAAGGGTAATATCAATTTGGAGGACAGAAAAACGTAGGCAAAACTTTGTGCTCTCAGAATTCTAAACGGCTTGGATAAGTCGGGAATTTGAAGTCAGGGACGAGCTGGGCTACTTTGAACCTTGGCAGACCAAAGAGCTCGTCCTCCCCACTTCAACGCGAAAAAAATAGGGGCGGGGGTATTCGACAGTATTCAGACAGGGTCATACAGTATCCAAAAACAGAGAAGAATCTTCCAACCGGGACACAAAGGCCCGGGAGAAGGGAACAGAGGAACATGAAACCGGATCCCAGAAACCCGGAAGGCTAAAACTTTTGTTTCTTTGACAAGACAGAAAAACATCCTCGTCTTTAATTTCACCCAGCTCTAGCAGTAGACAGAGCTGCCAAAATTATCTAAATTTGTTTTGGAGCCGAGGGAGGAGCCGGCTTCTGGAGGCTAGTCTCCCTCGGCTATCCGGGGTGCCCGCCTTTTGCTTAACTGAACTTTTAAACAATTAGCATTCCCGTCAAGGGGAAGCGGCTCTTTTTTATTTTTAGAATTTCAAAAAAACCCCGGGTAAATCATGTGTGAAAGGCTTAAAGAGGAACAGACGAGAAGATGGGGAGAAGAGCGCTTTGAGACAATTAGGATCTCGAGGCCACGATGGGGCTAATGATGCTCCCTAGACGAGGAAAGAGGGACTTTTTGGGGGAGGGGGGAGAGAACCGGGAAGAAGGGGGTAGGACAACAAGAACTGGGGCATGACCCCCGGGTAGGAAGGGAAGGAAGCAAGAATGACATTGGCGACGACGAGTCACAGGATGCTCCCTGTTGTCCTCATTTGGGAGAGTGACGTTCGCGCTCTCGTTCCTCCTTGAGTCCATAATGAGCCGCCTGACCTGCCCCCTTTCAGAAGGTACGATGTGTGTCGACACAAACAAGGGAAAACGGCACGTAAGGAGATGTGACGTGATAATAAGCGAAGGCGACGGAGACCAAATTGGAGACGAAGCTGAAAGGACAGCTGGGAGACCACGGGGCCTGGTGATCAAACTTTAGAGGATAGGGAAGAGGAGAGGGACAGGAGGACGACTGGACGAGTAACGAATGTTGCTGACGAAGGAAAACGGATTATTCAGCACCTTTTCCGCCGTGCCTCTTTGATCTTGCGGCGGCACCTCGTTTTCAAGCTGATTTCCGCCGGGTTGTCTCTCATTCAGCGGAAAAACTCAACCGGATGCATTAAGTTATGAATGCTGCCCTGCTATCTTCAGCTACCCTTCTCCCCGTTCCGAAGCCGCCCACAATGATATGAGCATGTGTATAGGTTGGTTATACCCTTATCGCGAAAAATGACGATAAGAACCATTCATTCTTCTAGAGTTTGCGTCGCTTTCCCTGAAAATGCTCATTTCTGATCTGTTTTGCTTTCTTGACGCTTCTAATGACTCTTTATTTTGCCTATAAACTCATAATTATGAAGCTAGGACAGAAGATGGTGGGCAATGTTGCTGCTAGGGCAGAACAGTCAGCAAAAGAAAATTATGAGACATTTATGCTAGCAGCAGGGCACCTCTGCGATTTGGGGGATCTTGAACAACGTCACAAGCTGGCAGAAGAGAGTGCAGTGGAAATGTACGAAGAGTGGATGGAAGAACACGAAGACGCGAAAAATACAAAAGCTCTACGGGAACATTTCAAGGTTATTGGTTTTTTTTATCCACTCTTAAAGGGACTGCCAGGGACCTTATTTGGTTACGGTAGGCGCGCCATCGAAATTGCACGAATTCGTAATATTTTTACGGAATGTAATAATGTGTCATAGACGTTCAGAAAATGTCAAAAAACGAAAAAAAATTCAAAAATTCGTGTTTCACCAAAGCGCGCCAAAGGCGGAGGACGCTAGTTAGTTCAGTCGCTGCAGGACCCGCTACCGAAAAAAAGGCCCCTGACAGTCCCTTTAAAGATGAACACCGGGTCGGGGCCAGTAAGGCGCATTTTCCAGGAAAGCGCGCCAGCTTTACGCTTTTCCGCGGTCTACAATATTTGGTCTACCGTAATTAGTTTATGGGAGCGATTGCGCCGAAAAAGCGCAAAGCTTACGCCATTCCCACAGAAATACGCCTTACTGACGCGCTTCTAACCCTAATTGACCCGTTTCAGTCTCGGTATAATGATTTCAAGGAAATAGTTGAGCAGAACATCAAAAATGAGGATCTATACAAGGTTATCACGGAGCTGGAAGTCTGTAACAGATGCCGGTACGGTGTTATTCCCCTGTTTGCAATCTGTCCATTCTGGATTCCTACTTGAGCACAAGGAGAGCTCTCTGAGCAATTGGTGTACATATGATGAAAATATGATGACTGATATTGGCCACAATGGCATTATTCGCTGTGTAAGGTTTCAGATGAAGTTGCCACCGGATTCGTGCCAACAAGGCGCCTACTTGGGGGAAGAGCGTCCCTTTTGCGCTTTTCCGGTGCAAGAGACCGATTACATTAATTTCATGCACCGAATTAGCGCAAAGCTGGCGGGCTTCCCCCAAATAGGCGCCACTGATCCAGAACTTCCCTCTTCCATTTTTGCTTATAATTTTTTAGTTTTATTAATTATTTATTTAGTCTCTCTACAAGCCGACTTACCTTACCGGTGGTTGTTGTGGTGAATTTCTCTGGCAATATACAGTAGACAAGGAGAAATACTACAATCTGGTGCTGTCTTTTGAAACGATTTACGACGAGAATAACCCGAAACTGAGGCCGAACATGGTACATATCCAGCTGTCAAGCGATGATGCTCCTATTAAAAGTCAGAGAGAATTCGCTGTAGCTTTTAAAAAAGTGTGATTTAGAGGGAAAGTCGGAGAGGCGCTTACGGCGGCGAATCATCTCATCTCGGTTACCGTCTCGTCAGGTGACACGGACACTGCCGTTAGGATCACGATTACAGACGTCGACAAATAATATTCTGCACAGTTTTATATGTGTATTTTATTGAAAGATAAAACAGCTGAATGACACAAACAAGCACGCAAATAAGTCACGGGGGAGTGATAACGACAACCAATTTCTCACTTACCAGCTACGAAGAAGGGCGACCAAACAATTGATCTAAAGAGCCAATAGTGAGGGAATGCTGAGCGGTGTGGGAATTTTTGGATTCAGAAAAAAACCCAGAGACCAGCCTGTATACTGCTCAGGATAGCAATAAGGAGGGGAGAAATTACTCCAATAAAAGTTATAACCTGAATTTCTCCTCAATGATAACAAAAGTTCAGCTTGACTGACCCGGATGTGATGTCTTATCATTGTGGGCGGGGGGTGCTTTAATATGGGAAACCAAGATAGTCCGAGCCTTTTGTTCCTATCGTCTCTCGTCCGGCCTCTTCCTGTCCTGCCATATTTCGTAAGACTTTCAGTGAGAAATATGAGCGTCTCTTGTTAGGTGAAGATGCCTGGCAGTTCCGCTGTGGAACAGGCAGCCAAGAAGAAATACGACGACCTGATGTTGGCAGCGATGATCCTGTATGAAAATACTTGTACTTTGGACTTATTGGAACGGCTTCATTTCGAGGCAGAAGAAACTGCCTGGATGGAATTTGAAAATGCGCAAAATGTACCCGAACCTAACAGACGAGATGCTAGGGAAACGCTCAAGAAACTTTTCAAGGTTACTGTACCTTTTAATCTTCCAAAAGGCTAATTTTTAGTCTCGTTATTCGGAATTTATGAAAATGGTTGAGCAGGACAATCTGGCGAGAGAGAAGCGACGAATGTTAGGCGAGCAGGTGGAGAATTTCTTGGACGTGATAGCTGAACAGCAAGCGAAAATCGTTGGACAATTCTGCATGTCCTCTGACTCGAAGGTTATTACGAATCTGGAAGTGTATAATCGATCCGGGTATACGGTATTCCTCCTTCATACATCTCATCTTTAGGTGCTTTCTCCACCTCAACGCTCACAACGCTATCATACACAGCGGCGATGTTGTCTTCGGCCCAAAAGATATTGCACCAAATGAGATACTTCGCTGCGTAAGTTTAACTTTCTTAACTCAATCCGGGTCAATAAGGCGCATTTTCGGGTAATATTGAAGCAAAAATGTGCACAGCTGGCACGCGACATGCGCCTTACTGATCCGGACTCAGGAGATGCGTTACCCGCTTGCGCTTCTTCAATGCAATGGTTCCAACTCTGCATGTCCTAATTACTAATTACAATATGCCTAAGATTATAAATCAATTGCACCGAAAATGCGCTGACGGGTGCCTTACTGACCCGACCGACACATTACCGTTTCTTCTTTAGGGCTTCCGCATGAGGGACGAAGCTTGGTGGGGTTGTGAAGGCACAATTAGCTGGAAATACAACGACTCCAATAATGTTATCTTGTCCTTCGATACGATTTGGAAAGATACGGTCTGCCGGCTTCCCAATGTGGTGAAAATAAAACTCAAAGATGGAGGACTTTGCGAAGAGGGTAAGGCCAGAAAGTGACTACTTTTGAAAGGTAACATTTCAGCTGAATGTGTAGGCGAGAACTCGGCTACCGTCAAGAATAATGCCATCTCTGTGACGGTGGCAGCGGATAACATGAATCATTCTACAATTAGGGTGCTGATTGACGATGTAGAACCTCCGGCTGATTACTCTCCAGTATTTTGGCGACCTTTTTTGGGTTGCCGTTGGCCTGATCTCGAATTAAGAACGGCTCTAGATAAAATAGCCTTAATCCAGCCAGTAGAATTATGAAAGCAAATAAAGATATACAACGATTCTTCTCCCTGTCTGCTTCTCTCAATGCCGCGTGTTCAAAATAATAAAGCACGCGGGAAAGCACGTGGCCCGCTCGCCAATTTCTCACCACCGGGTCGGGCCGTCGTCCCGCCCAGTTTGTCCTCTCTTATTTTTTCTTTTTCCTGGAGTCAAGTATGTGAGCGTCCTCAGAGTCTCCTCCATTTCCAGGTTTAAAGTTTATCCGAGAAAAGCATGGAGAATGCTTTAGTAGTTCTTCCATATGGCCCAGACAGTATGGAATTACCAGGGAACATTTTGCTGGCTATTTTCAAATGCTTCCACCGGAATTTTTCTCATACTTCTTGCATTGGGATCCTTTATTGGGATCCATATATGATAGCGCTTTGAGACAATTAGGATCTCGAGGCCGGGATGGGGCTAATGATGCTCCCTAGACGAGGAAAGAGGGGCTTTTTCGGGGAGGGGGGAGAGAGCCGGTAACTTCAACTCTTTTTCTCAACTCTGTCAACACTTTTTTGTTCGGATTCTTTTTCCTCCCCCATAAGAGTGTTTTTCCCGTTTGAATATATATTAATTCTTCTTTGTGTCTTTTTTATCAGGCCTTTTGAAACATTTGTCCGAGAGAATTTCGAAATTCGGACGGAAATTTTCGTCGAGACTCTTCAATGTGTTTAGCGTAAAATTGTTTCTCTTTTTTAAAAGTCGGATATTTTTGCTGGAGCACATTGCCAACTCTCCCGTATACATCATCCAAAAAAATCGGGAAAAAATGGAGAAAAAACGGCTGAAATATTGAAAAAGGCCGCCTCCAAACGATTTCCCTATTTCAATTTCCGCCACTGTATTTCAATAAAGGAAAGGTTTTTAAGTTCCACTTGCAACCGATAATAAAGTGTGATATGTGTTTTGTTATCGCGAATTTCTCTCCACACGGGCAGAGGACAGAAAGGTTTGATTTGGAACAGTTTCATCTACTGGATTAGCGAACGGCAATGCCATAGTTTGATACGGGCATTTCTTTTATTATTGAGTATGAGAGCTGAAGAGAAGCCAGGCGGTGCTGCCGATGACGGTGGTGGACTACGCCATTGCCTCCATGCACTTTGGCGGAGAGGTGGGCCAGTCCCGGTTGAAAGAGGCAAAGGAAGTCCCGGCTGAACATAACTCTGCCAACGACCTGGAAATGAAGAAGTAGATGGATCAGCTTGCAGTCGGCAAGGGCAAGAAGATCGCCCAAGAAGAAGAAGAACGCTGACGCCTCCGCCAGTCTCAGCAATTGGAGAGGCAAGTAGCCGAAGTGAGAGGAGAAGAATAAGAACTGCTCGGCTTCTTACTTACAAGAAGGATTATTCATCTTTATTTTTACATTTTTACAGTATTAGAAATAAAGCGGAGGGCAAGAATGAATCAGACTTCAGAGATGGTCACTCTAATGATTGCGTGATTCGTATTCCCTGTTGCTGCCGTCACGGAGATAAGATGGTTCTTCAAGTTGGCACTGTCTACTTGGATACCTGAAACAGTTCCTCCATATAGCCATCTATAGTCAGTTTCCAACGGATATGTCACAGGATTTAGAAATCTGTCGCGCCTCCACTGTGGGACCAGCGTTCTTCAAACCTGGTCCCGCAGCGGAGACGCATCGCGAAATTTGAGCCCGTGACATATCCGTTGGAAACGGACTATTCCTCACCTGAAGTAGTAGATTCCTTTCCGGTTGTAAGCGTCAGCCCCACACTGTTCGATTCATGACAGAATATTCTCTTGTAAATCGTTATGAACGAGAGTGTCATTTCATAAGCCGTGTTATCCACTGTGTACTCCCAAGTAATTGAGCCGGCACATCCATACGCGGACCAATTGTACTTATGACATCCCTACAGCCGATTAATATATACTTGAAAGGTTCTTCCTTACAAAGCGATGTATATCACCGGGCCCAAAATCGGTTGGCGGCTGATTTGAAACTCCTTTGTCCATTGCTGTTTTACGATGTTTGAAATAGTACCTAAAATGTTAATTAATAACTTAAGAGAGGGTTTAAGTACCGCGTCCGATTGAGTACTTCGACATTTGAAATACAACCATAGATGCCCCCATCGTTACAGAACCCGCCAACTATCAAGGGCTGTGCCACTCGCTCCTCTTCAAACCGCCGCCTCTCTTGTTCCTTCTTCTCTTCGACTTCTTTTATCTTCGCCAGCTTGTCATTAGCTTCCGCTATCTTCGCTTCTTGTTCTTTTTCCTCTCTCCCATACCTCTCCTTCATTTCTCGGATCTCCGCCCCTTGTTTCTCTATCCTCTCCACCAGTTCCGCAGTCATCCTCTCGCTCTGTTCACTCTGTTCGGCCATGACTCTCTCCAGCTCCTGCCTGTTCCTTTCCATTTCCTCGTTCTGCCTATTCAATTCTTCTTTGTATCTCGTCTTGGCACTTTCTTTGTCTTCTCTCTGCTGTCGAAGAGCTTCTTCGACCTCCTCGCGCCTGATCCGCTCTGCCTCTTGCGCAGCCACCAGCTGTCGGCGTTCCTCCGCATAGCGTCGTCTTTCTGCCTCCATTCGGATGTTCTGTTTAACTGTTCCCTTGTAACCTTCGTATCGAAACTAAAATTATCTGATTAACAAGTAGGTCACAATACAGTAACCTCGAAATATCGTTGAAGATCCTCTTTATGTCTGCTTCCACTATTCTCTCCCATTTTCGGACGAGCTCCATATTTTTCCATTGCCATTTCTACAGCACAGATGTGCATCGCTTGGAGAACTACTAAATCGGTTATGTTTGGATTCTCCTCCATTTGTCCGGCCATCTCTCGGTCGTATTCATCTTTTCCTGTCTGTGCCGCAGCACGGTCCACCGCGTCCACCGTGGCATCCCGGATTGTTTTCGGCTCGGGAAGCTTGTCGCTGTTAAAAATGGGCAAATACTTCTAAAATGAGATTAATTAAAAAGTTTCGCGAATCAATGGCCACCGTAACGAGTTCGGCCAGCTGTCCGCAAGTTACAGGATGACCGTTGATCTTCTTGCTTGTCAGATTTGCACGGCTGAAGAGACTGGGAATGAAGTTTTTCAATTCCGCTCCAAAATCCTCTTCGATTCCTGCAAAGGAGATGTGTATCTATCTCTCTTTCTTCGGCCAACTCACTTCCTAGGTGATCTTTGGAGTTATTACTGGCCACTGCCATTCCCGGGTGAGGCATTAAAAAGGCCTCGAGACTCTCGTAGCTCTTTGGTAGGTTCTCTCGAACTGCTCTGTTCTCCGCTGGCAAATCTTCTCGAATCTGTAAATAACATGGTGAGCAATCGTCTTCATACTTGGCTGGAACCCCCTGCAATCATTTTGGGCCCGGCTCGGTTGTGTAATCTTGATTTCAATCCCAGTACGGTCCGGTCTTTTAAAACTTTTCTGTTGGATTTTCTGTTTCTCAAAGTGGGCCCCATTAGATAGCCCTTGATGTGCTCTACATCATAGTTTTTCAATCATCGAAAATGGTCCATAAATGACGGAGATAGGGACTGTCAGAAGCCTATAATAGCATTCAGGGGTCCCGCAGCGATGTGAACGACCACTTTCGTGTTTTGCAAAAATACGGTTTATAGAAAACGGAAAGTCGGGTCAAACCAGAGTCATTCGAAATAGTTTTTTACGCTGATTCCGATGGAACTTTTGGTTTTTTTTTTCAAAAGGGCTAATCTCACTATTTGTCATTTTGGTCATTAGCGCGCACTACAGTAACCCTCATAGGTCCCTGTCAGCCCCTTTAAAAAACAAAAAAAAATGGAGTGAAGATCGAACCGCGCCAAAGCAACCCAGATCCGGCTCGTGCAGGGCCGGGCTTGGCACAAATGAGCCATCGTCTAGCTCTTCTTTACCTTTAAAGTATCCCTCAAGTATTGCTGTCCACCCTGGAATCCATTTGGATATTGTCCGGAGTAGGGCCAGTCTCTGATCAGAAAGAGAAGCTTCTGGAAGGGAGTCTCCGAGCTGCTCTCCTTGACTAGCTGGGCATATTCTGAGAAGAGGCGCAGATTGTCGAGATTGTCTTCCTGGATCTGTTTGTCCACATTGAAGATTTGCACAGAGGAGAGTAGAGTGCTCATGGCGAAGATGGAGGCACAATTCTTGACTGAGGAAGTGTGGTCGAAAGCTCCCTGGGTATCCATCAGGAACACGGCATACTGTAGTCTATTATTATGATCAGGACCCTATTGTCTCCCACCTCTTTGCCCTCCTGCCCCTTCAGAATATACGGCTTGCTCCATAGAAGTATACCCTTTGTATGGGCGTCAGCGCCTGTTTTATATTCGAATGAATTCATCCGAGTATCTTCATGCAGCCATTCGCCCTCTTCTCCTGAAAATCTGCCCTGTATAGTGCCCTTCAATTATAGCCTACCATTGGTCAACCATTCCAAATAGGCTACGAATAAATTTAACATAAAAGATTTTCCCTTTCGGAAGGCTCCTGCAATTGAAACCAGGACAATCTTAACTGGAGTACTGCCTTCTCTTTTCTGTTCCTGCTACCTCTTTGTTTATGACGTTGCTGTTTTTCAAGATTCTATCCAATTCATCCACATTCAAGTCATACAAAGATTTTGACCCGTGGTGGAGGGTAACAATAGGAGCTGCATACACCTGAAAGAGACAGACTGTTCACAATAGAGAGAGGATTGGGCCAACCTGAGGTCTGGAGTGGACTGGCATGGTTGGAGGAGGCAACGATCCTGAAAGAAGAAGTTTTGAGCAGTTGAATAAAGGGGAACAAGCACTGATAGAGCGAATCGGAGACAAAAAGTTCGAAGCATTCGCTGAGCCGTTTTAAACAGCTTCCGTTCATGCTCCGCCTATTAATGATAAGATTTCGTTGACAGCCTGGCTTACTACAGTTGCCAGCCCCTGAAGAAGAGACCTGGAAGCAATTCCATCCCAGCACTTCGAAGCCCTCTTGAGGTGGACTATTCTGCCCGGGAGGCTTCTACAGATCTTCTAATATCTTCTATTAGGTCGCGATCTAATAAGATCTGTAGAAGCCTCTTCTGAGACTTTGCCCCTCGCTGGCTGTAAAATGAGAAAAGTGGTTCTTATCGTTTGTTTAATCCTTTAAATTTCTCTCCATACGTTCAAGTCTATTTTCAACTGGTTGTTGACTATTCGGGCCTGCCTTCTCAATCTTCTGAAGGAAAACCGGGGCGAGACGGGAATGCCCATCGAGACCTGTAATAAATCTCAAAAAACAAGAACAAGAGGATTTACACAGCGGAGAATCTCATTGATAAAAAAGACGGGCTCATCGTTCTATTCAATGAACATCCAACGGAGGCATATTTTTATAAAAAGGTGATTACTTATCTGGAATAGCCAAATTACTCTGACCTGCGCCCTCGCACACCTCTAATCACCAGCGGAGATTTAGGATGCGGCCTGATGATCGCGGCAGAACCTTAGCGGATTGGTCCCCGCTTGGCGTATTCTTTTCCTATATTCTTCAAGTGCAGTGGCACCTTCTAGTCGTACAAGAATTCCCCCCCCCCCCCCCCTTTGTTAGTTTAAGCTAATTGGTTTGATGAAAATGACTACCTATTCAAACTATACTTCATGTGTGAACCGACAAAGAAAGGAAGCACAGTGAGTTTTTCTGTACGATTATTCGGCATTGAATTTAGGAAAATATTATTCGTTCTTACGTGGATATTTTGTTTATTCCCGGTAATTTTGTAGGAACAGCGTGAAATAATTAATTTTCTGCAGGGTATTTCCTGTTATGAACCTTGTAGGCAGAAGGAGATGATGTGTCGTGACGGAGAATTCATCCCGTTATCCTGGCTGTGTGACGGAAACGAGGACTGTAATGACAACTACGAAGAGGAGAATTGCACGCATGTCAGCACCCATTTCGTATTCGACAAGATGATTCAGGCCGGCAGGGCGCGCCCTGCTTCCAAGTTTTAGCTTTTTGTTATCAGAAGTTATAAAATAAGTACATCTAGACAGTGTAACAGCAGGTGTCAAAGAAGACAACGTTTTTGAACGTTTGTCAGTCGAGAAAGAATCAAGAAAGTGAAAGAGGGGCCCGGGCCGGCAGGGCACGCCCCTCTTTCGAGGGATTACTGTAGTTCATAGAGAGTACTGTAAATACATAAGACGAGCACGACCCTAGTCTGCTTTTTATATAAAAAGCTCCTATGTAACGGAACTTTTTTTGGAAGGGAGACCCCATACGCTGTCTAGAGCTAAACTCGGAGAGTAGTGGGGTAAAATATTAGACCTCAGGAGTGAGGTAGTGAGGAGGAACGGAGCCTCCAAGTTTCAAAAATGTTACATCATTTTTTCGAATTAGCCTTCGAGAGTAGGTTCATTCGAAAGAGCATCGTGGGGCGAGCCGGGCAGCCAAATTTCAGTCGCTGAGAATGGTACAGTGAGGAGAAAAACGAGTTACAAGGCGAAAAACTGCCCTTTTTCTGCTACATCAAATTTTCGATTCAGGCTGTCATTCTACAGAGCTCGAAAAGTTATGTAAGCCTGTAAAGTATGAAAATGTATAATGCTAAATGTCACGAGTTATGGTCGTTTTTATCTGCGCGGTCCCCAATGGTGCAATGCGGTTCTGCAGGTCGCGCGCTCAAAAGGTCGCGGGTTCGACTCCCGTCGCGGCCAAACACTTTTGCTTTTTAGTTTTACGTTTATTTAGTCTAATTACACGTCTCGGAAGCACACTACGCGCTCAGAACCTCTCCCTCTTGTTTCAGTCTGGCACACTGCCGCCTATGGATTGGAGGATATCCTGAACGACGACGACCTGACGACGATGAATAAGAGGGCCGATATCCTGATTTCCCTGGCCCTCCCGGAGACCTCCTGAATGATCAAAAACAAGGAGGGAAAGAAGCCCATGGGCCCGGCCACTATTTGGACCCGCAAGGACATGAATCTCGATGGAGGCGGCCTGCATTGTGGACCAGCACAACCAGTACAACCGGTCCTTTGTCTCATCCTCGTATTGGTCGTCCTGGCCCGAGGACGTGGAATCTTCCGAATCTTTATGTTTTGATTAAATAAATATCTGTTCCAAATCTTGTGTACTGTTTTTATTCTTCTCGATGTATCGTCTTGTCTTCTTTTTGGTCTATTCTTGTGACATTTTCGCTTGTAATTCGGGAAATACAACCCGCAGTCGATCAACGGTGAATTAGGGTAAATTGCGGCCAAAAAAGTTACTCTTTCACAGTGTTACTTCAGTAGATTTTGTAGAGAATTTTCTGGCGAGTCTGGCAATATCAAATTCTTTGTCGAAAAGATGTAATTCCGCGCCGGGTGGACGCTTTGAAAGGTGGTGTCCATCCTCCCGGGGTACTGTAGCAGTAGGAGGAAATGGTGGACGGATTCCTGGTCTTTTAGCTCCAAAAAAGCCTCTATTTAAAATGTTGCCACGTAGTTTTGTTCAGAAATGTTTTTTATCGCGTCATATCAATGGAACGCGTCGTCTAACCGTCCTCTGACAAGTCTCGCCCCGTTGGGCGCCCTTTTCGCTTTCGGAAGGGTCAGGTTCAGGTTTAGAAGACTACTGACAGTTGGAAGACAACAATCTACATCTTTATCTACCTCTTCTCCGTCCCTATGCCTGGTAGCCATTTGGATTTTGACTCTGCCACTTCCAGAGATCGCGGCACATCTCCTCCAACCCATATTCACACTGCCAGTCGAGTTTTTCCCGGGCCAACGAGGGGTCACAGTAGGCAGACGGCACATCTCCCGGTCTGGGATCTCCTATCTAAAAGATACCGGTCAGAATCCCTTTAAAAGTGAAACGTCCTCACCCTGGTGGCTACTGTCCTTCCACTGGCCTCCTCCAGGGCTTTGACCATCTCCAGGACAGAATATCCCCTGCCAGTTCCCAAATTATAGACTTCTGTTCCAATCTGGCCGAGTTTTTTTATCCTTTCCAGGGCCTTCACATGCCCCTTGGCCAGGTCCACCACGTGGATGTAGTCTCTCACCCCTGTCCCGTCCTTCGTCTCGAATTTGTCTCCATAAATCGTCAGCACGGGCAATTTCCCTACTGCTACCTTAAAAATCCCATTTAATCGTTTAAAAATGAGTACAGTACCTGGCTAACATAGGGCATGAGATTACTGGGCACGCCTTTGGGGTCCTCCCCTATCTGGCCACTGGGATGCGCGCCTACTGGGTTAAAATAGCGAAGAATCACAATGTTCCAGTCCTAAAATAGAAGTTTTTCTTGAATTATACGAGGAAGTGGTACCGGTTCGGCCTTCCCAACGTCGAAAAGTATCTGCTCCATCATATATTTAGTCATCCCGTAGGGATTAGTGATCCCCTGGCCGGTGGGGCTGTCCTCCCGGATGGGGAGCACCGTCGGCGGGCCGTAGACTGTCGCACTGCTGGAGAAGATGAAATTCTTTACGGAGTACTTTTCACACATCTGGAAGAGGGGAATTATTCGGGTGGAGGAGGGCTGAGAGCCGGGAAGTTGGGAGGAGCTGAATCCGATTCAAAGGCTCGAGTATGGCGGGCTGGCGCGAGTCCCGAAGCGCAAACAAACAAGTTACAAGGAAGAAGACGTGAAGAAGACGAGAAAACAAAGACAATTTCCGGATAACGAAAGCTCCGGATATTTTCGGATAACGGATACTCGGATAAAAAAGTACCGGATTATCCGGGGATTATCCGCACATCCCTGGCTGGGTCCTTCCCATCTTGAGTGGCGGCGGCTGGAGGCGGCGTCTGCCGGGCATAGCGAGAAATGAGACGGGAGAATGGAAAGGCGGCCTTTTATACGTTTTCCGCTAATCTTTTTGGGGATTACCCCCCTAATTATGTTCTTGTAGGCCGTGTAGAAGAAGTAGATACAGCCCTACCTTGATGAGATTCAATCCTGCCGTCAAATTATTCGAATAATAGTCGTAGGGCTTGGCTATGGATTGGCCGACGGCTTTCAATGCGGCCAGGTGGATCACGGCGTCGAATCTCCCCTAAAAACTGTTCTTTCCCCTTAATTTTGTTAATTTTGATACCCTAGAAAAGATAGAATCCAACTGCTCCAAATTACAGACATCACACTGTTCAAAGGGAACAGTTTTCCCGGTCAATTTCTCGACTCTTTGGAGGGAGACGGGCAGTCCTCTCTCGCCTGGAAAATATAGCCCTGTCCGTTGTTTACAGCGTTATTTTAATCAAATTAAAGTGAACTCACCGCCTTGAATGGCATTGACGAAGTTGTCTATACAGAGGACATCGTAGCCGGCTTCCAGCAGCTCCAAAACTGTGTGGCTCCCGACGAAACCGGCTCCTCCAGTGATGAGAACCTTCATTTGTGCCTTTTGGGCGGAAAAATGCGAGGTGGTTCTATTTTGATTGGGTGACGTGGGGAAAAGATAAGATCCAGCGAAGATAAGAAGGAACAAAATGGCCACTCTTCAAATGGCTACCGATTTTGGCTGGACTTTTCTGCCGGAGGAGGGCGAGTATAGGGCCGGGCCATCGGGGACGAGGAAGGACGGCGACGATGGCTAGGGACAGCCGGCATACTGGATGGACTTTTCCAGCTTTATTCATTATATTTCGGGGATATCAGTAAAGCCTGGATGTTCTTCCTTCTTGCTGAGAAGGAGGAAGAGTAGATTGATTCCCGTCGCGATGAGGAACACCGCCAGGCAGACGATATGCACCCAATTCCGGAGGAATTTTCTCCACCTCGTGTTCCTTGAACTATTTTTCCGTTTATTAGGACGGGATTCTTACATTTTGGTCTCTTTATTACTCGCCAGGTACTTGCCAATAACCAGGACGGTTAGGCTGGCTATTGTGATTAAGAATAGATTAATTATGGAATACATGGCTGAAAGACTGCGTAGCATTTGATAGTCAGCCAAAAACTCACAAAGGATGGGGATATTTATGGTCTTTGGGATGTTATCCGTCGTTATTTGGAGGACCAGGACCATGGCAAGGATAGCAGCATAGGCTAGACTCAACTGGAAGGGAAATTGACTGCGTAGGGCGTTTAATCCTCAGTCTACCTTGTCCATATAAGTGTCGAAGGAGATCGGAGCCCAGAAGAGGCCGGCCATACAAAGAAAAGTCAACACGAAGGAGGGAATCACAATCAGGACCATGTAATAGCCATCACTTCTCCGGATTTTGAAGAGGAAATTCAACTGGGCGGGGAAAATTATAGGAATAGGTAGGGGAATACCTCCGAATAGTTCCAGCTCCTCGTCGGATCGAAAAACCAGCGATTTTTTACCGCAACCCCCGTCACGGCCCAGGCATTGTTTCCCTGAAAAGAGAGGGGGGTTTGGCGCGCCCGCACCCGTAAAATCTCGGCAGCGGGCGTTCTGGTATTCCGCGCGGCGCGCTTTCCAGTCCCCCGAGGTGCCGAGACTCAACGGGTGCGGTATCACGCCAAATTCTTACCATAATATGGATCTGTCGCACCAGTTCAGTGCTAATCGACCCAGCCAACAACATCTCCTCCTTCACACTGGTATAAGCCGTGTATTTTATGGCACATTCTTGAGAATCGAATGGGAAATCGGACATCTAAACCGGGTTACGGTAATGGGCAGGAGAGGAAGGAAATACATTTAATTCACAGATGAAGGTGATCACAGCCGAGATATACCAATAGCAGGTGCCGTTGGAATAGATTACGACTGATTGGAGGTCAGGGATTAGGGGCTCTAGGTAGTCAGAACTGAAAGAAGGGAAAGGAATTGTGGAAGAAAGCAAGATCCCGGTTTAGAGGAAGATTGCTGGGTTCCGCCACGATAATATCCACTACCAGGATCATTTGGGAAGAACCTGGACCAAAAAAATCCCAGCCAGGCCCTAATTTTTGCCCTGAGGGGAGGAGGAGGCCCTATTTCGGAGAATTACGGTAACCATAAGTAGGCAAAAAGCCCAATTTCGGGCTTAGACGGGCATGACGCGTGTTTGTGTCCGTATCTCGGGCATTTCTTGGTCGATTTCAAAAATTCAAAGACCTACTTGGAGAGCAGGTCAAGACAATTCTAACGAGTCCCGTTACAGCTCAACCGACCCGATAAAAAAATCTGTAGCCTCGCAAACTTTTACAGATGGGGCGCGCCAGGGCGTTTGCCCATGACTGACCCTCTTATGAGAAGAAAAAACTCCTATACAACGAAAAGAACCTGCTTAGATATACTCACATATCATAGGTAACAACATCCGGCAGCCAGACCTTATCCCTCGGTACTACCATATGTTCGATGTTATTGAAATTGCCCGGGTTCCATCTCAGCCTCTCGTCCACCCAGTTGATCATAACCTCTGATATGATCCTTATCGTCTGTTCCGGTTCCTTCTAAACCATTTTTAAACTGGAAAAAAACAGCGGGAAATCCCCTTACCAAGTCCAGGATTTTCCCGTACATTAGGGTGATATTAACGGTTTTGGACATATTCCGATGGAGATTCTCATTCCTGGCCCGGCCGTAGATTGCCGGGATCTCCTTTTGGTAGTCCTTCTCCAGAAAGACGTAATTCAACAATCGGTGCTGAGTATTCAAATAGTCTTCCATCGTTTCCTGGGTGGAATTGAAATGGGTCCTGACGGGAGAAGAATTCGGCAGAACCTGGCTACAGTAACCCGGAACCAAGAGGAGGAATAGAGAAATAACCAGAATCAGCCGATCCATGTTGTCGCTTCTTGTCGTCGCAGTGTTTTGTGCCGGGAGAACATTGGAAAATGTCCGAATGTGGACAGCTGTACAATCAGCTGTGGGGGCACATTGAACCCATGGTTTTGGGAGCAGGAAGGGGAAAATGGGGAGGGGGAGTCGAAAGATCAATGAGGGCTAAAGAGAGACTTAGCTGAAGCTCATGTTTACCTTCCGCTGCTCAAATTTCGTCAAATGTTTATTACTCAACGTAGTGTCTGCATCGGGGTTACACGAAAGTGATTGGAGGGGACCGAACCCGAAACCGAAAATTTTCATAAATTTCTTTCGGTCCCGAAACCGAAATTTCGTGCAACCCTAGACGGAGGTTATAACTTTTCAACCAAGCATCCGTTTTTAACGATCTAACCATCTTCTTATAGAGCACAAAAAATGCAGTTCAACAAGTATATAAACTTTTCAATTACTCATGGAAACCATTGAGAAATTCCCACTTGAACATAAAATTTTTTGAAAAAATCGACCAAATTTTTCTCCTCGAAAATTACGAAAAAATGTGCCCTTTGCATATCGTTTTATCGCCGTCTAGTGCAGCTCTTTTAACGTTCATATATGCGTTGAACTGCATTTTTTGTGCTCTATAAGAAGATAGTGAGATCGTCAAAAACGGATGCTTGGTTGAAAAGTTATAACCTCCGTCTCAGTCCGTCTCGGTGTTTCGTCTCGTGCAACCCTGGTCTGCATGCTCTTAGCCTTTATCTCTGATCTTCTCTACAGTACCCCTTCATTTTAGGGCAGTAGCTGACGTCTCCCGGCTATAATTGCTCAAAATCGATAACCACAATGGATAGCTACCCTGTCTGATGGCGTATCGTTGTGTGTTCGAGGACGACTGTGGATTCCAGTGTACTCTCGTTGGCTGCATTCAATTGTTAAAGGAACTGTCAGGGACTGGGGCGGGTTACTGTAGTTGAGGTATATAGACACATATGTACAGCCCAAATTCAGCATTTTTATGAAAAATGGAAAACATCATCAGAATCAGCGTCAAAAATCACATCGAATGAGCTACATCCCCCGCATACCGTTAATACTATCTGATAATAACAAGGCGGGAGCGCTATCGTTTCGAGACCCGTGAACGGAATCAGGCAACTTCGTGAACGAAACTCCCAGTCCCTGACAGTTCCTTTAATAGTCTGTTTCCAAATTACCCATTTTTATATCTAATTATCAGATAATATTAACGGCATTTCTCCTTATTTCCAAGGAGACCTCGGACTGCTTGGCATAACCTACTTCTTCTGGTTCTATGGTCTCGGTGCCATATTCTTTTCTAAATTTTGCTACAGTAACGTACCGTAAAAAGAGAATTTCACGGTATACAGAATTTTCCAGAACCTTCCTAAAACAATAACTTACATGGCTCTAGGAGTGGAACTTACGGCAGGTTACTGGTACTTTATAAGGCAAGGAGGTATTATTACTAGGGTGACGGTTGAACGCCTGGGGGGTTTGGCGTGTTGTTTTTGGCCCCTCTCTTATAAAATTTTTGCCAATTTAACCAGATTTTAGGTCATCACACCCCTAAGCTTAGGATGGTTCCTCAAAACTAGTCACCTCATCCTGGTCCGTGAGTCTCCCTTTTTTTCTAAAATGTAGTCATTTCTCTCTTTCAGCTCTGTTAGTGAAGATTATGATCCAGTTGTTGGTTTGTATCTGTCGAGATTACTGCAATCGGACGCGGATACGACCTATATAGAGGAAGGATGAGCCGATGTCAACATCAGATTTCTTTTGAAACGAAAAATAAAGCGATTTATGGAGTCGAGCTCCAATTGAAGGAGAGTGGAGATCTATGAAGGTGAATGAATTAGTAAACCTTTTCGAAGACACGGCGCCCGCACCCGTAAAATCTCGGCAGCTGCGCACTACGGCTTTCCGGTGCCTAATTTTAGTGTCGCCTTTATAGGTTTTGGTGTTTGAGGTTTGTAACCTTTCTGAACCATCAAAAGATGCGGGCAGAGTATTTTTTGGAATGCCTTCCTTTTGTGGAAGGCGATATATGCGTGAAAAAGGCGATAAGATTACGGTAGATTGAAAAGTGTTGATAAATCTATTTGAACCACGACTAGATGGTTGTAGCCCTTTCCACGGGAAGTATATACGATTTTTTTGGTAAAATTGGGTATTCTAATGAGGTCCAAACGAGGTTTCAACTGGAAAAATGAGTGGGCGCCTTTTTTGATATAGGCCTACAATTCCAGATTTATCGAATCACGGCAGAATTCATCGGGGACAAAGGGGGATTCTCAATCGAAACCGTATGGAGGACACGGTGGGAGAAGGTCAGCTGGCCTTCGTCGGCGACATCCCGGGCCGTTGGCGACATCGCCAGCCGTTGAGGCGGGGGTGTCGGCGCCATATTCCCTTCTAAATTTTGTTACAGTAATCGGGGACAGCCGAAATCAATGTCAGATCTCCTCTGAAACGGAAAATAAGGTGTTTTATGCAGGATCCCGAATTTGAGAGAGATATATTTATATTGTTATAACAATTTATAAACAGCTTCTCATGAATTCTACCTCAAGAGTAAGACAATCAGATTGACAATGGCCGCCGAGGTGAAGAAGATCAGGCAAATGATGTGGATGTTCTCCGTTAGGCGGCTCTTCCACCAAGGAGTCGACAAGCTACTAAACCTCTATTTCTTCTCATCTTTTCCCATTTCTTACCTTTTCTTATTCTTGACCAGGAGATATTTCCCAATAACTAGGACAGCTAAACTAGCTACCGTTATCAGGGTCAGGTTGATTAGGGAATAAATGGCTGAAATGGTCCTGTGAAGAAGAAGAATTCAAAAACCAACAAAGGATGGGAATCTGGGCAGTTTTTGGAATACTATCCGTTGTTATTTGAAGCACCAGAACCATGGAGAGGATGGCGGCAAAGCCCAAATTCAACTGGAAGGGATACTTGAACTAATAGAGGAGTTCACCTTGTCCATATAAGTGTCAAAGGAGATCGGAGCCCAGAAGAGGCCGGCCATACAGAGAAAAGTCAGGACAAAGGAGGGAATTATGATCAGGACAACGTAATAGCCAGATGCCCGTTGGAAAGTGTAGAGAAAACGGACCTAAAAATCTGTTTTCCTCTCATTTTAACGGTATCAAGGACTGAATGGTCCTGTGGTACCACTGTCGCCGCACCCGTAAAATCTCGGCAGCTGGGGGTGTAGTATCCCGGGAGGCGCGCTTTCAGATCTCCAAACTGCCGAGATTCTATGGGTGCAGGCGCGCGGAAAACGGCAAGATGGAGGGTTATAAAAGGGGGGAGAAGACTTCTTTTTTCTCAATCTACCTCAGTATAATTCCAATTATGAACATTGTCCGTAAAGTAACCGGCAACGAATCGATGTCCCGTCACGCTCCACAGATTATTTGCCTGACAAATTTCCTCTATTTCAAACCAGAAAAGGAAAGCAGACTTACAACACTGTCAAAGTCATATTTGGCATCGTAATAACCATTTACACGAAGTTCTGACGATATGGCGTAGTAGGTAGCGTAGGGAATACCACATTCTTGTGAATCAAACGGAAAGTCGGAGATCTGATCATGGAGGGAACTTTGAATTGAGAACCTCACCATAAAATACCCATAACTCATGAATTTGCACCTTTACTTATTAATGTTAAATACCAGCCGTTTCGACCCCCCTGCGGGGGGTCTTCGGCTGGACGTCCCCTTCGGGGGCTGGAGATTTCTCCACCCGTCCAGTCCCTCTCTCTCTCTCTTTCCTCCTCCCCCGTCCAGTCCTTCCCGCTTTCCCCACCCCTCGTCCAATCTATTCCCCTCCCCTTCTCTCGAATCCCCTGTTCGGTCTCTCTCATCGGCGTGTACCTCTTCTAGTCCTCTCTGTAATTGGGTCCCCTTCTATCGTCTCGCTCTCACATAGAGTCCCTTCCCCCCTCTGTCTTTTCCAGGAAATGCTCCAAATCGTGAGTTATAGTCGTTTTTTGTCAAACGCTAGTAATTCAAGACCCGCTCACATCCAAATAACACATGAAGTTTCCAATTCCCGCATGGTAATAGACTAATGTTCCGTTGGCAAAGATGGTTAGCATTTGTTTTTCCGTCGGAATGATTTCTACCCAATCAGAACTAAAATATTTCGAATTTCCCGGAATAAATGGAGTCGTACAGATCATAGGGTACAATATCCGGAACCCAGACTCGATCCTTCGGCAGGACAATAACATCGACGTCACTGAAATTACTCGGATTCCAGGAGAGGCGGATATCTTCCCAACTGACGTAGGACTCGGCTATCAGGCGGATATTCTGCTCTACTTCATTCTAAACACAGTTTTTAGCCGAAAAATTGGGAAAATTCTTACCAACGTGAGCATTTTTGTATACATTAGGGTCACATTAGCTATCAGCGGTATCTTTAGACCATTCTGATGGGTTCTGGCTGGAAAAGAGCGGATAAAGGGGAGAATAGAGACACAGTTAGACAGCTGGACGGGAAAATTCTCCCAAAATCAAGGCAAATTACCGTAATACACCCAGAATACGGCAAGGAAGGGACTAGAGAGCCACAGTTAGACAGCTGGACGGGGAAAAATACTTCTGGAGGCGGATTCTTTCCCATTTTTTGATGGGATACGGTATTTTCCGCTTCTTACCATTGATATAAGTCGCCGGGATGTCTTTCTGATAGTTTTTGAATAGAAAATTGACTAATTTCGTTTCGGCGTCCAAGAAATCCTTCAGAATCTGGTATCTCTCCCCCGGGAGAAGGCTCATCTCTTCCAGCTGCTCCCCAGAACTCAGAACATCTCCTAGAAGAAAGGAAAATACAATATGAAAGGGGTGTTCTTACTTCCAGCGACGAGAAATAGAACAGACAGGCAGAAGAGGAAGGAAACCATTATTACTCTGGGGGAGGCGAGTGAGTAATATATTTGATGAAATTTGAGCGGTGGAAATAACTTTTGGTAGTCACAAGAGAAAAAGTCAAACAGAGATCCGAAATGAGGCAGCGGCGTGACAAAGCTGCAGAAAACATCAGTACCAAAAAACATCAGTACCAAAAAATGTTCTGCTGTACGAAGTTCTTCACTTCCTCAATTTTATCGTCTTCCACAATGGGAAGGCTTTCCAAAAATTACTCTGTCCACATCATTCGATGGGTCAGAAACGGTACAAACCTCAAGTGCTTGAAAACCTGTAATAGGCACCGCTAAAACTCGGCGTCGGAAAGCCGTAGCGCGCAGCTGCCGAGATTTTACGGGTGCGGCTGCTGCGCGTCTGAAGTCGCTCCAAATCAACCATTGCTCACAAACTCTATCATTTGTTTCTGATTGTGATAACATTTTCTAACATTTCTATATATCATCTTGTAGAGGAGATCGAGATCTATCGTTTGGTACTAAGCTCGTGTAAAATGGATGTGTGAAATTAGTTGAAAGAGGCCAAAAAGTGGAAGAGGAGGTCTAGAAAAGTACCTAGTGAAGCGCCGCTGCTCCCGTAGAATCTAGGCAGCTGATTGAAAAGCGCCTATATATACGAGGTGGATTTCCCTCGCCGTCGCAAATATTCGCCGTCTCTACGCTTCCGTCAGACCTCCGCTTCAGAGTGAAAACGCTGTAGGAGGCAGTGGCATGAGAGGGACGGCGGGCATCTGCGAGTCAAATAACCCGACCAAGTGGATAGATGGGCCCGTCTATCGGTCAAATTCTTTCTTTTTGTTCCTATTTTACCCCTTTTCCTAGCTGTTTCACCGTTTTTCTATTATTTCCTGCCTAACTGTGGCTCTTTCTCTCTGTGGCTGACCAAGTGGAAGTAGATGGGCCCGTCTATCCGTCGCATATATATATTTTTCCCCTCTTTTTTTTACAGTAATCCCTTTAAAAATGGATGTATTTATTTCCTAAAATCTATCTAGAACGGTAGAACTTGGGCTGATCTCTCGCAGCGTTCTTGTCCTTCCAGGCAGTGCCAGCCGTTTGGACAGCAGAAATTCGAACAGCAGACTCCCTAAAATCTCTAGTTTCTGTGTCAAATTAAAGAGAAAAGGATACTGTAGGTCCCACAGCGAAGAAAAACAATCGCTTCGGGACCCACAGCCCTTTAAAATGAGGCATACAGTACATTTTGGAGGGGACAGCAAGTATGCTTTCCATTGTCCCCATTGGTACAGCAGGTGGTCATAGCCGGACAGGTCATTCCTTCTCCACAGCCGATCCGTTGCAATTCCTTCGGGAGGAAGTCATCCACCCGCTGGGCACGGTGCGTATCGATGGGACTCTTTCTCTTGATCGGGGTCGAGGAGAACTTCTTCAGCCAGGGAATGGCCTTAATTTTTGATTTTACAGTATATTATAGGAAGATAAGAGCCTTACCGTCCATCCTTCCGCCTCCACGCATCGCTGCCCGGAGGGATCGCATCTCATCCCATGGGGACAGCAGTGCATATGGTCGGCGCAGCAGGTAGCATCCTCCGCCGGGCAACAGCCGTATTTTCCCTGGACCAGAAGGCAGCAGGTCGAACCTAGAACAACTTTTCTTGTAGAGTTTTTTGTGCTGATCACGGTGATATAAACAGTTTTTATAGAAGTGATCAAAATCCAAAGTTATGAGCAATTTATTGAAACACTCCTGTTTTCAACCAAAAAGGTCGGGATAACCAAAATTTTTTAGAAGTACTGTATCTCTTCTACTACCTTTGAAATTACCTTCAGAATTATATAAACTGGTTAGAAGACATTTTAACGTTATTTTTTAACAAAATCCGTCGGTTTTATGCGTTACGGTAGGCGCGGCGTGCCCAGACCTCCCAGCTGCCGAGATCTTACGGGTGCGCCCGCAATTTTCGTCAAACACTGTTTTTCATCGAATGCTCGGTATTTTCACCCTATTTTTTAGATTTTTTTATTTCTAAAGATATTGTAGCTTTTCAGGGGCTTGAATACGGTAGAAATAAGCTATAAACCTGAGGGGCACTTGCTCCTGCGATCGGGGCAGATGACTTCATTGAATTGGTTGACTTTAGAGGCGCGGTGCTTCTTCAACAACGGGGTGATTATATTCTTAAATTGGCGGGTATTTTATAATATTTAAATAGTTTTTTACATTCTGAATACACCGGGCCTGTTCCACGTCGCAGGTATTTCCCTCCGGGCAACAGTGAATATGGTCATTGCAGCAGACGGCATTCTGCATAGGACAGCAGCCCCATTCTCCGTCCTGAATGGAATTTTGCCCTTTTTGCTGAGTATTCAACGTTCTACGCAGTGAATTCGAATAATATAGAGGCTATATAATTCGCTTAAACCATAAATTTGAACGTACCGCCAACTGGCAGCAGGTAGACGAGTCCGGGCAGCTGTATTCCGTATCCCCGCATTGTTTACCGTACTAAAATCCTTTTTCTTGTTAAAATTATAGGAAAATAACTAACAGCGAGGCTGAAAAATACGAGCGGAAGAACGAGAAGACGCATTTTTCTGACTCTGCACTGGCAATAGTCGATAGATAAGGAGGGGGAGGGGGACAGACTCTGATAGAGTGAGGAAGACGGGGTCAGGCCGGTTGTTTATTCCATGGGGGAGGACAGGGGCTCCGCCTCTCCACAATAAACCGCACAGTCGGCTAATAGAGGCGACGGTGACTGGACTATTGGAGGAGGTGGATATGCCCGGTACTGAAGGAGGGGAATGAGAGGAAGACGATGGAGAAGAGAGGGTGGACGAGCAGGAGCTGGGGGAAAGAGTTGGAGGACGAAGGGGACAGGGAGGACGAGATGGAAGACGAGGAAGGAAGAGAAGGAGGAGGACAGGGACACAGAGACAGACGAGGACGTGAAGAGGGACGGCAAAGACGATGGGGAGGACGGCTTGGAGGATAAGGACGACGAGGACAAGGAGGACGGGATGGAGGACGACAATGAGGAGGCCCCTGTGCTTTGTATAGTAAAGTTGATTTCCCCGAGGTTGTGGAAGTGAAGATCCCCGGATGGTCTTCCCTCTAATGGAATTTTTTTGCCAAAAACAATAATAGAGGAGGATGATTGTACTGTATCTTATCGAAAACTCGGGCACCCCTCGTCCTTCCTTCCAAAAACAGCAAACAATGGACGACATAACAATTTTACTGCTTCCCTACGGGGCTATGACCATTTGGGGTCTATAAACTTTGAGGACGTGCTCTTTCTGAATAGACAAAGATTTCCTGCTCATTTGGGCTTATTCACACGGCTTAATTGGGGTTTTTTTTCTCACCAAAGGTCAATAAAAATGTTGATAACAGGCGATAATAACAGCATGTTGTTCTTTGAACCAGGGGGAATGAAGCGCCAAATTCAAAAGTCAACTCGGGAAGCTTTCTGCTTTCTGCTTCTTTAGGGTGAGCAAGCGCCATAAGAATAAGACAATGGGTCTCGGAGGTCAATGTCCACTGTCATTACCAGTTATGGAGGATGGTTTTTTGTAACTGGAGGTCATTTTCTAGGCTATTGAGGAATGTAATTCAATATAGTTCTTGTCAGAGAGAACAATGGAGGTAACTTACGTTTTCAAACCATCTAACTTGGAGATTTGTGGGGATAAATAGGAAAAATGGCGGTCGTTTCGATAATTGGAAGTTTTAAAGGTCAGATTATAAGAAAATGAGGTATTGGTTGTTTAGAATACAGAGAACTAAAGTCATGATGGAGGTCTGGAACGGATTGTTCCGAAAGCCAACGGTCCGGAAGGGGAAGAAGAGCCTCAAGTTGAGACTGGGTGCTCTTGACTTGAATAGGGGCCATAATACGAAGTGTTTATGATAAAATGAACATTATGAATTGAATTATGAAGAAAAGAACAGTGGTAGACTCTGGAAGACGGTCGGCAACGATGAAGAAACCTGAAATTGGGGTATAGTGGAAAGCGGGGGCGGGAGAGGCGCCTGGTCTCCTCGAATTGGGTCTTTCCTGTCTTACTGCGACTCTTTTTTAAAAGGATACTGTATAAAAAGGAGAACTGTCTCTTTTGCGGTGGCATTTCAAGGGGGATCGGGTCTAAATCTTGCGCCTTCAGGCGCCCTGCCCCTTGGAGAAATAAATGTAGAAGGAGAAGAATAGGAATAATCAGTAGTCGGAATAAATGACACATTTATATTTGTAAAATAGTGAGAATAATAAGGACGTTTAGGGAGAGAGTTATTGACATGAATTTTGAATATATAAAATATGAAAGAAAATGGAGGAAAAATCACTAGAAAGAGGGAGATGACGAGCCAAAAATCACTAAAATTAAATGGATTCTTTTGGAATTTTCACCAATTTTAAGAAAAAATATATATATATATATATAAGGAACACATATATAAAATAAGGAAATAAATACTGGAAATTTAGAATATATATAAGAAGAAAAAAAGGAGAGAAAAGCACCAGGAGAGGACATAGACAAACCCTTACAGCCGACGGCCTCTACAATTTCATCGGCCGACCGCCGCCGCCACCTCGCCGTCGTCCCGGACCCTTCTGATTCATATTTTTGTTATGGCGGGGGCCGTTATGATGAAGAGGAGCCGGTGGCACGGGGGCTGAGAGCAGCGGCAGAGGCGGGCCGGGGGGAGGCGGCCCGCCGCCGCCGTTGAACTGGCCCGGTCCTCCTCGGCCACCGCGGGATGGCGGAGGGAAGCCGCCTCGGGGAGGCGGAGGAGGCATTCCCACATCCGGCGGAGGGACTCCTGGATTGCCAAAGGCCAACGGAACAGAGCAGGGAGGAGCGGGGGCTGAAAAGGCGGAAAATTTGCTGTAAAAACTCTAAATATGTCTGGGGTACAGTATGCGCGCTTTGTAAATGCGCGCCACCTAACAGTCTACCAGATCGCGCTTTTCTCCATTTTCTTACTATTTTCACCCATTTTTTTTCTATTTTTAGCATTAGAGGAACAAATGCTACCACATTACCGTAAAAAAGTAAGAAAAATCATAAAATACGGTCCAAAAATGACAATTTCCTATGATGTTCAATGGAGCGCGTTTACAGGATGAAAATGAAAAACTTACATGGAAACGGGTTATTTCCGCCGTTATTCCTTCCGGGACCATTTCCTCCTCCTCCACACATTAATCCCAACGCGTTCATCAGATTCTTGGTGATAATATCATTCGACGGGGTGTCGAGTGGTGGTGGCGCCGGCTGCCTGTTCATTCCTCCCTGATTCTGGGCTCCTCCAGGCCGCCACTCGTCTTTATGTGACCAGTCGCCGGCATCTGACCAATTCGGAAGCTGGGAGGCCATCCACGGGTTTCGGGGTGGCTCGACAGGGGGTGGAGGAGGCTTGGGGGCCGGTGGCTTAGGGATATGCTTCGGGGCGGGTTTCGGCTTCGGTTTCTCTGGCTCTTTGGGAGGGTGTACAGTCAGAGGCGTCGGGATACTCATCAGGGGCTGTGGAGGGCCGACGGGGGGCGGGATGACCCGGGGCTGGATCCTGACGGGAGGGAGGACTTCCACAGGAGGAGGGGGGACAACTGGAGGAGGGATCCGGGGAGGAGGCGGCTGGGGACGGGACATCCCTGGAGGAGGGGCAGACACGTCCGGAATGAAGGGGGGAGGAGGGGTCTGAATTGTTTAAATTATAAGGAAAAAGGGTTACGGTACCGGCCAGACGGGCGGGAGATGCTGGTAGTCCGACAGGGGAGGCGGCGGAGGAGGAGGACACTCTTCCGGTGTCTTCATCGGGATCAATGGGGGCGGAGGCGGAGGAGCTAGGAGGGGAGAATTCTGGACCGATAGAGAGTCATCAGAGACCAGCTCCATCTTGACAGAATCGCTACTTGATATTCTGAAAACGAAAAAATGGGGAAAAAAAATGAAATTACAATGGAAATTCGAAAATGTGGCGCGCGATTGGGAAAATCGTCAATATCATCGAATTTTTTAAAGTTTCACTAATTCTAACTTGGTCTTCCGTAATCAGCACAAAATTCTGAATAAGGCGAACTTATTTTTTAAATTTTAGAATGAAAATTTAGCGAGATATATTCAAATTTCTCTTTTTTCCTGAACAAAATTCATGAGTGTCGCATTCTCTCCAATTCTTCCGTATTTTCTATTTTTGTCTTGCTCTATATAGCAATTCGGGGTCGATAAAACCAGAGAAACCGTCAAAAACGCATGAAAATGCATAAAATCAAATTTAGCATTGGAGCGCCCGACCTTTAAAGTGCCGGGTTCGGCGAGCTGTGTTACGGGAATATATTTAGAATTTTCTAAAACCTTCAAATTCTCGAGAAATTAGCGAATTTGCGCGCTAATGTCTAAAAATTCAAGGGACTCACCGTCTCAACCCAGGAGTCTTCATTTCCTCCACTCTATTCGTCTTTTTCTGGCTTTCCGGTTCTGTTTTAATCTGTGGCTTCGTCTCCGTCTGCCGTTGATCCCCATTATTAATATTATTAGATTGTTGGTTTTTAATCAGCGTCCTCCAGGTGTCCGATTGGAAGAAGGCCGCCAGATTCTCTGTTGTTGTCCCGCTCATCGCTGCCAGTCGGTCGAACATGGCCTTATCCTTTTGGAATGCATCTTCCGTCGTGGAGGGACCCGGCGGGGGTGTTTTTGGTCCTGAACGGAATATATTTTCATATTAAAAGGTGGAAAATTACCGGGAGATCCGGGAGGAGTCTTGGGACCTTTCGGCTTCGGCTTCTCTTCTCGATTTTGAGGTTGCCGGAAATAACCAGCCTATAGGAATACTTTCTGTATTTTTTTTATTGTATAGGGTCTTACAGGGATAATTTTCTCGTCCTCGTGTGTTTTCCTCTCGAAACCCATCAAATGCCAGGGGTCTAACCGGCCGAAGGCCATCTTCCTCCCGAGCAGATATTCCATAATGGTGTCGCGGGCAAGGAACTGAAAACTTTTTTTTGAATATACATAGTTACAGAGATCTTTGTGAAGGGATTAATGTGAAAATCTGGTGGCTAGACCATTTTTTCCTCAACAAATACTGTGATCTATTATGGGAGAGGAAAAAAGCCACTCCCGAGCTCCGCGCGCCTGCCCCCGTACCATCTCGGCAGCGCGCGCCCAGATTCCCTGCCGTTTCCTATCTCACTGCTGCCGAGATTCTACGGGTGCAGGCGCGGGCAAAATTGGAAACTCATGGGGGTTTTTGATCATTTTCCGAGTCTAAAAGGTTGTTTTCCATGATATTTACTAATAATTATGTGAGTGGGAACCGACCTCATTGACCATTTTCTCATCCGGTGTCCTCGTCTCTAGCCATTCTCTACTCAAATGGACTCCTTCTTCCAGGATAGAATTATGTACTGGGCTGCTTTCTATTTCATTTTTAACAGCTTCCAATCTTCTTTTTTTCTCTGTTCTATAATTTAATTTACTTCTCTTATTTTTCTTCTTATTTCAAAATTACCTATCCATCTCTCCCAGTATATTATCCAGTGGTGCTTTCGCGACTTCCGGTCGTTTTCGTTTCTCTTTTTTGAATTCTCTCTTCTCTCGATGATGACTAATTTTCGGCTTTCTATAGAATAAAATAATTATATAAAAATATTTAGAAAAAACGAATTACTTTTCTTGTTCTTCCATTTCTATCGGAGCGATTTGGTGCCGCTTCGGACCGGTCGCCTGGGAGATCATCGAGGTTGAGGGAGCAGGGTTTCTAAATATTCTTTTATATTTTCTACTATATTTTTATATTTTTTAGCATATAAATAAAACGAATTTTATATAGGAAAAAGAGAGAGATTCGATCTCGAGCTGCAAGTCGTTTAGCGAACTTCCTGTCCTTCCTCCCTTCCCCGTTTCCACGCGGCTTGAACTGGTTTTCCAGGAAAAGAAATAGAAGGAGGAGGAAGTATAGAAATAAAAAAATAGAAGCAGAACTTACATTGGAAGAACTTTCTTTGGTATTGTATAATTTCTCTTTGATCCATTTTGCATATAAACGTAGAGTGGATCGGCACATTTAGCTTCTGCATCTTCGGCCATTTTGGCTACCTTCGGGGCATACTGCAAATGTTAGAAACTATTATTATATGATTAAAAATATAGGAAAAATTATATACAGGCTATTTTCTATAAAATAATATGATACAATTACTAAAATTGAAGAAAAATGGATAGAGACTCTTTGTAGGTCAAGGGAAATATTCTTCGCATAGAAACTCGACTTTTTTGTTTATTTTATAATTTAGAATGGTAAGATTATTATAGAAAATATATAAATGGGTATTTTTTTTATCAACTCATGATGTAAAAATCAATAAAATTCGAAAAGAAACGACGAAATACTGCTTCTAGGTCATGGAGAACGATGTTCAGATAGAAAATGGATTTTTTACCATTTATTCAACATTTCAATTTGAAAAAAAAACATAAATATAGCATTTTTATTGACCTTTCAACCATTTTTGACAGTTTATGATATAAAAAACATAAAAAATAGGGGCTGGTAAACAATATTATTGGCGCTGAGAAGGAAGTGAAGATCGTTGACTTATGGGAGCGGCTTGGCCGAGTACTTTTGACAGATTTCGAGGCAGAAAATGATATATTAGGTTATAACATAAGTCTTGTCCCTGGGTTTCCTACAAATCCCCGTGCTCCAATTCTTTTTCCCTTATATTCTAAGCCTCGTTTTATGGTTATCCACCAATTTTCAGTTCATTTGCATGTCACCGTGAATTTTGACAACCGAAAAAGGGCGCCAAACCTTGGGTGACAAGGCCAATATCGCTTCCAAAAACTCTGATTTTGGTGTCAAGCGACTGCTCTCGAGACGAGTCTAACGGTATCAAATTTAGCCCTGGAAGTTGCTATTTGGCGGAGCTGGACCTAGTCGGTGACCCGCCTCTGCCTACAGTTTAGATCTCTTGCCGTAAGGGAAAAAGAATTGGAGCACGGGGATTTGTGGGAAACCCAGGGACAACACTTATGTTACAACCTAATACACACTATATATATATATTGATTAATTGATACAGATATAATAATAAAATAATATAAAAACGCATTTTTCTGACTTAGAATTTCACATATCCTAGAAGGAAAGACTCAAAATTAAACGAATTGAATTGAATATATAGAAAGCGAAATGGGGGGAAGGGGGAGGTAGTTACAGGGAGAAAGCACTTTAATTTGTACTTGTTACTATGATATTTTCTGAAAAATAAGCTATTTTATGGACAGCGAGGAGGAGAAAACTCACCTTGCGGAAATGGCTGATGGTCTTGGCGAAGTTCAACGGTATAGGCTCCCGGACCGGGGTAATTGGTCCTCGGAAGGGGTACTCCTACAGCATCTGCTTGGGTTCCTAGAAAAAAAGTTTTAATCTATTTTGCTATGGTATAAGGTAATTTCTAAAAAAAAAAGAGGAGACTTTTTGAAAGGAAGGACGTTTGAAAATCAAAATTTGGCTGCCGCCGCACCCGTAAAACCTCGGCAGCTGGAAGATCTTTTACCGCGCGCTGCGGAAACTCCATGACTTTTAGCTGCCGAGTTTTTACGGGTGCGGGGGCAGACAATTCTGTCCTTCCGAAATATGGGAAATGTCTAGAATTTGTCTGTTTTTTTGGCTTTATTTCATAAATGTACATATTTTTTAATTTTTAAATGTATTTTTCTGTACCTGATCCAGAAGCAACGCCCTTCTTTGACGGCTTCTCCGATGGCGGTCCACCAGCTGCGCGGGCTCTTCTCTCCTTCTCCTTAGCTTGTTGATCTACTGACAGAGCCTGGAAATCCCCCCATTTTTATTTTTCTACTTCTTTTTTACTCACCACTTGGACAAATTCCTTGACCTGTCTCTCGACATCCTCACTGGTCGCTTCTTCCTGTTTGCCCTTCCTCCCCGGACCATTTCTCGGCTTTGTTCTTCTCTGTCTCGGCCCAGTAGGGGAGAGGACCGCCTCATCCACCGGCTCGGGTTCTTCTTTCGGTGGCATGTGGCCATTTTCCAGGGCTATTTTTGTAATATATTGGATGTATTGGCTGCCTTTTTCTGCATCCCAGAGAGATGCATCGTCTAATTCTATAAAATGGGGGATTTTTTCCAACTCGGGTAATTAGTTTACGATGTAAATTGTCCAAAAGAGCTGGCCCGTAGGGAACGGCGTTTCTTGTCTTTCCAGAAATATGAGCGACCTCTGCTTCCATCGCAGAAACACTCATTGTCAGCTCTTTGTGGTCGGCTACTATTTTTTTAGAACTGAAATATTGTTTTACATTATTTGTATGCTATTTTGTATAGTAAAATGCATTTATCTAGATATTGTAACAGTAAAACGATCAATTTAGACAGCTTAGAGGCAAAGCATGTAGGTTTAGACATTTTAGAAGTAAACAATTGCTTGATATTCATTTTATTTACATTTTTGTATATAAAATCATATATTCCCTCTGCATAGATCTCTTATTCATATTTTTTGAGTCACACACTCACTTTGATAGCAGTTCAGTCGGTGTATCGGCACATGTCATTCCCAAGTCATGTATTCTCTCCTGTACAAGTTTCTTTCCCTTCTCCAATTCGACATCCACTAACTGCTTCTTTACAATCTGTTGATTCTTCAAATCAAGATTTCTTGCCTGCAAATGTATTGTATTTGCCTGCTAAATTCCAATGTTCTAAATCAATGCTTCGGAAATAATACACGGCTAGTTGGGAATCTTTTATTGCTTGTAATATGCCAATAGACACGTTTAGATGGCAGTATTTTTCGATTGAGAATGATAGACTTTGTACAAAAGTTGTTTTCATACTTCTATGGTATCATTTTTGCTTCAGATTGTTTTTTCTTATTGCTTACATTTTCAATTTGCAGCTCTCGAAGCAGTTCCTGTTTGAATGGCTCAGTAGTCATTACATGTCTATAAGTCTCGAACCATTTGTAGATATTTACTGAAAACGTTTTTTTTCTCTATTGATTTTGGGGAAACCCACGAATATAATCATCAAGAGGACTTTTCCCCTCATAAAAGGTAACTCCTCCATCAGCATGGACAGCCGGCATGTGCTTGATGTCTTTTATGTCAGCAGGAGAATCCAATCCGCTAAAGGGAAGCATGACTCTTTCCAGACCTGAAAGGGATTTTTTATATAAATTTCCTCGGTGCTTGGATGATGATCTATTGACTAGTTTATTACCTGGACCTCCTAGTTCTGGCAGTTGATGCGCGAGTTTATCGGTTTTCTTGTGCCAATAGTCCAATGTTTCGGCGCGAGAGCTAGGCAGCTGAAAGAAATGTTTTGATTCGGACAAATCGATAGGCATTTCAAACAATGAGATTTTCTACGTTCTCACGAATACGTCGTTAAACGGACCTTCGTCGACTTGGACTTCGATTCTTTTTTCTCCTTTTTTACGACTACAACAGGCTTCGACTCCTTTTTAACCTTCTTTGATCCAGGAGGAATATATTCACGATCAGCTTCGTTCCAAGCAGGTGTAGGGCTACTCTAAAAATCAATTTTTGTTCAGGGAACGCGAAGGAGTTTGCATAGTTTCTTTGTAATTTCCAACCTCCGCCTGTGTCAAAGTTGAAACTAATGTAAAAAATATAATTTTAATATTAATAAATAGCAAAAGAGTCATGATAAGAGTAAAAAATCCAGTTAAACAAATAGGTAATAATAAGGCATCAACAATTATCTCTGTTCTCTTGGCAACGTCGAATCTTTGAACCTGGACCTGGGAAAGGTGGATTGCTTCTGCTAATAAAGTGGTGAGAGAATTTTCATAAAGAAAAACGTACTTGGAAAACCATCTCCATCCGCCGCTGAACATTCCACTCCATACGGGCAAAATAGGAGGCCTGGGTTTGGGTGTATTTCGAGGAAGGACGTCACTATCGGCTGATGATGGAGAATCTTCATTATTACCCAGTGGCGACGAGTTTTCATCCTGTGGAGGAGTAGCATCTCTCCAGGGCGGCAGAAGGGGGGTTCTATTCCTGTGCTGTCGTGGTGGAACTTTTATCTCGATCTGTGGAGGAGTAACTTCTTTCTCGGCCTTTCGACTAGGTGCTGGAGAGCTTGAAAGACGAGCAATGGAACGCTAAACGAAAGACTACCATGACGAATCACGTTTTAACATATAAATAGTAACACGGTATACACAAAATTGAGAAAAATAATGGAGATTATCTGGAAAAAAAATGCCCAAGACCCGCGCGGACGATTTAGAGACCAGAAGAGCGCTATGTTTATAACCCATGACTTCAAAGTTACGAACCTTTCGCTTCTTGTGACCATCCTTCTCATTAATTTGCTCTTTCCACTTGTTGCGAGTTGTAGCACCATAATGCGAATCATGCTTAACGGGTTTCGAGGTTGATAGATTCTGCACAAAAGGGGGTAAAGCAACAGAAGCAACGGCAACTTCGTTCTAAATTTTGTGATTGTAAAAAAAGGTTGTTAGGTGCACACCATCTGGCTTCCTTCCCGGCTACTGCTGCTGCTATTAGATTTACTTGAAATGGAAGGTCTTCTGCTATTGGCTACACTCGACAGCGAAGACGATTGAGATTTACTCTTATTGTCATAATATTCTTGTAGCTGAAAGAAAAAGTGTAAACAAAATAAGACTTTCTACCTTTGTCTGATTGACGGTGTGTAAGTAGTATGGGACGTTCTTGTCAGTCCATGAAGTTGGCTGAGCGACAGTTTTCAGCTCCACAACGTCCAAAATAGCTTCCATTTCTTAAAAAAAGATAATATTGTTTAAAAGCTCTCCTACGATTTGCTGATCTTGGATTGAAGTTCTTTGCACTGGTAACAGGGGCGTATGGTTTCGTGGATACAACTCTTCGCCCAGTTTCCATTTCGTTAATAATTTCCATTTTAATCCTATTTTCCAGATCCGGATTGAAAGCATAATTGTTGATGAAAATTATTGTCGCCTCCTATAAGAATAATAATAAAATAAATGTATTACCTGGATGTAGTGTTTATTTTTAGGATCAAGAAAGTCTCCTTTAATAAGTTCAAAAGGGCGATGCTTCTTTTTAAACCAACCCATCCATCTGAAATAAGAATAGAAGCGTACCGAAGCAGCTTACTTTTTATACTCGCTATTCATTTTTTCTGCGTAATTTGCAGGCACTTCGGCTTTTTCTACTCCGATGACTTTTTTAACCTGCAATATATTCTGCTCCCATGGCTCTCGAAGAAATTTACCTTTGTGGCTCCAGCAACATAAAGAACAAGGTGTCCAACACCTGAGCCCAGATCCAAGAATACGTCGTTTTCTTTGAATTTAAGCTGCTCGATAATCAACTGCATCTGCTCATATTTTGTTTCACCATATACCTCAGATGAAAAAGGAGCGTAGTGGCTGTTCAGCGACTTCACACTTGAGACAGCGCTAAAATATAAAGAGTACAGACTTCAGATTTACAAACCAACCTGTTAAATGTAGTGTTGCAGATCAACGTAAGCAACTGGGTATCACATCTATCTTGGAACCACGTTTTAGCATCGGGATTTGAAGCTCCCTTCCACTAAAGAATAAAATTTACAATTATAAATTAAATACGAACCAATTTAGCTAATGCGTTAGCTGCATTCGTATACACTTGTACAATAAGTGAAAATTTCTTGTGGTAACGCTCTTTGGGAGACCCTGTAAGGTCGGCGTCTGTACTATCACTTGGGTCGGGTTCCTTCCGTGGATCAGGAAGAACAAGAGACACAGGTCGATCATTTCCGTCCCGATCTTTATTGTTAAGAAAGGGTGCTTTTATAGCCGGAAATTTCACTTGACATTGACTAAAAACAATTGATTATTTTAGTTAATAACAATAACTTACTGGACTATTTGTATCCATACAGCTACTGTATCCATCGGTGGATTATCAGGATCCCAATCTAAGGTTAAAGCTTCTCCTCCAAGAGGGCTAACCTACAATATTTCCATTTATAAAATAAAAAGAAAAATTTACGAGCTTAAATTTTGTTGGCATTGCTACTTCGGATTCACTATGTGCACTCGAAGTGCTGGGCGTTCTGACGGCCTCATGATGGTCCATATTGGCCACTGGTTAAGAAACCCTGAAATAATATTTCGATAAAAAGAAGAAAGAAAATAAACAAGAAGAAAATATAAGCAGTGGATTGAGGATAGCTTCAAATTTTTGTAAGCGGGCAAATCATTTAGAATACGACGTCAAATATTATCTATTACATAAACTGCAAAAGAGAATGACTAAAATAACGCATTATTTATATCTAGTACAAGGTGCAAGAAAGATACAATTATATTTACTACCGAAAGTTACGCTAAGTTGGCAGTCAGCCAGTGCCGCTGTTACACGCTACGCACCCAACAGAGCGCTTTTATTTCCCACACTGACCACGTGGTCTACATGGGAATGCATCCGCCAGTGAAATAAAATTTAACAAAAAGGCTTTTCACACTTCAAAGCATGATCAACGCCTCAAGCATGCAAAAAATAACAAAAGACATTGAAAGGTACACGACAATGACACGACATTGAATTTAAAAAACATCGTTGTGATATATATTTTATTAGAACTCTGAATTAAAAGCTATAAAACACCGGAATGAAGAGAAAAACCTTTGAGGCTAAAAAGCGAATATTACCTAATATAAGACTTTGAAAGCGATTATAATCATAAAATTCTAAGAACCTAAAAAAAGGAACAGTGACACCGAGAATTTTAGAAACAGTAGAAAGCGCGTCAAATCGTGGCGCGCATTCAGTTTTTTTGAAAATCATGATACTCAGCCAAGAGAGCTATTTTCGTTTTTCTGCAAATTTATCGTTATAACTCATTTCTTTTTGTTACAACATATTGTAATACATGAAAATAGTATTAGCAGCAGAAAAAATGAAGAAATGAATGTGGTATAAACGAGAAAATAGTGAAAAACGAAAATAAGCTTTTACTGCGCAGCGAAAGTTTTGCCGGGAAGTGTGCACAAGTTTTTCCTCGGTGTCACCGGCAATCTGAGAAAGACATGGTTGAGGGATATAAAACGAGCAAGTAAGGGAAACCAATTGTGTCAATCCGTAGGTCTTCGATAGCTCCAATAAGCTGGTGTCCGCATTTCATATAATCTAGAAATTGTGCGATCATACGCAAATAATTCCTCTTCGCCACTGAATACATTGGCTTTCATGCTTTCCTAGAAAAGCGAAAGTATTTGATAAAAGAGTAAAATTACGTGGTCCAGCGTCACTTTCATATCGTCCATCAACATTCTTTGTGAATCCGTTAGTTCCTTGGGCCCTTCAGAATTCATTTGAAATATTTCATCTATTGGTGCATCTGCACTTGCAACTAATCGTACCTAAAAAAATCTCTAGAATAGATTGATCCATTACCTTTTGATCATACAATGTATCTATTAATGTTATTAATCTCCTAGCTTCGCTACTATCTTCTTGTTTTAAAATTGGTATGTTTCGGAGAATGATAGTGTGAAAAACACGGGCAAGTGTAAGATAATCAGCGGCTCCACTTGCTGTACGACACACCTAAAACCATTTCGTTGTCAAGCAATTCTAAAGATCTCCACATCTGCAAATTGTATGTCGGCAACTCCACCACAACATTTCTTAACTTCCACGTTCCTGCCAAGTATATTCAGCACTTTTGCTCTTACGGCTAAAAAAGTTAGCACTTATTCTTGCAGTGGCATACTATCATTTTCCTTGGCTATCAACTGTTTGAAAACACGATCGCATTGAAGATCAGCATCACATTCTCCAGTAATAAAAAAATTATCAGCTGCTCCCGCAACTAGCTTACGATAATCTTTACCAGAATCTAATGTAATTGATTGACAACGTTGCTGAAGAGCAGTTTAGAAAAGTGAAGACGATAGCTTACATCTAGCATGTCAATAAAAGGAACAAACTGATGTCTCTGTAGTCCATTTTTATAAAGATCTCGTGGAGGTCGATTTGAAGTAGCAACCATAACGAGTCCACGATCAAAGAGAAGTGAAAAGAACCGCTTGAGAATCATAGCATCAGCAATGTCTGTTACCTAAGGTTTATGGATAGCATTAGTTCTTCACATATAAACCTGGAATTCATCAAAGCATAGAAGTTTTGTAGAAGACATGATTTCGTCTACAATTAGAGGAACTGGATCAAAAGAGCCGCGAGGGCCAGTATGATCTAATTTCAACTGATGCATTTCTATAGAGCAGTGCTATCTTTCAGAAACGAGACTTACTCTTATGAACATTTTGCATAAAACTATTAAAATGCACTCGATCTTTATCGTCGAAAGGACAGCTTTCATAAAACATATCCATCAACATAGTTTTTCCACATCCAACTGTGCCATATAAGTAAATACCTCTCGGAACACCTGTTAAATCCTATGAACCACTGTACAATAACAGGCTGTCTACCGATTTTTGAGGCACCGGCTTGCTGCCTATAAGAAAAGAAAGCAGCCCTCCGGCATGGCGATGTGCAGCTGTTTTTTGAACGGTATATGCCGTTACCTCTTCTTGAAGATTTGTAAAATATTGAATAATTTTTGCCTAGAGAGACTAACATCAGTGAAAATGACTGAAAACCACAAACCTGATGATCATCTTGTCTTAATTCGTTATTTTTCACTTTTTCAGTGTAAATATCTGCTACCTTTGAGAGTCTCCGTATTGAAGTGAATCCATAGTTGAGGCGAAAAGTGAATGAAACAGCTAGCATAGAAGGGAGAAGTGGACAAAATTACACAAAATTTTACAATAAACGCCAACTAAGTAATACTAAATTACTGTGTAAATAAAGGACATTTAAAATCGACTTCGAATTCGAATTGTTGCCCAGCTGATTCTATTTAGTTTTTTGTTCTGCTCAGCATTATTTACCCTTCTTTTTATTGCAACATATGAACAAAAAGCCGCTTCCTTACTTCGGCACGCTTTTATGCTTTGATTACAAGCGCAGCATTATCTCCGTCGAATTTGTTACATCTATTACTTTTACAATCGATAATTTTTCAGGAAATTTTATTATGGGAGTTCCAGCCTTCTTCCGTTGGTTGACAAAGAAATACCCATCAGTTATTGTCAACGCAAATGAAGAACGCCAGAAAAATGCAGATGGAGTTAAGATTCCTATAGACTGCACACAACCAAATCCAAATTTTCAAGTAAGATAACAATCATCAGCTATAGTTTTATGCGATTGCTTTAGGAATTCGATAACTTGTACTTAGATATGAACGGAATTATTCACCCTTGTACTCACCCAGAAGATAGGCCCCCGCCTAAGAATGAGGATGAGATGTTTGTAAGTAGCAGCTCTCTTATATTTATTCATCGGCGTTTCAGGCACTTATTTTTGAGTATATTGACAGAATTTTTTCGATTGTAAGACCACGAAAACTTTTATATATGGCTATTGATGGTGTGGCTCCTAGAGCAAAGGTAGCTCTCTAAGAAGACCATAATACGAGAATATTTTAGATGAATCAACAGCGAAGTAGAAGGTTCCGTGCTTCAAAAGAAGCTTGGGAAAAAGAAGCATCCATTGAAGAACAACGACGTCGTATCGAAGAAGAAGGATTTCGTGTACCGCCAAAAAAACCAGCAGAAACTCATTTTGATAGTAATTGTATTACTCCTGGTACGCCATTTATGGCTAGGTAAGAGAATTTTAGACTGGTAGCCTCGTTTGTTTTTAGGTTAGCCATGGTTCTTCGATATTATATCCATGACAGAATAACTAATGACCCTGCCTGGTCAAAGATCGAAGTTATTTTATCCGATGCTAATGTTCCTGGAGAGGGAGAACACAAAATTATGGATTTCATTAGGAAACAACGTTCAAATCCGGCGCACAACCCGGATACCGTACATTGTCTATGTGGAGCCGATGCAGATTTGATCATGCTTGGTTTAGCCACACATGAGGCTAATTTCAATATCATTCGGTTTGAAGTCACCTTGTTTGTGGTTATATTTTTTATCTTCCAGTGAAGAGTTTGTCCCTCATCAACAACGACCTTGTGAACTCTGTGGCCAATATGGGCATGAGTTACGTGACTGTAAAGGGTAAGCCAGACAGGCCACTTCTATGTATAGCATTGATTTTCAGATTGGAAAATGAGGACTTGGGTCCAGAGCAAGCTGATCCTCTACAAAAAGAAAAAAGTTTTATCTTCTTACGAATTCCTATACTGCGTGAGTACTTAGAAAAAGAGCTGAGTATGCCGAATTTAACGTTTCCGTTTGATCTTGAACGAGCCATTGATGATTGGGTGAGTAATGTTATATGTTGTGCAAAGCAATCTTTCAGGTTTTTCTTTGCTTCTTTGTAGGAAATGATTTTCTTCCACATTTGCCTTCTCTTGAAATCCGTGAAAATGCCATTGATCGTTTAATCGGTTTATATAAAGATATGGTGTATCGAATGAATGGGTTGGTTTCTCTCTAATGTTTTCCAACCATATTACAGCTACTTAACCAAAGACGGAGAAGTATATATGGATCGAGTCCAACTCATTTTGGATGGTTTAGGGCAAGTAGAAGATACTATTTTCAGAAGACGCCAGGCAATTTTTATATCAACATATTAGGTTAAATTTATTTTAGCAAAACGAGGAAAATTGGAAAGCTAAACGCGCCAGAATGGGTTATGATAATACAGGAAGACCAGCTCAGCGACCAGCATATGTACCACAAAGCGGTCTTCTTGCACCTATGGGTACTGCTGCTCATTTGAGTGGAGCCGAGACTCGTGGACTTGCAGCTGATGCACGAGTTCAAGTTAGCTAATTTTTGTAATGAAAATGATCGTAATTTTCAGGCTATGAATTTTGCTGAAAATGAAGAGGCTGCTAAACGATTAAAAGCAATGTTGAAAGCACCTTCTGAAAGTGGTGAAACAGAAAAGAAATCCAACAGGAAAAGAAAGCATGAGGTAAGCATTTTGCTAAATAAATTGGTCAGCTATCTGTCTGGTTACACCGAGCTGTCAAAAATATTATAAATATATGCCTCTGGTTTTTTTGCAGGGCAAATCAAAAAATAAAAAGAAGAAACCAGAAAATAAGAAACGCAAGGGCAATAGGCCACCCCCTAAGCAGAAACAATCGCCGCCAACACCTAAAAAACTTTTGCCTGTGCTTGAAGTTTCCATTGTCGAGGAAATTACCGTAGTTGAAGAAGTAGTAACAGTTGCTCTCGTAAAGGTTCGATTTTATGCAATATATGTTTTTTAATAGGCATAAAACGAAGGAAACTATGCACGAGAGGAGGTAGAGCGCAAAGAAATGTTAATTTTCCCTTGCGCTCTATTAATTATCAAATAAATATTTTTCTTTGTGTTCCATTGCCTAAAATTATTTTCGTTTACAGGATGTATCAGGACCGGCAGCTACGCCATTTGAAGAGCCAGAAGAACCTGTTGATGAAATTCGATTCCATGAATCCGGATGGAAAGACAGATACTATCGGTATTTTATATAAGTTTTTAAAATTCAGTATTGTGCTTCTAGTGCTAAATTCGAAGTAGGATCAGATGATATTGCTTTTCGTCGCAAAGTAGCAACTGCCTACATTGAAGGTCTTTGCTGGGTTCTAAAATATTATTATCAAGTATTATACTTTCCTTTATTTTGTATTGCTGAAATTAAGGGATGCGCAAGTTGGGATTGGTATTTCCCTTATCACTATGCACCATTCGCTAGTGACTTTGACACTGTTAGTCAATATAAGCCGGATTTCAGCCGTAAAACGTATCCTTTTAAACCTTTGGAACAATTGATGAGCGTTTTTCCAGCTGCTAGCAAGTAGGTTACTCCTCAGTACGTTTATTTCTTTAGGCAACATTTACCTGAACACTGGCAGAAACTTATGATTGCGGATGATTCCCCCATCATAGATCTTTACCCTGCAGACTTTCGTATTGATCTGAATGGAAAGAAGTTCGCATGGCAAGGAGTCGCGTTGTTACCATTCGTTGATGAGAAGAGGCTTTTACACACGCTTGAATCAGTAAGAATTTGTTAATTTTAATTACCAATTTTCTACAGGTATACTCAACATTGACCAAAGAAGAGATGGAGAGGAATACTACAGGCCCTAACAGAATATTTATTGGCCGTCACCACGGAGCATTCGACTTTTTCAAAGCTCTATATGAAGGTGGTATGTTTACCATTTATCTGAACTCATTTGCTGCTACAATTCTTTTCTTTGTCATCCTAATCATCGTTTAGAATCTACCTCAATGGATATTGATCCGAAATTGACATACGGATTAAGTGGTAGAATTAGTGCTGATATTTCTGTTGTGATGCCCGGTGCCAAATTTGTTTCGCCGGTTAATGATGAAACTTGCCCTGATTTAGAAGTAAGTTAAATGGCAGATGTAGCTTATTGAGAATATAGGTTAATGGTGGACTTATGACAATCTACGAGGATCCTAGCTATCCAGAAAATTTTATCTTCCCAGCTTCACGCCTGCCGAATGCTACAGAGATACCCAAAACATTAAAGCCAGAAGATTTTGTAGGGCTTCTTTGTAAAATATATTTTGCTTCTTTAGAAAGGAAATTATCGACCACAAGTAGGATTTAGAAGAGATACGCCTAGAGCAGAGCTCCATGATTCGGGCAGACGACATTTAAACCACGAATTGCGATCTCAATCCGATGATAGACATCCACGAGGACGAGGAGGTGAAATTGCTTTGTTAAAATCATAAAGCATGTTTATAGGCGGTGGAAATAGAAATTTTTATACACCACAAAATGATAGGGATGTTTATCAGAGCTATAACGGAAGCCCTCATAGAGGACGTGGAGGTTACAACGGTAACAGTCGTGGGGGATATAGCGACGGTGGTTACAATAATCGTGGCCAGTACAATCAAGACCAATACCAGCAAAATCAATACCAGCAAAATCAATACCAACAAGGCCAATACAATCAAGCATACGGCAGTGGTGGCGGCGGTTATGATAATGGACAATGGGGAGGGAGCGGTGGAGGATATCAAGCTAGCTATGGCAGTGCTCCGTATCCCCCATTCGAAACACCCCGAGGAGGACATCGTGGTGGAAGAGGTCGTCCGCAGTATAACAATAATAGTGATAATAGACGCTAACTTGTTCATACATATGGTCTGTATTTTGTTGATTATTTTCTACACTGTTACCAAATTATTTTTATCTTTAAAATAAAACGTAAGTTGTTAAAACTTTATGACAATGTGACAAAATGTACAAAAGATATCTTAGTAGTCAAAGTCTGCCATCATATCGTCAGCTTCTAATTCAAATTGACGACGAGCTTCTTCATCATCTTCCATATCATCATGGAATAGAGCACTCGAGGGGAAGGGTGACGGCGCTTTTGGTGGTTCTTCATTTATTTTTCGGGGTATCAAAGGCTCATTAAAGTCATCCTCACTGTCGGATCGACTTGTGATAACTCCAACTGTTGTCTGAAAATGGAATATTTACAACGAGAAAGTACTCTTACGTTTGTGAGCTGTTGCGAAGTAGTTTGATTTTTCTTTGGAACGTAGTCTTTATCGCGATCCTCCGCATCGGTTTCTTCATTATTGCCAGTTGTAACAACGGTATCACTTTTACTAAGAGATTTGAATGCTTCATCATCTCCATCATCTAAAGGCATATCCGTCCTTAGTCTGCCCATATAGTTCTATAAAAATCATGAAGTACTAAAAACGGCCAACTGAACTTACTTTTACACGCGCTTTACTGCCAAGTTTTTCACATCTCGCAATAACGTCGTCAAATTTCAATCTGGGGAACATACAATGACTCCAGTTTTCATATTTCTTCATCATAATATCTAGGTTATAATACTGAAACGCTTTTGCAATATAAGTTAACAGAACATACTGGATCCTGTTTTTTATCTGGTTTGTAATTCTTCATAGTTTCTAATAGAGCTTTTATACCCTAAACACAATGGTAATCAAAATAGTTAGCTACATACTTTAGGACCAGTAAGCGTGTTCTCATTCAGTTTTGGTTGCGGATTTTGGACTATGCGCTTACGCAATAACTTTTCACCCTTTTCCAATGCCTTCTTCAGAATCGCTTCATCCGAAACTAAAACTAATTCTGAGTAAACTACATCCACGGACCTTCGATAGCTTCGTCATCTCGTAGTGCTGGTTCATCGTCGAAATCTTCATTTGTAAAGAAATCGTTCCTCTCATCGTCGCTGTCCATTTACTTCTGAAAGGATTTCCATTTTTCAGTGAAACAGTCGAGTAAAAAGAATTTCTACATGCCCATAATTTGCAAACATTTTAGTTTGGCGCCATCACTTTTGCGTCAAGTTGTAAGGTCGTTGGAAGTTATTTTCGGTGCTGTACGTGCAGCCAGCCATCTTGCACTAATTTTTTCTCCGTCCAGTTTTCTGGTCAAATGTTTCCCCAGCTCCATACTTATCAAATTATTTCGCAGTTCTCTGCTAGGAATAAGGATTCAACCGATCAAAAACAGTAGAAATACACTAACAACCATTTATTGTAACAAAAACAATTTACTCTCCCTCAACGTTGAGATTGACAAGTTTTTTGAAGTTGGTGCAGGGAACATAGGTGGCAAGGGTGTAGAGCTTGTTCGGAGAATCCTCATCCTCGTTACGACGACGGTGAAGCCTGACTCGGACACGGAAAGGAACGTTTCTAAAGATAAATGCACATATAAAATCATACAAAAAGGACTTACTTGATTCCCTTGGACCAGATAAATTTATTCAATCTGGTATCTACACGAACGTCAATGGTCTTCATTTGGTCCTTGGCAAACTTCTTAATTTCGTCGATTGCACGAGGAGCTCTTTTCTTAGCGCCACTAATTGATATTAATTAAAACAAATACAGAAAGACAACTAACATTCCCTTGATACGCTTGTGAAGATGGATGGTGAATTCCCGAGTTATAACCTCGTTCATAGGGTTTTTCACGGTCTTTCTAGTCGGCCTAGCCATTATTACCTGAAAAAAAGACGATGCACATGATGAAACGCAGTGAGCGAATTTGTGAGAAATTACGAGGCAACAAATAACACACAGACGAATCGAAAAACTACCTCCACGTCTGAGATAGGTGAAAATGAATGAGAGAAATACCGACGCTAAAATTTGCCTCTCGAGACTCAGGAAATCCCGCAATTTCTCTCATTTCAAAATTCAAATCAAACCTTTTTTCCCTTTCACTTTGTTCTCTTTGCCAAGCGAGTATTTCTTTTGCCCGTTCCACATATTTGTCTGTTTTGTTTTCCGCCATAAAATACACTCCATACTTCCATTTGCCACAAAAGGAAACATAGAAATAGATGTTCTTTTCATCTCTTTCTAAAATGCTTCCTTTTTTCGGCCAACTGACGGCAACGGATGCTCTTGAGCAAACAGCTGCCGTCCCCGACAAGTAGCCATAAGAACCGCACACTGCTTGGTCGATTTTTTTTCCATAACTATTTTATGCGAGCAGCGTATTCTTCATGAAATGCATTGTATTCTTGTCTTATCTGTCAATCTCATGTGTAGGCATTTTCTTATCATACAGTTACTTCCTCCATTCTCCCTCAACTACTGCGATCGCTAATTCTATATTTTTAGAGCCATCAGGATGAGTGTTCTTTCCAATGTGTTGAAGACATCTGTTCGGGGAAAGTAAGTAAAGGTATGTGCTAAATAGAAGATGTTTAGAGCATGGTGGTCTCATGTGGAGATGGGCCCTCCCGACGCTATTCTTGGAGTCACCGAAGCTTTCAAGGCTGATAAGAACCCGAACAAGATGAACTTGGGCGTTGGTGCATACCGTGATGATCAAGGAAAACCTTTCGTCCTTCCTTCGGTACGCAAAGCTGAAGAGACGATTATTGCAGCTCATATGGATCACGAGTACGCTGGAATCGCTGGTATCATAAAGTTGCATTTGCTTCTCTAACCAAATACATTTGTAGGAATACCAGATTTCACTGCTAAATCTGCTCGTCTCGCTCTTGGAGAAAACCACGAGGTCTTCAAAGCTAACCGGATCACTACTATGCAAAGTATTTCTGGAACCGGTGCTCTCAGAATTGGAAGCGAGTTCCTGGTATTGTTATTTCTCTATGTTTCGACAGCCATTTTTAGGCTAAATACCTCCCAAGCAAAGTTATTTATCAGCCAACTCCAACTTGGGGTAATCATATTCCAATCTTCAAGTATGCTTCATTCTAATTTAATTATCAATATTTTTTCTAGGTTTGTCGGTGTAGACGTGAAGAATTATCGTTACTACGATAAGAAAACGTGTGGATTTGATGAAGCCGGTGCTTTGCAAGATATTGCTGCTATCCCTAAAGGAGCTGCTATTCTTCTACATGCATGTGCTCATAATCCTACTGGAGTTGATCCAACAGTAAGAAACAAGCTTACGGTTAATGTATTTTTTTAGCGGGAACAGTGGAAAAAAATCTCCGAGATTTGTAAGAAGAACGAGCTCTTTGTTTTCTTCGATATGGCATACCAAGGCTTCGCATCAGGAGATGTTGATGGAGATGCATTTGCCTTGAGATATTTTGTCGATCAGGGTCACAATATCTGCTTTACACAGTCGTTTGCTAAGAACATGGGACTGTATGGTTAGTTTTAAAATATCGATTATCATAATTTAACAATCACTGCAGGCGAGCGTGCTGGTGCTTTCTCTCTTGTTACCGCAGATAAAGATGAGGCTGATCGTGCTGCTTCACAGCTGAAGATCCTTATTCGACCCATGTACTCCAATCCTCCCATTCATGGTGCACGTATTGTGAACACTATCCTAAGCGACCAAGCTCTAAACAAACAATGGTAATTGATTATTTCGTTCAGTTGTCATTGCTCATTATTACAGGCTGGTTGATGTAAAAGGAATGGCTGATCGGATAATTTCAATGCGTTCTCAGTTGCAAGATCTTCTGGCTAAGGAGGGATCCCAGAAGAATTGGCAACATATTACTGATCAAATTGGAATGTTCTGTTTCACGGGAATAACCCCGGAACAAGTGGCGCGCCTTACTAAGGACTATTCTATCTACCTTACAAAAGACGGACGTATTTCTGTAGCTGGAATCTCCTCTAAGAATGTGGGATATTTAGCCAACGCCTTGCACAACGTCACAAAGTAACTTTATAATTGCTAATTTTTAATCCTGAACACTTTTTACGAATTTTTTTTGCTTGTTTTATCGTCTTATAGGGTGAGGCTAATCTAGGTCATAGTAACATTACTTATATTCTTCCGGTGTCTATTGACCTATTCAAATTAAATTATTGTATACCATTTGTTTGCGTGTCCTTTATGGTTTTGTTCCTTTTAGAAAATGTTTATTTCTCTATCAAGGCTAATGCGGATTCACTTGTTTTCCGCGTATGGCCATTATATTTTCCCGCCCCCAGCCTTGGACGAAAACCGATACGTCAGCAGCCTCTCTTGTGAAAGCCCCAACTTTCACAACATTGCCGCAGACTCGCACAATCGTTTGTTTTTGCCCGGTGGCTAGCAGCGCGCTGAGACCCCTTCTGTTATTCATTTTTCGTGCGCCGGTTCGCAACAACCTCTCCCATCTAGTCCTAGTCACGTGTAAATATCTATAGTTCAAAACATTTCAATGTGTTTTTCTTTAGAAACAATAGTGAGCTTTACCAGAAATTGCAATCAGCATGAAGATTGATTCGCCATAAAAATTTACTCGCCGCAACTTCTACACTGGTCTTTTTTTAATCGAATTGTTTGGTAAACTATGAAACACTACGGGAAAGCATCCTTTCAACAAAGCGAACATGCAGCTTTCAGTCAAATCACATGCTCGCTTCACTCTTTGAACTCGTTTCACTGCGAATTTCAATTCACTTTCATCTTTCTCATTTTCTCTTTTCTCACCACATATGATTATTAGACCTTTTCAGAATTTGACAATATTGCTGTATTTTTATATTGTTATTTATGGCGGATTTTGATGATGATTTTGACTACAGTGATGCAGCGTCAGATGAAGACGATGATTTAGTAAGTTTGTTTATGTAGCTCCGTTTTTTCTTTGGGCAAATAAGGCTACTTTCTGTAAAAATGACCTGTTTGAACAGGATAATACAGGAAAAATCCGAAAAAAAACCAATATAAATAGCCTGGATCTTTCATTTTGCTCATTCACTGCTACCATGAATAGCGAGTCTTCTGACTCCATAACTTCGGGGGCTCACACTGACGACTTGCAATCCGTCACAACTTCTTTGATTTCACATGTGGAAGTTACCACTCATACCGATTTTGAAACTAGTTTCTTTCATCAGGTTCCTTTTTGATTTCTTGTAGTAGAATTCATAATAGCGTACTAATTGAATTTCTCATTTCTTTTTTTTTCAGGGTGTCAGCGAAGATGATGGGATTGAAATGGAAGAACATGCCGAGTCTTCTAATTCACATCAGAAAGACAACAGCGTAATGAAATGTAAAGTAATGTCAGTGGATGATCTCAATCGGGATATGAGTGATTCAATAATGGAAGTAGTACAAATTCTTCGAATATCACAAGGAATGTGTCGGATTCTACTAAACAAATTCAATTGGAATAAAGAGAGTTTAACTGAAAGGTGAGTCAATATATTTTATTTGCTTATTCTAGCAATAATTTAGGTACTACGAAAATCCCGACACAGATGCTTTTCTAAAAAAATGCCAAGTTATTCCAAATAAAACAGCTCCCCTCCCTAAATGCAGCACAGGAGAATGCCCCGTTTGCTGTGAAATAGCTCCTCTAAGTGGGCTTCTTTGTCACCACTGGGTTTGCTCGCCATGTTGGGAAACCTATCTCACAACTAAGGTTTGCTAAATTTGATTGATTTCCAATATACTGATGTTCCAGATCAAAGTAGATAATACAGCAGACATCCAGTGTATTTCAAGCGGATGTACGCTGCTAATCGAAGACGAGAAGGTTCTCTTATATGTAAAAAATGAAGACGTGCAGAACTCATACCGACGCCTTATGACAAATAGCTATGTGGAGTCGAACAAGCTTACAAAGTGGTGCCCAGGAGTGAACTGTGGTCGAGCTGTCAAAGTTAGCCAGGTCGAATGTCGACCAGTTCTGTGCGACTGTGGCACAAAATTCTGCTTCGGCTGTGCACACGAATGGCACGAGCCTGTAAATTGCCGCCTTCTCAAGTTGTGGACAAAAAAATGCAATGATGATAGCGAAACCAGTAACTGGATCAACGCAAACACTAAAGAATGCCCCAAATGCCAGGTAAGCAGTGGTTGGCGGTATTCATTTATGTTATTTTGTAGGTTACAATAGAGAAGGATGGCGGATGCAACCACATGACTTGTAAAAATACAGCATGTCGGATGGAATTCTGCTGGATGTGCCTTGGCCCGTGGGAACCCCATGGCAGCGCCTGGTACAACTGCAATCGTTTTGATGATTCAAACGCTAAAAAGGCAAGAGATGCACAAGAAAAATCCAGAGCCGCTCTCCAACGTTATCTTCACTACTATAATCGGTTTATGAACCATCAGCAAAGTTTGAAGTTGGAGAATAAACTTTACACTACCGTAAAAACCAAGATGGAGCTGATGCAGCAACAATCCATGTCCTGGATTGAGGTAGAGATTATTTGCCAACTGTTTAATAGTAATTTCTAGGTCCAATTTCTGAAAAAGGCTGTGGATATTTTATCCGAATGCAGGCGAACGTTAATGTTCACATATGCTTTTGCATATTATCTGGAAAGAGATAATCAGGCTTTCATTTTTGAAGACAACCAAAGAGATCTCGAAATGGCTACGGAGCAATTGTCTGAATTTTTGGAGCGGGATTTGGAAAACGAAAACCTAAGCACCCTGAAACAAAAGGTCGGTTATTTTTCTCTTCTTTTCTAAACTGATATTTTTAGGTTCAAGATAAATATCGATACGTCGATCAGCGTAGACTGGCATTGCTGAAGCATTGTCAGGAAGGATACGAAAAGGACACCTGGAAGTTCACTCAGTAACTGCTCAACGTCGTCTAGTCGTGATTATTTCTGTGTAGTAAATGTCTAACACGACATAATATTTTTCACTGTGCCTGCCTTTATTAGGCTCTAATCTAGTTCGTTTGTACCTCTCTCGGTTACGTCTTTACTGGTTTAAATTCTTCCCACCCACTAGCAGCAATCCCCCATAGGTTTTTACAATGTGTGTATGCTCCTTCCGTCGATAAGTTGTATATATGATGAAACAAAACGTGGTAATAAAAATCTAAAAAATGTCTTATCCATTATTAGCTTTGCTTGTTACTATCGATCGGTTTTTATTTTCGAATTATCGTGTTATTGAATTTCGAAAATGGAATATGAGTCGCTGCAGCCGTTAGCTTGTAGTTCTCGCTCTTATTTGATATATTATTTTTAGTGTTTTGATCAGATTGTTATAGGTTTACCAACAATAATCAAAGATGTCGTTGGCTGAAGAATTAATGGCCGATTTTGAGGATGATGAAGAGGATGAATTGGAACAAGCCATGAATGATGTAAGTGTTGATTTTTTATATAACTAAAACGGTGCTAACTTTTGTAAATATTTATGTGTTTCTGTTACGCCAAATAATGATTGAAGATGCAGGTCAAAAAAGAAGAAGAGGAAATCGAAGAAGCGGCTGAAATAGTACAACCTAAACTGTATTCATCTGTATATGATATTGCTAAATTGGGAACGAGTGACAGGTAAGGAAATATAAATTGTTATTTTGAAGCTAGCGTTTTCAGCTATAAGGAGCTAATTGAACGGTTGAATTATGAACTAGAGCGAATGGATGATGTTAAAGTTACAGCACCCTTGGAATCGGATCCACAATATCAATTAATAGTAAAACTATCTCATGTATGTTTTTTTTAAATCCAAATTCATAGTAATTTATAGACTATTGCTGATATTGACAGCGAACTTCATGTAATTCACAAATTCGTGCGAGATAAATACGAGAAACGCTTTCCTGAATTAGAAACACTGGTTCCTAATCCATTAGAATATATTGCTGCTGTGAAACTTCTTGGAAATGAAATTAATACAAAAGGACAAAATAAGGTTGGATATTTTAGAAATAAAAGAAGCTTTTTTTCCAGGAAATACTGGGACAAATTCTTGCACCCTCTACGTGTATTGTTGTATCAGTAACAGCTTCGACTACACAAGGAAAGCAATTAGAACCTGATGAATTGGCTGCCGTAAATGAAGCTTGTTCTTTAGCAGAAACTCTTCATAATGTAAATTAGTTTGCTTCCTAATAATTATACTTTTTAGCATCGTATCGCAATGCACCGACTAACTGAACTACGGATGGCATTGATTGCCCCAAATTTAGTCAATTTATGTGGAGCTGCTACAACTGCTTTGTTGGTTTCTCAAGCAGGAGGATTAGCTCCATTATCAAGGATGCCTGCCTGCAATATCCAGGTTCGAACTATCTCAACTGCCATTTTTTGTATTTTAAAGGTTTTGGGAAGACAAAAGAAAGCATTAGTAGGATTTGCCTCTGCTACAACTAATCCACATACTGGCTTCATTTTCTATCATCCTATTGTTCAAAATTTACCACCTGATCTCAAACTGTTAGTTTTATAAGAGTGTAATTAATTCATTTTATTTTCAGAAAGGGTATGAAAATTCTAGCCCATAAGACCATCATGGCTGCTCGAGCTGATGCTCTTCATGAAAGGCCCACCGGTGATATGGGAAGAGAACTTCTTGAACAGGTTTGTTTCTCTTCTAATAAAAATAATAACATTTAGGTACAAAAGAAATATGAAAAGTTATTAGAACCACCTCCAGTTAAATCACTGAAAGCGCTTCCCAAACCCTTGGACAAAGCAAGCAAGAAAAGAGGAGGTCGTCGTGTAAGAAAAATGAAGGAACGATTAGGAATGACTGACCTGCGAAAGAGCGCTAATCGCATGAACTTCGGTGAACTCAATGAAGATGTTATGCAAGAGAATATGGGATTCGATGTGGGACAAGTATGTTAATTCCTTTTAGTGTATAAATTTATTGTCTAGGTAAAAACGGGAAACGTCAGTGGAGGAAGAATTCGTGCAGGTGTAGTAGACAACAAAACAAGAGTCAGGATGTCGCAAAAACGTCAGCGTCAAATGGAAAAACAACGGGCTGCTGCAGGTGGAATGACAAGTATGAGGACCAGAGTAAGTTCCATTCGAATTGCAATTATTATTATTTTCAATTAACAGGTTGCTGGAACTGCTTCATCAGTTGCTTTTACACCTGTTCAAGGACTGGAAATTGTAAACCCAATGGCTTTGGAAAAACCAGTAGCACCCGCCAACTCCACATATTTTTCTTCTTCTGCTACATTTGTTAAAGTTGCTGGATCTACACCCCGGCCGAAATAAGTTGTTATCTTATTTATTTTTATATTTATAAGCAATGGTCTCTAATAAAACGAGTCTTGTCTACACTTTGTTCTGTTGTTGAAGTACGAGTTCTTGAATATCTTTTATTTTTATTGTTTTTCAATATTTTATTCTGTACCTTATTTTTAGTCGACAAAATGCCGTTTATGCATGGTAATGTGCCGCTTCGGCGAACATTTTATTATCTTCGGCAAGGAAAAATTAACTTTAGAGATAATGTGCAGGTAAGACATTCTTAGCAGTATATTCTTTTATTATATTTTAGGTATTTGCTCTAGGATTTCATAATAGGCCTACTGAACGACAAAAAGGTGCCCGTGATTTTGTTTTTTGGCATTGGGCTCAATTACAGGTTTTGTATGCATATCTTTGTTTATTTCAAATTTTCAGTACTATAACTCTAAAGTACAGCTAGTAAAACATGTTGATACCGTACTGACTCCATTTGCTAGAGCATATCTTAGTTTGTTACCATTTCTTCTTTATAAGTAATATGGTTTAGAAGATGGAAGGGAAGTGTTATTTGATTTAGAAGGAATGACTAGAGAAGAAATTGAAGCACAATTGGCCAAGACTTTAGGCAAATCGGAATTAGTAGTAAAGCGTGAACAATTAGAACAAATAGCCAAATTGAATCCTGCTGATTTTGGATCGAAATGTAATCGTCAGGTAGAATATTTTCTTATATTATGAATGGTTTTAATGTGATTTTAGTGCATGTGTGAAGTACAAGGCCAACATCCATGCACAGGTCTTCTGATAGCACCAAAATATATGACCGGAAAGTACCGATGGAACCATAATCTCATCTAATTGCTCAGTTGTTTATAGGATTGTTATTGTTTCAACTTATTGTTCGTGAATAAAATGATAAATTAGCTTTTTTGTAGAGATAGAGTAAGGTAGCCTCGAAGATTTCAAGTTCAGAAGAGGTTGACTGGTCACGACAGCAAAACGGTCATGTTTCGTTTTTTACAAGATGGAACAAGCGAAACACTTGGCACAAACAAGCCTAACAGTTAGGCGAATAGTCATTCAGAAGGATGCAAGAGAATAAGTCTCGAGCTGCTGGAAAGCCATCACAGGTTCGTTTTTCCTCAATTTCTCTTCTATAACTCCATTTTAGCCTTCCAAAGCGGACAATTCACCGCGATCTATGTCGAAAAAGACGAAATTTGTTCCGAATTCGCTTCTAAAAGGAGATCACATGAAAAAATCAGAGAACAAGGAAAACAAATCACCTGCAAAACCATGTGCCAAAGGACGCCGAGGATCTGGAAATAGGCATTTCAATTATGACCTCCTGGAGCCGACCATTAATGTTGAAGATGTTCCAGCTCCGCCTTCTTCAACTGTTAGTTGCCATTTATTTTTATTTTATCTTATAAAAAAGTGAAATACAAATTAAGGAAAAAAAAATGAAATGAAACAATACACATCGTGGCTTTTTCTTTGAATTTTTCGTTTCGCTTTTAGCGTTGGCGCATGATTACTGTGGATAAAATCAAATTTTGCAGATTCTCTCCACAACTAGTGTTCCTGATGGAGGAAAAATTGTCTCTCTTCGTGACCCTGCTGGTAAAATTCAAGTTCGTATCGAATATGAACGTGATCAGGTTAGTTACCCTTGGATTTGATTGAAATTTTTGCTATTTTTCAGGTTTTGAAGCTGTCGGCGTCGCCGTTTTCAATCCTGCCCCCAGCTTGCATCAAGAATGTGGTTACCACCATGCCGGAGCTGGTTGCTCCATTTCCTGTCCGTCATTGCTATCCCTAATTTATTTTTATTTAATGAATTTATCTCATCCTCCGCACCCAACCATTATATGTTTTGAAATAAATGTCGGTAGATGAAAAGGATAACAGCTGTCAACTTCCGGGGTCATAAAAAGGTCGTCGTCGTCGCAGCCAGCAGCAGTATGTGATAGAGATAAAGAGAGAGAGCGACACACAAGAGAGATGCTTCTTCACATGCAACAAATGGCTCCAATGGGTAGAGCCAGTTGGTCCTGGTGGCGGTGGTGATGGGATGTTAGAGGAGGAGGCCGGCTCGGGCGAGAGAGAGATAGAGCGGCTGATGTCTATCTCAAGGCACGCCACCTGATGTGCCACAATTATGCGGGGCCTCTCCGGCCATTGTCTATTGTTCCCTCAACTCTTTCAACTTTCGAAAAATATGTCCATCTGATTGTTTTCTCCGCGGTGATAAACAAAAACAGCTGACGCTTTTGAGAAGTCGGCTTTTATCCATCCACCTCACGGATCACAATGTCTTCTCGCAATTTCTCTGCAGCTCATTGTGTTTTTTTTTCCTATTTTCTATATTCCTTGTTATTATTTAGCAATTGTAAACATTCTCATGGCATGCACATACAGTTATAAATTAGTGCTCATAAGAACACATAAAAATACAACATGCAAGCGAGAAAAAATAAAATAAAAATGATGCTTACATGCAAAAAATTAGACTCCTTTGCTCTCTGAAAATATAGAAATTATAAATGCAACCTTTCTTCTTCATTTCCATAATGCTCACATTGTTTGTTTCTTGGTTTAGATGAATCCATTATTATTTCTTCTTCCATGGTTGTCGTCTCTTGTCTCTCTAGCTGTGGCTAACACCTGCAGTAGGGTGCAAGCATGCTCAGTACAGCTCTCGCGGTATCCTGTACTAGAAGAAGTTGGTTTACAAGTAGCCGGCTCTCCCCAACAGAGCATTGCACAGGAAGCCAGTGGTTGGGGTAGCGGTATGGTACCGTTATATGATGAGCTTATGGATGAGCAAACATCCGTTGATTATACAGCTAGTCCGGAAATATCAACGTGAGTTTTGCTAAATTTTCTGGAGGCCGGATGTTTTGATCGCATTCTCTGTTGAAAAGTTGTTGAAAAATTGAAAAACAAGAGCCAGGTGGTGAGTTCTCTTGTGTGGCACAATTCTTTTGTTTTCTTTTTTCAATTTGCCTAATCCAAATCAAGAGGAGTACGAATTGTATCAAAGCTTCGTGTGTTGATGTGTCTTTTTTGTTTATATTTGTTATTTTTGTTCAAAATTGATTCAATAAGTTTACTGATTAGCAAATGCTCTCTTATTTGTAGAAATTAATCTTTCTTTACATCTTGCAATTAGAAAATGGCTACCAATAACATACAGCTGAATATAATAATTAGCCTACTTTCTTTTGATTATATATTTGTTGCTTATTATGCTTTTTATTGAATTTTTCACGAGTAAGAGACATTTGTTATGCAGCTAATCACAAAAATTATTTTTATGTTCCATTGATTTATTAGCATCTTTTCTTTATAAATACCTCCATCTTCTTTCAGATTTTCCTTCTGTGAATGTGGAGACAACAATACATGCGATCCATCCAACGAATCAAGGAATATGAACCTGGATAACAGTCTAAAACTAACATTTTGCAACGATGTCGACGTACAGGTTCATAATGCCTGTAAGGTAAATTTCTACCCCGAAATATCAAAGAAAATGGCTTTTTCAGGGAAGAAGAGGAGTAATCCGTGTGATTGGTCCCTCCGATCCAGCGGGTGAGTTGAAATTCCTTTCCCCTAATAAAAAATCACCCCCCGGAAGGGGTAGCCCCCAATGACTCACCCCTGCATGTCCACCAGTGTTGTGGCAACAACTGTTGCGTTGCTGTCCACGTTTTGTCTCGATTGAGGGGGATTTGACGCCGGGAGGCAGCCGGGCAAGCGGAGGGGGTCAATAGTCTCAAAAAGTAGACCTCACCTCATTTTCCAGGTACCTTCATCCAGTCCGTGACATCGACCATCGTCTTCTGTAGCTGTCCCGCCGGCTATCAGAGGCAAGCCGTCGAAGTCTGGGAAGCGGGCGTGTTGTCGGTTCACTATACTTGTGTCTAACCCCCGTTATATACCGTCTGTATTGTTTTTTTACTCGAGAAAAGTTCAAAAAAAAGTTTTAATTGCTTTATTTTTCCGGAATCAGAGATGAATTATTTATACGGTTTATCTCTATTTCATATAATATTTCTGTTCTTGTTTAGGTAGGGAAAAAATCACGGGAAAAGCAAGAATACACCTTATTTTCAGATTTCCTTCATAATATCGTCTTTTTCACTAAATTTTGATTTTTGTTTAAATGAAACCTACTCATTTTTCAACTACAATGCCCTAGAAAAGACTCAAAAAACCACAGGAAAGCAAGATTCTTATTATGTCGCCCCATGGAAGATGGGAACTGGATTCTCGGCTCTATTATTACACGGAAGGTGAAAAGTTCAATTGATCAGAAGTGAACCCTTGTCTATTATTGAAATTGGGGTATAAAACCGGTTAGACTTGATATACTGGCCCAAAAAATTGATAAAAAGTTGCTGGTAACCGTAGACATTGCTGATTTTGGTTCGGTACTGAATAGTCCCATCCGTAAAATCTCGGCAGGAGGACCATCTTTATTCAAAGCTGGTACAAAACAGTTATCACCCTTTATATCTTTGTCCTACCGAGATTTTATGGGTGCAGGGGATCGGACTATCGAAGTGTCGAGCCTAGGTGTCTTATCCTTCGAATTCTCTGTTTACCCGGGTTGGGAAATTGCTTTATTATAAAAATAAAGTTTGTTCTTGTTTCAATAAGCGATCAGAGTTCTTCCGTCGTCATTTAGTTGACTAACAACTTTCCATCTATACCGAATAGCACGTCCACTTCCTCCTCGCACTGATAACTCATCCCTCTACTCATCTTCTACTGTCTAGAACTGATATTTATCGAAGAAAGCAGTCTATAAACACAGAAAAAGATATACTTTATCCTCAACGACAATAAAAAGCCTGAGAATCTTTCCCCCTTTAGATTTGATGCAATTCTTGTCCCTCCTCTCTCTTGCCTGCCAGATGGAGCCATTTGCATCAGTCCATCTCCCCTGCTCCCCCAAAGAACTCTTCCAACCCTTCCAGATCATTCCACTTCCCCTATCTATAGTCTGTATGTCCTGTGGGTGGATAATATGAGTGGGGAATACCCAGACTGTTTTTTCCCTTTACACAGTCCGCCCTGGGTACAGCTCCGCCTCTTTTCCAGAAATGTAACAGTCTGTTTTCTTTCTGGTGCTTATCAGAGCAGTGACCAGAAACCATTCCTTGCAGCCGAGAGCACGGGGGGTGGTCTATACACTTCCTTCTTTCCCTTTATCCCCCGGGGGCTCGTTTTCTGAATCAGAACTTCGATTTCATAGCTTCTCAGGGCAATAACCCTCCAATAGAATTGAATTTTTGGGAAATTTTAATACCATTTTTAATATCAGAAAGAGTAGAAAATTCTGAACAAGATAGCGGTGGCAGTTTCAAAAAAATGTAGATTTGTATCCCCAGATAGTCTAAACTTCTTCCACCTTAGTCGTAGTTACAAGAGAACCCAAAGACTTTTTAAAAAACTCAACTTTCTCTAAATATTTTTATACTAGCATAATCCTCAGAATATTTTCTACAAGGTATTGCTGAGAGAATTTTAAAAATTGGAATTATTAGCGAGATAAACGCGATTTAGGCTTAGCAAGGGAAATTTTTAACAGGAAAATTAGATTACACAGTAGACCTTAGATATTAGGACCAGTCGATAGATCACAAGGTATCTAACAAATTTTGTTTTGGACTGAGGAAATCCGACCGTCCAGTGCCGAAATATACTCAATTTAGGCTTAGCTTAGGCTTAGCAAGGGAACTTTTTAACGTGAAAATTGGATTTCATCGTAGCTCTTAGATATTAATACCAATCGATAGATCTCGGCTTAACTAACAACTTTTGTTTTCAGAGTGAGACAATCAGACCGTTAAGAGCATTTAGCAGCCATATCTAGCAGCCGTACCCCCTAAATTTCCTGAAGTTTTCCGTAAAACGGCGCGGACCCCTCAGATTTCAAAAACGCGCCCTTTTCCAGCATCCAGTCGACTTTTGATGACATTTTCCTGGGTTAAAGGTCACAATAATCCATTTTTCTTAGAGTAACGGAAAACAGGAAGGAACTGGCACTTCTCCCGATCGGGGCGCATTTACTTGACCCCTGGAACATCACGTAGACGGGACAACAACAATCAGTCCTTCCCTGATCGACCCACTCTCTCTTCTCCCCCATTTCTCTCCTATTCTCCAGTCCGTGTTCCTTGTTTGTTCAGCTGTGAAAGACTGCCACCTTTTCCTTTCTGTTTCTCTCTTTTGATACTGACAAAAGCGAGGTTTTTTATTGATTAGGGGGAAGGGGGAGATCACTTCTCGCTTCGCTTTCCCGGGGCTAATACTGACCATTCTATTCCACCCCCCGGTTGTTTGTCTAACCCGAACTGATAAAATCTCTCCCTCTCTTTCTCTTCTCCAGGTTGGGGCAGGAAATTTCTTCTTTTCCCTTATTTTTAGCGTCTTTTCCTTCAAAAATAAGAGTATTTCCAGAAGAAATGACCTTGACCAAGGATGCCGCCTTCAAAGATCTCCTCGCCCACGTGGAACAACACGAAAAGAAGACTTTGCAATTGAAGGACCTCTTCCTCCAGGACCCCAACCGGTTCGGAAAGTACAGGTACTGTTTGCTGCTGGTTTTTTACCGTGATTTTCTGACTAGAATACTGTTTTTCCGGGCAAAAATGACGTATAGGATTTTCGGAATGGGCGCGCCGCTGCACCCGTACAATCTCGGCAGCTCGGAGTTCTGTTTTTCTCGCGCGCGCCAGAACAGTTCGCTGAGCCGCCGAGATTGTACGGGTGCAGGCGCGCAGGGTAAACTTGGACCCTTTTGCATTTTTCCTCGTTTTGACGACCAAAATTCATTTTTTCTGAATAAAAAAACCTAAATCTTCATTATTTGACGCCCGATACCTTGGAAAACATCATGATTTCCTTCAAAATAGCCCGAAATCCTCAAAAAATGATTTTAAATTCCAGCCGCACATTCGAAACTCCCGAAGGGCCGGCCCTGTTCGACTTCTCCAAGCACCGCATCACCGATGCCACCTTCCACAAGTTGATCGAGGTCGCCCGTTCCCGTGGAGTCGAACAGATGCGACACGCCATGTTCGCCGGGGAGAAGATCAACTTCACCGAGGATCGAGCCGTCCTCCACATTGCTCTCCGTAATCGCAGCAATACTCCAATTTTGGTTGATGGACAGGATGTGAGTCTGCTTTTTTTTGCTATATTTTTACCATTGCTGAACGTTATAATATAAAAGCAAAAATGTTTTGTCTGCGCCAGGGATCGAACCCGCGACGTTTTACTGGTAACCAGCGCGTCATCGCACTGCGCCATGAAACCATGCGGCCTTGAATTTTTTTACGGTTTTATGTAAATCCGGCTGTTCCAGGTGATGCCGGAGATCAATACCGTCCTGAAGCACATGCAAGAATTCACCGGGCAGGTGATCAGCGGCCAGTGGACCGGCTATACGGGGAAGAAGATCACCGACGTGGTGAACATCGGCATCGGCGGCTCGGACCTCGGTCCCCTGATGGTGACGGAGGCCCTCCGCCATTACCAAGTCGGCCCCAATGTCCATTTCTGTAGCAACGTCGACGGGACACACATCGCCGAGATTACGAAGAAGCTCTGCCCCGAGACGACCCTCTTCATCATCGCCTCCAAGACCTTCACCACCCAGGAGACGATCACCAACGCCGAAACAGCCAAGGAATGGTTCCTAAAGGCGGTAAATTTGAATTTCCCGGCTCTATTTTTATTTGAAAAGTTTCCAGGCTGGAGATCAATCCGCCGTGGCGAAGCACTTCGTCGCCCTCTCGACAAATGTCCCCAAGGCCGTCGAATTCGGTATTGATGCCAAGAATATGTTCGCCTTCTGGGATGTAAGTTATTATCCTCTTTATGTTTGTTGTGGGACCCAAATGGAGGCGGGAAAGGGCGAAAAGCCGGGAAATTTGAACCAAACTTCGATTTCATAGCTTCTTGGGTCAATAACTTTCCAGGAGTTTCGAATTTTTGAAAGATTTTAATAATTGCAGAAAGAGCAGAAAATTCTGCACAAGACAGCTTTGGTAATTTTTAAAAAAAGTGAACTTATAGCCCCAGAGATTCAAGAAGTCTTCCACCTTTGTAGCAGTTTGAAGAGAACCTTTAGACTTTTACAAAATTCGACTTTCTTTAAATATTTTTATACTGTCTTTATCTTCAGAAAATTCTCTACAACGCGGTACCGTCAGAATGTGAAACATTGGAATTTTAAGCGAGATAGACGCGATTTAGGCTTAGCAAGGGAACTTTTTGACGGGAAAATTAGATTTCTTCGTATCTTTGTGATTTTAGTGCCAATCGATAGATCAGGAGGCGCCCAATAACTTTTGTTTTAAGAGTGGGGAAATTGGATAGAACTGGCGTCGAGATATAAGCGATTTAGGCTTAGCTTGCCGTTGTTCGGCGCAAGTTAGGCTTAACTTTTATAACAAATTTTAAGGATATTTTGACACCACCAAAAAGAGCAGAAAATTCTATACATAAACAACTCTTGGAATAACTGAAAACTAGACTCCAAATAGGGGAAAATAGCCAATTAGGGAACAGTTAACGGAGGGCGGTGGTCACAAGCTTCAAAATATCGTTATTTGCCGGGAAAAATAGTTTTAAAATCCTTACTAGCCAATTGAAGTCCCAGTCCCGATTTCACCGCCCAATCCGTAAATCTCACTCAAAATACCCAGTTTTCAATATTTTAAACGTCTAATTCTTTCTGTTTTCAGTGGGTAGGAGGTCGCTACTCCTTGTGGTCTGCCATCGGTCTCTCCATTTCCCTTCATATTGGTTTTGACAACTTTGTCAAGCTCTTAGAGGGGGCCCATGCCGCCGATCAACACTTCTTCTCGACTCCCTTGGAGAATAATGTTAGTTTTTTAACCTTTTTTTTATATAAAAATACTATTTTGAACTATTCAGATCCCTGTAATAATGGCCATGTTGGGTGTTTTGTATATCAACGTCTACGGAGCGGAGACCCATGCCCTCCTCCCCTATGACCAGTACATGCACCGATTCGCGGCTTATTTCCAACAGGGAGATATGGAAAGTAACGGAAAATTCATTACCCGGTAAGAATTAGACCTTTAAATTGGACTACGGTAACTTTTTTTAGGGATGGAAATAGAGTGGATTATTCGACTGGACCCATTGTTTGGGGAGAGCCGGGAACCAACGGCCAACACGCCTTCTACCAGCTGATCCACCAGGGGACACGACTCATCCCGGCGGATTTCATCGCCCCGGCCAAGACCCTGAACCCCATTCGGGGAGGACTTCATCATAAGGTTCGAAATCCTTCTTTTTCCTGTCTTCTAGGCTTGAAATGTAGTGCCGCCGCACCCGTAGAATCTCGGCAGTGCGCGTATTTAGTATTCTGGCGCGCCGAAACTCCATACCGCGCAGCTGCCGAGATTTTACGGGTGCGGGCGCGCAGAACCAAAATGTTGGCAATCACCCAAATAAGATCCTTATTTCAATTTTTTCATAATTTCTTATTTTTCAGATCCTCCTGGCCAATTTCCTCGCCCAGACGGAGGCCCTGATGAAGGGTAAAGATTCGGATGAGGCTCGCTTCGAGCTGGAGACGGCAGGCACCAGTCCCGACCGGATTTCAAAGATTCTTCACCACAAAATCTTCGAAGGCAACCGCCCCACGACGTCTATCGTTCTTCCCGTCGTGACCCCCTTCACTCTGGGAGCCCTGATTGCTCTCTATGAGCATAAAATCTTCGTCCAAGGCGTCGTCTGGGATATCAACAGCTACGATCAGTGGGGGTGAGTTGGATTTGAGTTAAATTCTATATTTCTCTCCTTGTTATCAGGTTACGTATAGTCGAGCGGTTAACACTTTTGTCTCATAGTAAAAAAGTCATGGGTTCGATTCCCCTCCTGGTCGTAATATTTTTGCTTTTATTTCCCTCCTTTTCCATCAATAATCTGGTATTTTTTCACATTAAACCATATTAAAATATAGAAAAAGACCAGTTTTATAGCGTGTTCAACATATTTTGACCGGGAAAGTGGCTGCCAATCCAGTCTGGGCCCCGTTTATTGATTATTCCCCTGCGCTACACAGTCTTCCCCATTTGTGGCCCCTAAACTATTTTTTTTCCTGTTATATATTAATTTGTATACTTATACAATAATCTTTATGCATTTTAGAGTCGAGCTCGGAAAGCAGTTGGCCAAAAAAATTGAGCCGGAGCTGTCGACTGCCGGCGATGTGACGAGCCACGACGGATCGACCAATGGTCTCATTAATTTCCTCAAGAAGCATTTTTAAAATCCCGCCCATAACTTTTATTGTGTAAACTATAGCCAGATATTGTTTTTGGTTAGAATAAAATCCTGGTAGTGTTGTAATCTGAATAGTCCTAATTTAGTCATATAGAGATGGGAATAATAATAAATATTTACACGTTCTATATTCTTTTCCTTGTTGCTAACAAAGTAGACAACTTTCTATACCTATGTGCTGATAAATTCGCGCCACCAAATGGCTGTTCCTCGAGCTGCCGAGAGTCTATGGGTGCAGGGAAACAGGGAAAAGTCAAATTAGACCGGTTTTCGAAGAGTTTTCAATATTTCATGTTCACTCTATCATTTTAACTCATTTTCTAGAGTATTGAGTCAATTTTTGACTAAAAATCACTATAATTCCGCCTATTTTCCTCCAAAAATGTCCAATTTCCCGTTTTCCGCAGCAATAGTCTGATTTTCAGCCGTTCTCTCTGTAAATAATGGCAGGCTATGCTCTAAAACGCCTGATGACTGAATACCGCGAATTGACGAACCGTCCCCCGGAGGGAATAATCGCTGCCCCGATCGATGAGGAGAACTTCTTCGAGTGGGAATGTCTCATCACCGGACCGGATGATACCTGCTTCGCCAACGGGGTCTTCCCCGCCAGAATAACATTTCCCCAGGACTATCCGTTGAGCCCCCCGAAAATGAGGTACACACCAATTTTTTTAATGCTAGAATTACTGTAATTCAGGTTCACTTGTGAGCTATTCCATCCAAATATTTATCAAGATGGAAGAGTCTGTATTTCTATTCTTCATGCTCCGGGAGATGATCCAACGGGATATGAAAGCTCTTCAGAAAGGTAGGGACGGCGGGAATATTCAAATTGGTTATTCTTAGCGCTAAAAAATACCGTTATCCTTTGCAACGAGTGAAAATGACGGCGCCCCGGCGTCATACCCGCGAGCTGCCGAGATTTTACGGGTGCGGCGGCACCGGGCGCCAGGCCGCCATTCTTCTCAAAAGCTCTCCATTTTGGCACATTTTCTCTCATTTTTTTTCTCTTTTTTCAGATGGAGTCCAGTCCAATCGATAGAGAAGATCCTCCTCAGTGTTGTCAGTATGCTAGCCGAGCCGAATGACGAATCCCCGGCGAATGTCAACGCCGCCAAGATGTGGAGAGAAGATCGCGTTCAATTTGAACGAATTGCTGATAATCTCGTCCGAAAGACGCTCTGCCTCCCCCAATCCGAATAAATATTGTGATTCAAAGAGAAAATAAAATGTTTATAACCCGAAAAATGTTAAATTTTTGCATAAATAGTGGAAAACGTCTGAGAAGTTTGCAAACCAAGATATTTTCACAGGTAGGGAATGGATCCAAATATATGACAAGTTGGGAATGGAGGAGGGAATTACCTTTTGCCCTCGTAGGCACTCAGACGGCTTCGTGTCTGTTCTAGGGACTTTGTGACTTGATTCAGCTGAATAGTTAGGTCAGCTACCGTAGTATTGGCGGCTTCCACCTCCATGACCAGTTTGGCCTTCTCATAACCTAAAAAAATGAATTTAATAGTGAAAAAAACGGAAGAAATAGCTAAAATATAACTTTGAGCACATTTTCCCTCCTGCAGCCGCACCCGTAGAATCTCGAGGAGCTGGTACGCGCCGGTGCGGATTTCCAATCCACCCAGCTGCCGAGATTTTACGGGTGCGCGAGCGCGCGCTCGCAATCTCATTTCTGACTATTTTCATCGAATTTAGGCTCAAAATGCTTCAAATTTTCTGATTTGTTCACTTTATAATGATAACAGTAAGTAAAACTGCTTACATTCGGCGTCTTTAAACAATTCCACGAGTTTCTTGTATCGATCCTTGTAGTAATCGACTCTGCCTTGAAACCTGGTGGTCTCTTCTTTGGCAGCGTTGAGTTCTTTCATAACCTCAACCAGGCGGTTCTTATAAAATCGAGAGAGTTCATTCTGATCCGCCTGAATTTAAAAATAGAGCTACAGTACTCCATAGAAACATACAGATTGGAGGTTAAGGCGCCGGACCTCCGAGTCCAGTTCATTTCCCGGGTTTGGAGGCGGGGGTACTCCATTTTGGGCGGTCTCCCTCTCTTCCGACGGGGATTTGGATTCCGGAGCAGGAAAAGAGGAAGCAGCCAGGGCCTGACGGACCTTTTCCTTCTTGGCGTCCTCCCCAAAGTCGCCATCCCGGACGACTAGGCCCGTCGCCGGGTCGACGACCTTCTCCTTGTTGTTCTTCTTCGTCTTCGGGCGTTGCCTCTCCACCGCGTGGACAATCAAATTCCCGCTCTTTTGACCACTAAAATGGATTTTATACAGATTAATTTAATGTTGAAAACTGACTTTTTATTAGCCTGTCCGGGTTTTCCCTTCTGCTGGGGGCCTTTCTTATTATTGCCGGCGCCGGCAGCCACCCAGCCATTATCCTCGTCGGAATCGCCTTCAATCTTGAGGACAGCAAAGCGAGAGACCATTATTAAAGTTTTTCCTATAAAAGGAAATATATCCGACTGTATTTTAAGCAAAAATGAGCAAAAGAAAGGGAGAGAAACGGTAAGGACATCTTCAGTGATCGCGCACGCCCGCACCCGTAGAATCTCGGCAGCTGCGCGTCCTGGTATTATTTGGCTCGCGCTTTCTAGTTCATCCAGCTGCCGAGATTTTACGGGTGCAGGAAACCTTGAAAATGCTACTGGAAGCTCTTTTATGGGGCCGCCCTTCCTCTTCTGACCCCGGATCTTCTTTAGATAAGCTTGTAAAAAGTTTTGGCTCATTTCTACAGTACCCCAAGTAAATTAACAAGGAAGAAGGAAATCAGTTTAAAGCTTTTCCCTAAAAAATAAAGGAATTGTTGATCAAAGAGCGGGAAGATCGTCCCCGATCAGGGTCATCTCTATTCAGGTCGGTTATGATAAGGATTTCCCCATTTCTAACGGAATTTTTCCAATTTTTATAGTATTTTAGAGGTTCCTACAGTATATTTACTAATAAAATTGGGTAAAATCATAGAAAAGGAAGTGAAATGACCACCGGTCAGTTGAGAAAAAGGTCAAAACGCGAGTCAAAAAGCTAAATTTCAAAGAGACCGCGATGGGGGAGCGGGACCGGGTCCCGCCGCGATCCAACCAGCTGAATTGGAAAGCGACGACTGAATATTCTACGCCGCTTTTAGCTGACAGTCCTTTAACCAACGGCTTTTCTTTTACCCGGCCTATATAATTTCATCGATTTTTGAACTGAATTTTCCCATTTCTGGACGAAATTCACCCTTTTTGGGGCCGATTTTAGGGGATTTTCTTCAAATTTTCCTTATTTTTTCGATTAAACACTCTCTAAATATTCTTTTTTACTGTACTTTAATATATTTTAATATAAAAATCTTCAGGTAAAATGGCAAAAGCCCCCAAGCAGGACCGCAAGACGAGAAATGCCATCAACGAGGTCGTGACCCGCGAATTCACCATCCACTTGCACAAACGCATCAAGGGAATGTAAGTAGAGATTAATTAGATTAATATTAATTTTAATATATTTTCAGCGGTGCTAAGAAGCGCGCTCCCCGAGCCATTGACGAGATCAAGAAGTTCGCCAAGGATCAAATGAAGACAGACGATGTTCGCGTCGATACCCGGCTAAATAAATTCATCTGGTCCAAGGGAATCAAGTCAGTTCTTCCTTCTTTTTCCTTTTTTGTTTAGCAAATACCAACCTATCATTGAAAACGCTTCAAAAATCCAGAAAAATTATCCCCTTCTCTAGAAAGGGGATAATGACCCGTTATCCTTTTTCTCGCCTGTTGTTCAAATTTCGCGGGCTATTCCAGAAAAGCGGACATTTTTATGGTCCAGTGACGGTAATTTAGTAGCCAGAGCCACTAACTAATGAGTCCCCCACAGAAAAAACTAACTGGTATCCTTAAAAGATTGATGCCCCCCGTCGGGAATAGGACCTACAGGGAAGTCGTCTAAAATGGTCTAGTCTCCCCTTTCCCATCCATTTTTCGCTTCTTTCGAACCACACAGTCCCTTTTTCTCGATAATCTGTGCCCTCAACTGGCTAATAATCTGCGCTGGGCTCTGATTTTGCCAATTAGCCGAAGCCAGAAGTCTCCCAGGCATTGTAGGGAGGTAAACTGGCTTTTTTTCCCCGGGCATATCTATTTTTCGGATAAAATGAACTGTAGAGAGGGGGGACTTATCCATTGAAAACTATCGAAAATTTAGGAATCTATCGCCGTTTTTGGGTAAAATTCGGGCTATTCGTTCAAATATGCAAGCTCCCGCCCCTTTCCCTGAACTTTTGATGATTTTTGATTTTTAGAGACGAAGAACAGTATTTGTTATATTTTCAATTCAATATATATTTTTTATATATATAATATATTTTTTCTGTTTACAGGAACGTGCCGTTCCGCGTGCGAGTGCGTCTGTCGCGCCGCCGTAACGAGGACGAGGACTCTGCCCACAAGCTGTACACCCTCTGTACCTTCGTGCCCTGCACCAGCTTCAAAGGACTCACCAATGTCAACGTCGACAGCGAAGAGTAAAAAGCCTATTGTTATTTTTGTTACAAAAATCAACAACAATAAATCATTGTTATTCCTAGTTTTTCCTCTCACTGTTCGCACTTTTCAGGGGGTTCTTGTCCTTTGTCTACTTCTCGCCTTCATTTTCCTTGGTTCTCGACTATTTCATCTGTTTTTTTATGTTAATTTGAGACCATTTTATGAAGAAATGGCAAAAAAAATAAATAATAAGACACCTATATTTTTTAAAGATTTCTTACACGATGGCGCAATGGTAACGCGCCCGATTACAAATATTCCGGTCTCGAGTTCGAATTCCGCGCTGGGTATTACCATCTTTGCCACGTTTATCGATATTTTTGCTCACTTTTTAGCACTTTTCTGGTTTTAGAATTAAGTTTTTCTTTCATTTTATCACTATTTTCGCCTTTCTTCCCGTTTTTACACCTAATAATCAATTTCCAGGATGAAATTATGAGAATATACGCGTATAAGGGCGGAATTTTATTGGAAAATAAAGGATCCCGGCTATTTTTGACTGCCGAAGGAAAGGGAGAACTTATCACAGGTTACTATAGCCATTTTTCTTTTAATTTAAAGAATTTTAGAGCCAATTCCGGATGTTTCCCTCAGCGCCGAGGCGTACCTCTTCCTGGGACAGCTTTCCATCGAGGGAACGGCCTACATTCTGGTTGTGACCCAAGCTACCGTAGTTGGCCAGTTCCAAAAACCAAAAGTAGGCTCTTTCATTCAATTTTTAAGTGTTTTCAATTAAAGGGAGCGGCGATCTACAGGATCGAGAGGGTCTGTGCCATTCCCCTGGCAGCTGACGAGCGGACAATAGCCAAATGTGTGGAGGATTCCCTAAATTCCGGGCGTTTGAACCGGGGAAAGGAGAAAATCCTCCGTTTTATTGACAAAATCAGTCTGTTTTCCCTAATTTTACGCTTTAAAAAAATGAAATTTAGACGCTCCTGTGCCTCAAAGTTCGTCTGTCCTAGAAATTCTACGTTTATTTAATGAAAATCCCGATTTTTATTACTGTGAAGAGAGGGATCTGACCCTATCTGTACAAAGGTACATTTGTGTTTGAATTTCCTTGCCGCCGCACCCGTAAAATCTCGGCAGATCGCGGGGCTGGCTCGATGCGCACTGGAACTAATTGAAGCCCGAGCTACCGAGATTTTACGGGTGCAGCGGCGCGGAATCTGCTTCTGAATCTTCTTGTTCTAATCCAGTTTTTGCAGTTATTTCTCCGGAAAAGAGACAAATCTTGAATTTTTCTGGAATTATCACAATCTCTCCTTCCTCCACGGGGTCGAACTGCCAGAAGAACAGCGAAAAATCTGGCTGACCCCAATAATTCAAGGATTTGTTCGAAGCGTCGAGTTGTCTCTCGTAGAAGACTCCCAACTGCCGACTAGTATGAATTTGACCCTGATTTCGAGACGCTCGATAAAACGAGCCGGAGCACGGTATCTCCGAAGGTTTATCTTAATTCTCCACTTATAAAAATTATTTTCTTTCCAGAGGGATAGATACGGATTCAAATGTTGCGAATTTTGTTGAATCCGAGTTGATTTTGAACATTTTTGACCATCATCTCTCATTTGTCCAGGTTCAGCCAGCCTTTTCCCCTCGACACCCCAATTTCCAGGTCAGAGGCTCCGTTCCCATTTTCTGGAGCCAAAGAGGCTACAAATATCGACCCCCGCTGGCTATTGACCGTCCACTCGAAGAATCTATACCTTATTTTGAGAAGGTAGTCCACATTTCATTGCTTTTCTTCGAAATTCACTTGAAACCCGGGGTAAAATGTATCAGATCTTCTTCACCAGGATCTATTTGGTGGGGTAAACACGAAACCCGGCTCAAATAGGCCATTTCCACATCTCTGACCCATCGAAAGATGTGGATAGAGTGATTTTTGGAAAGTCTTCCCTTTGTGGAAGACGAAGAAGCTGAAACAGAAGGATTTGGGTAATTCGTCCCTTTCAGCATATGAGCTGCCTAATCGCTGAATACGGAACTCCGCTCATCGCTATAAATCTCGTGGATCAGACCGGAAGGGAGCTAAACTTGGCTAAAAGCTATATAGAGGTACCGTAACCCATTTTCCCCCAAGAAATGACAATTTTCAGCACGCTGTGAAGCACAATTCCGAGAATTTGACATTCGTCTCGTTTGACCTGCATCACCATTGCCGGGGGCTCCGTTTCGACCGAATTTCTACCCTCATTTCCGCGGTAGAAAACGAATTGAACGGGATCGGATTCTGTTGGGTGGATAAAACTGGTACTTTCCCTTTTTGGAAATCTAAACATTTGAGTTTTAGGTGAGGTTGTAAGGCAGCAGAATGGAGTAGTCCGGACGAATTGTGTGGACTGCCTCGATAGGACCAATGTTGTCCAGGTAAAATGGCTCTGATCCTCTAAAATAAGTAAATTATAGGGCAGTATCTCCCAGTATGTCTGTATGCGCCAGGCACAACGCCTAGGAATATTTGGACCGCTCTGTGAGCCGCCGGAAGCGCTGGTCAATATTTTACAAACTCTATGGGCCGATAATGGAGATTCCATCTCAACACAGGTACACTTTTTGAAGAAGAGTTTCATGAAAATGAACCACCTCGTTTCAATTTATCGCCTTCCACAAAGGGGAGGCATTCCAAAAATTACTCTGTCCACATCTTTCAATGGGTCAGAAATGTTTACAAACCTCAAAGCTTGAACCTGTAATAGGCATCGCTAAAACCAGGCGCCGGAAAGCCGTAGCGCGCAGCTGCCGAGATTTTACGGGTCCGGCGGCGGCGCCATCCTCAGGCAAGATTCCTTTTGCATTTCAGACTTTTGCATTCAACCAATAATTTTAATTGTATAAGATGATATTTTCTAATTTTTTTCACAGATCATCTTGAAGAGGATACAAAAAAATACTGAATTGATGTGTAGAATCGTTATAAATGAAGAAAAAGCAGCCGAAGGGTTAAAATTATCATTTCAGTACGCCGGTACAGCTGCTCTCAAAGGAGATGTGACTCGTTCTGGAGAGAGAAAATTCACAGGAATTGTCCGAGACGGTTATAACAGCGCCTCTCGGTATTATCTCTCCCATATGAAGGACACAGTCCGACAAAAAGCCATAAATCTATTCCTTGGCGTTCCTGATCAAGGTTATTGTATTTTTCTCCCTCAAAAAATAAAAGCAATATTCAGGAACAGAAACAATGGCCGTTGTTGAGGTAGAAGACGAAGAAGAAGAGGATGAAAGCGTTTCCCGGCTGGTAAACGAGACGATTCATTTCTTAATGCCAGAAAATGAAGTAGTCGTTGGTGGCTGGGGCCTGGTGGATGCTCAAATCGGCGGAGACAATGTAGACTCTATTCTCCTACTAACAAAGTATATTTCCTGATTAAAAATATAAAAATAATTTAGAAAGTGTCTCCATGTCGCTACCTACGACGACGATACTCAGAAACTAGTCGACGTCCGAATGGTACCGCTTATGGAAGTAGAGAAAGTCGAACTCGGTCAATATTCTCGCTCCTCGCCTGTTTGTCTCCGAATCCAACAGAAATCCGATCAGCAAGCTATTATTCTTCATCCGGCAAAGACTCGTCTCTTCAATAATGTTGCTTTACGGTTGAAGAGTCAAGAAGAAGCTGATGAATATATTGAATCCATAGCCGAGCAGGTAAAATATATTCCTATAAAAATAAAAGAATTTTTAGATAAGAATAACATTTGAAACGAATACAGGCAAAGAGCTGAATTTGTCAACAGGTGCAAAAATTAATGTAAACCGTCAAAATACTGCAAAGTTAGAAACTATGGAATACAAACTAGCCTAATATTATTTAGAAAAGCTTTTGCTACAATGACTTCTGCTTTAAAAATTGCTCTGAAAAAAACACCAGCACCTCCTCTGAAAAGTAAGAGGAATATAAATATAAAAATATAAATTCAGGACAAGATAGTCCAGACGATAGCGGAACGTGCACTCCAGTTCCGGAGGAGCCACCACCAATGGATCCGCATCATTTTTCGGATGATACAGTTGTTGACACACAAAGAATGCCCGTACCGGCGGAAGTGCGCAGCTCTTCGTCGGAAGGGCGTCTTGTGGATAAATCCTCGGCCAACTTGGTGTCCCGCTTGAAGGGATTGCCATTTATGAAAGGTGTTACGGCCGAAAGAGCCGATCCATTTGAAGCATATTCTAGTCAAATTAATGAGTCTCATACAAAATTCATAATGCTTTGATCTGTTAAAAAACGAGCTTTTTATACATACCTAGTTGTATGCTGTGCATTTATTAGTCTCTTTGTACATTCCAAACAATCAAACAATCTCTAGTTCACTTGTAGTCTCTTATATTGCTTTACCATTTGTATGCCCAACAACTTTTTCATTTTTGTCTGTGATAACCTGCCTAAATTAATTCGCCAAATAAGACAATTTCAAATTTCAAGGAAGAGACAATCTCATCACAAAAAATATTTATACTACACTTATCGTACAATATCTCTCGGGAAGCCAAAAATGGCGAGTCACCTACGATATAACTATGATGAAAGAGTTGATGCAGTTCTGACCGCCACGAAAGGAAATGTACGAAAGCTACTACATCTAGGAATTTACTTCCACTTCTTGTTCTCATAGTCGTAGTACTTGGCAGGTCCAAGGAAGGTTCCCTAAAACGTAGCAGCATGATAATAAAATGTGTACGGCGAACCTTCTCCAAAACAAGCATCCTCTCAACCTGGGCCTCCTTGTACTCATCCTGGAAGGTAGGCGGCAGTTCGGGATAAGCTGAAAAGGTAAATTAAAATATTAAACCCGATACAATAATATAGTCGGTGAAAGAATATGCGAAAATATAAATACATACCAAATTTGTTCAAGAAGGTAGCATAGAATGTAGCCAAAGAAAGAACCGACAAAACTACAGCAGAAATGACCTTCCAGTAACCGGTGGGGGCCTCGAACTCGGCAAGGGTTTGCTTGAAGGCGTAGCGATACACTGAAAAGAAGATTTGTTGATATACTTCAATGCTTTGCAAAGTTTAGCTTCTACACGTAATGTGAACAAAATAACTGATAAATAAGGCAGCACAATTAACTTACACAATTTCTTCTCTTCATTTGAGAGGCTCTTCCAATCTCCCTGTTCTTTCGTTCTAATGGGGTTAATTGTTCCGTCATCCTTACGGAAGCGGATAGCAGGGTACCAGTAGTCAAGACGGTCTTGATAAGTCTAAAGCAGATGTTGTAATGAAATACAATAAGTTATAGGAAAAAAACAACGAATAATAAATAACTAACACTATCTCCCGTGGATCCAAATCCGACGAGCTCACGGCCGGCAGCCTTCTCAGGTCCCCACCAGTGTTCGATGTGGTGCCCGCCTAAAAAACAAAAGTAAATATAAAACTTGCTGCGTAATGTGTATCGTTCTTTTAGAAATAGAGAAAATAAGCCACAAATCAAGAAGTGTCGTTATATATTGTTCTTTCCATGTATTTTCTTTGTTTCTTCTATACAAACATTTATCAATCAATATCAAATTCCTGTGTGTAAAATTGACTTACTAGAAAGGGTTGAGGACGTCTGGAATGTGCGTACAGCTAGCCGGGGCAGAGCCAGGTTACGAGACAGCATCGCCTGAAAATAAAAAGAAATATAAAATTTATAAAAGCAATAAAATGAAAAATTGTGAAGTGCACGTAATTTTGTCTCTAGTCTATTTCATCTTTTTGCATCTATGTACAGCCAAACGTTTACATATTCTGTGAGCAAAAATTGTTAGCATTCGTTTGCAAGATATAATATGCAACAAAAATAAAACAAAGTTGGTAAAAATAATCAAAACGGGCGTTCTGTGGAGTCGAGTCTCGACTTGACTGAGTACTCAACGTCTAGACATGGCCGATCAGCAGCCAAATGTCTCAAACAGCGGCAAATGAAAACTTTTGAAAGAAGTGAGAAGAAAATGAACTGTTGGCTATTTATTCGATTTTTTCATATTTTCTCTACTGTAAATTGATAAAATTTGATACATTTTATTGCCAGACAACTGTAGAAAGCAATATTCAGGCGTACAACAATAGAAATGATGGGAAAATAGAAGAAAAGCAACAATTTTCACAAAAAGAGACAGTAAGTTAGACGAATGCTCAATTTAGGTCAATCCAACGCTTGGGCGAGCTCTAAAATTAGCATTTGTCCAATTTCACAAAGGAGCAAGGATACAGTACCGGCGGGATTGCGAAATGAGCCGACCATCTTTGTAGCTTCATTTCTCAACTTCTTCTTCCATTTTCCTCCATTTTTTTTGTATAAAAACAGTTTTATAAATTATAAAATACAAAAAGCAAGCAATAATTACGCTTTTCTATGTCAAATTGTAGCTTTTTATTGCAGTTTTTCATTAATTTTATTCAGAAACCGGGCAAATGACCACAGCTTATAATTTCCCGGATTTGGACATTTCTCCAATTGATCAGGATGGCTCAAATGCTTCTGTAGTAACTATTAGCGACTCGGATCATCTAACAATTGTGAGTTTTCTAAATTTTTTTAGTAAATAATGAAGAATTCTTCCAGGAATTGGAAATATCTCTTCCTCCAGGAAATAATGTTGATCCAGAAGCTTCCCTGGCTAGAATAGAGGAAGATATTTCCGAATTTGATAGCATTTTCGAATTTCCGTTGGATTCTCCTAGTAGAAGAGCTGCTCCAACGAACCAGGAAGATGAGGGTAATTATTCCTCCGAAGAAGTCTTCCAACGGCTGGAAAATGATGCCAGGAGGGTCCTCTGCGCTAGCCATTCTATAGATGAGGAAGAATTAGGCTCCCAGGACGGTTCCTGTATGAGTAATACCATTCTTCGAGGTGAGTTTTGCTTCCCCAGACAACCAAAATTCAAGCATCCGCACCCGTAAAATCTCGGCAGCTGTTAGACCCTTTAGGCGCCGCGCGCGCCTTCCAGCCCTTTCAGCTGCCGAGGTTTTACGGGTGCGGGCAAAATGGACCGGATTAACTATTTCTGCTGGGAAAAGTGCATTTTTATGGATTTTTTTCAGGAATCACGGCCTTCGTCGACTTCCAATGTTGTATGGAGTCTGCCAAGACAGTAAAATCGAAGCTCCGCCAGATGGGAGCCGTTGTCCTCCGCCGGATGTCCGCCACCGTCAGCCATGTTGTTTTCTCCCGTGGTGGGAGGAAAAGCACCCTCCAGGCGGTACTCTCCCTCCAGCCACGGCCATTCCTCGTTGATCCCCACTGGGTACACTCGTAAGCCTCTCTTCCCTTTAAAAACTACCGTATTCAGCTGTTATTTTAATCAATTCCGAGCCCCAGAGGAGAGTTACAGTCTCTATGGCTGTAAATACCTGGTCAACTCCCTCCGTCGAGCTTCTCTAGATCCCGAAGGTCCCGAACCGATAGAGGATTCCCTAAATTTGATTGAATTATCCCCAGAAGATGATCTGAATCCCAAAAGGAAATCTACAGTACCCCTACTCCGGTCAAATAGTACCGTAAGCCTGTCTGAAGTTCGTTTTTGGTCTGGTCCTCCAATTTTTAAATTGTTAGAGCGCAGAATTGACTTTTGATCAACCGATGACGGCTACCCAGCTCTTGTCGAAAATTGATGTCCTCTCGAAGAAGTTAGATAGGCTGGCGGCAGACGATACGGCAGCCTTGGCTCATGGAAAACGCTGTCCGAGTAGACAGAGCCTAGCGGGGGAGGAGAATGGACCGAAGAGTACTGGAACAAGTACTAATCAAGTAAGAGACAGTCTGTATAAGGAAAAGAAGGATATGGTTTAGTTTCCCGAGAAGACAACCCTCCCGCTGAGGAGAAGAACTCACGGAGCTTTTGGACTGGCTCATAGACTACCGTATTCAGGAGCAGTGAAAGAAATGGAAGCACATCGAGGTCATTTCATACTTTCTGTTAGTTTATCGCCTTCCACAATGGGAAGGCTTTCCAAAAATTGGTCTGTTCACATTTTTCAATGGTCCAGAAAGGTTACAAACCTCAAACACCAAAACCTATAAAGGCGACACTAAAATTAGGCACCGGAAAGCCATAGCGCGCAGCTGCCGAGAATTTACGGGTGCGGCAGCGGCGCGCCGGCGTCGCCTCTTCCCAGGCTAATTCTCCTTTTTAGAGGCTACCAACGCGGAAAAAGGAATAATGGACATTACCAACCGACTGAATTCGGTAGCCGTGGGTCCTGGGCAGAAGAGGGTCAATGGGATTGATGATATGAGAAGGACACAGTCGAAAAATTTGAACCAAATCCATAAAAATTTACAAAATAATTCAAAATACCGACGGAAGAAGGGTCCGTGCCAGCCAGTCAAAAATCCCCGTTCATTCCTTCCAGTAATTTCTGAAACCCTGGATGAGACAGAAGAGTCGCTTCTTCGGACTCCAAGAGGTTATTTTCTACATTTTTTAAATTTTTGATAATTACAGTACCCCAAGCTCGGCCGGTAGTGAATACCGCTTCGGGAATCATTAATCGACTTCAAAATATCCCCAGCTCTGATGAATTTGCAAATAATGGAAATTCCCGGGTCAAAAAGAGAGGAATCGTCTTTACTGGTTTCAATAGGGAAGAAGAAGCCCTCCTGAAAGAAGCCGCCAGCTTTTTAGAACTCCGGGTACAGACTAAAATTGATCAAGGTGGGATTTTACTGTATTTTTGGCTGTTTGGAAGGAAAAGAGCCACAGTTAGACAACGGAAGAGCCACAGTTAGACAGCGGAAAAGCCATAATATGGCCTAACAGTCCTTTAAAATTGAAAAAATAGGCTAAAAATTATGGTGAATTCAATATTCTCTTCAGGAACCCGGTGTGTTATCAGTCATAAGGGACAGCGAACCCTGGCGACACTTCGAGCCATCTGTATGGGAATCCCGGTGGTCAAACCAGAATGGGTAGGCTTCTATCCTTTATTTTTGTTATCTAGGGACTGTCAGAAAGCTAAAAATACAAAAAATACAGTACAAAATAAAGGGAAGAAGACAAAAAATGGTCCCGAGAGGAAAGCGCGCCTTTCAATAAAGGGGACCCGCAATCGCTTCGGGACCAATTTTCAAATTTTCCAAAAAAATCGCCGTTGTTTCTTTTCTAGACCCAGTTCTCTATAAATTAACCTGACTCGCCAGAAATCTATAATTTCGAATAGAGGTCCCGAAACGATGGCTCGCTCTTCATAAAAACGCAATCGTTTCGAGAGCCTGACCAGAATTTCTGGGTTCTTCTCACTTTTTTTCAATTCTACAGTACCCCTAGTTCCAAATATTTCCAATTTCAGCTCCAAATCTGTGAATCCCAGGACAAATTGGTCGGTTTGAAGCGCTTCGCCTATCCCCAATGGCAGCGAGTCGTAGGTTCTCCAGTTCCCTTTTAACCCGATTGAAATTCCAGCTCCAGCCGGCCAAGTCTACCCTTTTCCGTCGATTGGGTCATATTCTAGTGGTCGACGGCTGTTCCCCACCCAGTGAGGAACTCAAATGGATGATTAGGAAATGTGGCGGAGAGGTCTTTTTTTCATTTTAGGACCAGAATAACTGAATCTGCCCATTCCAGTTGGTCTCCTCTGCCAACGAGGCGGATCTCATCATTTGTCCGGAAAATCAAGAAGTACAGATCCCCTGGACGAGGACAGGGACAGCTAGACCTCCTCTAGTCGTTCAGGAACGATATATATTAGGTAATATTTTTTAAAAATAGAAAAAAAAATTAGAAATAACTCGGAATCCATCCATTTTTGATCTTCCGGCGCGCAATAACTTTTAGCCTGGATAAAATTATAACTTTTTATATAAGCTTTATACCATAATTATACTTAAAATGTAGCCCATAAAATTCTCTACAAGAACATCTATTTTATTATATTTTTTAAATATAATATTAAAAAATGGGAAGCTATAACTCGAAAAAGCGAGTTTCCAGGGGTAAACTAGGTCAAATCTCTCAAATTTTGGGTCAAAATGCTTGAAATTCTTCTGGTTTTTTAGATTGTATAACCCAGGGGAGTCTTCTGGTTCTCGCTGACTACTCAGATCTCTCAATAACCGTCGTGGACACGGACTAACTGCTCCCCTTCCCGCCATCTGCCTATTTCCTCCCAATTTCCTCTTTCTTTCATTTATTTGTTCTTTTCCCGCCATTTCGCTGATCAAATGTAATAAAGCTCTTCATCTCTGCTCCTCAATCAAAGACAAAAAACCACGAGGGTGTAATAAACGGGAGACGGGCAGCCCTGGGAGCCGGCAACGCTAATCTCAACTACTCCGACCCCATTAGACGCACACTTGCGTACTTTTCCCGCTTTTTCGGGATTAACTGCTCGGTATTTATTGTTATTCAAATTTTTTTCTATTTTTTTTACCTGGAGAAATATTCCCGGGAAAATTCTACGCGTTTTATCGTCTCCCACTGGAGATTCGTCTCAACTCGTCGTAAAATCATGTCCTGTTGGTGAGTTTTTCGATTTTTTGGCTTTTTCATTGAGGTTATGTATTTATTCACTCTCTATTTATATTTCTAGTAGTTATTTTTATGAAATTAGAGCTAAAAGTACTGTAATTTGATCATAACAGCTATTTTTCCGTAGTTCTGGCGGTAATTCCTCTTTTGGACCGCGCGTCACAGTTTTCCTTATGGTATAGTGGTTAGCGCGCTCGTCTCGCGTTCGACCGATAAAAGTTCGATTCGCCTGACCGTCAATTACATTTTTGCTTTATTACTAGACTGCAGAAATTGTTTTTTCCTCCAAAAATGAGCTCAAAAATTCAGTAAATCCACAATTTTCAGATGTTTTCTCGTTTCCCGCCTATTCGAATGTTTCCCCGTCTCTCTACCCTCCTGCTAGTCGGCGGCTGTACAAAAGAAAAAGAAAAAGGAGCTCTGCAATCGATTGAGACGATAAGATTAGAGGTAATTTTGTGTCGGACTGACCTCACTTCAGTCCAAAAAATTCTAGGAAGATGAAAATAACCGGCTCTTGATATCCCAATCCGACGGGGGACAACTCTCCCTGGCTAGGAGAAGTCCCAGCGTCTTCCTCGCCCCCGGCAGCTCTAATGAATTGCTCGTCTTCGGTGGTGAGTATCCTCTTTCCGCTTTGAGTGTAAATCCCGCCTTGGTCACTACTGTCAGCCGGGGGAAATTTGACCCCTTTTCCTTATTTTATACCATATTAATCTATTCTATTAATAAAAATAGACTATTCCAGGCTGTCAGACGACGAATAAACATCTAAATTCCTTGGAAGTGGTAGCAGACGGCGTGTCGAAGAGCACCACCCCCGTTCCCCAGTTGGCAGAGCACAGCTGTGCGGCTTATTGCTCCCTAAATGTAAGCAGTCCGCCTTTGGCTTTGATTTCTTCATTCATTTTTCTTCCTCTCCATCTGACGGGCATTTTGAGCCAAAAATCTCCTAGAAAACCTTTACTTTTGGCATTTAATCGACACTTTCAACAAATGATACCCTAATTTGGATTCGCGCGCCTGCACCCGTAAAATCTCGGCAGCTTGGCGGAATGCGGCGCGTGAAATTATAAGAACAAAAGAATCAGCTACCGAGATTTTACGGGTGCGGGCGCGCCAGATTTCTCGACCGGGAATTCAATCAAACCGGGAAATTTCAAGGAAAATTGAGTTTTTGTGCTATTGAATCTAATTTTTTTCTATTTTACCACGTAGAGCACACGGTCCTTGTTATTTTAACCCCAAAAAGTCTTTACAAATCATATTTTTTTCAGGATAAAGAAGCTCTAATAGTTGGCGGCTTCGATGGCCCCGATTGCCTCAACCAAGTCCTCCTAGTGGATAAGGAAACCCATTCTGGCAAGGTTTTCTCTCACTCTTTCTATTTTCCAATCCATTTTCTCTTTAGAAATTAGACAATTTCTGTTCCCGGCTCAAAAATTCGGCGGCTCTTCCCATTTCGTCGGATTCAGTCCTCCTGATCGGCGGCTGGGATGAGAAGGAGACTTTGAGAACCATATTTCGGTAGGATTTACGTTATTTTTATAGTTTTTGAGTCATTTCTAGGCTGACGTTGGATAAAAATAGAGAAAATTATACAACGGCAATGGAAGGATTGCTTCCCTATCCGGTGGAAGGACACGGGGCAGTGAGGAAGGGCAATTCTATCTTCATTGTGAGTATTTACATCTTTTCAAAGATACAGTAAGACACATTTCTGTGTTTTTCAAGCCTTCTGGGTGCTAATTTCCTAAAATTCGAAGCGCAACTGGCCTGACCCGCACTGGAACGCCCAAAGGCCCTCCTCCTGAGCCTGAGCTCTTTCCAACTCTAAATTATCGTTATTGGACTCGAATCCATCAAAAACACTTTCCCACCGAGACCGCAAACCGTTTATACTATAATTCCGAGAAAGTCCGCGAAGAGGAAAATGTGCCTAGGCAAGGAAGGAGTAATGGGGATTCTTCTGCCCATATTGACCTGGAAACCCATTATTTCGGAATAGGACGCTTTATGAAATGGTATACTGTAAATTCCATATGTTTCTGAAAAAAGACTCGAGAATTCATTATTAATGAGCAGAGCGCTTCCTAAAAGAGGAGTTCGCGCATTCACGGTCCAGTGATTCGAATTCCCGCTCCTGAGAAGCACAAAAAAGGCTTTATTCTCTCCCCCGAGCCCATTTATATTCCCTTTCTTTCCTCGGATTTCTACCGTACGGGACCTTTTGGGAATTTAGTGACCAAAAGTTGGCTGATTCTCAATTTCAAACTGAACTTCAGGCGGCGTTTATTCACCAAAGTTCGAAATGGTCCCGTATGGAAAATCCACGAGGTTGGAAACGGAATATACCCCGTTTCTTGATGGTTACTGTATTATACAGTCTGTATAATATTTTGTTATACTTTCCAGGTCGGCGGCTATGACGGTATCTCTGTCCGCAGTAGCATCGTCAAAATGGATATTCCCTCCGGTGACAAGCAGGTATTTTCATTATTGTTCTGTATATTCAGCTGTCTTTCTTTTTAGATTCTTCTAATTGGACTAGAAATCGCCCGGGAGAATCACTGCTGCGCCCTGTTGGCTGACAAATATCTCGTGGTTACTGGCGGATGGGATGGCCGGTATTCTTTTTCCTTTTTCAATTTATCTATTCAAAATATAGGAAGGCTCTTAATTCTGTGGAAATCTTTAAAATTCTCGAAAAAGAACCCTATTTGGAGAGAGTTCCAACGGAACTGAAACTGTCAACAGAGAGGAATAGACCCGGTTTTGTCGCATTTTAACGGTATTTCTTCATAAAATTCATATTTTTAGCCTATTTTTCAGGGTTTTCTCACCGTCCGGCTAGTCTCCTGCCTTATTTTTCACTCCTAGACATTAAAAGTTCCTTATTATATCTGTTTCCCGGAAGAAATTCCCATATTTCTGACTTTTAATGCTATTGGTGCAGCTGTGAACTTTGGCGCGCCCGCACCCTTAAAATCTCGGCAGCTGGGAGAACTGGCATTTGGGGGAGCGCGCTTACTGTTCTCCGAGCTGCCGAGTCTTTACGGGTGCAGGAAAACTTCCGAATCGGCTATCTGACCCTTCTCCTTCCAGCTTCCTCGTGACTTCCTCCTCCTCTGCTAAAATTTCCTCATTTTTTCTATTTGTACCTCTTCCTCTCCTTGTGCTACTCAATGTGACTCTAGAAATTGATTCAAATTAAAGAAAAGAAAGAAATTTACAGATGAAATTAGATGGCCAGTGATGCCGAGCCAGCCTATCTCTTTACTGAGCTTACCTCCCTCGATGAGCTCAGTTTCCCTGCCAGTTCTTCCAAGAGGATCAAATTTACCTGTGTCTCGGCCAGTCCTCGCTACTTGGTGCTGGGAACTTCTTCGGGGACAGTTTATGTCCTCTCAAGGTTTCGAGTCAAGGGAAGGACAGGGGGGAGGGCCGCCCTCCCCCCGGTGGAAGTCTTCACCACTAAGGATGGCTCCATCAGTAAGGTGAGACTATTTTTTATATTTTTCTTTAAATATAAATTATTTTATAGATTACTGTAAGTCCAGACGAGCAGAATGTCGCTGTGGGAAGTGACAGCGGACGGGTGTCGATAGCAGCCCTGGCGAATAGTGGTCTCTCCACGGCCATAATCTACACCCATCCGGGAGATGTCAGGAAAACTGACAGGGTACGGTAGGACAGCTTCATTAACACCTTTTTACAAAATAAACCTTGATTTTCGCTACAGGAGCCCTACCACCATTTCACCCCTCCTTCTCTTTAATCGCGATAAAATTCTTAATTTTTCACATATTTTCTAATCATGTTTATATTCGAAATGTAGCCCAGAAATTTCTCTAAAAAAGCTATTATTTTATAAAAGTTATAAGCTTAATTTAGAAAAATGAGAAGCAATTTGCGCGCGCTGGGTAAATTTCAAAGGCGAATTGGTGAAAATTCGAGTTTTGAAGAGATAAGATGAATTTTATGGGATTTATTGGTCATGTTTGGTGTCAAAATAATCAGAAGGATGTGATAAATATTTATATATATATTCAGGTAAACGATCTGTGCTGGTCTCGGGACTCCAAGCTCCTCTATTCTGGCCATATGAGCGGCGCCGTCATTGCCCACCAAATGGTAGCCTAGTACCCAATTTTCCCATCAATATACCCTTTAATCCAGACCCAATCGGTGTTCCGACCCTCTTCCAAGCAGCTCTGCTCCATGGATTCTGAAATAATCCAGTTGGAAATCAACGCCGCCGGAAAGCAGCTCCTCATTTCCACCACCACTGCTTCCTTCATCTATGACCTCGAAAATAGATCCACTAATCAGGTAAAAAACATAATTTTAATGTTAAAAATATTAATTTAAAGGTGGGAAAGAAGACGAGAAATAGTAAAATGGGAGCGTGTTTTATGAAAAGTGAAAAGGAAGCCTGTGAATTCATCTGCGCCTCCCGGCCGAATGGTCGCCTCTGGGAGGCGAATTCCGTCGGCGTTGTCTACCGGTATTTCCTCTATTTTAAAGGTCTAAACAATATTCTTCCCTTTAGGACCCATCAATTCCGTCAATCGTCGAATATTCCCCGATTTTCTATCGTTTCCTATAGAAGCAGTTTCAAAGGGAGCCAACGGAACGGCCCGGAGCAGGAGCTCGAAACCGCCGCCAACGATGACGTTCAGCTTTTCTTACTGTATCTAATTGGACCACAAAAGTATGATTTTAATAGTTTTTAAACTTTTTAATGAGGAAAAGTTTCAGTTCCTCGTTTTTATTGACCGCTTATGGGTCAAAATTGCTGGTCTTCGATACAGAGACATCGCAAGTGGTACTCATCACGGATCTGGGCAAAGGTTGGCGCTTTTCTTGTTTTTAAAGATATTTTTGGGCAAAATAAACCAGGTAGACCTTTAAAATTGTCAAGAATTCTATGCAGGATGGTCTAAATTGGGATTTTTTGAGCCGGAATGCTAAATATGGAGCGAGCCTAGCTTTTGGCGGGTTTCTTTGGGCTGGAAGGGCAATTCCCTTAAAATTTTTCATTAACCCGGGCTATTGAACCTTCTTAATGTTCTTTGGGATGTGTTTTAGACAAAAATTCCTTTGTTAGACCTTTAAAAACGACGGAAATATTAAAAATAACTCGGAAATTGCGGGGTTCCAATGCAACATCGGGGTCCAGCGAAGGAATTCCTGTTTTTAGGCGGCAAATGGGTCTGAAAGTTTTTAAAATTTGAACTTTATCGGGTTCCTGGGACGCTAATTTTATAAATCCAGTCAAAAATACAGTATCCCCTTTTCAGAAATCCACCAATTTGCCGTCTGTGGCAGCGACGTCTTCGTCATCCTGAACACCGGCTACAACACTTCAGTCGCTGTCAAATTATCCCTATTGTCCGTCGAAAAATCCGTCGAAAAGCTTCAGCTGAGAGGATGTCACAGCCAGGCGGCTGAAATTGTCACCAAGATGGGAGCAATCAAATGGGAGCCGGCGCTGGTTAAAGGACTCCTCGAACAGATTCAAACCAACCGAAAGGCCCGTTTCTAATCCAATTTTACTAATTGTTGACGCTTTTTTAGAGGGAAAAGAACACGGAAAGCCTCAAAATTGGGCTGGCTAAGATTTTGGAGAAGATGGAAATCAACCACTCGACTTATGATAATCATACGGAGAATAATGAAGGTGAGTCGGCGTTTCGCGGGATACGTCCTTTTCCCTTGGGTCCTGAAGGGAGTTTTTTAAAAACGTATTTTTGATCAAATATCTAGGTTACAGTAACCGGATCCCGCGGGATTTGGAATTTTAAGCCCGCGCCCCGCTCAAAGACCCGATATTCAATAAATTTCCCGGAAAATCCCCCATCTGGATCCAAAATATAGGTAGAACTAGTGAATTCTACCCTCATAAGCTAGAAAATCTCATAAAGGATACTTGAGAGCCGGCTGGAAGCTCCAAATCCTCGCGAGAACCCACCGGGTGGTCCATTAGATACGGCTATTAGGAGCCAGCGGGCTCTAGGAGATTTCAAACGAGCCAAAGCTTTTTAAATCCCCATAACAACATTCTTATGTTAGAATTCCTCATAAAGAACCCCTTGGGAACCTTTTGGGAGCATAAATCGCCCGAGGAACCCCGTGGAAGGCCTCACTTGACACGATCATTTCGACCCCGGCTTGGCTCAGTCGTCGATAGTCCGATCCCCTGCACCCGTAAAGTCTCGGCATGTGGATCATCTTTATTCAAAACTGTTACAAAACTGTGTCTTGCCGAGACTTTACGGGTGCAGGGGATTGGATTATCGAGGACCGAGTTCCCCAGCTTCTGGCAGCTATCAAACCATCCCACGCTCTTGGAAATCCTAATTTGGATCTTGAAACCATATTTTCAGTCTCAAAGCGCCTTTCCACCGGAGTCCATAAAGTTATCTGCCATCCTACCGTCAGCGGCCTAGAGGATGACTTCTCTTTCCGTTTCACGGCTCCCCTAAGAGAACGGAGCCAAAGTAGTCCAACAGTCGATATACGGTACTTTTCTCCCCTTTTTCTTTATTTTTCTGTTTAAAATTCCAGAAATTCCCTCAGTCCCACACTCCTGGTCAAGCAGAATTCAATGCCCTTGACGGCCGAAGAAGTACAGATCTGTTCCCGGAATGGGACACCAGACGTGGTGGAACAGGATATTTTGGAGAGGGCTCGGACTATTTTGGAACATGATGGCCACGTTGTCGAGGCGGACTCGTTGAGAACTCTTCTCCAATTTGAATGTCCAACCCCGGAAGTTCGGGATCTCAGATTCGCTCCTCAGGTACGATCCTCCCCCTTTTTTCTATAAATTCCTCCAGGTTACGGTAGCCAATGCTGCCAAAGCTCTGGCTGAACTGGCCCTGGTGACGCCGTTAGATGTATCCAGTATTCTGACCGTAGATCGGAGGGTAAATGCCAGCGGAACCAAGAGAACAGGGCCGACTATTGTCAAGCCAGTAAAACGACAGGTGAGGAACTTTTGGTTATCTTGGTCTAGAAAAGACCCATTTTGGAAAAGCACCACTGTAGTTTTGTAGATAATTTTCTGAGGATTACGGTAGTCTAAACATCTTCTAGAAAAGCTGGGTTTATCGACGAGAATATGGAATTTGACTGCGCGGGTCATTTTTATTAGGACAGGGGGAACTTTTGACTATTTAGTGATGCAAAATGTTCATTTTTAAAAAAGCGCTACAGTAGTTTTGTAGAACGTTTTGTGCGCTTTCTGATGGTATTACAATCTTCCGGAAATTCAATTCAACTAGAGAGTTATGACCCTGAGAAGTCAATAGATCTAATTCTTCCCCAAAAGGTGCGCTTTCGTTTCGGGATCCGCTTCTAAACCATTTAATGGTGGTCTAACAAACTTGAAGTATCATTTCCTAGGTAGCGAGGGTAGTTTACTCCCCTCTGCCCTTCATTTGCCCCCTCTTAGATGGCAACAAGAGATTCTAGCTGGCAGAGGCCGCCTGTTGCTTTGAAAGCGGCGCCTAACCTGCCCAAAAGTGTTATTTTCTCTCCGCTAAAGGGGGTACAGACGGTTTACTTACTCTCTCTCTCTCTCCCTGCTGCCGCACCTGCCCCGAGAGTGGATGGTCTCTATTTGACGGATTTTATGTTTATTCAGGTATCGCGGCCGGTTCCGCCTCTCTCGCCGAAGACAACGACGACCACCCGGCAAAATAGTCACCAAATGGAGAAAAACTCAAACATCATCGAGGATCAGGCTTCAGAAACTGATGGTCAGTCTAGTTTTTCTATTTAATTGAATATTTTAATCTATAGAGAAGTATTTCCACAGCGATGAGCAGAACAACATGGACCTGGAGGCGGACTGGCTTGAAATGAGGATAACGGAGATCAAGAAAAAGACAGAAAATGGAGATAAAGCCTATCCAAATTCACAACCGTCAACGTCATCTGATAGCGAGTCAATGACCACCACAGAATCCGGAAAGGACTTGAAATTGGAGAGCCGAGAGACGGCCATGGTGGACAGCGATTTGTGCCGTCATTGCGGCATGCACCGGTAATTTTTGGGCCATTTTTATTATACAATATGGTAAATTCCAGGTCCTGGTTGGGATTAGCACTATTGGGAACAGTTTGTCGGCGAGTTACCGTGGAAAAAAGCACGAAAGAATCAGGTAGGTCAGGGAGAATTGAAAAGATGGCAACTAGGGGAGCCTAACTGGCTCCCGCACCACGGACGGCAGTGTTCCACATGGTGCAGCGGCAAGGCGCGGTATCCTAACGACCGGGGTTCGAATCCTGTCGCCGGGTTTCTTCAATAATTCTCATTTGCCAATAAATCTAGCCCAAATACCGTAGGAAAACAAGATAAAAACACAAAAGAAAGCAAAAAATGTACCAGAATAGGTTTTATTCTGAATTCATGACTTTCTTCTATCATTTGGAGGAGTCTAACTAGAGGAACCCCGGCTGGAATCGGTGGTTATTTAGGTCGGGGAACCTTACAGTATTAGTCGAAAGTTAGTTTTTGGCCTGTTATATCCCCCGCTTGGGTTAGATTTCTATTTCCTGCCATTCTTCCCCATTTTCTCTCGGAGCAGGATGTTTTTCTTCTGGCTGGTGTTGCTCCTTCTTCAAAACATGCTGCTCGTCGTCGTGGCTATTTCTGTCTGCAAGAAAAGGAATGGCCCAAGAATTGGCCTAAAGAACGCCAGGAGGAAGAAGACCGCCTCCGGTGGGAAGGCGCAAACCACCCAATCCAAAGCCGGTGCCCCTGCTACGACAGCCGCCGGGAAGAAGGGCGGCGTCTCGACGTCGACGGCGCTAAACGACAGCACAGGAACGAAGAAGTCCGTGACGAAAGCCGGCGTAATGCCGGAAATCACCGGAATGGATGTGACTGGCGAGCTGCTGGACCCGACACAGGGAGGCTGCTCGGAGGCGCCGCGCGGGATTGATCCGAACGCGGGGAAGGCGAGGCTACTGGATGAGAATGTGGAGAGGAGTACGGGCCCGGAGGACAGAAATAGGGAGAAGAGATCCGATAAAAAGCCGGAAAAGGAGGAGAAGAAGCCGGATAAAAAGGAGGAGGGCAAGTCCAAGTCCGATTCGAAGAAGAGCGAAGACGAGCACGAAGTCTCACCGGAGGTACTGACCAAGAGCAACTGGGGAAAGGTGGACGACGTCGATCCCGAGGGCCGGCCGAAGGAACCCACTCCGGTACCGGCTCCCGCCACGATCAAAGAGCCCCCCAAGACTGTCGCCACCGCTCCTCCCAAGCCGCCGGTTGCTGCCGTTCCAAACCCGTCAAAACCTCCAGCGGCTGCCGCCCCCGTGCCGAATAAGGAGCCACCGAAGCCGCCAGTTGTCTCCGTTCCGGCCCCTCCCGCTCCTTCCGGCCCTCTAAAGCCGCCAACGGCTGTGCTCACCACTCCCGAGGGGCCAGCCAAGCCGCCTCCACCTCCGCCGTCTGCCGGACCTTCTCCCGTTCCGAAGGTCGCTCCAGCAGTGCCTCCTCCGAAGCCAGCTGCAGCTCCTCCACCGGCCGCTCCCAAACCGCCGACTCCCGTCACCAAGCCAGCCGGTGTTCCTCCTAAATAGACGTTTCCAATTTGATAGAAGAATGTCATGAATTCAGAATAAAACCTCTTCTCGGACAAATTCTCTATTTTACACCTTGCTTTCTTACTGTAAATGAGGTTTGGCAAAAAGAAAAACCTGGAAAAGGAATCGAACTCGGGTCATTAGAATAGCAGGCCGGCTACTTGCCACTGCGCCATGTGAAAACCTCCGCGTTTGGATGAAATTATCCTTTTCAGTGCCTGACACCCCTACCGCTTGGTCCCAACTACTTCTCCGCCGTCTAAAGCTCCCCTCCGGCCAGGAATCCAAGATCTGCCCCCGCTGCGAGGGGATATTTGCCAGTGTGGGGAAGAGCCTCTCCAAGCTGCCGACAACTTCTGGCCTTACCGCGGAGAATCAGAAAATCGACTCCAAAGCCATCCGAGAAAGGATAAAGGAAAATGGTGGAGCCCGAATGGAAGCCATCTGTACTGGCTCGCCTTCCCAGAGTAAAGTCACCTCTCCCGCCATGATTTCACCCATTTCTGCTGGTATTTTCCCCTATATTTAACCTCAAATTTTCCGTTTTAAGAGTCCACAAGCAAGTCGGACTCTCCAGTCATTAGTCCGGCTCCCTTCTCCCCTCCAATCGTCCCAGAACCCGCGGAACCCGTGGAAAATGAAGACGAGCTTCCTTGGCTGAATAGGATAGAAATGAATACCGTAACCTATAATATTTTCCATTTATATAATAAAATCCAGCTCCTCTTCCTCTGCTGCCTGGTCCTCGGCTACAAGGGACTCCTTTCTCTCCTCAAAGAGAATTTAGAACTGGCCGAGCAGCTGGACGGCAGCCACTGGGCCAGTCTAGTCTCCCTAGCTATTAGAGAACAACAACAGAAGAGAGATTTCATCAGTTCCCAGGTAAATATCCCTCCATTTCTAGGGAATACAGTAATTTTAGGTAGTAAAAGAGGTTTTGGACTCTCTACGGCTGGGGGCATTTCTATCCGTCCCCGCGGCGGAGGCCTCACCCTCGCCCAGAGCCAGTATATCGAGGAGAGCAGCTCCTCCGACTATTTATAGCTGGATTATTGATACATCAGGGTAAGAAGGGGAGGATACGGTGTGTGTGTGTGTGTGAAGTGTGGCTCATTTTTTCTCTCGAAAACTGTTTTGGTGTATGAATTGTGGCTTCCCTTTGCAGCTGTTCGGCTAAATTGTGTGAACTGTGGCGGTATTTGCCCTTCAAGTTGCTCTGCTGCGTGAATTGTGGCTTATTTTCCTCTATATTTCGGCTTTACCACAAAAATAACCGCGTTTTTCGCCTTCTAGTCTAATTATACAGTCTGACTGTGGCTCGTTTCTACCCCCTAAAACTTCTTACCTTGTGAACTGTGGCTTCCTTCCCTTTTTCTCAAAATATGGCTGTCTAGCTGCGGCTCGTCGCCCTCCTCCACTGCCCTTTTCCCTCCAAAATCCCATTTTCCAGTTCCTGCCTGATCTGTACCCTGCCACTTCAGACCCAGGTCAAAGGAGAGGATATTCCCGTCACCACCTTCCACTGCAGTTAGTCTCCCATCCTTTTTTTTAATCTACAGTAATCTCAGGTCACACCTACCATACGAAGTGTCTCTCCGGGAAGACATATTGCGTCGCCTGCCGGGTCCGGGCCCGAAAAATGGTCGTCACCTCGTCAGTATCCAGCCGCCCGGCCATCCGTCCCGGAATCAAGAAATAAACCCCCGTCGTCTGATTGAAAATGCCCCTCTGCGTACCTCCACGTACGTAGATACGACACGTGCCCTTATTGCTTCCCCCCTTGTTAAAATCCCCCGCCCTGTACCTCAGCTGATCTCATTTTTCCCCTTTCTAGTCCATTTTCATGCATTTCTTTATATTTTTATATAAAAAAACCTCGGTATGCCAAAAGGTATGCCAAAAAGTATCTAATTTTGGGTAAAAATTCGCTTTCCAATGCTACAATTGAACTATTGCTTGCCTTCCCCCGCCGCGCCCTTCCTCAAACAGGTTTAACTAGTCAGAAAATAAATTATTCATTATTTTAATATACTTCATGGTCTTTTAATTGTTCTACGCTCTTCTTACTGTAGAAATCTTCGTAGAAATCCAAGAAAATAGAGAAAATTCAGGGTCAACCCCCCTTTTTTGTATGCTGTCATTCTACGGACTATTAGAAGCGGCTCTTCTCGTCTTAAACGGAATTGCCATTCTTCATAGGGAGAGATTTTTAAAGAAGGTAAGACTGGCTATATATTTTAGCCATAAAAAATCTATAAAAATTCATTTTTCCCCCGGGGTTTCAACAGTTTTCCGATGGTTACGTGGCGCGTGCGCTCGCACCCGTAAAACCTCGGCAGCTGCCGGAGTTTTTGAATATTCGCATTAGAGTTCAAGTAATTCCAACTGCCGAGTATTTACGGGTGCAGGAGGCTATAAATAATTGGTAAAAAAAATGATTTTTTGGACCAAAAAAGCCAATCTTTCAACTTCAGTACGGTTTCGGCGCTCCAACTCACTCCTTCGACGCTGAGCCCGGTATCAAGACCCAAATAATCAATCTAATCTTCGCCGTTCAAACTGTTATGCGTAGTAAGCCTTCTTATATCATATTTTCTACCGTAACCCTCCTTTCAGTGCCCCTAATCGCCATCAATATCATCGTCGTCTTCTTCAAGATAGTCTTTGGTTAAACCCTTCCATAATGTCCCGCCCATTCCGTATTCCAACCACGCCGCCAGCCCCTCCCGGCTCCAAGCCAAAGGGGGTCGTTGATATGATCACCGCCTTCGAGTATCCGACTTTTAAACTACCGTATGAGGTCCTGAATCAGGGATTTCGCAACCTCCATCGGGTAAGCATAGAACAGGGGAGAGTAGACTTTTAAATTGTTCAGGATATGGAGCACAAGCGCTCTAATGTCAGGAAAACAATGGAGAAGGTCGAAGCCTATATGGCAAGATTTGAAATGGGGAATGACCCCATCGAACTGGACAAAGTAGTGGCTATCCCGACAATGGTCGCCAAGGATCATAATGGGAAGCCTATCTGCATGGATAAAAAGACTACTGTAGGTTTTTACCATCACTTTTTTTTAAATTTAAAGGATTGTTCACGTCATAGAGATCTTTTTATTCCTGCTACAGCCAATCTGGATAGTGTAGACGGCTTTAAAGACCTCCTGGAGGTTCCCCCAGGGACTGGCGCCCCCTGATGGCTTTTCGCGGTCTTTAGGTCCCACAGCGCTTTAATAAATAGGTTTAACATTAAATCGGAAGTTCTAAAATCCAGTTGGGACCCTAAATTCCAGTAGAAAACTCCCGGGAGAACCGTAATTAGAGTCTGCAACACAAATCCACCCGGGAAACTTCTTTCTTGCCTAGGAGTCCAGGATTTTTATTTTTCCAACTAAATTATAACGTTATAAACCTCATTTCCTCTTCGAAAAATGGTTATTTTCAGTTCCGCCAAGAATTCGACCGCGCCTATCGAGCCTGGAAAGCATTCCACGATGCCGTCCGCGCCGCCATGAGCCAAATGGACTGGTACACGGAATCCTTCCTAGCTACGATTGCTCGCCTCCGTGTAGAGGTAGTTTTAACATTTTGAGCTTATAAAGGGACAGTATCACCGTTTTTTTGAAGTTGGCTTCATCTTGTTCAGAATTTTTTTCTGATCAAAGTTATCTATTTAAAAAAATATAAAAATGTCAAATTCGCGAGTAAAATGCATATAAAGTTTCAAATTTGTATTGCGAATTTCATCCGACGCGCCTCCAAGCAACGCAAGTTGCCCTGAACAAGACCGCGCGCTGTTTACGCGCCCATTTGATTGCATTTTCTCCCGATTGCGACGTTTTCATGAAAAATAAAATAGTGCATCTTGATCAGCGAAATTCGCTTTACAAAACAAGACCAATTACAACAAAATTCATGATAGTTTTGAAAACTCGGGGCACTGTAGCAAAATCATACTGTCCCTTTAAATATAAAATGTTTCTTTCAGTTCCGAGTGAATAGAAAAGAGTTTGAGCTGGCCAAATGGCGAATTAACAGGGATCGGACGTGCCGACTGATTGCTTCGTATCTGATGAGATGTGGACGGCTACAAACGGCTCAGGCTCTCTCCATAAAGACTGGAATCCTCCCAGTTAATATTCACGAACTGAATCAGTTCACGGAGGCTCAAAATGTAAGGAAATTAGCTCTTTATCCTGTTTTAAAACCGCTCCGAGACCCCAAAAGACGCCAATCCCCTTCCCGGTTTCTTCCAGTCCTTTAAAAATACCGTCAGAGTACTGTAGCTTCACAAATGGGTCCTACAGCGATTACAGCCTTTAATAAAGACAATGACTATAAGTACAATCGTTTCGGGATCCTAAGCCTAAGAAAACTTTTTTAAAGGCGCCCAATTTTCGCCAACCCGATACACCAGGAACTACTGTAATTTCGCTCCATTTTTGAACTACGAAACTTTTTGGGTCCTGAAACGAATGCACACTTTAAAGGGACAGTCTCGCATAGGTGCGAACGTACCCCATTTGGGGTACGATGAGATGGAGCAGATTTACTGCTACTTGTTAAAAATCATTTTCGCTCATTTTTTCCATTATTTCTTGCATTTCTTTATATCAAAATGATCAGCAGACGCTAGCGAATCATATGCAACAAAGAATAAAATGCGAAAATACAAAATGACGAGTTTTCAATAAAATTCAAATTGCCAGATGAGGCGCCAAAGCCAAATTCTACAGTAATTCGTGCCCAACCAAACCAGTGCGAGACTGTCCCTTTAAAGAAGGGAGTGGACTAACCAAAATGCAATCGCTTCGGGACTCACAAGCGAAAATTTTTAAAAGTCGCGCGCTCAGGTCTCAATTCCCCTTCAGGGCTCAAAAAACCAAGAATTACAGTAATTCCCCCATTTTAGATCTACGAAGCCCTAAAATACAAGCAGGACACCCACCTGGTGACCCTCTGGTGTGATATGCACCGTCAAAAATTGAGAAAAATGAGAAGCAAACTGGAATTGAACGTCCGGATCCAGGATACCATTGATTTTATCAAGATGGGCGAAAAATACGCCGCCTTGAAATATGCCCGGACTTTTTTGAAGATCACCGACTGCCGGGAATATACGAAGGAGGAGATCAAGGAAATTAATCAGGTGCGTAGATCTTTTTAATATAAAAATGGGTGGGAATTTATAGGTCTTTACGCTGATTGGTCTCTCCCCCAAGACGAATATTCCCGCGTATGCAGCCGTCTTGGACGAGTCCCGGTATGATCGACTGGCTGATATGTTTAAGGAGGAATTCATCAGGCTGTTCGACGTGAGTTTCTAGCTTTAAATAAAAGGAAGACCTAGTTATCGTATCCTGTTAAAAAATCTTCACGGGAGCCATTTTCCCCGGGGCTAGAAAGGAAGACTTGGGAGGCTAGAGAGGTATCCCCCGTTTCTCCGTGGCTCATTCAGCCACTTCCTCATTTCTGTAGATGTATCATATGTCACTAGAACGAGCTCGTCAAGATCTACAAGATGATGTTTTTATCTCAGCCAGAATGAATTTCTGGCACTAATTTTGGTTAGAAATAGGTCCTATACTAGCTCTCCCCAGTAGTCTCAATTGAGTTATCTCTTCCTGAGACTGATCGAGGAGCCACACCCCGAAGTCTTGACTAGAATAGAAGTATGATAGCTCAAACGAAAGGGCTCGTCGAGCTGATCAAGATGAGCCCTGTATAGCCTCCAGAACTCCTCCTATGCACCAGAACCAGGGCAAAAATGGAAAAAAAAGAAGATTTGAATTACCGAAATCTCTTCCCGGACTTGATTAGGGGCTAGCGGATAAAAACCGGGTAATCCACGGATGTGTGATATGCCGTTCGATAGATCTCGTCCAGCTGAATAAGATGACGTACATTTCTTACCCATTCGGTGACCCTAATAGTGTCTGCCAGCTCAAAAACTTTATCCCAAGGGTAAAGATTACGGTAATATGGTCAATTCTTGGAAAAGAGGGTTGGAGGCTTGGAAATAAAAAAAAAAAAAAAAAAAAAATGTATGATCCCTGTTTTGAATTTTTCCCACTAAATCGACCCTGGCGAAGAAGATCTAATACATTTTCAGCTACCCTACCAGTCGGCCTTCTCCCTCTGCCTCCAATGTGGCCTGGCCTGCTACAAGACGCCCCAATGTACCCCTGGCGGCCATCCCCGGTGTATAACTTGCCAGCCGACGGTCTTCACCCTAGCCGATGGTCTTCCCCACGCTCATACCGGCTTATCAATGTATGGATTCTATTAATTACAGTATTATTTATTAATCAATTTTCAGAATCCGTTGTGCTTTTTCGAACGAGCTGTTGAATGAAGATAACCCGCCGTGGATGGTGATGAAGACGGGCCGAGTCTATGGGGAGCGGTCGCTGAGTCAACTGACCCGGGAAGACAAATTCCATTGTATAAAATCAGACGAATGGGTCAGTCTCAAAGAACTTCAACGTATCTATATCCTGTAATATTTTATATATACCGTAATTTATACATTTTTATATCAAGTTTTCCCCCTTACTTTTCCATTTCCCCATTTCCTGGTTATTTCCCTGTTTTTCTCTGTATTTTTTTTCTGTAAAATAAAGGTTTTCCCCATATTAAAATGGCTATTTTGTTATTTCCTAATAGAGTTAAAGGACTAACCTTACTTTTTTCCATATTAAAATGTTAAAATACGCTTAATATAGGAAATAGACTAGCGAAGGATGGATAACATCCACCCGGGCGTGGTGCTGGCCCTCCTCCTGGCAGCAGTCCCACTGCAGATGTACCTCAGCCCCCGGGAAACATCCGACATCAAATACTATCTACAGGGGTAATTTTTAAGCTTTTTAAAAATAAATATTTAGCGTTGGAGCGCCGTTACTTGAAGTTTGCGTCTGTTAGCGTTAGAGCGCGTTTACTGCCAGGAAAATTGGATTTTTTGACGCTTTAAGGTTCAAAATGGTCGTAAAAGGTTCTCTACAATAATACAAAGGTTCTGAAGCGATTTTTTAAAGTTAAAATCACTTTGAGACCTTTAAAAGAAGCTCTAGACCATTAATAGTCCTTTAACCTCGGTTTAAAATGAATTTTCCCCATTTCAGGGTGACGGACAATCTCTTCCGGGTAACTTCAAAGTTAGGGATCTATCTTCCCGGTCACGACGATCGTTACTCCGAAGAGGAGGAGAAAGTTGAGGCTGCTGCCGTCGGGGAAAGTGTCCACTTCGCTGGTTCGTTATCTGGCTCCATTTTATTTAAATTCCCCGCATTTTCAGGGTCCACAGAACCGAGAACCCGCCGCCCGGGACAGCTATTCAAACTGGGAGATGTTGTTCGCCATAAGGTAGCCTTTTAGACTGTCAAGAGGTCCTGAAACGAAAATAGACTTGCAATCGCGTTAGGATCCATATATATGAATCCTATGAATCGTACCCTATAAATCATTATTTTTTTCAGCAACGCGGCTACCGAGCCGCGGTCATCGGCTGGGACACCGTGGCCAAGGCTCCTGCCGATTGGCTCGAGCGTGTACATGCAGACAATCCGGTCAGGACCTTATTTTTCTCCCTTTTAATAGGAAAAATGGTTTAGGAATGGGGAAAACAACCAAACTACGCCATATTGGTGGACGAGAGGGACCGAGCCATCCCGCAATTGGCCTACGTTCCGGAGGTAGGCTTATTATACTCCTAACTTTCTCATTTTTAAAGCTATAGTAATATTGTCGGTATCATTTTGTAGAGAATTTTCTGCTAAATAAGATTCGTTAAACAGATTTTTTGAATCTTAAATTTGAAGGATAGAAAAAGCGTTAGAAAGGGCGCGCGTTCAATGACGCGCCTAAAACCCGTCCAACTGTTTTTCTCGTTTTCAGGAGAAATTAGAACTAATCCACGAGCCGATCAATCACTTTCTATCGAAGCACTACTTCGAAAAGTATGATGTCAAACGCCGAAAGTGGGTCTTCCCTTGACTTTTTTATATTCAAAAGTGGGTTTCAGATTCATAGGGAAGCCCTACCTCCAGCGGATCTATCCCGACGACTAGGGGAGAGGATAGTCAGTCTATTTCCCCTTTCCTGTTCATATGTATCCATATAAGTCCCTTTTAATCAGATTTACAGTAATAGTACACACAAAACTGCCTCTGGTTACATTTAGGCGCCGGTTTAGATTCCCCATGAAGGTAGGCCAGCAGACCGAGGTTTTTGCCCATTTTTCGCTAAATTTTGCCAAAAATACCGGTAATATCTTCATGTACAGTGTTTATACAATGGGTTACTAGAAATCTAAACGTGGTTTCAGCTATATTTTGCGCATAATTTAGTAAAAACGGGGCAAAGAGCAATTAGAAAGGCTTGCAACCGGGTTTTTGCATTTTGAGCTTACCCGACAACAGTTTTTGGTCTTTTTTGGCCTGTAGGAACCGAAAACAAGGTCTAGAAAAGGCAACAGTTCAGTAGGAATCCAAAAAGGACAAAAAATCTTGATTCTGCCGGCCCCGGCCCCCTTGAGGAGCGATAGAGTCGTTTGCCCCTTCTGGAGTAGCCGCCAGGTTTCCAGGAGCAGTTTTGTGTCCCCACCCCTCCCTTATTTTCTCCCTTGCCCCTTCCATTGCCTTTACCATTCATTTAATTCATTTCATTTATTTTCCTGTGCGGGTAGTGTCTACCGGTCGCGAATCGCTAGTTTTACTTCTTCTTTACCCAGACATTCCCCATCCTTACCACACACTGTGCCTTGACTAGAAATTCTAAAGAGCAAATATATGAAAATATATATGGAAAAAACAGTATATAAATAAAGATTTCTATCCTCTTCTTTTTTTTCATTTTTAAGGAAATTCCGATCTGGAATCGATTTAGAGGGGTTCTGGCGTTCCTCGGGGGGTAGACGCCGCCGGGCGACCAGGAGTCGTCCATCATTTCCATTCCTAGGCTTCCAGACTGCCAAAGATCCCTGGGTATCCCCTTAAGAGGAAAAGGGGGGATAGAGGGAGAGACGGACTGATGATGTACTTGTGTTTCTCATCGGGGGGCCTCCCCCCTCCGCGTAATATTTCGCCGCCAGCAGCGCCGTTCCCCAAATGTCACCCATTCTCTTCCCGCTCTCCAGCCGGGCTGTCTATCTCCTCGGGGCCCCGCGCGCCGTTGTGGAATTCCCTCCCCGTGCCATTATTTATTTTTCATCATTTCCGGCTCCCAGCTGCTCGTAGCAGATTCGGAGCAGATTTTCACCGATTTCTAGCCAAAAAAAAAGAATTTTAAAGAAGGAGAAGAGCGACTTTCACCCGTCGCCCTCAATACGTAATCCGCCGTCTGCGTACAATGGCCGGGTGGAATGAGAACAATTTACCTGTACCTCATTGATCACCGAAAATCGATCACCAGGCTCCCATTTTAACTCATTTTACTCCATTTTTCTTCCTTCTTTTATCGAAAAAAAGTTGTCCAATATTCCGCATAGGACCTTCAATATTCCCGAATTTCTGTCTTTTGCCTCGGCTTCCCTCTTTCCTCCAATAACGCGCCAAAAAGTTGGATTAAAGTTGATTTTTATAAAATTTTCAACATTTTTCAATAGACTATAATGTATATTACAGTGTAGTATACCTAAAAATACCCTAAAATATCATAAAAATCCAGATTATTGGTGAAAATTCTGTGAAACTGCTCATATGACCTTCACGACTCATTCCTCCTCTTCCACCCTCTGAATAGAACCAAAAACTCTAAGTAAATCCAAATATTTTGATATTTTCCAATCGCCAGGACAGTCTATTTTATGTATTGTTTAATAGAATCGGGTCATTCCACCCTGAAAGCGGGAGAAGAGAGCAATAGTTCCCCCGACTGACTGGCTGTGTTTATCGATAGTTTACTCCTATCCAGTCGGGGTATCCTCTTTCATTTCTCCCTTCTCTTATTGATAAATAATCCATTTATTATTCGCCTCTGTCTCTAATTTCCTGTTATTTCCATTTTTTAGCCTTTTTTCTGAGAATCTCTCTGTTTTGATGGTTTCGCTTGGGTAGAGCCGTCCCAATTGCTTGTTCCCATAAAATCGAGTCCCCTATCGATTGAAATTCGATATCTAGACAACTAGATGATTATTTTGTTCATTACAGACGTCTAGAAAAAAATCTGTAGAACTTTTGAACTTGGAGCGCCAAAATAAAAGCAATATGGGGACTCGGCATCGCGGGCCTTCCCGTGACCATACCCGGTCTGAAATCTCCTTGGATACTACTTTTTTTGCTCCCAGAAACACTAGGAACACTTCAAAGCACCTCGGAATTAGAATTATACCATTTAGTTATGGATTTAGACCCGTTTTTAGTCCAAAAAAAGGTAACCATGTAACAATATAAGCTCCTGAAATTTGACCCCTAACCCACAATAAAGAGTAAAAACGGCCAGGAGAGCCTCCAGGGATAACGGCGACCAGAGACACAATTAGACAGTTAGACAGCTGAAGAAGCCACAGATGGGCATATTAGTCTGAGTCAACTGGTCGCCGTCATCCCTTACACCCCTTCTGAATAATCTGGTGGGTCTCGCTCTCTTCCCATTCTTAAAAAGAGCCCAGGAGATCATAAATCTCCCCCCACCCTTTTAAATATCTCTCTATAGGTGGGGGAGGAGAAAAGAAGGGGGGCTACCCACCCGGCCAGCATCGATTCTCGGCCTTCCTCTCCCTTCTTGGAGGCCACGTCGATAGAAGCGGGGGCCTCTCTCCCTCCCCCGCCCCCTACCCTATTCATCCTCCTCCTACCTGAAAACTAGAGAGACAAAAAAACTTTTGAATTCCCGCTTTCGTAGCCATTGATTTTTTACCTCCTCTGCCGCTTCCCGCCCCTTCTAATTATGGTCCGTGGGTGATTCACGCTGCGATCTTCTGGTAAAATTGACACTCCCTCCTCTTATCGTCTTTATCTTCCTTTTTTAATGTCCCCAATTGTGGCTTCTCCAGCTGTCTAACTGTCTAATTGTGTCATTAAAAAAGCTCATTTTTCTACCCAATTTCTCGCTCATTATTGCCCAATTGCAGCCGAACGCGTCTTGATTGCGCTTTTTGCAAGTTATTCTCTATTTCACCTAAATTAAACCGCTAATAGTGACATATTTGATGCCTAGCTGTCTAACTGTGGTTCCTAGAATAGTTTAAAGGTATAAAATTCAAAAATATGGCACGTTCCTACTTTTTTTAACCGATTTTTGGTCCAAGATAGACTTGACTACGGTCTGGGCGAAATAAGGCGTTAACTGTGGCTCTTTTTGTTCTAAACTGTCTAACTGTGGCTCCTGAAGACTAAAGGTCTGCTAGCCAAAATATAGACATTTTTTAACCCAGTGCCCCGTTTTTTGACCCCAAAACTTTATGGCTGCCGCCATAATTGTGGCTCTGTTTGCTCAAATCTGTCTAAATGTGGCTCCTAGACGCTTTTTAAAGGTCTAACCGCCGAAATATCTCAAATCCCGCGTAGATTTTGATCTCTCATATTTCCAGTGGGATCATTTTTTGCCGGGCTACGCGTCGCCTCTCGCACCCCCCGCCAGCTCAAATCCAGTCAATGTTTGTATTACTCACCCGAGATGACGAGGGACAGACTCTGTTTCTTTTTTTCCTCACTAACTTCTCTCCTTCCTTCCTTCGATTAAATTAAAATAATTAAATAAAGATTTTCAGTTAATCAACCACCATGCAGACCATAGAGAAGGCTCTGCACGCCCCAATGCCCTTTACCACCGGAGGGCAGACCATCTCGGACAGGTAGCTTATTAATTACTAATAAAATATTCTTTATAATTAATTTTTAACCCTAAATTAATAGAAGAACCCTAAAAAATTAGAAAATTGGCCGAAAAATATGCAAAAATTCGAGAAAAGCATGGAAATTAGCAATGGGGCGCGCTTACGGCAGCCGGAGGGCGCGCTTCAGGGAAAATCGATTTTAAACCATTTTTAGACGACTTACTGTATTTTTTTTCCATTAGAAGAGCTGCCAGACGGGAAGAACAACCAAAAATGACTCAGTTTTGGGTTGTTTGACTTCGATTTTCCCTCCTTATCGGGCCGGTATTGTGCCCGTGTCCCCGCAGCGACCCCCGTGTTCCCTGTACTGGCCAAAATTGGATTCCACCTTCATTAAAACATGCCTTTCAGGTTTCAAACTATTTATAATATTTTAGACGGGGAAATATAGCATATTATAGCCATTTTTCTATAAATGATTTGATAATTTTCAGATTAACCGCCGCTAAACATTCCCTAGCTGGGAGTCAATTGGGTAAAACGATATGTAAGGCGACGACAGAGGAATTGATGGCTCCTAAGAAGAAACATCTCGATTGTAAGTCATTGTACCCTCTATTTTTTGGCTGTTCTTTTTATTTTATGGGGTCAGAGTTCCATGATCTCCAGGAGTGGAGAGGGCGGGTTGCTAAGGAAGTCTGGAAACGACTTGGCTGGCGGTTGTCCTGCAACTCGGCGCAATATATCCGTTTTTGAGAGGGTTGCAAGAATCTGAGCTTGAAATTCAGGTTGGAAACGTGGTCTATTCAAAAAAAGAGTCAAAATTTCTTTAGTAACCTCGTTGTATCCAAAAATAAAGCAAGGAAGGGGGCGGAACAGCCATCCATTAGAATTCCAGGGCTTCATTCTGGAAATTATGGACCCTCAGCGATTTTCGGGAGGTTCCGGGGCTGATTTATGGCCCGTGACTAAATTGACTCTGCCGTTCCTTTTTTCCTTGCTCAGGGATCCTAAACTTCTTCTGGGGAGTGTCAGGAACCAATAGAATTGGAGCTAGCCTTCCTCATACACGGGGAAGCACCCGAGCGCGCCCGCGTCAAAGTTTGTGGCGCTACAAATTTTTTATCAGAGTGGTTCAGATGTTTCTAAGTTCATTAGAATCGCCTTGACGTGCTCTCCAAATATTTTATTGAGTTTTTAAAATTGACCAAGAAATGCCCGAGATACGGACGCAAACACGCGACATTCTCGTTTAGGCCCACCCGGGCGCGCCTGAAATTCCCAACACCCGTAAAGTCTCGGCAGTAGGCTGATCTTTATTCAAAACTGTTACACAGCTGTGACGCCCCTATTCTATTAATTTCTTTCCCTTTTCCAGATCTTCTCCACTGTACAAATGAGCCAAACGTCTCTATTCCCTCAATGGCTAATCTCCTCATTGAGCGGACCCAACATCCCAGTTGGACCGTCGTCTACAAATCCCTAATCACAATTCACAATATTATGTGCTATGGGAATGAGGTACTCCTTATTTTATATTTTCTACTTGTATCTCTATATTCAGCGGTTTTCCCAGTATTTGGCCTCTTGCAATACAACCTTCAATCTGGGCAATTTCTTGGATAAAAACAGTAGTTCCGGTTGGTTTTTAACCTTTTTTACAACCTAATTAATTAAAAATACTGTATAATATATTACTAACTGCATGGTTACTGTAGTTTTTGTGGATATTTGGGTCTCAACGGGAAATCGCCTCCAGAGTGGCGAGACCGATTGAAACCCCCAATCTGTGATGTTTGCACCCGTCTACAGTATTCCAATTAATCTTTTCTTGATTAATTTGCATGTTACTGATGTGACTGATGTGTTTTTGTTGTTTTTGTCAGGTACTCGTCGTGATACTTCCAGCTATTCGCACAATATTGAACACCCTACCGATGCATGGTTTCCAGGTAGAGGAATCGCTTTTTTTTATCTGTTTATTTGTTTTTCACATTATTAACAAATTCACCATATTATTTAATTAATATCTTAAAAAGCATTAAAAAAATACAGTAATACCGTAATAACAGGCGCCTTCTGGCAGTAAGCGCGCGCCATTGACATCCGCTCAACTTTTCCTCATTTTCCGGAAAATTTCCGTATTTTCTTCCATTGTTTTGAATTGTGATCATACACAAGATCTTTATAAAGCTAAAATCATTAAAAAAATATGAAAATATGGAATAATTTTTGAGAAAAAGAGCACATTTACGGCGCGCCCTTACTGTTAGGCGGAGCGCGCATTATTATGGGTCCTATAAGGAAAATATGCTTTTTTATTTCTTCTATTTTTAGGTTACGATATGTCCCAGCATGTGCGGAGGTATGGTAAATATGTAGGAGAGAAGATAGCCACCTACCGGGTGTGCGCCTTCGATTTCTGTAAAGTTAAACGAGGCAGGGAAGATGGCCTCCTGAGGACGATGCACACCGATAAAGTAATTTTTGAATACGGTAATATTTTAAAGTGCCGTTTCAGCTATTAAAAACTCTTCCTATTCTTCAAAATCAAATTGATGCGCTCTTGGAATTCCAGGTTTGTTTTCCCCTTATTTTTGAATCAAAACGGCGCACGACTGTACCCGTAAAGTCTCGGCAGCTGGCGCATCTTGGATAAGAATAACCAGGCGCGCAGCTGCCGATATTTTACGGGTGCGGGCGCGCCAGAATCGTCGATTTTCTCAGATTTCCGGTTATTTCTTCCCCTTTTCCAGGTCTCCTCCAGCGAATTAAACAACGGTGTGATAAACTGTAGCTTCATTTTGCTCTTCCGTGATCTCATCCGTCTTTTTGCCTGTTATAATGACGGAATTATCAATCTCTTGGAGAAATACTTCGACATGAACAAGAAGCAGTGCCGAGACGCGCTAGACACCTACAAGGGCTTCCTAACCCGGCTGGATCGGGTCTCCGACTTCCTCCGAGTAGCAGAATCCGTAGGAATTGATCGTGGCGAGATCCCCGACCTGACAAGGGCTCCTGCCAGCTTATTAGAAGCCTTGGAAGCGCATCTGATCCACTTGGAAGGGGGGCGCCCCCCTCCGCCACAGGTACAGTACTTTTAACAGACATCCCAGCCCCTCCGGGGAACTGTATTAGTACAAAGACAGTAATACCGAGGGAACAACTCGCGGGATGGGGCTTGAAAATAGCAAATATCCCCTTTTTACAAACTTCCCCTTTTCAGTTCCACGCTGCCCAATCCCAAGTCAATAACTTCTCGATGGCCGGCGGCTTCCAAAGCCAGGCTCCTGTCGGCGAACAGGATCGTCAACGCTATATCGAGTTGGAAAAGGAACGGCTACGGCAGTTTGAAGAACAAAAACGGCAACAAGGTACAGTATCCCAACTTTTCTTTTCAAGAGTCTAATAGTTCCAGGAGCCACGACGTCGCAATTCAATCCCTTCGCCGCGGATGTCGGCGGCGGGCCGAGTCTTGGCGAGCCGAAGAAGACTAACGACGACCTTTTGGATCTATTCAACTCCCCCAGTCAGCAGCAGCCGTCAATGGATAGTACGAATCCCTTCGCGGCTTTTGGAGGTCCCGCCACGACTGCCCCTCCACCCCAGCAGTCAATGTACCCCCAGATGGGAGGAGGAGGCTATAACCCCGGACCTGGTGAGTTTTGGCTCAAAACTTTTGCGAGAGAAAGAGACGGCAACCCCCCAGAACCCCAGTAGATTCCTTGTTTTTTTGTGGCCGTGAGTGGAGTGTGTGTGAACTGTGGCTCTCTTCCCTGAGCATGGTAGTAGTGTGTGCCGTTTTCAGTCTCCTCCATTATGATGTCCCATCCGCCGCCAATGTCTACAGTACCCAGTGCCTTCTCCCCGGATTTCGGTAAAGGAGGACTACAAAATGGAACGAGTCATCTTAACGGCAATGGGCTAGGTAGAAATTTTAAGCTAGAAATTCTCATTTTATGAGTTTGTGACTTACCGTAATCCTCTGTTAGAGCCGTCGCAGGGGATGGCGCCTTCGAGCCGGGAAAACAGCTGTTTAATCGAATTTTTTCTATTTTCTCGAATGCTACAGTATTCTCCATGTTCTCCTCTTTAAAATGAGTCCAAAACCTTTCTAAAATATGAATATCCCGGCCCTGACAAGCCATCCTCACCGCGCCGCCTCCTTCCCGTTGTATCTCCGTCGTCTCGTCCTCCCCTCTCATTTTCTTCGTCGTCCTGTCATTGCCTCCTGTCATTTATGTCAACCTCCAGTCGATCCAACTGGCGGGGATTCGAATCCCTTCCTAATGGGAGCCTCTGCTCCTCCTCCTCCAATGCCGCCACCACCTCATCCCAACTTGGCACAGTGGCAGCCGGAATTCAACGCCCCGGCTAATAACCATCAACTGCCGCCATCTGCCAATCTGCCGGATCCTAGTAATCCATTCTCCGCAGGTATTTTTTATAATAGAATTTTAACTTTGAGACCGTCCTTTAGGCTTCGCTCCTCCTCCAGAAACTCCAGTCTATGCCGCTTCCTCCGGCTCTGACAGCCCAATCCAACCACCAGTTCAACAAGGAGTAGTCAATTCCCAGCCCCAACCGGCTGGCCTTGTCCACCAAACCAGCGAGCCAATGCCAATGGCTCAACAGCAACGGCTGGGGATCTACGAGCAGACACCTTTCTGTATGTTTTTTCCCTATTTTATCATTAGAGCGCCTTTTTTTCCCATTGTTTTAGCAATGGAGCATCTTTGGGGACCCTTGCGCCAGCACCCGTAAAATCTCGGTAGCGGACCGTTCTGTTATTCAGAAGCGCGCGCCTTCAGGACGTCTAGCTGCCGAGATTCTACGGGTGCGGGCGCACGGATCCAAATCAATGGAATTTTACGCGTTTTCATCAATTTTTCGAATTAAAGCGCGTTTTCCGCTTATTTAAATAGATTTTTTGGTGCAATTTGTTATTTTTAGCCAACATGGACGGTAGTTACAATGCTCCGACGGGAATTCCCCATCATATGATGCAGGATAGCGCTCCAGGAAGCCAGGAACAGTCCCCAGCTCATCAAGGTACATTTATTCTCTTTTTTCGAAGAATATTCAAATTTTCAGGTTACCCGAGCCAAGGTTCGACTGGAGGTTGTCTTGTGTTGTGTTGATATCGTTGTTGTGCTTGCTTTCCCGTTGTTCTCGTCCCATTCTGGCCGTTTTCCCGGGTTCTTACGGTCTATTTCAGCCACCTTCGATCCCTTCAATACCGGAGCCGGAAGCCAGCAGAAAATCGTGGGAGATATCGACAGCGCGATGAGTTCTATGGTCCAGAACTTGAATATCAATAAAGGAGCCCAGCCGACGTTTGTTTTTCCCCTTTTCCTTTAAAACTAAGGACATTTTCAGTTCCTCCGTTCAGTGGGGAGGAGCTCTTCCAAATAGGCCGCCAATCCCCGCCACGTCGATGGCCTCCATGGGACAACAACAGCCCCAGTCGAATATGATGTACGGAGCGCCGAATCCCTACGGACAGCCAGGACAATATGGAGCGGGACAGATGCAACCACAATGGGGAATGCAACAACCTGGTAAGGAGGACTTTTCACCTTTATTTTTCTACAGTAACCCACCTTTTTTCCTACTCAATCGTTTATCGCCTTCCACGAAGGGAAGGCCTTCCAAAAATCCGTCTAACCACATCATTCGATGGGTCAGAATGGGTACAAACCTTAAAAGGTTGAGGAAATTATTTCCTAATTCAAAAAGCTGCGCCAGGAAGCCATTGCGCGCAGCTGCCAAGATTTTACGGGTGCGGGCGCTCCGCTTCCTCGCTTCCCAACTGCCATCTTTTTCCACTGTTTTCCTCATTTTAAACGGAATTTTATTCTTTTAAAGCCTATATGAGGGAACTAGACACCGTTAACTATCCCTGAATCGTGGTTTGACTTTACATCGGGGTACGGCAGACTCCCGGAAGGTAACTTTGACGCGCACAGCTTTTCGGGGCTTCTTTTTAATCAACCGTTTTCTTTAAAAAGTGAAGTGTTTCGGTTCTTCCATTATCGCCCTCTTTTTGTACATTCCTGTCAAACCACAAGTATTCTTTGAGTTTTCTCTTTTTTAAATAGTGATACCATGATTAAATCCAAAATTTCAGGAATGTACAGTATGCAACAGCAACCAATGCAGCAGTATGGAATGCAGTCTGGTTATGGTCAGCCAATGGGAATGCCCTATAATATGCAGCAGATGAATTCCCAGGTACCGAAATCCTTCCCCCTTATATTAAAAAAATCCGTTTAAGATCCCCCAGCAGCCAGGAGCCCAGCCAAAGGACCCCTTCAACCCCTTCTAGGCTTCATTTTCCCTTCAGTCAAAAATTTTATAATATCCCCCCTCCTAGCCATAATACTTTCCACTCCGGCATACTCCCTGATCCCCGTTGTCACTTTGTACCTTAACAGTTTTTTTATATTATATTTTCTATATTTTTATATATAATAATCTCTAAAAAAACTGCAAATAATGTGAATATTTGAATATTTCACTCCCGCGCGCTGTCTAACTAGTAGTATTTATTCTTCTAGCTTCTTCCCCAGATTAATCTTATTCTATTTATTGTCATTTTTTGTATAAAATACAAAAAAAACAGTTAATAATAATAGAAAAAAAATAATTTTAAGACGCGTTGTGCAAATTTAAAAAACAGTGCTATTAAAAAAACTGATAATGATAATTATTCGTAGTGATATGACATTTTCCCAGGCTGAAATAGATACTATTTTTCTCCATTTTAAATGAATTATTTATCAATTTTTAATTATTATATACTGTATTTTTATTCTTTTATGTGTTAAAAAGGGTTCACTCTTAAGATTTTTACCTACAGATGGATTTAAAACTAACTGTTGTCCGCACTAACTCAAAGAAATGGTAGAATTCAAAAGCGCGCCCAAAATCTCCTATAAAATTGGAAAAATATGGTGTTTTGGAAGAAATTTAAGCTTAAAATGATCAGCACAATGTGCTCTACAAGGTGTATATGATGTATTTTTAAATCGGGGCAAAATTCTGACCCTAGAGAGCTTTTCCGCGCGTTGGACGGTGTTTAGTTCTGAAATAGTGTCCATACTTTCAAATTCTACCTTTTCCCATATTTTACGCGGGGTTTTCACAAATTGTTATATTCGAAATGTAGCCCAGAATTTTTTCTACAAGATGTTGTAATTTTTAAATCGAAATCGATACCAAAACAGTCTTTTCCCAGCGCAATATCCACAGGATCCTATCCAGCCGCACTATTGACGAGAAAATTGATTTTACCCGAGAAAAGACGCGATTTTTCGATAGCTGCCTGCTATAATTCAGCGCTTTTCTTTATAAAAACAAGTAAATTAGGTCTATTTCCAGTCGCAACAAGGCTCATTCTTATCTCGGGTTCCGGTGGTGCCATGCTGCTCATCCGACGGGTTTTGCCATTTGCCGTTCAACGGGTCCATATGGTCAGTCACTTCTCCATTTTTCTCTGTAGTCTCCCCTTTTAGAGTCTCCATCCCCCGTCAGCTGAACTCTCTGCCATTTTGACCCGCTATCCAGGCGGCGCTGTCCGCCTCGAGAGAGGAGATGGCCATCTGGGCCGGCTGATTCTTGACCGCCCGGAGAAGAACAACTGCCTCAGTGGACAGATGATGCTGGAATTGAGGCAAAGGGTCGAGGAGATCGCCGCCCAGCCGGGGGATCTGGCCGTCGTCGTCGTCGAGGGAGCCGGGAAGTCATTCTGCAGCGGAGCCGATCTAGGACTCATTAATGAGGTACGATAGAAGTTACAGTAATCTTAACAATCTGTGGCACAAGAAAAATCAGTAAAATATTACCGTAACCCAGAAATCCACTGAAAACGCGCGCCAACTACAAAACCCCCAATTATTCTATGCTCGGTGTTTTACAGCATACTGTGGTTACGGTCTTTAGCTTTTTTGAGAATTTTTGGTGTCAAAATGGAGTTGACAACGTGCTTTATAAGGTACAGCTGACTTAAAATTACCAAAACCTACTGTAGCCATGGTCTGGGCCATTGAAACCTTGAATACAGCGCGCCATAGTCATTATTAGGCGCGCGCTGTTTACAACTGCTAGTGGTTACGGTAACGTTCATTTTAAGGCAAATTTAGGCTTAAAATGGAGCTGAAAATGTACTTAAAATGACTGATAAGATGATATAAAGATTAGGGATACTGTAGTCTTCGTACAGCCGAAAATATCTGCTAATTCCATCGATTTCAGTTAGCCACTCCCGCGCTCGGCACGGCGATGTTCAACTTTATGGCGGATACCCTCTCCGCGTTGCGTAATTCTCCACCCCTCATCGTGGCCAAAATCCATGGACACTGCCTCGGCGGGGCGACAGAAATCGCCACTTCTTGTGATCTTCGCCTAGCTCACAAAGATTCCAAGGTTCTATCTACCTTATTTTCAAATTAATAGGAAGAAAATTCAGATAGGATTTATGCAAGCAATGATGGGAATTGTCCCTTCGTGGGGAGGAGCCACGTGGCTGGAGGAGACCGTCGGCCGGCCGACTGCCCTCAAGCTGATGGCCACCGCGCCGCTGGTGACGGCCGTCGAGGCGAAGGCCAGCCGTTGGGTGGACGAGATCGCCGACTCGCCGGAAGCGGCCGAGGCTTTTCTGGCCTCTTTGAGCAAGTTCTCTCCGGTCGTCGTCCAGGCACAGAAACGGATGCTGGCGGCGGTGAAGATAGGCGGCCGGGCGGAGGAAGGCCTCGTCATCCAGTCGGTTTGGGGAGCGGTCGATCAGAAGAAAGCCGTCGAGAAGCAGCTCAACGCCGTTAAAAACAAAAAATAATAACTGCACTATTTATTTATTTACTCCGAGTTGTACGTAAACATCTTATAAGACCCGTGTTTCCCGTCGTATTTCCAGAGAAATGCGCAGCTGCCGAGATTTTACGGGTACGACGCCTTGATGATTTGAAATATTCCTGCCACTGTGGCATTCCGTGACATTCGAAGATGGCCACGACATTTTGACCATCCTGCCCTTTGAGACTGCCGAAGCTACTCCCAGCCGACAAAAATGAAACCGCCAAAAAAGTCACGGCCCCCGGTCGGAAAGTGACTCGGCCACCAAAACATACTCTGTCTTCTCCCCACTCGGCCATCCTCCCCCCAACATTCTTCAAAAAGATGCTCATCCTGTCTTTTTTGGCGGTTTCATTTTTGTCGGCTGGGAGTAGCTTCGGCAGTCTCAAAGGGCAGGAGGGTCAAAATGTCGTGGCCATCTTCGAATGAAAAAACACGAACTCCGCACCCACAAAATCTCGGCCAGTCCCCAGGCCTGTCTCGCCTCCCCAAATCTCCACGTTCGTGTCTTTCGCTCCTTTTGGCGAGAAAGCGAAGTTTTCCCCAAAATGACAAGATTTGACCGTTTGGATCCGCTTTTACCGCTTTCTCGTCGAATTTCCCGATTTGACCTGAAAATTGGTCAAAAAACTGTCAACTATTGGAAATCAAGAAGAAGACGTTCATTGTTCTTGTCTACCTGGTCTCGAACGAATGCCTTCGAAACCCATGGACGAGTTCGCGGTCAAGGTGCAGCTGCTGTACTACACTTTCTTGGCGGAGCATGGTCGTCCCTTTGCCAGCAAGAGCGACCGGATGAATCACAATCGCCGCTTCTACCTGAGGATGAACAAGAACCAGAAGAAGCTCAAGGAGAAGACGTCCTTCAAGAACTGTGTCCACACGGCGTGGCGCTGCCTGAAGAAGGACAATTATCCCATCTTCATCCAGGAATCGGAGCCGGACGTCTTGGAGATGTTTAAGAAGGTCTGGCGGATTTATCACGAGTCGGCTCGGGCGGAGGACAACGGCAACAACGAGGAGGTCCTGAAACGCGTCGCCAACATCAAGAAGGAGGTCCCGGAGCAGGAGGAGGATACTGTAGCCGTGGAGAAGCCGCCAACAGCTCCTGTCGACTGCGAGAAGGTCAAAGCAGCCGCTGCCCGCCAGCTGGAGAAGACAGCCGCCGCCCGTGCCCAACTCGTCACGACGACGACGACTGCCGCCGAGCCCCGCTCCTTTCTCCAGGAATATCTGAAGATGAAAGAGGACATCCTCGAGAAGAAGTTCCGGCTTTGTGATGTCATTGAGAAGAATGTCGGCTGGATGGACGACTACGATAAGATGATCGACAAGATTGATGAGATCCTCCTGGCCTGAATAGATTTTGTTTTTTTTTTGTAATATTTAGCAGAGAGAATAAACTGTTAACATTGATCTTCGTCTCCTTTCTGTAGAAAACTACAAGTAATCCGCCTTGCTCTCATTCTTCCTTTCCGAACGTCATAGAGAACGGAATCTACTGCTCATTCTTCTTGTTGTTCATCGATTTATCGCCTTCCACAAAGGGAAGGCTTTCCAAAAAATACTCTATCCACATCTTTCGATGGGTCAGAAATGTTTACAAACCTCAAAAGCTTGATAACCTGTAATAGGCAGCCCTAAAACGCGGAGCCAGAAAGCCATAGCGCGCAGCTGCCGAGATTTTACGGGTGCGGGCGCCGCGCTTCTGAAATGGCTTCAAATCAAGCATAGCTCACTAACTCTATCATTTTTTCTGTTTGTCGTAACATTTTCTAACAGTTTTATATATCATCTTGTAGAGGACTAGAAATGGTGAAAACGATGTAAAAAGGTTGGACAAAGCAACCGAATGTTGGTTTGAAATGGGGAGAAAATAGAATCTATCATTGCTGGCAAATGGAAATCACCTAAAAAGTAACTATCACATGGGTAAGAAAAGTTGTAGCTTTGAAAAATACAAGCAATGAATAAAAAGAGAATCTAACAGAAAACAATAAGTCACAAGGGGCTTTATTTGTCTTACAGTTGCGTCTCATCCTGGGGAGGACCTGCCACGACATCTTCATAGGCCGGCGGCGGTGTCTCCGGCGGAGGGGACTCGTACGGTGGTGGCGGTGCCCTCGGTTGCGTGACTAAATAAAGTATCCTTAAACTCATTATATGTTTATAAATACTGACCGGCTGTCCCCGCGCGATCCGGTCGTTGATGAAACCGTGGTGCTGCTGCTGAGCTTGCTGGACGTCGTCGGCAGACGGATGACAGCAGTATATCATGAATATTGAGACGACGGCCAACAGGCCGGAAAACAGCATTGTATGAATTCAAACTACAAAAATTTAACCTTTTCCGACAATCCGATTATCCCATTAAAGGGACTGTCAGGGACCTAAGAAGCTGACTGTAAATTTTCGCGGGCTTTGAGAAAGCGCGGAAAATGAGTTTTTCGTGCATGCGCAATTCGCACGTTTCTTCGTGTTTTAAATTTTTATTTTGTTCACTTGACCTTACTTCCCATCAATAATAGATGGCAGATCAAGAAAACGCTAGAAAATACGAAGAAATACTCTAAAACGTTCAAAATTCAAATGCACGCCAAGCGCGAAGGACGCTACTCGTTCACGGCGCGCCGGAACCCGTGAACGCTATTATAGGTCCCTGACAGTCCCTTTAAGCTGCTTTTTTACAAGTAACTCCAAATACAGGTGTACAGCCAAGAAAAGTGTCAGAAAACTTTCGAGGTGTAGAGCCCTTCCGACTGTGTATGACCGAATCCAGAAGAAGCCTCTGCTACCATCCCTCCACTACCCTGGAGATAAGCTGGGGTGACCCCCAGGTTCTTCAGGCTCCCCGGAAAACATGGGAAGCTCTTTTGATCACCGATTTTAAGCTCTCTGTCATTTGACCGAGTTCAAAAGCATCGCTTTTCATTTATCGATTTACGAGAACCCTTTTTGTTGGTGTTGACCACATTTATTGCACCATGGACAGCGTTCCTTCGGACGTTTTGAGAGCCGTCTCCGCCTATCTGCCTCGGAAAGACAGAATATTTATCCGGCAGCTGTCTTCCAAGTTTAAATATCTTCATAGGAATCAGATTTGCGTTGCCGTGCTCAGTATAAAGCAGAACGATGTCAGTCATGAGAAGGATTTCAGATTTTCTAAACGAAATTTCAGAACAATGTTATTTTTTCTTTGCAATTTGATCGAAAAGTTGACGAACTCTACACTATCGAAATTATCAGAAGTTCCCCTGTAATAGCCAAATTGTTCTCCTTATTCAGTAAAGCGAAAACTAATACAGGTATTTTTGCTTACTATTTCGGCAAGCACCCAGTTTCGGGCGCACCGGTTTTGAGCTTAGACGAGAGTATCGGTAAGGACCGCAAAGGCGCGCGCCAGGGTGGCGGCACTTTTTGTTCAGCAATTTTGGTCATTGGGTGCGCCCGTTACAAAACGACTTGGTATACGCTTACTATACTTATTTTTTATAAGAAATTATAACTTAAAAAATACATTTGTCTATATCTCGGCGGTACGAATCGATTTGCATATTTTTATTATTGTTTTTAATAGTGCTTTTGATGTACTTTTTAATTTTCTACGATTCACATAATGTTTTTTGTAAATCTTGTTACAAATACTGTTGCCAATTGTTAGAAAAAAATCGGGTGTTTGTGTTCGTAGCTCGGCTATTTCTTAGGGGATTTCAAAAATTCAAAAACTATCTTGTAGAGCACGTCAAGGCGATTCTAGTGTAGTAGGTCACATCTCAATCGCACTGAGAAGAAAACCTGTAGCCCCATAAACTTTGACAGAGGATGGGGCACGTCCTTTGGGACATTACAAAATTGGGACGTTTTTTAATTTGTCCATTTTAATTTGGCGGCCACTGCATATTTGGGAAATAAATTGAAACTTTCCCGTACTTTCGCAGATTACACCTTCTCACAAACTAAAACGACCAATGGGGAGAAGGTCGTCCAGAAGAGCCAATTTCATTGCTCTTCTGAGTGGTACTACAAGCTGATCGACATATTCCTGGCTAGCTTTCTCTCACAATTTGACGTCAGGTCGACACAGCTAGTCAGATCTATTTCATCTTTTTAGTCCAATAACGCAATTTAGGTATACTTACATTCGGATTGTCTTAAAATAGTGCACGGGGTCCTCCAGCGACTTGCACCCGGTTTTGACTGGGATAAACACGATCGGTGGCTTGAGTTCTACACTCATAGTAGGACACTTTCTCATGAAGAACGTGATTTACTGAATTTCTGTAAAAGTGAGTCCTAAAAATAGATTAGAATGACTTCAGGTCCCCTGCTGTTCCGATTCAATCCTCCAGAACATTTTGAAATAACGTCAGGTTTCTGGGAAATTGAACCGCTTCGTTCTGTCAGTTACAATATTTCCCTCGTGTTATCTGGATAATTTTTCAGAGTGCACAGTTGGTCATAAATTTTGGCGGTTGTGTCGGTAGCTGCTTTCAAGGAAATGGTTTAAAGAAAGAAGTCGACATCGGTATAGATGATGACTTTATTAGACAGTTCGCTGAGGAGAGGAGACCCATTCTTGTAACGAACACCAGAGCAAAAATAAGCGTGGATTTTTTGCTGAAATATATTGATGTATAGTCCCTTTCCAGCAAAACTTTTGCTGCTTTTCGTATTGAACGCTTCCTCTGATTGAGATAAGAACAGTGGCGAAAGAATTTTCGAGATCCACAATGATACAAAGAGTTTTTGAATAGGGCCAACCTAATCATTTTATGTTTCACTCTATTGAAAGTCGATTTCATCAGCTAGTGAAAAACTGCGTCTGTAGTTATGTAGAGCACAAAATTTTGAGTATATTTTGAGTATATCAAGAATTTTTGAAAAAACTTTACTTGGAAGGAATGAAACACTTTTTTCGTGGTCTCTATTCAGATTTGGCGAATTGTTCGGGAAAAATGGCAGTTTTGGGAAATTGCGTAGAAAAACCCCCTCGTAGCGCTTGATAAATTATCGAACTTTGAAGATTTTTTGGTGGGGAAATACTCTAAATATTGTGCTCTATATGACCACAGACTTGGTGTTTTGTTAGCTGCCGGAATTGGATTTCAATAAAGCGAAACATTCAAATGATTGTATATCGTCGAAATCATTTCGGATTGGAAAAATCCTTTGACCACTCTTCTTCGGTCAGGGAAAGCGCTCAATATCAAGAACAGAGATTTTGCTGCTAGAATTTAATTCTTATCAACATTTTCAGGCAGTGATCAGCCGCGTTGAATATACTCTAGAAATGCTAGTCTTTTACCATAATTGGAATCCTACCGAAGTTGAGAGAGCTAAGGAATGGCTTCTAATTACTGGATTTATCGAAACCGTGACAGATAATAGATTTCAAAAATATATGGATACTACACCCTACAGAAAGAATTATCGTAATTGGTGCAGTCTGAAAAAAAGTTATACTCAGAGTGACAAAACTTTCAGCCTACCCTAATATTATAAAAAGGTGAAATCGAGATCTATCGTTTGGTACTAAGCTCTTGTAAAACGGATGTGTGCAACTAGTTGAAAAAGACAAAAAGTGGAAGAGGAAGCCTAGAAAAGTGCCTAAAGAAGCGCCGCTGCACCCATAGAATCTCGGCAGCTAATTGAAAAGCGCCTATATATACGAGGTGGATTTGCAAATAACCCGACCCAGTGGATAGATGGGCCCGTCTATCGGTCAAATTCTTTCTTTTTGTTCCTATTTTACCCATTTGTCTAACTATAGCACCGTTTTTTCCATCATTTCCTGTCTAACTGTGGCTCTCTCCCATTGTGGCTGTTCTCCTTCTTCTGCCACCCTAACCTATATTTCCTTTCCTTTTTCTCTACCAAGTCGTAATAATATTCTGTTGTCCCTTTGTCCCCCAGTCCCGCTCACCTCGAAATCTTGATCAAGACACCCCTGCTAGTTTACATTGCCAGCCGGTTGTCCTCGTCTTCCCGCCTTTTCTCCCTTCTTCGAAATACACTGCTATGACGTTAGGCAGGAAAACAACAGGGAGAACAGAAGGGGAAATACTGTTTTCTCAAAAAAAGAAGGGTATTTTCTGATTTGGTAACTGGTTAGTTCTTTTAGTCTCAGTCGAGACTTTCCAAAAATTCTGCCTTTCATTATAGTAGTAGGGGAGTAGGGAGCTACGTCCTGGTGTCGGCCCACATTCCTCTCAGGGCTTTGGAGGAGCGAACATTATAAGCCTGGGGATGGATGGAAACGGGAGGGGGGCATGTCCGGAGGCGGCCGAGAATTTAGGGGTGCAGGGGAAATATAAACAGTCAAGGAAGGTTTGAGTTGAAAGCCGATGCTGCGTCTCTAATCGGCAGAGAGAAAGCGCCACCCGCCCGCGTATAATCTCGGCAGCCGGGCCCCGCGACCCCCGTTCCCGTCTAGCCAGCGTCGGTTCTAACCCAGTATCTAAAGGTACTAATGGGATTCAAGACCATAGCTTGACTATGCGTCATGGACTAAAGTTTTTGGAACAGCCGATCCGGGGTCTACCGGGGGGCGACAAGACAAAAGGAAACACGCCTGTCAAATGGATTAACACACGTCTGGGAGAGTGAAAGGTATGTCATCTTCTTCAGCTCGACGAAATCTATCGAATGGTATATCACACGTCCGTGGATCAGATGGTTTCTTTCCCTAGCCCCTAATTAATTGCTTGAGCCCCGGAAGAGATTTCGGTAATTCAAATCTTCCATTTCTCTTTTTCGCCCTGGTTCTAGTGCCTAGGAGGAGCTCCAGCGGCGGGACATACTTCTTCTTGACCTCGACGAGACGATTCTAACCGGCTATCACACTTCCATTCAAGTCAAAATTTCGGGGCGTAGCTCCTCGATTAAGAGGAGATAACTCTAGTGAGACTGCTGTGGAAGGTTAATATGGGGCCTATTTCAACTCGAAATAAGTGCCAGAAATTCATTCTGGTGGAGATAAAACAGCATCTTGTAGAACTCGACGAGCTCTTTCTGATGGCCTATGATAGATCTACAGAAGTGGAGAAGTAAAACGAGGTCAGTATGAAAGACCGTGAAGACCAAAAAACCGTTGTATCGCATCATTCTCTGCGCCAGTTTCCATTGTTGGACTCACTTTGAGACATGATCCGATTTGTAGTGTCTGAACACCATAGTCTGCCTCTCTTATCGTCAGCAACAGGAAAAAGTCCATTTCAGAAAATTTCATTAGGATAGTCTTGAAGAGAATTCTCTGGAGATTACGCTGATACTAAGATTTTGTAGAACATCGTATTTCCAAAGTCCTATTTCCTAATGGCGGGGTCTTGGAAGATGGTGGTCCGGTTTTAAGGTTGAGGCCGACTCTCATCTTTTCGTTTCGAATTCCAGAGTACTTTCCCGCCATTTTGACTTCGTCTCCCTGTGAGACCATGATCTTCTGGTCTTCGTTTCCATTTCTGTGGTCTCTATTACAATATTTCTCTAGGAACCGAGTCGCTATACCAAAGATTGGGGGCTTTCCCCATTACCCCGGTTCCCAGTCTACTTTCCTCTCTAAAGTACAGTATTACCTATTTATTTTGTCCTTTTCCCTGTAAGAGATCTCTCCCCCGTCTCCCCCAATGACATCAATTTCTCTCTTTCCCCAAAATAACACGTGTACTAGAGAGTTTACCAAAAAGTCCGTCTCTCTCGAGACATTTTCCAAATCAAAGAAGGAGATCTCTTCGTCAGAGGGCAGAAGGGGGACAAAACAACAACAACACTGCCCCCTGTGACCCTTTCCCTCCCCCGGTTTCATATATTCCCGCCCCTCCCAGTCACTTTCCCCAATCAGTCTCCCCCTAACTATGTCTCCCCTCGCTGTCCTCTCCCTTCTGGCCGTCTTATTCATTTCCGCCCATTCTGCTGAAGATGTCGCCTCCGCTACCGTAGCCACCGACCACCAGTCGACGAAGATCGTCTCCCATGTCAAGAAAGTCACCGACATGCCGGTCCATGACATCAAGGACGTGACTGACGTCCCGATTGAAATCAGCACCGCCGACCCCGAAGGCACTGTCCCGACTACCGTAATCGACGAGGCAACCACCACCACGAAGTTCCAAACCCACGATGACACTCCCCTCGGCCATAATACCACGACGAAACACGTTGTCCGATCCTCTGGAATGCTCCTGCTGTCCGTCTCTATTGGTACCGTAGTCCTCAGTATGTTGTAAGCCCATTTTGTCCGATTTTCCCAGACAAAAGTCATCTTTTTGACATAATAATTGTATAAATTACTGTAATAAATACTTTTTACACTTTTGAGGAAGAAAAAAAAACATGTTTACAAGTAGTTTTTGCCTTTGGATTCGGTCCATTTGACAGAAGGGACTCTGACAACAATGGCGGTGGAGAAAGGGCGAAATTGCGCTTTTGTGACGGCTTTTGGAAAAGTTTTTGGTGCCAAAATGTAGAGGAGAACGAGCCTTGGGACATCTTTTTATTAAAAAATAATGGGAATAACAAATCACAGTAATCACTTTCGCTTCATCTTGATGTTGTTCGTCTTCTTTCCATTCTCTTCCATCTTCTCCGCGATGAAACCCGCCGCCATTCCCGCTGCTGCAGCAGTCGAGCCAAGAGCGATCCAAGAAGTGGTAGAAATAGCTCCTGTTGCTATAATTTAGGGCTAGAAAATTTGAAAAGCTAATGAAATACCTATCCCGAAGGTAACAACCAGTACAGAAAGGGGAACAGCGTAGAGTCCTACCCCGAAGGAAGAAGACCCGTCACGGAGGCGACGGCGGGCGAGGATCAACTGAATTTTACTTTTAAAATGAAGAAAATGGCTTACCCTTCGTTCGCTCTCCTTTTCCAGTCTCTTCAGCTCTTTTTGGAATTCTTCTTCCATTTTTCGGAGCTCTTCCTCGAGTTCATCTCCTTTTCCCTGGTTGTAGTCCCATTTTCTTATCCCCCGCCGGCTAGACGTCGAAATTCCACGGACTGTTGATTCAATCGGCTTGGCTTCGAGTAGAGAAGAGAGAGGATGGAACTTGGTGGAGAGATTCGGTGAAATTGAGGCATCTTTTCGGAAAAGACTTGAGGTGGAGGAGGAGAGGAGCTTGGAGCGGAGAGGATTCATCTGGATGAGAAAAGGGGGATCAGACTCTTGGGAGGAAAAAGAAGGTACAAGCAAGAAATGAAAAGCGATGAGATTTATTAGCTTTCAAGCGAATTGGCAAAAGCGAGAAAAGTGACAAAAAAGACGATGTTCAATGGATCCCGAACTCAATTTTTATTCGATCCTCCAACTGATATGCCAGAGACTTGGCAGCTTCGTTGTGAGTAATTGGGAGCGGAGAAGTGGTGATGGCACCTGCACCCGTAGAATCTCGGCGCATATTCGACGAGCCACTTATGATTCAAAGCTGTCTATTTTAGAGAAAGATGGCAATTTATTCACTGGCTGGTTCCATTACGAGCTTTGCCTTTTTTTGTACATAAAATGATCAAATTTAGACTGATTACGAGGAGGAAAAAGACGAGTAGAATGATGTGTATCCTCTTCAGGGTACAGTAGGCCCAGGTCTTCCTGAAAATGGGAAAAGATTGAAAATTTAATTGGAAGGGAACACTGACTCGGGTTGCTTCTGTTTACTGCACTTTCCCTCAGCTTTTCCAATGAATAAAACGGCGAGACTGGCAACGGTTAGGGAGGACAAGTTGACCAGTGAGTAGAGAGCTGAAATGGGGCAGATTTACTCCGGGAAATTGACATTTTCCTGGTGAATTTTTGGGCCTCTCCTCGTGAGGCACAAAGGGGCGCCCGCCCGCGTATAATCTCGGCAGCCGGGCCCCGCGACCCCCGTTCCCGTCTAGCCAGCGTCGGTTCTAACCCAGTATCTAAAGGTACTAATGGGATTCAAGACCATAGCTTGACTATGCGTCATGGACTAAAGTTTTTGGAACAGCCGATCCGGGGTCTACCGGGGGGCGACAAGACAAAAGGAAACACGCCTGTCAAATGGATTAACACACGTCTGGGAGAGTAAAAGGTATGCCGTCTTCTTCAGCTCGACGAAATCTATCGAATGGTATATCACACGTCCGTGGATCAGATGGTTTTCATCCCCTAGTCCCCGATCTAGTCAGGGAAGAAATTTCGATAATTCAAATCTTCCATTTCTCTTTTTCGCACTGGTTCTGGTGCATAGGAAGAGTTCTGGCAACAAGACTGAGCACTCCTTGGCCAGCTCGACGAGCTCTTTCGAACGAGCTATCGTATGCTCGTCCTAGTGGAAGTAGACACTTTTCGCCTCCTTGCGGAGGCTTTCCAAAAATTTTGCCTTTGATATTTGAAACCGCTGGCTTCAAATTTTAAGCAGAGCCGATAAAGTCCGAGGACAAGAAAAACCGGATGGTATTCTCGTCGCATTCCTCAGGACTTTACAGGAGCGCCGAACACGAATTTACTTCAGAACGCGGCTATAGGACGGCACCATTTTCAGCTGCCGAGACTTTACGGGTGTGGCGGCTGGGGGCGATTCATGGAACCGCGATTTGAATCATTTCTTTCAAGTATGGCTCCTTGTTGCCTCCTTTCCAGAGGCATTCCAAAAATTCTGCCCTTATATCTTTGCTCCTCTTGTAGCTCTTCTAAAGCTGTCCTTCCGGACTGCTCTAAATATTATCCGCTTCCTAACATGAGATAGATTTCTTCGCATTCGTCGGGACTTAGGAGAGGAGCGAAAACTGCTCATTTATACGTGGTCAAAGTAGGAACCCCGGGGAAGTGCCGAGATTCTACGGGTGCAGCTACCTTTTCTGGTTTAAAACTCACAAAGAATCGGAAGCTGCCAAGTTTTTGGCATTTCATTCGTAGTCATCTGAAGGATCAGAACCATTGCCAGGATACCAGCATAGCCAAGACTCAACTAAACAGAATACTGTAGGAATTAGACCTTTAAACGGACCTTTTCCATATAATTAGTCGAAGTTATCTTGGACCAGAAGAGGCCGGCCATACAGAGGAAGGAGAGGACATAGGAGGGAATTATTATCAGGACAACATAGTAGGTATCGCTTCTTCTTATAGTGAATAAATAGTTCACCTAGAGGATTACTGTAACTTCTATAATAGTCCATTTCCAACGGATATTCCACAGATTCAAATTTGGCGGCGCATCTCCGCTATGGGACCTGGTCTGAAAGCTTCCTGGTCCCGTAGCGAAGAGGTTTTTCCGGGGAATATCCGTTGGAAATGGACTATAATATGTCCTACCTCTGAATAATTCCAATTATGGGCGTAGTCATGGAAGGTACGCAGTTGAAGATCGCTTCTAACCACACTCCAGGCATTACTACTCTGTATAAAATCACTATATATAATTATTTTTATGCTTACCATTATACTTACATCATAACCTGGATCATAGAAGGGAACCAGGATCATCTCCTGGGTAGTACTGTAGTAACAGGAGAATTTTGCCGCGCAGACCTGATCATCGAAGGGAAAATCCGTTATCTGGAAGGAATTGAGCGGTAAAATGGGTCTTGAGTGGAAATATGATATAAAATGGATTAAGCCCACGTCTAGTTCACAATTGTAGCCGATAACAGCCGAAGAGAGGAGCGAAACTTTCCCAGAAGAGTGGATAACGACCTGCTGGATGTCAGGAGCGACTCCCCAGTCGAATTCGGCACTGTAATTGACAGACTCATAAAAGAAATCCGCTCCTATGGTCTCCCTGTAGAGACTTTTTCAAAAATTGTGCCTTATAAAGTGGTTTTTATAGACAGTTTCAGTCTAATTAGGCCGTTCGCATTTCTCCGGCAAAGGAGCGAAAGACACGAAAGTGGAGATAGGGGGAGGATAGAGGAGACAGGCCTGGGGGCTGGCCGAGATTTTACGGGTGCGGAGGGTGGGAAAAGAAAGAAGAGGATCAAATACAGTCTATATTATACATTTGAGATGGAACCTTGCGTCTCTCAGCAGAGAGAAAGCGCCACCCGCCCGCGTATAATCTCGGCAGCCGGGCCCCGCGACCCCCGTTCCCGTCTAGCCAGCGTCGGTTCTAACCCAGTATCTAAAGGTACTAATGGGATTCAAGACCATAGCTTGACTATGCGTCATGGACTAAAGTTTTTGGAACAGCCGATCCGGGGTCTACCGGGGGGCGACAAAAGACAGGATGGGGGGAATTCCTCATTTCCCTCCCTTCCAATAAAATTGGAACTCACATATCATAGGGGAAGACATCCGGAACCCAGACTTTCTTCCTCCCAGTAAGTATCATACTAATATTATCATAATCCCCCGGCTCCCATCCCAATCTGTGATCCATCCACTCCAAATAGGTGTCAATAATCATATGGATCGTTTCTGCTGGCTCATCCTGAAGTAGAAAATAATATTTATCAATAAAATTAGAAGAAGAAAAAACGACTCACAATCATTAGTAAATTACTATACATTAGGGTTATATTGACTTGTTGGACATGAGGAGGAGTTGTCGGGTCGGAGCGGCCTAAAAATTTATTATGGAACTTTTTTTTCTTCAGTTTTAGGATAAAATTAGCTTCAGATTCTATTTTCCCTGAAAAAATGGTGGAAAAACTAAAATTTCAAGAATTTTTCGGTTTAAACAGTTCAAATCGGCAGCGCGCGCCATTCTTCCGCCTATATTACGGTATTCCCCTATTTTCTCCCAATTTTTTCCACCAAATTCAAATTTTCCAACCTCTAGTATATGTAGCAGGTAGGTCTGCTGAATAATTAGTAAAAATTCGACTTAAAAGTTGAGCTTCTTTCTCCATAAACTCCTCTAAAGTCTCACCATGCGTTCTAGGGCTAAAGAAGAGGAAAACGACTAGAAATGACAGCATTTTCTGAAATTTAAATAGGAAAAAACACTTTGTGCTGGCAAATAAAGGCAATAAAATTAATAACATAGACAAAATAGGAGACATTTGACATTTGAGTATTCTGACAACAGATCTCTGACCCTCTTGACATTTTGGTCTCGTTTTCAAGTGAACCACCGGCGGAATATAAGAGCAGTTTGTTCTCTATTGTTCAAAAATCACACTGTCCTGATTATCTAACCTGGAGAATAGACAGCACGGTTAGAACTTCATGGGAAAATTGGAGAATAGATTGTTTTATAGTCCATTTCCAACGGATATTTCACGGGTCTAAATTTGGCGGGGCTAGGTTTGAAAGCTTCCTGGTCCCGTAGCGGAGAGGTCATGGAATATCCCCGCGCGCTTGCCGATTGCGCCACTTGGCAATTCAGGGGACGGACGCCGGACGGCGCACTTTTCTAAACGCGTTTGTCACTCGTTCTCGCTTATTCCATGGCCAAACTTCCCCAAACTTGGGTCACTAGTGCAACTTTGTACGGCGCACCCGGCGCAATAAAAAAAATTGGGATCGTCATTACGTAACTTAGCCTTTCACAGGGGTAAACACAAATAACGCGCTTTATCAACAAATCAAAACCAACAAATTAACAACACAAAGAAAATTGAATAAGAATAAGAATATCAGATGGAGGCGTTTGAGAAGGCAGTATTTCAGAGTGAGCAGCCTGAAAACGGATCTCTTTAGAAGTCTTGGGCTTCAAGTGGGCAACCGAACCAATATGTTTCACTCTTGACTTCTAGGAATCACGGATACCGTACTCGGCGAAAACAGCCGAAAAAGGTAAAACTGTTAGAATCTGCCGAGACTTTACGGGTGCGGGCACACGACTTTTTCACTCCTTACTAACCTGGACTTCTCTCCTTCGATCCTCTTTTTCAGTTCATTCCTCTCCTTATATATTTCCATCTTCCCGAAGCCCATATTCAGAAGGCTGGCTACCGTAATCAGAACCAGATTTGTCATTGAATACCTCGCTGAAATTCCGCTCTTTTCCCTCCAGGACCCATTCTTACAAAGTTTATTGATTTCATCAATTTTTGGGATATCTTCCGTGGTCATCTGGAGGATCAACATCATCGCCAGAATGGCCGTCAATCCCAAATTTAGCTAAAAATAAAAAAAACTACAGTAATCTTCCCTAAAAACTAACATTTTCCATGTAGGAATCCCTTTCAATTGGGGTCCAATACAAGCCGGAGAGGCAAAGGGCCGTGAGGATAAAAGAGGGGACGATGATCAACATAAAGTAGTAAGTAGTACTGCGACGGAATTGCATATAGAAGATGACCATCGAATAGGACTTCTCATTTTGGCCCTCGTACCAGTCATTTTCTACCGTAACTCCGCGGAAACCCCACTCTCCGTTCCCCTGAAATGGAAGCCATTATGTCCAAGATTTTGTACAGTTTTCCCTCAAATTTAGGCTAGAAACTTTGAATTATCGTCGCGCATGGTCCTGGCGCGATTTCTCTTCTCCTGACGGAGTCCTGGAGCGACTTTAATTCACAGGGTAAGGGTATTTTGAGCTAAAACGTTCATAAATGATAGAGTAAAAAAAGCAAAAAGCAATTGCCCCGAACCAGGATCGAACTGGTGACCTTTAGATCTTCAGTCTAACGCTCTCCCAACTGAGCTATCGAGGCACATTTCAGGGTGCCCTGAAATGTTTTTGAGGGAAGCCGTTTTTGAGGGAAGCAGTAGAAGACCCACCACAGATTCGATATTCAGCTCTAGGGAGATAAATCCCGTCACGTTGAGCTCCGTCGTGGGAAGATTGAATGACGTGAGTCGGAACATACACGTCTGGTCGTCGAATGGGAAGTTGGCCAGCTAAATTGGACCTCAATTTTTGAAACTTTGACCTCAAAGCAAATAAAACCGGGTCAACGTACTCGGAGGTGACAGATGAATTCTATTACCGCTGTCGAGTAGTAGGAAATGGTCCCGTTCGAATAAATATTGACGATTTGTCTCTCTTCGGGAATGGATTCGCTGTAGGACATGATATCATACGGTAGCACGTCCGGTATCCAAATGGTGTCCTTCTTCGTCAGGGCGATCTCTTTTATCCCGTCGAATTCATCCGGATCCCAGGTTAGACGCGGGTCAACGTAGTTCTGAACTGGGAAATCTGTCAAAAAAGAAGGAAAACTCACGTAAATGACGTCGATAATCATCAAAGCGCACTGCTTCGGCTCATCCTGAAAAACAACCGAATTTTTTGCTTACATACTTTTCACAGATTTATCGCCTTCCTCAAAGGGAAGGCTTTCCAAAAATTATTCTGTCCACATCTTTTGATGGGTCAGAAAGGTTACAAACCTCAAACACCAAAACCTTAAAGGCGACACTAAAATTAGGCACCGGAAAGCCATAGCGCGCAGCTGCCGAGAATTTACGGGTGCGGCGGCGCGCGCGTCTTCTGCTTTTTCTCTTCCCAGTTTCGTTTTTTGACAATAAAATTTAAAAAACTCACTATATTTAATAATTTTAGGTAGAAGAGAGTAGTATTACAACGGAGAGGGCGTGGAAGAGCACCGTATCTGTCTAAAAAACGCTAAAATTCAGTAAAATAAGGGTAGTTTATGGTGGAAAATGGAGACAGACCTTTAGTGTAAACAGCGGGCATATTCCTATTGTAGTCCTTGAATAGGTGGTCAATTAATCGGCTCTGATTCGTGAAGAATTCTTTCCACTCGGTGCTGTCTTCGTCCGGGAGACGGTGATAAATCCAATTACCGAAGGTCTGTGTTCCCCGAGCTTGGGACGGGGTTTTACCTGGAAATCGTCCTATTTTTTGGATTTGAAAGGCGAAAAGTACCGGTTTTTGTATAAACTAGAGGGAATAGAATTAGGAGGGAGAAGTAAAGCTGGTGCATTTGAAATGTGTGTGGCTCAAAAAGTGAACAAACAATTGATATTTGAGACCTAATTGGGAACAGGAGTGGACTCTTGAAAGGGGAAAAGGGCTGTACTCGAGTCAGGAAAGGGAAACAGGAGGTTGGAAAGAAAATGGAACATGATAAGAGGGAAAAAAGTAACCAAATCGGAGAACTTACCATACTCTTCTTCTCGTTTTTTGAAGAAATAAGATTTATCGTCTTCCACAAAGGGAAGGCAGTCCAAAAATTACTCTGTCCACATCTTTCGATGGGTCAGGAAGGTTACAAACCTCTAACACCAAAACCTTGATAAGGTAGCAATGAAATCATGCATCGGAAAGCCGTAGGGCGCAGCTGCCGAGATTTTACGGGTGCAGCTTCGCGCACAGCCGGCGCTCCTTCCAGGCAAAAGGGCTCGTTTCAGTTGATTTTAAGGGAATATAACTGGAATAAACCACCACAGAGTGGGATCTGGTAACCTCCCTAACGTAAATTAATTTTTGGCCCGATTCCAGGTTCCAAAAAGAGCAGTTGTCTAATTTTCCGGCGTTCTTCCTCTGCTTCTCTCCTCTTCCCCTTCTAAAGCCAAAAAACTGGGATACGCGACAACGTGAGGTTGAACGTCGGTTCAAAAAATGGGGGGTTCTGCCATTTTTCAATGGCAGGGGTTCTCAAAGGGGGCCAGTTCATTTCCCCATTCAAAGTCGCCCAGTCACCGTTCCCCTGGATAAAAGAGGGGGAAGATTGACAGTTTTATGGATAGAATGATCATATGCCCTTTTCCTTTTTTCCTGTTCGGTTTCCCACCATTCGTCTGCTAAATTAATTAGTAGAACAGTGAAAAAAAGACTGAGAAGCTCTCATTCTACCATTAGACTCCCATTTTCAGTTCTGCACCCATTTTATTCTGTAAACCGGAGTCTGAAGGATAATTTGGTATCATTTTGTAGAGAAAAATTTGCTGATCAGCATCCACTAATTTATTTTTCACAAAAAATATCAAAATACGGAGAAAAATACGTTCAACGTGCCGGGATAAACAGAAACTCCAGTTTAGCTCAAAGAACGACGTTAAACATCGCGCACCTCGCGCTTTTTTCCTGATTTTTGCGATTTTCTCCATTTTCTGATATTCTTTTTATATTTTTTGTTGTTGCTAATGTTTAATTAATTTTTTTAATAATAATAACTAAAAAAATTCAATGATTTCAACTCTACAGTATGCTAATTTGCGCGCGAACTAGTTACCGCCAAATTGTCCTGCCGGGTTCCTTTTAAATATCATTTTCTGAGGTTCTCATCGTCCCTCTCTGCCTCTCCGAAAGTTTATAAACACTCCCCTGTCCAGTGTTCTCCCCAGCCTGTTTAGATTATTAGGCCCCCAGCCAGCCTGCCAGCCCCAGCCTTCTGTCCGTAACCCGATACCCGATCTCTCCGAAGTTCCAACTGTCCCGTCGAGATGATGTTCCCTTACAAGATTTCGTTTTTTCTCCTTCTCCTCCTAAATATCTTGCCTGCTCTTTTTGAACGGCTCTCCGAAAATTAAATTGTCGACGACGACGGATCAGATCTTTTGTTTAGAAGGGCGGCCCTCAGTTTTTGAACAGCCGGGAAGAAGTCGAAAGATGCTCAAATGGATCAGACGACATATCAAACACTGGCACATGTATCCGCCACTTCTCAGGAGCAAAAAGGTGAGTATTCGTCATTTTTTAAAGAAAACCCAAGGGGAAGTGGTCAGGGAAGGGCGAAATGCCGTTTTTGGGCGGCTAAACGGTTTTTGAACTTGTTCTTCCCCTTTTCAGGATTTTTTTGCGCGACAAGACCTATAACTTTTGACTGGAGAGGGCTACGGTCAAACGGATTACTGTCCCATGTAGACCTTACCGAGAGCTGTCTTTCTAACGGTATTCTCCGTTTTTCGGGAAATGGGTCCCGGAGCGAGATCGCCAGTGGGCCTTCCTGTCTCGGGACTGAATTTCCAGTGCCATCCTCGAGAAACCTGGTATTTCTGATGTTTTTGACTTTGAAAATTAGAAAAATGTTCCCGCCGACCCCGACAGGGATAAAGCCATTCCGCTCGGGACATTTCGATAGAAAGAGTCGTGTTATGAGCACATTTCCCCTAAATCCACTGAATTTCAATTGTAAACCGCCAGATGGAGGGCATTTACATGGTAGAATGTTCAAAATTTCAGGCCTAGAACTAAGAAGAATATTTTCCCATTTTTCTTTCCAAAATCTTGCCTAGAAAGCTTCTCTTCCATTTTTTAGAGGCCCTTTCGCCAACAGTCTAACAGACTGCCTGGCTTGTAAATGAATTGGTCTTTCGCATTCCTCAGGCAAAGGAGCGAAAGACTTGACGAAGAATATGGAGAGGACAAGAGACAAAGGGGTGGATGCCGACTAGTGGCCAAGATTTTACGGATGGGTGGGAAGGTAGGAGGGTAGGAAAAGACAGAAGAGGATCAAATACAGCCTATATTATACATTTGAGATGGAACCCTGCGTCTCTCAGCAGAGAGAAAGCGCCACCCGCCCGCGTATAATCTCGGCAGCCGGGCCCCGCGACCCCCGTTCCCGTCTAGCCAGCGTCGGTTCTAACCCAGTATCTAAAGGTACTAATGGGATTCAAGACCATAGCTTGACTATGCGTCATGGACTAAAGTTTTTGGAACAGCCGATCCGGGGTCTACCGGGGGGCGACAAAGGACAGGATGGGGGGAATTCATCCGATTGGTTCCATCTTTGGAAGAAGACGCTTTTCGCCTCGTTTTGAGCTCCAAAAATTAGTCCAAAAGTTGGCACCACTCCGATATGCCGAGATTCTACGGGTACAGCGGTTTCTCACCTCAAAAATGGAGCTCACCCCTTCAATTACCCGCTTGTTTTGAACTTTCGCCGAGAGAATTTCAATGAGCAGCTAATTGCAGGAGTAACGGGGGCGACTTGAATTGTTTGTTTTCCCGCTTCAATAATCACTTTTCTATCTATTTTCTGCTTTTCCCCTTCATTTTCCCCTTCTTTTCTATCCCTCAGGTTTTCCCTCCACTCCGTCTCACTTTCACCCCCTCCGCCGTTTACAATCCCCCCGAAACAGTTGTAAATCGTCTGTTTCTGCTTGGTTACCTTGTCTTCTCCGATTTCTTCGCTTCTGCGGGGGTAGATATATCAACCCCCCTCCCAGACAGACTCCATATGCCTCGAGGGGGCTCCCTCCGACTGGGGGCAGGGTCAAGTTTGGAGGATGGGCTTACATTTTCTATATCCTGGTTATCATAAACACCCCCGCCGCCTGTGCCTCTGCAATTTGCCGTCCTCCCCCTCTCACGGCTGACTTCTCTTCCACCTTCCGAATTATAGACAAATTGGAAAATCTCTCCCCTGCCTGGCGTGACTAGTTCCCCTATTGTAATCCTCTTTTCCGGCGCTAAATGGAGGCAAAATATTATAACATATGGAAAATTGGAGTCATGGGGCAGGGGGAAAGGTCACCGGCTTTTACCGACATCATTTCTCTCTCTTCTCACCTCTCTCTATTGTATTCTATTGTCGAGAGGGAGAAAGGCAAATTATCTCTCAATTTGAGGCGGGAAAATTGAAAATTGCCTGTATTTTGAGGCTCTATTCAAAAGGAAGGGAAAAGGCGAATGGCAATTTGAGCCGGAATTTGGGCAATTTGAATCTTGTTTTCTTCCCGCCTATTGTGAACGGTTCTTCGCTCGAATGGAGGTGATTTTTTACTACATTATGATGTCGGCGACCTCTTAAACCCACTACAACTCAACGTTTTTGTCTTTTGGTTCAAAAACTCTAGCTTTTCTGGGAAGAAAGAACCGTTTTCTGTTATTGAGGAACCATTTTCCCCATGCGCCCGCACCCGTATAATCTCGGCAGCGCGCGCAACAGTCATTCCGCGGCGCCAAATACCAGTACTTCGAGCTGCCGAGATTGTACGGGTGCGGCGGCGTGCCATCCCCCATCCATTAGAACCTCATTTCCCGTCTAATCTCCCCGGATTTTTTTGTCTATTCGCCAGAAAAGAGCGGAAGTTCGAAAGAACACGTCAAAGTTTATCGTTTATTCCCCTTTTTAAGCCAGGGACAGCTTTTTTAGGCGTTCTTGGTGTTCTTTTTGCCCTGACCTCACCCTGGGCACGGCTAACCTTGGTTCCTTTTCCTCGGCAGCCTGTCTACATGACCTGGCTTGTCACCTCGAATTGACACCTTTCAATGCCGTTCTCCATCACAATACCAGAGGTTTTCTTCCTTTTTTTCATATATTGGCAGCGTATTCAACGGGCTACGCAGCTAAATTTCAAGACCATTTGAGCAGAAATAGAAGAACAGTGGCTAAAAACCTACAGTATTCTTTATGGAGGGAATTCATCCTTTTCCCAGTTTCTAGACCAAAAAATGGGTGAAATTGCCCCCCAAAAGTGTCAAATTTGTTCCAATTGCGGTTTTCTCAAACAAGAAATACAAGAGTCGATCAGTCATCTCGAGACAAGCATCCCTGTCGTCCCATCTGTCATTTCCCTGTCGCGAAGCATGTCCCCACTCCCGGGGAAAAGGGAAGAAGAAGACCCATTCCCGCCTTTCTCCCTCCACTTTTCCATTTTCTGACCTTGTCTCCCTTGTCTTTTCAATTTCTGTTTATTTCTTCTTTCATTTTCTCTTCACCTGATGATAGATTGTATCGCTCCTGCTGGTAGTCTTCTCGCCACGCCGGGCGCCGCCTTCCTCGCTCCTTACCAGTTTCCAAACTCCGCTACACCCGTAGAATCTCGGCAGGAGGACCATCTTTATTCAAAACTGTTACAAAGCTATGACCACCTTTTATATCTTTGTCCTGCCGAGATTTTACGGGTGCAGGGGGGTCGGGCCGAGCCCTTTATTACTAAAGGTGATGGAAGTGTTCCTCGGTGACACATCCCTGCCCCCAGGTTGTCATGTGTTTAGTTCACTCACCCCTCCCATCATCTTTCCCTGCCGCCAGCAACCTGGGCGAGGAGGGGAGGGAGAGGAGAGAGCAGTGGCATTGAGGAAATCTTTACATCGGCTTGTGTTTGGCCCATCACTCAGACATCATACACAAAACCTCCCAGGAGTTTTTCACCCCCTTTTTCTTCTAATTTTTGGGTGAATTCAGCTCATATCTTACCCAAAAGAGCCTTGTTTATTCATTGATAGCCCCTAAATTAGCCCCAAAGTCACTTGACTATGGAAGGGCGACCCAAGTTCTCCCCTTCCTGCGGCTATTTATCTCCGCTCCCCCCTGCCCCTTGCTGATCTCCAGCTGTGTGGTTATTTTGTGGGAAAATGGCGGCAAGGGCAAAAACTACCCCCCGTCCCAATATTCCCACATTTTTGATGTCACTTGAAGCAAGAGGAACGAGGCGTTCTTCTTTGCTTTGGAGCTGAGGCAGCGCGCGGCTGCACCCGTAAAATCTCGGCAGCTGCGCGCAACGGCTTCCCTGAGCGGCCTTATTGAGTAGGAAATTATTTCCCCAACCTTTTAAGGTTTGTACCCATTCTGACCCATCGAATGATGTGGTTAGACGGATTTTTGGAAGGCCTTCCCTTCGTGGAAGGCGATAAAGCTGGAAAAAAGCAGAATATTTTTTTGGAATACAGTAATTCTTCTCGCTGTTCTTCCCTTTCCATTCGCTTCCCTATCAGCTCCATCTCCTTCCTTTCTAACCTTTTTTCATACGTACATGGTGTCATGTTTGAGTAGAAAACAAGGTTTAATAACTTCTCTCCAGGTGAAAATGAGCCGAGTTGCGAAAAACACGGAAATTAGAAATGGCGCCAAGAGCAAAAAGTACAAAGTCCTCATTTTCTGTGATAAATCAAAAAATGACGGGAATATTATCATTTCCTCCAAATTTTGCGGACATTTTTATTATCTATTCCCATAATTTGAGTAACTTTCCCAATCGGCGAATATTAGTCATCTTCCGTCCTCCCTTCCCATTAGAAATCGTCCCCGAACCATGCCAAACCGTATTCAGCGACATTATCCAGTTAGTTTGTTCAATTACAGTTCAATCTAGCTGTCAGATTATACTCCCCAATGTATAGTTTATAAAGATTTTATGGATCACATAACCCGCCAGCCAAAAAGATACATGAACCAGTCGGGGGGCGGCGGGTGCAACAGGTAATCCTTCTCATTTTCCCTTTTCCTCTCAGGATGAACCCCGTCATTTTGAACGCTCTCGTAGCTTTCACCATTCCTGTCCAAAAGTTCTCCTTGTATTTTAGGCCTAAAAATGAAAGAAATAACCCAGAAACAGAAGTAGTTGCGCCCTTTTGTTCCGAACGCGCCCGCCAGGTGCGCGAAGCTGCACCCGTAAATTCTCGGCAGCTGCGCGCTATGGCTTTCCGGCGCATGATTTCATTGTTACCTTAAAGGTTTTGGTGTTTGAGGTGTGTAACCTTTCTGACCCATCGAAAGATGTGAACAGACTAATTTTTGGAATGCCTTCCCTTTGTGGAAGGCGATAAACCAGAAGAAGGAAGGAAACTTGTTGGCTAATTTTTTTGAAAATGAAGCCTTTGAAGTACTGTATCCTCCTTCCAGTTTGAGTGGATAAACTAGCCTGAATATGAATCTGGATATATCCAATTAGAAATATGAACCAGCTATTTTTTTTTCTTCCCCTCCATTTCCCCGTTCCCTAAACTTTGTCCATAGTCCACAATTTGACCATCTTCTAGAAGTAAACAACCACATTGCCCTCCATTTCTTCCAGGTTCACCGCCCGTTTTCTCCACATTTACTCAAGTTTGACAGTTTCCCTCTTTTATATATTTGCTCCTCCAGGATCGCGAGGGAGAGTGACTTCCTCCCCGCGGACTGGAGGGGTCACTGGTCTTCTCATATTTCTCTCTCTCGCTCTCCTCTCATACACATTTTCTGGACTGGTGGAAGGGGGATCACTTTCTCCCCGTCACATCCCTCAGAATCATCTCCTCTAATCCTAATCTCCTTCTCTGTTTATTATTGTTTATTATTAGCAGGGCCAGCGCCTCTTCCCCCCACCAACCGGCCGGCCGGGGGAATGTCCTCCTCTTCTGATGGATCAGCCCTCGTCGAGGAAGAGGAAACGGCCAGCGAAAAGGTAAGAAAGTGGACTATTTTGAGCGGGAAAGATTGGTTTTTTAATATTTTGAAAACTTGGGGGATAAACAAGAGATCGGAGCGGTGGTTTTGACCAGGATTAGAAGAGCTTGGGGCTTGGTATTCGGCGCATTCTGTTCAATTTTTGATAAATGGAAATATTTGACTATTAAAAAGGGGTTTTCGCCTCCTTTCGGAGACTTTCCAAAAATTTTGCCTCTAAACGTGTGCAAGACTATAGAAGACTATAGAAGGCGCCGAATAAGGAAAGTGCTTCCCTATCGCATTCCTCACGGTCTTCCGAGGAGCGACAAGTGTCGTTCTAACATAACTTAAAAAAGCTAACTTGAGATACCGCAACGGAAGTGGTCGTCTCAATGAGCTGCCGAGATTTTACGGGTGCAGCGGACACAGAAGCTTCCCTTCGTTGTGAAAATTGCCGAGAATCTACCGGGGCAAACACCTTCATTCCTTCTTCTTTGTTCCTTCCTCGACTTATAACGCTCTTGTCGCCTCCTTTCGGAGACTTTCCAAAAATTTAGCCTTCGAAGAAGCTTTAAGAAATCTCTAATTATTTATTTTTAAAGGAAGCCTACTAGACTAATAGCCCGTCGCATTCCCCAGGCAAAAGGGAGCGTCTCGGACCGCTGACGGAGCGGCAACAGAGGTGGTCATGGCTTCCAGGGGCCGAGTTTTTACGGGTGCAGACGCACCGCTCCTCGCGGCCGAAGTCCTTTCTTCTCTGTGAAATTATTCACTTTAGTCACCTAGAAAGTGGGGTTCTTTTTTGTTTTTGGAAGAACGAAATTTACTTTTACTGCGCTCTTCGCAGTGAAGCTTTTGTCGCCTCCTTTCAGAGACTTTCCAAAAGTTTTGCCTTACAAGGCATAAGCCTAAAAACCTTTCACCCCTCCGCATCCCTAAGGACTACTAGGAGCGGAGGGGATTGTCCGTAAACACAATAAGCGGATGTGAGGTGTACGGCGCACCGGATCCACTTCGAGCTGCCGAGTCTTTACGGGTACAGGCGCACCGGCCTTCCTACCCTCCTTTTTTCGCCAATTGTCGTCCATTTCACTTTTTTGTTATAAGCCCATAAAATCAAAGAATTCCCCGATTTTCAGGGCCCGTCCCGCTGGCCGCGGAGCTGGTTCCTCGGTATTACGGTATTCGTTCTCTACGGGGTTAGTATATGGATTTTATTAAAATTTGTCCAATTCTCTATATCGTAAGTTATATTTTAATTGTTAAATAAGTCTAAAATTCTTCAGATACGATGGTTATATACCGTATTTTCGTCGAAAATTACCGGATCTCTTAGAAGAAATAGATATCGACTGTGAGGGGGTAGTTAGCGGGAATATTACGTTAGTTTTCCCATTTTTTGTTATTTTTAAAGGCTGACTATCAAATGTACGCAGTCAAATTGTTAATTTTAAAATATACAGTAACCTTTAGCTCATAAAAATCCTGTTTCAGTGCAATAAATTCGCTAAAATCCTGGCAATTTCAATCCTCTTCTATCGAGGAACAATTAGAGGAGTCTGACGACAAATGCGGGACTATAAATGAGCTGTTCTCCTTTAATTTGAGCCCGTTGAGTCAAGAAGAAGCTGACTTCCCCCTGGCATATGGAATGGTCGTCTATAAGAACATTATACAGGTCCTACAGCGAAAATAATGGCACAAATAATGAGGTTTAGGTCCTGTTCATGTTGTCGGCCTTCTACCATCCCCAAAATGAGTACTGTATGGCGATTAGTGGAGGAGCAGCTCCCCATTTTAAAGAAATGATGCACTACTTGCCTCTATGCTTCCCTAATATCCATATCTTGGTGTGTATCTTTTCTTTAGTCTCGGCCGAGACTTTCCAATAATTCTGCCCGTTCATTATACTAGTAGGAGAGTAGGGAGCTACGTCCTGGTGTCGGCCTAAGCCGATGCTGCGTCTCTCAGCAGAGAGAAAGAGCCACCCGCCCGCGTATAATCTCGGCAGCCGGGCCCCGCGACCCCCGTTCCCGTCTAGCCAGCGTCGGTTCTAACCCAGTATCTAAAGGTACTAATGGGATTCAAGACCATAGCTTGACTATGCGTCATGGACTAAAGTTTTTGGAACAGCCGATCCGGGGTCAACCGGGGGGCGACAAGTAGAGGGAAAGGGGGAGAATGCGTTACGTAGCATATCCTCTGACAAAGCTTGCGGGGCTACAGATTTTTTTGTCGGGGCGATTGAAATGTGACTGGGTTCATTAGAATCGCCTTGGCGTGCTCTCCAACTAGGTTTTTGAATTTTTGAAATTTGCCAAGAAATAGCCGAGACACCTGGAATGTGCCGAGATTCTACGGGGGCAGCTGCCATAATCTACCAGTCCATTTCCAGGACCGTCCTCCGATCGCTTGGGGTTCCTTCGAGATCATCAATTCCACCTACTCCTGTATGGAAAGCCTGTCCCGGAGGAACCATTCCTGGCAATATTTCCAATACCTCTCGGGGGTCGACATCCCCCTAAAGACGAACCTGGAAATGGTGAAAATCTTGAAAGAACTGGAAGGAAATGTCAACGTCGAGTTCAAGGAGTATCATCCAGCCCGCGCTAGGGACAAAAACGTTTGTTATTTTATTTTTAGAAAATTTAAAGGTAACGGTATTTTCAGCTGACGGAATCGCCTCTTCCGCTGTTTAAATCCTCCCTTTCCGCGATTATTCCCCGCGCGGCTGCCGATTTTTTGGCTTCGAATAGGACGACCAGGCGGCTCTTGAGGTTTTTGAAAGATACCTCCATTCCGGATGAATCCTTCTGGGCTACGCTGACAGGAAATGTCAAGGGTGAGTCAGGAAAATCCCTCCAGGACCCCAGGGAAGGGAAAGGGACGTGTCGCCTCCTTTCGGAAACTTTTCAAAAATTCTACCTTTACATAAGAAAGGGGAACGACTAATTGCCAAAGAGAAACGATAATATTCGCATTCCTCAAGGCTAAAGGAGCGAAATAAGGACCTTGCTTTCGTTGAAGATTTTACGGGTGCAGCAGCGACCAAAAATTTGGTCAGGTTCTGCCAAATCTGGCCTTTGGCCTACCCATCGTCCCCTTGTGGAGACTTTTTCAAAAATTGTGCCTTATAAAGTGGTTTTTATAGACAGTTTCAGTCTAATTAGGCCGTTCGCATTCCTCAGGCAAAGGAGCGAAAGACACGAAAGTGGAGATAGGGGGAGGATAGAAGAGACAGGCCTGGGGGCTGGCCGAGATTTTACGGGTGCGGAGGGTGGGAAAAGACAGAAGAGGATCAAATACAGCCTATATTATACATTTGAGATGGAACCCTGCGTCTCTCAGCAGAGAGAAAGCGCCACCCGCCCGCGTATAATCTCGGCAGCCGGGCCCCGCGACCCCCGTTCCCGTCTAGCCAGCGTCGGTTCTAACCCAGTATCTAAAGGTACTTATGGGATTCAAGACCATAGCTTGACTATGCGTCATGGACTAAAGTTTTTGGAACAGCCGATCCGGGGTCTACCGGGGGGCGACTAGACGGGAATGGGGGGAATTCATCCGATTGGTTCCGTCTTTTGAAAGTCTTGTCGCCTCCTTTCGAAGACATTTCCAAAAATTAGTGCTTTTTTCTCACTTGCCTTGCATTCTCAAGGACTTTAGGAACGAAGCAAAGAGGCGATGGTCCAATGTTTAAAAAAAACGAAAGAATTTACTAGAGTCTGTCGAGACCGTAGGGTGCAGGCGCATTGATTCCTCGAGCCTTCTTTGCCTACGAAAGAAATTTTCGCCTCCTTGCGGAGGCTTTCCAAAAATTTTGCCTTCATGATTCAGACCAGCTAGCTTCAAATTTGAGCAGAGCTCTAAAAGTCCGAGGACAAGGGATTAAAATATAATAATAATACAGCTCATCGCATTCCTTAGGACTTTAGAGGAGCGTATCGAGCTGTCTGCGAAGGCCCGGCCAAGGACGGCACTATTTTCAGCTGCCGAGGCTTTACGGGTGCGGGGGCAGAAGTCTTTTAGCAGGTTCAAGGAACCCCAATTCCCAATTTTCAGATTTCCCCATTCCTGGAGGTTTCGACGCTCAGAAACTGATGGATATCCGCCAGGAGCTGAATTTTTCAACCTTTGGAAATGTTACCGAGCCGCCGAGTGACGTCCATTGGGGGTATTACATCTCCCGGAAGCAAATATGGTCAGGCGAATGGTGTCACGGTAGGATTTTCTCTTTTTTAGCCTCTAAAAATCCCAATTTTCAGGAAAAATGTCCTCAGGATCCTGCGTCTTTGGGATTAAAGACGTTTCCTGGTTGATCCGAGAGCCGGAATTGGTGGCTCATAAATTCTACCTGGATTTCGAGCCGGCGGGCTATTTTTGTGCCTTAAAAGTGAGCTTTACTCTTTATTAAACTGGTAAGGAAGAAATATGGATTGTTACCATGGGTCCCGCCACGAAAAGGTATAAAGTTGGGAAGAAATCGCTGCGCGACCCTTACAATTTCACGAAAAGTTTAAAATGGATAATTTTTAGGAAATTAGGAGACGATCCCTCATACCAGTGCCTTTCGACGCGTCGACGTATTCCAAACTGCCGCAATACGAGTTAATCCGAGGAGTCGCCCCGGAGAACTTGACTCATCCCTCATGGTTGTTTCATTTGTGAAAAAATAGAAAAAATAATACGGGTATCTATTGAAGGCAGGGAGAAAATAAAGACGTCTAGTATTGTTCCCCGTTTATTTGAAAATTTAGGAAGAAAAATGTGAAGGATGTGGATTACGGTAGCCGGAAGAAGTGACAAAAAAATACGAAGGACTCGTCGCATTCCTCAGGACTTTAGAGGAGCGTCTCGAGCCTGATGAAGGAACCCAGCCAACGGGCGGCACAATTTTCAGCTGCCGAGACTTTACGGGTGCGGGCGCACCGGTCTCCCTGGCTCGAATATTCTTCCTCTTGCCGTTTTTTCCACTTCTTCGCATTATTATCAACTTTTGTTTAGAAAATATTAAGGAGATGTTATTTTCACAGTTTAGAGAAGGTTTTTGAGCCAATTTGGCGGGAAACTGACCGATTTGAAATGTTTCCTGTAAAATCTGCATTTTATCCCAGAAAATCCCCCCGCTTTCTCCATTTTCTCCACTTCTACAATCTGTCCCAGTGCCGGGATGTATCCTACAACGATTGTGCTCGATCCGTCGAAAGTGCAGCAGCAGAAGATGATCCTCCTGCGCAACCCGACTTCGCAAGACATCATCACCAAGATCTACTGTGTGGGGCCGGTGATCGTCGAGAGGGACCGGCTCGTTTTGAAGGCCAATGAGCGCGTCGAGATCCGGGCCATGTTCACCGTCCTCGATGGGGCTCCGACGGCCGAGGTGCTGGTCTACGCCCGCGCCGCCCACAGGGGCAATCTGACGCAGCTGAAGATCTGGCTGGATGTGCCGCTGGACAAGGAGAAGCGCCTCTACCGCGCCTTCAAGTTGGACTGCCTGCCCCAGGAGAAGGTTTTCTCCTCGACGACGGTGGTTCTCGACCTGCCGGGGAATGCCCTCTTCCACGGGATCACGTCCCATCTGGCCGAGGGGGAAGAGGACGACGTCGCGACTCCCGAGAACGGCGCCCCTCTGATTAGGAGCCACTCCCAGAGCCGGGTCAAGCAGGAGAAGGCTTCCAGCGTCCGGGAAGTCAAGGAAGAACAGCCGGGCAAGCCGGACGAGACGTGCACCTTCTTCCGCAATCTCATGGACGTCTTCTACCCACCGGAGCCGGGGAAGACCATCAGCGCTGCCCCCGCCGCCGGAAAGTAGACCGGAAACGGCGAGACGAATTCGAGAGGTCATAGAATAAACTCAGAGAGTGCTTCTTTTCTTCTTATTATTCTCGTTTTTCTGTACTTTGATTAGTATTGTACCGTACCTACAGTAACCCGGAGTATTCGAGCTAATTTAGAAGATTTGTCGTCATTTTCCCTTTCAGGCATTCCAAAAATTTGTGCCTTTTTGTGCCTCGCGATTACCAAGGACTTCAGGGGCGAAGTGCCAGCAATAAGACGCAGGTTCTCCCAATTACCCAAAGAAACGATTAATGAGAGTCTGTCGAGAGGGTACGGGTGCAGGCGCATCCATTCCTCGAGCGTTCTTTGCCTAGAAAAGAGATTTTCGCCTCCTTGCGGAGGCTTTCCAAAAATTTTGCCCTGCTACCTCAAAACCGATACCTTCACATTTGTGCCGGCTTTCGATATAATAAGCCCAAGGACAATTTAAAAACTGAGTCTTGGCCTCGTCGCATTCCTCGGGACTTTAGAGGAGCGTATCGAGCCGTTGAAGAAGCTCAGCCCAAGGACGGCACTATTTCCAGCTGCCGAGACTTTACGGGTGCGGCGGCAGTTGGTCATATTTAGTCAAAATAAGCCCCTGTCCTCGTTTTTTCAGTAAATCAGCCATTTTCATCGTTTTTCAACCAGATTTTAGTAAATAAACTTCTTCACCGTCTTCTCCACAACATTTCACATATAGCCCCATAAATATTTATTTACAACAGTTGATAATTAGCAGAGAAGGCGCCATCCGAGTAGGAATTGGGGATGAGGCGCCTTGCCGATTCCACGCACCGATGAGATATGAAATGTAGGGTCATCTGAACTTTTAATCTTTCATTTTTATCAGTTTTCCTAGTTACCAATCGTGTTTCCTTCTTACAAACAGTACAATAACTCTTCTCGCTGATATCGCTGGTATCAAAGGAGTAGAATGACCGGGTCAGGCGGTGGCGCGGCTTCGGCGTCAACAATTCTTCCTTCTCCTCATCCTATAAAATTATTTTAAAGGGAGCCTCCGGAAACAAAAAATCAGGTCAAAAATGTATTTGCGCCAAAGTTAGCGCCCCCTCCAAATGCATTTTGACAAAAATTGATTCATCGACAGATCGGCGAAAAACGAATTTTGTGCATTTCAACGGTATTCTATTGAAATTGCTTCTTTCTTTTCTATTTAGCCATTTTTATGTACTTTCTCGACTGTTTTATAGTAAGTTGGGGTCGCCAAAAATGGATACATGATTTAAAAACAGTAAAAATGCGTAGAAAGTGGTATATGAATGTAAAAAATAGTAAGCGCGCCCCATTCTGCGTTACAGATTGGAGCGTATGAGACGGTCCCTTTAATATATTAATGTCATAAAAAGAATACTAACAGATGATAAATGAAGAAACGCTGTAGATCGTGACGGGACCACACGATATGTCCGCTTCCTGGCCTCTAAAGACGTTGTCGAGGCGGACTGTCTCATCTGGGAGGCCTGCTTCTCTTGCTGGAAGAAAATATCGTTTTTAATGTTTTTAAAGGTCTAAACGCCATTTTAAAAGGCCTAAAGACTGTTTTCAAGGTCTGGTACCTATTTTAAAGGTCCAATCGACATTTTTAAAGGTCTAAAACCATTAAAAAGTATAAATTTACCTCCTGCCATGTTTTTTCCTCTTCAAAAGCGACGCAGGTCATGCTGCGCCGTCGGACGATGAGCTCTTCTCCCCGCTCATCCCGTTCAATCTTCAGCCTCACCTGGCCAGTCCCCTGAACGTGGAACCGTAATATACCGGCTGCCTATAAATCCCCTCATTAATCTTAATTAATTACCGGGTTACGGTACCTGTTCGGGTGTCAATCCACTGAGCCTCCTTTCTCCACAACTGATGATCTTGTCCCCCTGTTTTAAATATCCCGATTGGATGGATTTTTCCTCTACTTGGTCCACAAAAATACCGCTGTTTCGACTGCCAATAATTCTAAAAGCTAGTCCACCAGCGAAATCCCGATCCTTATCCAAGGTTACCTGAAAATGGGCAGTTTTTGTGGGCTAGGCGCCTCTTAGCCCCAGCGCGCGCCGCACTCGTAAATTCTCGGCAACTCGTCGGTCTGTTATTCTGCGGGCGCTTATTACCGCTCACTGAGCTGCCGAGACTCTACGGGTGCGGGGAAAGTTGACCCCTAGTACTTTGGATGCCCTCTGTCCCATTTTTGGTCTCTTATGACTTGATAAATAGTATAATAACTGCTGGAGTATCAACGACCACAATCCCCCAAATTACCCCCACCCCTCTGGACTTCAAAACATTCCAAAACATTCCAAAACTAGCCCCCCATATTCTTGTCCCGAGTCGTATATTTTGATGGCCGAGAGATGCCTACTGGGGTGTGAATCAAATCTGGAATTTGAGATCTCAGCGGGCTGCCAAATCAAAACAAAACTTTTGAAAGTCTTTTGAAACTTTTGAAAATTCGAGCCGTGAGAAGGAATACACCTCATTTTTTTAGTGGAAATCCCATTTTTCAGATATTCTAGTCTATTTTAGGCTAGAACTCCCTAGAACTCCGTATGGTGTAAATAATTCCATCATGACACGACAGAAACCGATTTCCTATGGGAAAAGGGCAAAGGGCAGGAGATTATAAACAGCCACAGTTAGACAGCTAACCTTTCCAATTACCGTAATCTTTCAAAAATTCTCTCCAAAAACGTCCAAAAAAATGTGGAAACCTTATGGCGGCCATTTATAGGCACCCGAGACAGAAAGAACCCCGCTGGGAACCTTTAGGGGATCGTTTTTGGCTTTTTTATGGCTCTAACCGCAATTTCTTGGAAGGACCCTTTATAAATTTTGGAAATATACAGTAGGAATTAGAAGAAAGCCCGGGAAATACAGTATCCTTCAAAATTTCAAAATTTACCATGAATATCCGCAATCGCGGCTGGCATCCTGCCTTCTTCGTACTATAACCGCCATTCTGTCTCATTCTACCGTATTCTCAAGATTCTAGAAGTTTAATAACATCGAGAATTATGTATAGAATGTATAAAATGTATAAAATTAGACGAAAAAGTGAAGAACGGGTGAGAAAGGCGAGAAGAGTGTAAACTGACTCTAATGGGCCCGTTCTCATGACAAAAGGGTTTCCCCGTTGGAATTTTAGGAGAAATCAGGGAGAATTTTTTATTTTTCATGGAGAGCAGGCTCTATTCTTTTATTTTATGCAATTAAAATATGATATTTTCCTATATTTCCAAGAGAATCCCCTAATTTTTATGGGAGAGGCCCGTTTCCCCGGCGCGCTGTTCCTTTGTCTCGCCCCTGCCGACAAAGCACCCTTCCCCAGAAATATCCCAGTTAATTATCTGTCCTCCAAATTCCCCAAAAATACCTCAAATTCGGTCTTCTCCTGTGACGTCGACGGTCTCCAATTGATGGTTAGCAAATTAGACGGCTGGAATTGGTCTTTTATTCAAAAATAGCGCCCAAATAATCCCCGTATTTCCATTCGCTACAGGACCCAAAAGCCAGGGGCGGTAAACCAGGTCCGGGTCAGCAAGGCGCATTTTCGAGGGAAACTTTGCTTTGCTTTGCGCTTTTTCGGTGCAATAGGCTTGACATACTGTAATTGATGCATTGGACATATTGCACCGAAAAAGCGCAAAGCTGGCGCGCTTCCCCCGAAAATGCGCCTTACTATTTTACAGTAATCTTGAGGTAGAAAAGGGAAAAATATAGGTCTTGGAGTGGAAAATTAGGATATTGGAGAGAAAAATCGGTCCCTACCTTGCGTTCCATAATTTCCAAGGGTACGGTATCCATTCCGACGGGAGAGGGAGACCGGGTCGACGGCTGCCGGCTTCTTCGATAATCAGGCGACGGATTGCCGGGATGAGAAGAACGAGAGTCGAGGACAAGCATCGTTTTTCCGTTCTAAGCAGCAGCATGAATAATAAATGAGAAGAGGAGGGCAATTGAGGAAAGGGGAAGGGACTCGATGGCCGGGCAGTTAGTCACAATTGCTGTCGGAGTCAGTCACTGCCGAGGGGGATACTCAGAAGGAGCAGGGAGGGAGAGAGAGACAGATTCTTGGAGACTTGATCAACTAGTTTTTAAGAAAAAGAAGGAGGGGGAGCAGTCCTTTTAAATGGCGGGAAAGGTCAGAAAATAGAGAATATTCAAAAGGAGACAGCAGACAGCTGGGTGGCTTTTGATCTTCCGGCCAGTCTGCGCCTTCCAGGAACAAACTACAGCCAAAAATGCTCATTTTTTAATAAAATTCTGCTATTTTAGGCTAATATTTTGTATATTCTAGTAGTTCAGATCAAAAAGAATGAGAAAAATAACCTCGGAAATCTATTTTTCCTCCCAGAATGGTCCAGTTTTGGGCTAAACGGCACCTAATGCGAGGTCAGGCTATATTTTAGCCGGTAAAATTTTTCTAATGGACTTTTTTTAAATGATAAGTTAGCCATCGGGTAGAGGAAGTCACGCGCTACAAATTGAAGTAAAAATGTTGAAAATTAATTGAAAAATAAGGTTACAGTAAGCCGCGCCCGGCGAGCTTGTTACCTTTCTGCTTCGGCGCCAAAATCGCGGGAAAACCTCTTTTTTCGAGAATTTTATGAAACAATTGGTTCTTCTATTGTGTACCTGACCTCAAAAGGAACAGGTAACCATAAAAAAATATATATAAAGCCAAAAAACAGTCGTGTCAATCGGCGCGCGACGTCGCGTTCTCTACCAGTCAATCCCGGCGTTCTTGCCGTCTCCTTGTCTTTTCTTGTCCCTTTTCGGCCAATTTCCTTCTTAACTCTTCTTCCTATGTGGCAGACGGTTGTTTTCTCTAGCTGGTGGTGGCTGATTCTCTCGTTTTTGGCGGTTGAAAATGTCGGATCGACCACTTCTTCCAGCTTCGACCAGTCAAAAGGTTTGGACCATTCTTTACCGTCGAAATATAGTCTAGGCGCGGCCGACCCGCCATCGGATAATCTTGTAAAATGGATTATTCTCTGTGTTGTGCTGGCCGTCGGGCTGTTTGTGGTCGTCGTTGTCATTTTTACCGTTTGCTGTTGCTGTAAGAAGAAGATGAATAAGCTCCGAATTTTGGACGCGGGACGCCGTACTGAGCTCGGCGGCGCCGGCGAATATCCCTACCCGGCGGAGACGAAGACGCGCCTCCTCCTCCTGGACGACGGCGAACCCATCCGGGACCATGTGCTCTTCTCGAAGAAGCAGGAAACCCTCGAGAAGGGCGACGGACTCTCGTCCCTCGATAGCGACAGCTCCAAAACTGAACCGCTCGGCGAGGTTCGTTTTAAATTGATGCGCGCTATTGTCCAACCGATAGAGCGCAAAAAAAGCTACATAACACCTTTAAATTTTCAAATTTGTGCGGCAAATTCAAAAGTTACAATGCTCCGCGCGCTGGTAGCTGACTTCCACGGTAATTCGATTGTAGCTACCGATTTTAATCCGGCACTGGATTACGTTTTTAGTTTGATTAATAGCTAGTGATGTCAGCTACATTTTCCAGTTTAAATCAATGAAATATATTCAAAAGTTATAACCGGCGCGCCGGCGACACCAACGTCCCGCGCTATTCCTCCAGTAACTTTGCTATTTCCCGGTCAATTTTGCTGTTTTTTATATAAAAATGTAGCTTAAAGCATACTTTATAAGATGTACATATTACTATAAAATTAAATTATAGGATTCGCTGGATGAGGAGCGCCCGCGCCAGCAGAAGACAATCGCGACGTATACCGTTGAATATTGGATGGCGACGTGTCCTCGCGTCTTGGACGATGCCGCCCCGCCGCTGGCCCCCTACTCGGAGACGTCGCAATTTAACGAGGCCCCGTTGGGTTATTCCCGCGACGAGCGCGACCCTCGGATGAAGTTGTTTCTGATTGACGAGATGCACATCCCGCTGGAAAAGTCGAAGGAAATGGAAGCACAGGCCGAGGAGGCCGTCCTGGCCGGCCGCCGCGCCCAGCAGATCCACGAGCAGGAGGACGAGGAGGAGGAGGAGGAGGAGGAGGAGGAGGAGGAGGAGGCCGCCGGCCGTGCTCATAATTGATCTCTCTCTCTCTCTTGTCTTCGTCACATTTCGGTCGGCTAATTTGGAATAATATGGCCCGAAGATATATAAAAATGTCCCAAACGAGTAAAAATAATGGATAAAACTTTACCCTTCCGATTGCCTTTGTTCCCATATCCTACCCTAATAATAGGCAGATCTCTGTCTGTGTGTCTGTCTTGTCCTATAAATATTTGGAAGTAGTCGTCTTGTTCTTTCTTACTGTAGTTTTTGGGTATCGAGTGGAATTTCCCTTGTTCTTGACAGTTTGAAGGGGCCGTATGGATCTTTCTGTGGATTTCTTTAGCAGATCTTCTTTGCCAGGGTCTGTTTAGTGGGAAGAACTGAAAACCCAGCTCAAACAGACCGTTTTCAAGCCTCTACCGTAATCTTTACACTTGGGATAAAGTTTTTGGGGTAGCAGATACCATTAGCGTCTCCAATTGGATACGAAATTTATGTCCTCTTGTTTAGCTCGACGAGATCTATCGAACGGTATACCACACGTTCGTGAATTAGGTGGTTTTCATCCGCCAGCCCCTGATCAAGTCCAGGAACAGATTTCCACAATTCAAATCTTCCATTTCCCTTTCTTGCCCTTTTTGTGGTGCATAGGAAGAAGAGCTCTGGTGGCAATGCACGGCTCATCTTGATCAGCTCGAAGAGCTCTCTCGAATGAGCTATCACACTTCCATTATAGTCAAGACTTCGGGGTGTGGCTCCGCGATCAGTTTCAGGAAGAGATAACTTAATTGAGACTACTCGGGAGAGCTAGTATAGGACCTATTTCTAACCAAAGTAGGCGCTAGAAATTCACTCCGGCTAAGATAAAAACATCGTTTTGTAGATCTCGACGAGCTCTTTCCAACGGTATATGATAGACTTCAAAAAATGGAGAAATAGAGATGCTGCCGTTCGATTCCTACCCAGACCTGATCGACCTCCAAATTGTCGGTGAAATCTCCCAAATTTTTTTTCCAGAAGGAATTTATCCTCATAAAATGTACCGTACAATTACGATAGGTTATTCTGCCCCGGCAAATAAACAAACATTCCAGTCCATCCAAGGCTAGACGCCTGGTCTTCAGTCTTTCCCAAAGAGAACGGCCCCCAATTTCCCTCAAGACCCTCTCTTAAAAAGAAAACAATGGGCTGCGATTAATCAGATTTGTCTCGAGAGTTCCTTGTCCTTTTTAAGAGTAGACAAAATGGGGAAAAATAGAAGGATAGACGGCTAAATTGGGCTCATATTGCTGAGGAACAGTCGGCGGCGGCTGGAGGAAAGGGTAAAGTAAAATGAAGCCAATTTTCTCGAGGAAAGGGCGATTACCGTATCCCAGACAGCCGGAGAGACGATAACAATTATTTGAAGTTCTGGGAAAAGGGCTAGGATAATAGTTAGTTCTCGATTCGGACTACTCATTAGAGGGAGGAACTCTCGTACGGAAAGGGACAGGGTATAAAAATAGAATTGCCCCCTGGAGTAATTACCCTCACACCTCTCAAACGAGGGCAGTTGAATTTGACACAAATTGGAGAATGGGTTGTGAATTTGGAATTAGTTGCATAGATGAGAAGGGGGGATACAAATAGCCTGCTGGAGTGGAACGGGACCCTTTTTTAAATATATAAGGCAGTGAACAGGAACAATCTTTTGCAGAACTTGCAACGAGAGAGAGAGAGGGAGTCATATATACTTCCGGAATATTGGGAATGTGAAAAAAAGAGGGCAAAAGGGCGAATTCTGGGCTAGATGGCTTGAAAAGAGCAATAGTACAAGAGCGGGAAGATAAAAAAGGTTCTAGAGGGAATATCTTCCGTTTTCAGGAGGATTGGTCCCATGAAAGTTAGGTCATTCGAAAGAGCATTAAAAACTGTACTAGGAACTGTATTTGTTTTCAAGAAAAGTCCAAGGATTACAGTAAAGCAGAAGGTTTTGAACGGAAGGACGAGAGCGCGGCGATATTTTACCATTTTGGGGAGGAATAGGGAAAATTGGGGTCCTGAACGGAAAATTTCACTTTTATCTAGGAGTGTAGGTATTCAAAAAGAAGGTAGGGAATCTTATAATACCACAAGAAATGAAATTGGCGGAAATTTCTCATTCCGGGAGAGGAAATGGGCCAAAATGGGGAGTTCTCGGACTTTTAGTGCGTCTGAAGCAAAAAATGGGCATAAATCAAGGAAAAATGGCTGGCATTACGAAGAACGGCTAATTTTTGGAAAGATTAGCCTAGAATTTATAAAGAAAATGGGAAAATATGAGCAGTAACAGCTCTGTGTCCGGCTAAATTGAAGCTGTCCCCTCTCCTTTCCCCCGTTTTGACTCGGATTAGTTATGCCCCCACCCGTGTTTCTTTCCTTCCCTCCCCCATGAATAACTGAAAGGGGATAATAACAAAAACAGGAATAGGAAAAGGGCAACGGGGTCTTTCCCATCGTTGACCAGCCCGGCTTGACTTTTGCCGCCGTCTAGTGCCCGAGGGGGGATAATCGTCAATTTTAGGGGGTGGCTTGTGAGCCTGGGAGTTTCCGGCGATTATGGACGACAAGAAATTGGAGATGCCGGGAAAATGGGAAAGGGGGAGAAGAAAATGAAGACGAAATATGGGAAAAAGGAGACCAAAAAGGTTCAATTCCCATGGGACTGGGAGAACGCCGCCGCACCCGTAAAATCTCGGTAGCTGGCAGCTTCTTTAGTTCTGCGCCGCCGCGCGCCTATCCCATCAACTGACGAAATCTTACGGGTGCGGGGGAATGAATTCTTGATTCTCAGTCGTATTACGTGTTGACTTGTACGAAAAGGCGGGAAATATTTCCAGTTGAAGGAGTCTCCTTTTTAAAATCTCGGGGAGGAGGAGGAGCCGAACCCCGAGGGAGATTATAATTGGCTTGAATATGGCTAGGAGTCGTCGGGAATGAAGAGAGACAACATTTGAGGAAATCCCGCAGGCTGGGAAAATCCGTCAGGGTCTCGGAACATTCGACCTCCTGGGAATGGAATAAGACAAGAGGAAGGTCTTTGAGCGGGGCGCGTCTCTTTTGAGTTCCCGGGGAATTTTTTTGAATTTTTGAAGAGACCGCGAAAAGGAACCCTTTCATGTTTTCCGACCTTTTACAGCCTAAAAAGCTGGCTAAACGGTGGAAAATATGACGCTGGCAGGAGATATTTGAGCCTTTTTGGCAGTTCCGGATGGGGTGACATCAAAGGGGGGATGAGGTCACCCGGGGGATCCGCCGCCGTTCCTTGGAATTTCCACTCGAAACTTCGCCGAGTTCCCAACAATTTTGATGGTTTAATGAGACAAGCTGATTGTTTTTCCAATTCCGCTTCCCGTCTTGTCCATTGTGATTTGTCTGTCGCCGGCGAAAACACAAAATTACTCCCACAGCGGGGGTAAGTGCGTCCCACACAAATTAGTTCTGTTTTCTCATAAATTTCCAGTCTTCTATTGACGTAGAGAGGGGGGAAAGATTTATGCTCGCTGGTCCTAAAGGACTAATTGGTGGATTTCGGAGACAAAGAAGAAAAACAAAAAAAAAGGGCTCGGATAAGTTTATCACCACTAACAATCAGACTCATTATAGCAGATTTTTGTTTTCTTTCCTCCTCGCCGAGTCCGGGAATCGAACCCGTGACCTTTTGACCCGCGACGGCGCGTACTGCCACTGCGCCATGGGGACAGATCAGTTCTATTTGTATTGGTTGGTACAGGAGTCGGGGAATCGTCAAAAACAGATCTTTGAAGCATTTTTGAACTTTGAAAGGACAAAGAAAAGCGGGAAATTAAATTTTAGAGGAGAATAAAGCCCCCTCTGCCGGGTAAAAGACGCGCGACGTAATCGGTCTCTAATTCTATCGTTGTGGGAGAGGAATCGCAGGAGGGGAAGGCATTTTTAGAAAATTGAAGTGATTAGAGGGAAGAAAAGAGCGGACGTTTGAACTATGGACAACCACCCGGCCGGCCGGGACGAGGGAATCTTATCGGAAGGAGGAAGAGGAGATCCTTGGGGACATTTTATCTAGAGAGACGACGATGAGATTTCCTGGTTGGACGGGCTGGAGAGAGGTCGGGGAAGCGGAGCCGGGTGAGGAGAGGAGGAAGAACGGCTAGAAATTGACCTTTCAAGAAATTCTTCTTCGCAATGGTCGATTTAGTGGGAAAAATAGAAAACCCAGCTCAAACAGGCCATTTCCAAGCCACCAGCCGTTTTTTTTTCCAAGAATTGACCCTATTACCGTAACCTTTGCTTCGGGAATAAAGTTTTTGGGGTATCAGAAACTATTAGGGTCACCGATTGGATATGAAATGTATGCCATCTTGTTCAGCTCAACGAGATCTATCGAACGGCATATCACACGTCTGTGGATCACATGGTATCCATCCGCTAGCCCCCGATCTAGTCCTGGAAGAAATTTCGAAAATTCAAAAAATTGAATCATTTACCATTTACGGTCATTCTTGTCTATTCTTGTCAAAATCTGTAGATTTTTGGATTTTTCCATAATTTTCGCTTTCAAAGTGGTCTTCACCAAAGATTAGAAAGTCGAAAACGTTGTCTAAACCCTGTAAAAACCTAAAAACCCCGTTAAAATTCGGGTCTTTACCCGTTTTCCTGTCGATATAATCTGGTCAAGTGGTCTCATTTCTCTGTTTTTCTCGTCCGCGAGATGACGATCAAGGAGAAAATCGGCGAAAAGTTGTTGAAGCATCAAGTGAAGAAGAGCCTCGAGAAGACGATCTCCAGTCAGCCGGGAGGAGGAGGACGAGACGACAGCGGCAGCGGCGAGTCCGACGGCAGCGCCGTCACCACCCACGGATCGACCGGCGGGGAGTCGGACACCGACGGCGGCGGACGGGGCGGCAGATGGTTCAGGATCAAGTAGGCTACCGTAATCCATTCTAAAATTAATTAAATATTTAGAGACAAGTTCAAGAAGAAGACGACCAAGCGGAGCAACTCGAAGATCTCAACCACGGACCAGGAAGACGGGGGCAGTAGCGAGGATGACGAGGAGGCCATGGATCGGCTGGGACTCCACCAGGCGGAGAAGAACACCAACTTCGGAAAGACCATCTTCTACGACACCGACAAGAAGACCACCTGGAATGTGAGCTCGATTTTTCTATTTTGCTGACTTTGGTATAGGGATCAGCCGGAAAAAGGGCTATAAATTTTTAGTTTTAAGACGAGATTTTTATACCAAAATGTAGCCCACGTTGTGCTCTTTAAAATTATCTATAACACATTATTTTACGATGGAGCGTCAAAGTTAACCAGTCACTTTTAATGAGCAGCAAAAGCGAAAATTACAGTAATCCCTGGTGAAAAAACATGTAAGAACGTGAGAATAGTGAAAGCAAAAACGTATCTTCCCATGCCGGGAATCGAACCCGGGCCGCCCGGGTGAAAGCCGAGAATCCTAACCACTAGACCACATGGGATGGTGAAAGTAGATGCGCGGGAAGTAATTGACGATTATGAGACGCCAATTTTTGCTGAATATTGTATAAGGTTCATAAAATAGCCAATTTCCAGGTTCTGATCCGTGTGATTGAGGGAAAAGATCTGCCGACGGGTTCTCTGCGTGTCCGTGCTGTGCTGGATACCCGTCAGAAGGCGACCCGGACCTGTACCGAGGGAGTCCCCCGTTGGCGTCAGAATCTGAGTTTCTCGCTGAAGAACAAGAGCCTGGAGAGTCTGGCCAGCGAGGTCCTGACGCTGAATGTGACCTCCGTCGGGAAGATCAGCGAGTGTGTCCAGGCCACCTTCACCGTCCTGATGTCGGCCATCCTCCACTCTCCCCAGCGGGCGGTCATCTCCAAATGGGTGGCCCTCCGCTCCCCGTCGGACGACGACGACGAGACCGGGGACGTCCACGGGGCGAATTGTGGCTTCCTGAAGATTAGCTGTGCCGTTTACGGGAACCAAGACGCCCCGCCGCATATGAATGACGACGTTCACAGTGACGAGGTCTGGAGCGGAGCCCAGCTGGAGGACTACACCCTGCGTCTTCGGGTCTTTCGTCTTCATCACATCGCGGCAGAAGTCGTCAAACATTTCTTTAGCAATAAGAAGAAGAAACCCATTCATTTCATTGTCCGGGTCAGTTTTTACCTCCAATTTCTCCAATTTACATGTCAAATTGCTTTATTTCTTGAAAAATCGTATAAAAAATCAAAAATTCTAAGAAAAACGAGCCAATTATGCCATTTTCCAAGAAATTCGTCCATTTGAGGCAGCGCACTCGCACCCGTAGAATCTCGACAGATCGCGGCTAAGTTATTTACGGGCGCGCATCTTCAAGCAGCCGAGCTGCCGAGATTTTACGGGTGCAGGCGCAAGAATCATCTTGTTCTAATACTCGCCAAACTCTTTAAATTGACCAATTTTATGGGATTTTCACGTTTTCCAAGAAGTTTAATTTTCAGATCTCTATGGGCAAGCTGGAAATGGAGACGGCCCCTCAAGAAATTGTTCTCTTGACGACGGATGAAAATGAGACGAATGCCGTGCCGTTCGAGGAGGAACTCCTGCTGCCGCTCCAATGGCCGACGCTGATCCAGAAGATCAACTTTGAGCTGGTAATGCGACAGGGACGTCGTCGCCGGATCCTCGGAGTCGCTTCGCTGCCGATGAGATGCCTCTACGAGCCGGGAGACGACGGCTTCAAGCCGACGTTTGGACCGGCTTTTATCAATTTCTATGGTCACGAGCAGCTGCTCCGTCTCAAGTGGCGGAAAGAGAAGCGTCCTATTGAGGAGTCGAGCGGCAGCAAGTATCTGGGCCGGCTGCTGTGCGCCGTGGATTGTTGCGACTATATGGGAGACTCTGTCATGACCCGCGATATTGGTAAGGGGTTTAGCAGATTCTCCTCTCTTTTCTGATCAGTTTGAATCCCAATTTGACTGCGTAGACATTGAATAGTCAGTCCAAAAAGAGGTGGGAAAGTAATCTCCTTTGAAGAAGGCGCCGCACCCTCACCCGTAAAATCTCGGGAGCGCGCGCAATTGTAATTCTCCCGCGACGAAATAACCGATCCTCCAGCTGCCGAGTTTTTACGGGTGCAGGCGCAAAGAGCCCCAAAAGGGAATGATGGTTGTTTCCTTACATTATCCCATTTATTGCTTTTCGTTCCAGGACACGGCCCCCTGTTGCAATCGCACCTCTACGAGAAGGCCAGCCCCTACACTCTGTACTGTTCCTTCCAAGCCGCCAATATGATCAATCCGATCTACGCGTCGAAGCCCGTCTCCTTCCATGTCTCTATGGGCGACATCGGCAGCACCGGCTATAATTCTCATAATTATCGGGCCAGCACATTTTCGGTACGTTTTATATTCAAACAAAAATGGTTATTTATCCAAAAAAACGCGTTTTATTGTGGTTTTGACGCTTGGAATACCGTAATTTGTGCGCGCCCGTTGGACAATATTCAACTTCACTTGGAGCTCATTTTTACACTTATTTTGATATGTTCCTCTGGCTAGTTTTTAGACTACCGTATTCAGTAAAAAATTCTGCATATTTTAAATGTAAACTTTGTGATTTTTGACAATCCAGTCCCCGTAATTTGAGCGCGCGCGTTAAGCGGCTTTCAAACTCGTTGCAGCTATTTTTGTCCGGATTTTGATATTTTTCTCCTACAAATTTTTAGTCGGCCATAATCAGCAGAAAATTCTCTATTTTTTAAGAGCAAATTTATTAAGATTGAATAAGTAAACGTTGTATTAAAATGAGATTTATTGCAGGCAATGCCGGATACGGACAAGGAGAAGTACTTTTTCATGCCGTGGGGCAATCACCGTCCGGCGACTGAGATGATCTGTCTGTGGGAAGATGTGGAGCGTCGGATGTGCCATTACAATGCCATTTATAAAGTCGCGGCGATGTTGTCGGACCTGATGAAGGAGATTAGCTGTGCCGGCAGCCAGCCGCCACAGAAGGCGTCGCTCCTGATCGAGGCCCTCGACCACACCGAGGAACTCTTGGACCGGCTGGTGAATCTCCCGAAGTGCGGCGAGAAGACGACGACGGAACTGGATCGACAATGGCAGGAGACGCGTCGGAAACTGGTCAAGAAGACTCTGGAGGAACTAAACAATTTGAGATGGGAAGAGGAAAAGACCCCGGAAGAAGCGGTGGCCAAGGTCTTTCGAATGCTCAACCGCGTCAAGGAGACCATTCTAATGCTGGCTGAAGAGGTTCAGGTACGGTTTTACTTTTAATACTATATATTGAACCTTGTAAAGCACATTTTCAACTACATTTTGGTGTTTAAAGGGACTGTCAGGGATCTTTTTTTTTTCGCTTTGACGGAACACGAGTTTTTGAATTTTTTTTTCGTTTTTTTGACATTTTCTGAACGTCTATGGTGACACATTCCGTAAAAATATTACGAATTCGTGCAATTTCGATCGCGCGCCTACCGTAACCAAATAAGCTGCCTGACAGTCCCTTTAAAATACGAAAATTAATTTAAAAATGAGGAAGTTACAGTAAGAATAAGATGCCGGTTGAGTGCGCCGCTCGCGCGGGCTTTAATTTTTGAATTCCCCGCTCATTTTGGATGATTTAAATTGGAAAATGTAGGATTTTTTGTTCTCTATCGAATGAGTATAATTATAAAAAGAATATGCATTGAAATTAATTACAGTAACCCGTTTTTGAGGAAATAAGCCTAGAATGATTCCTCCGCCTGTTTTAGATTTCCCTCCCTGCCGTAATGATCAAAATGTTGGCTGGCGAAGACGTGGTCGGCTATGCGAAGATCAACCCAGTCGAGATATTCAACCATGACAACGACGCGCTGGCGGGCGAGTGGGTCGGCCGTGTTCGTCAAGTCGCCCTCAAGTGGCCGACCCTCGTGGACAGGAAGAGTCGCCGGGAAGAGTCGCCGGCCGTCGTCCACGTTGTACTGTGGTTCGGCCGGAATAAGGACAGCCACGACTACGAGGAGCTGATGCGACCGGCGGAGAGAAAGACCTTCCTCGAGGTGTATGTCCATCAGAGGAAGTCGAAGATGAACCGCGAATGGACCGCGTGGAAGATACCGTACTCGGATGAACATGGGGTAGTCGATATGGAGGATACGGTCAAGCGGGAGACGGCTGGCTATGAGCATCTCGGAAATTGGGCGTGTCGAAACAGTCATGATATGTGGATTGGAAAGGACGCCGACCGGCCCATTTTTGTTGAAAGGTACGGGTTTTTTTCTACCGTAATCCGCTGTAAATGTTTTCGACCCTGGGTAAGCGCGCCCCGGCGCTAAATCGGACAAATGTGCCGATTCTTGCTATTCAAACGGCTGTAAACTTTTGTAATCTGTAAGATGTGATAACGAAAGAGGTCTAGAATCATGAATAAGGCATGGAATACCGTAATCTCGAAAATAAAAGCCCCCGCGTCCTGTAATCACGCTCCACCGTACTTTCGGGCTAACCTTTGGTTTTCATCACTTTTTCTGCTAATTTCTACTTTTTTTCATATTTTTTCTTCGTCTATGATAATTAGCATACTGTAATCATTATAAAAATAGGAAAAATGGGAAAAAACCGCGTATATTGAGATTTTATAGCGAATTTTGTGGGATCAAAAAGGGGGTACGGTACTTTATGAAAAAAAGTGTGTTTTTAGCCAGTTTTTTGAGTTGATTTTTATGATTTAAATAACGGATAATGTTTCAGGGTCTACGAAGTTGAAAAGCGCGGCAAGAATGGCTGGGAGTCGGCCGGCTTTACCGATTATTACGGCGGCGATCCGGAGATTTCGATGAAGACACCGCCAATCGGCTGGGAATATTTGGGCAAGTGGGCACCGGACAAGCATGCCAACAACGGCGACAAGAGCGGATGGGTCTATTCGATGAGCGAAGAGTTTTGGGGCGAGTCGGGGACGGTCGACACGGAGGCCCGACCCGGACACCGCTACCGGCGACGCTGTATCGCCAGGACCCGACAACTGAAGAATCACGACAAGAACAACGAGAACTTCAATCTGTTTGAGAAGACCCTCGGCGATGCTAAATGGGAGGTACGGGCTTTTATTCCTCCTTTTTTTTACCATTTTTGTTGTACCGCAAGTTGCAGTTTTGGTGCGCGCGCAGGTGCCATTCCGGTCAGCTGCCGAGTTTTTACGGGTACGGGCGCGTAGAATCCTGGGTGACGCCCTGGACCCACAAACTTCTCTTTTGAGCTTATTTTTCGTTGAAATTTCAAATTTGAGTACTTTAGAATAGTACGCGTCAGAATTGAATTTGTCTATTTGAGCCCTTTTTGGCGGGGTTTTCCCACTTTTTTGTAGGTTTTTTGGATTAAAAACAATACAAAAACGTGTTAAGATTAAATATTTTCAGTATGCCGCCAATATGAAAGCTGCCTGGCACAGTTCGGACATATCCGATGCTGCCGTTCGGCGTCGTCGTTTCCTGCTGGAAGTCGAGCGCAAGTCGGATCTGCCCAGTGAACGTGAAAACGAATCGGTGAAGAACTTCTACCTGCCCCGTGTCTACGAGATCCACAATGTGACGGCGATCTGGCAGCTCCGGTGCTATCTGCTCTGGGCTAAGGATCTGATGCCCGTCGTCAAGCTCTCCTCCCATGCCTTTGTCCGGGTGACGTTCTTGACCCGCGCCATGCAAAGCATCGTCGTGGCCAATTCGCAGAATCCCATCTGGTGTGAGACGCTGATCTTTGACCAGCTTCCGATTCCCGGAGGGAAGAGACAGATTGTCGTCAATCCGCCGACGATTATTGTTGAAGTCAGAGGCGAACGGCCGGATGACAGCGAGGTAGCCTTTTTTAGCTTTTAAACCAGTTATTTTACTTTGCCCCTGAAGACAGACCCCCGAGCTGCCGAGATTTTACGGGTGCGGGCGCGTGGGACCAAACTGCCGGGAATTCTCGAAATTGATGGAAATTGGCTCATTTTTCTTGGGTTTTTTGCAATTTTTTGTATAGAAATGGTTTGGCATACTGTAATCGTACTTTTTCAGATCTTTCTGGGTCGTTTCGAAGTGCAACCGCAGGTTATTTGCGTCCCGGGCGATCAGCGTGCCCATCCCACGTGGAATCAGCTCTACTTCCCGAATAGGAAGACCCGCGGCGCTGTGCTGGCCGCCTTTGAACTGTATCACATGGGTCAGAACAAGGACAACCTGCCCCTGATCCCGATGGCCAAGGAGAAGATGCCCGACTCGTTGGATGTTCCCGGCGAATTGAAGCCAAAGTTTGAGTCGTATTCTGTTCAATTTCTCTGTTGGGGAGTGAGGAATCTCCAAAAGTATCATGTTAGTCCATTAAATTTCTTCTCAAGACCAAAAAAATTTCCAGTTGATTACGGTAAAAAAGCCCTATGTGGAGCTGCTGATTGGGGATACGGAGATCTATTCGGATAGGATTGAAAACGCCGCCAAAGATCCGAATTTTCCGAATCCGGTGATCAATATCGCGGAGGTGAAGATGCCCGCCGCCCTGGAGTTGGCCTGTCCGATGGTCATCAATCTACACGACACGAGGGCCCTCGGCCAGCGGCCAATCGTCGGATTCTGCCATATTTCGGACTTTACCAAATACATTTCTCACAAGAAACAGAAGGTACGGTAGTTTTTGTAGATTAATATGAGCTACAGTAACCCGAGAAGTTGAAAAATTTGGAAAAATCGGGGCGCCGGAAGCCGTACAGAAGGCGCGCTGGTTTCTCGATCATTTGGTGCAAAAAAACTCTAATTTCCATAATTCTAAGACAGTAGTTTTGTAGAGAATTTTCTGGCGAATCGGGCAATATCAAAATCTTTAGGAAAAAGAAAAAATTTCGGTCCGCAATGAGACGTTGAAGGCGCAAGGTCACCTCTGTTGAAGTGTCAACTCGGCTTGGGGAAACTTTTGGTTATTTGGAACGAAAAATGTTTAATTTTAAAGAAAGTATTACGGCTACTTTGTAGAGAATTTTCTGGAGATTACGCCAGTATAAAAATCTTTGGTGAAAAATATTTTTTTTCCCTAGGAAATTGACCTCTAATGGTGGCAAATGATGAAAGTTTTGAACTGTCAATTCAGCGGAGAGAACTTTTGATCGGTTTTGGTGCAAAAAAGTCGACTAATTAAAACTACTGTATCTAGCCTTGTGTAGAATTTTTTGCTCTTTTTGATCGTGCCAACATTTTCTAGAAATTCACTTCTGTTGAAGAGTTATGGACCAGAGAAGTCATACGGGCGCCGCCGCGTCAATTATCACTGCGGCGGGGAGAACTTTTGCTAATTTTGATTCTGAAAACATCCGATTTTTAAATAATTACTATATCTACATTGTGTAGAATTTTTTGCTCTATCACGTGCTATAAAAATCTATCGGAAATTTGGTGCTGTAAAAGAGATATTGGCCCCAAAACCTGGTCTGTCTATTCTCTCTTCTCTGTCGCCTTTTTGAAGCCGGGAAATTCTTTTAAAAAGTACAATATTTTTCGTTTCAGGATCGTCCGAGTTCCAAGAAGAGTGTCGACGCGTTTGGTGAATTTGTCGTGGCGGAAGACAGTAAACAAGCGGCTGTTCGAATCATTCCGACGTTGACGCGAGAAGGCGAGCCGCCGCTCGACTGGTGGAGCAAGTACTACTACTCGCAGGGTCTCGTCCAGAAGGCCCCGGGCTTTGACGTCTCCGGCATCGAGGGGCTGACAGTCTACAGCGACGAGCTGGAGAAGGTCGGCGGCTATCGCTACTTTACGGACTTCCTCGACACTTTTCCCCTGTACAAATGCTCGAAGGGAAATTTCGACGACCCCGAGGAGAAGGAAAAGATTGGGGAGCTGAAGGGCAAGCTGTTTATTATGCACAATGACGGGATGGAGAAGCCGGAGTTGCCGGAGCCGCCGGGAGTCGAATTTACCGGGGTCACGCGCTGTCTCCTCCGGGTCTATGTGGTAGAGGCCCGTGGCTTGATCAGCCCGCGGCGGAGCGGTGTCTGCGATCCATATCTGGTTGTCCGTTGCGGGAAGAAGAAGAAGAATCTGAAGAAATTCTATCGCCCGGATACGGTAGCGCCGATCTTTGGCGAGCTGATTGAGATGGAAGTGGCCATTCCACTGGAGAATACCGTAACCCTGACGCTAATGGATCGGCGTCGCCTCCTGGCGGATGATGAAATCGGCTCGACGACAATTGATTTGGAGAACCGGCTACTGACCAAGTGGAGGGCGATGGTAGGACTCTCGCGACAGTATACGGTACATGGAGAACTGCCGTGGCGGGACCAGGTCACACCAATGACGGCTCTTCGAAGGTACTGCCTTTTTTTTTGACTATTTTTATATATTTTGTTATATTTTTAATATTTTTTTATGTTTAGATACTGTACGAAGATGATGATCCCGCCGCCGGAGCAGCTGAAACGTAAAGAGAAAGATGGACAGACGGACTGCGGGCTGAAGATTCTCGGAGTGGAAGTATGGTACTCGGATGTTAAACAATTTTGGGATAAGTAAGTTTTTATTAAATTTTAGATAAGTTTATTAGAACATTTTTTTGGAAAATTCTGTGTCTTTTAACCCGGGAAATGTGGAGAAATGAGAGAATTAGCGCGCACTTACAGCCGGCCATTTCACTGAATCACGGAAAATTTTTAATTTTTCTATTTTTGAGCAATTTTGTATGATTTTTTGTTTGGTTTTCCGAGAAGATAACAGAGTTACGAAGACGCTGAAAACTTTTAATTATAAAAAATTAACCGTAGAGCGCAGTTACAGCCCAATTTTTAGGCAGGAGACGTTCCCGAACGTTTTCACAAGGTACTGCCTTTTTTTTGACTATTCTAATTCATTCAATTTTTTTCGCTTTTATAACCTAGAGAGCACGGTTTAGAAGCTAACCATGTTGAAAATTTGCATAAAATAGCATTTTTTTCAATAGGAATTTTGAAGTAGGACGTGTTTCCGCCCGATTTCCCACAATTTCCTCAATTTATATCAATTTTCAGAGAAGATAATCGCAGTAGGAAGCAACTGGATCGTCTAAAAGGTGCTGGCGACTCGGAAAATGCAGCAGTCGAGGAATCGGGAAAAGAAAAACACAACAACGACGAAGGCGACGAGGGGAAGAAGCCCATCATCAAGGAGCAGCCACAACCGAAGGAGGAAGACGGCGGCGAGCCGGAAGAGGACGGTGGACGACAGGAGAATGTCCAGAAGAAGTGGCTGGCAGCTGCTTGGGGAGATGCGGAAGAGTGTCGAAAGAAGAGCACCCTGAAGAAGAAGCAGGACAAGGAGCTGACGGCGGAGGAGAGGGCCGCCAAGAGGCGCGAAATGCGCGACAAGATTATTGGTAAGGCATGAAAATGACTAACATGTACCGCTGTATACATTCAAATAATGGAGGTTCAAAAAAGCAAAAACGGTATGATCTTGGCGGGGATCGAACTCGCGACGTTTTATCGGCACGCGTGATAACATCGCATTGCGCCATGTATATAAGTTTTCGCTCGCCGCATTCGAGCTTAGTGATCACTTGAGAAATCGAGATTGCGTGACCTAATAGTGCAGTGGTAACTTGTCGGTATACCAATCCAGTATTAAAAAAAAGTTTTCCCCAAGTTCGATTCCTCCCTGTGAAAGTGGTCTTTTGTTTTTGTTTGCGCCGACTAAAACCCTACTAAACGGCCTAAAAAGGTACTAATTTTTCTAATTCCAGGCCTTCCTATGGAATGCGTCGCTCTGCACGTGTTGAATATGATGAATCTGGTACCGGAGCACGTCGAGACGAGGACAATTTACTCGCCCCTAACACAGAATGTCAGCTGCGGAGAGGTTCGACTGTTTGTCGACTTGTTCCCCCTGAATGTCGGGGCCATCCCGGCGCCGTTGGACATCTCTCCCCGCTGCCCGGACAAGTATCAGCTGCGCATCGCCGTGCTCCAAGTCTCGGATGCTATTCCCGTCAAGAGGAGCTTTGGCAAGCCGGTCAGTTTAGCCAACTCTTTTTTTTGGCTAATTTTGAGTGATTTTTTATAAAATTTTGAGGATTGTACAGGCAAAAGGGGCTGTTTTTCGATATTGTGAACATTTTGAAACGGGAATTCTTGAATATTTTGGAGTTTTTATGCTCGGAAAGGATGGAGATTCGTCGTTTTTGGGTCTCAGCTCACCATGTGCCGGATATCCTAATATATCCATGCCCGTACCGTATACCTGATGTTCCGTGGCTGGCTGTTTTTCCTCCAATTGTTGAGATTTTATTCAGATATTCATGAAATTTCCCATTTTCTACCCCCCAATTTACCAACGTTTCCTTGAAATTCGACGTCTCCTAGTTGAAAAATACCTAAAAAATAACTAAACAGGCTATTCCTTGAAGAAAATGAAAGATTTTACATGAATTCCATGTAATTTTTCTAATAAAAACAGTTGAAAAATCGGGGAATTTTACGCATTTTCTAATAAAAAACACATGCTCTCTAAATAATTGTTTAAATTTAAAAATAAATAAAATTCGGTTTCAGATTTGTGATCTCTATGTGAAAGTGTTCATCAATGGCCAACAGAAGCCGGAACGTACGGATATCCATTACCGTAGTGATGACGGGATGGCCGAATTCAATTGGCGTTTTGTGATTCCATTGGATTTTAGCCCATGGGAGCAGAAGATTGTAGCCTATCGTAAGACGAGGCTATTCCGAAAGCCGCGTGAAGAACTCGTCGAGCCGTTGCTGATTGTCCAACTGTGGGATAAGAACGCCCTAAAGAAGGATAACCTACTGGGGGAGATGGCCTTTGACATTACCGAACTGTCCGAAGGATTGTATGAGCCGGACCAGCTGCACAAGTATACGCGACGACGCAAGGAGAAGACGCACTGCTGCTGCGGTTGTTGCAGCCTGAGCCGAAAGTGCTGCCTCGCCCGTTGCTGTTGCTTTTTAAAGGATACGCGCTGCTGTTTGAAATTTCGCAAGACAAAACAGGAGCCAATGCCCCGAGCGCCACGCTATGATCCCGATCCCAAGTTTATGGAAGAGCCGCTGAATTTGTTTGAGGCCTCGTCCGTGAGGGGATGGTGGCCGATGTTGAGCAGCACGGTGCGCAATGAGCAGAAGGAAGATTTGACGGCACGGAAGAAAAAAGACGATGACTATGATCCGGAAGCTCTGTACGTTATGGGACTGGTAGAGATGGATATGCAGCTTGTGCCTGTGGAGGAGGCTGAAGGTAATCCAGTTGGCAGGAAGCGAAAAGAGCCAAATCACGTGAGTTGTACCTATAAGTTAAAAAATATATAGAAGAATAATATGAGAAAACAAAACCTCAAGAGCTAATAAAACAAAAAAAAAGAAAGAAAGAAACAATCCGAAACCATTTGAATTTGTCAGTCTCTGCAATTTCATCAGTATTTAGCCTTTTTCCGTAGTAAAACAAATAATTTCAATGAAAAGAAGCTCAAACATGTCTTGCATTTTTGGTGCAATGAATATTACATATTTGAAAACCGGTATAATTCTCTTTCCGACTCTAAAATCATTGCCTTCCACAAATATTTTCAAATTCACATATTCTTCTGTAATTCCGAGCTGTAGTTCTCATCTATGCAACTATTTGAGACTTATAAAATATACGAAGATGGCGATAGAAACAGCCTATAATTATGTAAAAAGAATACACGCACAAAACGCATTGGTCTGCGATAATCAGAGGTTCGCCAATAACGCATGTTTCAAATGATTCCGGACTGTTTCTTTTAGAATTCTGAAAGTGTAAAAATATATAAATGAAAATATAAAATTCATGTAAGCATAGAAAAATACCTAAACTTTTAGAGTCCCCATCTTCCTAAGCCGAAACGCTCCAAATGGAATTGTCTCTGGATTACGTCGCGAATCAAGCCGGCGTGTAGCTGGTGTTGGCATAGATGGGGAGTGCAAATTCTCTTCTATCTATTGATCATCTTCCTCATTATTGTTATCTTCTATGGATTTATTACAAATTGGCCAGTGATTCTCTTCGGCTGATGATCTTCGGCAACCACATGGCAACAACATCGAAAATTGCAGCACACCCATTTCTTCTTTTTGTTTGGATACTTCGGGAGACATTTTTCTTTGTTCTTCTTATATTTGTTGTTGATAAATAATCCCCCCTTATTAAAGTGCTATGGTGTTTGTCTGTCTGTTTGTTTGTCTGTCCGATTGGAAAGTGTCCGACGGTAAAGGGATTATTAATTTCTTCATGCCGGAGGCTGCCGCAGGCGGTCGTCGGCGGAAGAGCAGAAAGGTCGCCACAGGTCGAAGCGGATAACTTTGACAAATAGACGACAGCCGCAGGCTGCCGAAAGTCCGCTGGTGAAGTAATTATTGTTTTACATTGGGAATGGTGCAGAAGAGCATTAGGCTTTTTCTATGATGCTATCCAATGCGAAACAGTTCCTTTTGATTGTATTTCTTTTCTATTTGTTGACAGATTAGCAACTTTATCTGTCTTGATAAAGAGGAATTTGTGATTCTTCTTGAACTGGGCTCCTTCAATTACCACAGGAACAATATTCACCTTCTCGAGAGCAGTTGAATGAAGTATTGTCTTTTATAAACTGAAGTTTTTTCATAGGGATGATAAACTCACTTATAAAACAGGCCTTTAGCAGAAGTTACCCAGGTTTATAATGGTTTCCATAAGTAGTGCTACATTGGATTTTGGTATTCCTTATTGTTTCTTCGAACCCAGCAATTGCTTCTTGAGTTGCTGGTGCTTTCGCGTCCTTTCCTTTCAACTCACGAACAAGGATCCCTTGCTTTTCGATTGCAGTAAACAGATCACTTCCTTCGCTAGCGGCAGTTTCAGGAGATGCAACTTTCACCGGAGGAGCTTTTCCGGATTCCTTTGTAACTCCTGCTTTAGCATCTTTGACATGTCCATCGGGAATAACGAGGGGCTACAGGATCAATAGCTTTCTTATTGAATGCCCAAATTTTGTCCCATTCCATCATCACAACAGATCTGGATCCTCCTTGAGCAATAATAAATTGCTTTAGACCTTCAACGGACATTCCATGTCGCATTACACCACGGACTGTTGGTAATCGTGGATCATCCCTGGAAGATCAAATATATAAAATGGCACATAGAATCCTTACCAGCCTTCGACGTGTCTTTCCTCTACAAACCTAGTTATAGTCCGTTTCCAACGGATATGTCACGAGTTCAAATTTCCGACACAACGGCAGGGCAGCTTTCAGCCAACCGTCGGCTTGTCACTATCTACGGAGCCCAGTGTCACACTATTGAGCATACAGTCCTCCCAGGAGGTTCTATACTTAGGCCGAACTGGAGAGGAGATTCTAATAGATAGAATACAGTATCCTGATAAAGTAGGAACCGTTTTTGGTGAAATCAGCCGAGCAGCTGGGGATGCACACCAAAGCTTGGCTAAACGCTCATTTGTCATTTTTTTCTGATCTTTTCTTGGATAATCTGCCGTTTTGAATTACCGTAATCTTGGAAACAAGAAAGTGTACCAAGTGGGCTAGCAGATTTTTTAGGGGGTTGGGCTTGTCGATTGGCGACTACCGTATTGGTCAGTTCACCATCTAGTGGATTATGAAGGCTACCACCAGTGCTGATTTGTACCTACCACAGGCGCAGAAAGTCTATGACACCTCTTTGTCCATGAGACCGTTTTTCAACAGAACGGCGGCTTCATTGATGCTAATTTCTCAAAAATGTCGCATAAAGTAGCAAGTCACAATAAAAGACTCTTTGCTAAACTTTGCTATTCCCTTTTATTTCTATGTTGCTATCGTTTAACGATTATTTTTTATCCAAATTTGACTGAAATGTCTCATTCATGCAGAATATGGGCCTGTTTTTGTTTTTTTTTTTCAAAAAAGGCGCGCGCCAACAACACCAACAACGAAAAACATACGATCGCTCGCGCGAGCGTTGTTGGCTCTCCTCATATTTCCTCCTCTCATTTGTTTCGATCTTACTTCTTTCTGTTTATCCGACAATATTCTTTGCCAAACATGTATACATATAGAGAACACAAGCGAGATGATACATTTAGCAGGCATGAAAATAATGGGCTGTTGTAGAACATTTATATCTATAACGTTTCTAATTCACGTTATATTGCCTGCTTTAGTCACTCTATGCAAGAAAAATGGATGTTTTTGCTATAAAATCATGAAACACCTCGTGTACACTAAATGTCTGTTCTAAGAAAACGCCATGCAAGACGATTGACGCTAAACACTACTAGCCTAAAAATTTCCACGATCTTTTCAAAATTGTCTTCAGAATAGTTTTATACAGTTTTTAATGTTGCTTATAGTTTATTTGCCTGTTTTATGGAATGTCATGACAATCTATCACGTGCGGCAGATATGTCGCCATTGCTTTATTGATTAGTGATCGTTACGAAACCTTGACAGTTCGCTTGTCTTCTTCTGTCTTCCTATTTTATAAATAGCTATTTTTCAGGGTAAACATCACATTCTTTGCTCAAAATGGTGAAGAGAAAGAATGAAGGAAAAAAGAGCGACAAGCTTAAAATGGGCAGAAACTATGGCCCTGTAAAGAATCGTCATACTTTTCGAGGCTCTAGTCACAGTATGAATCCAGGTAAAACATTTCCATTGCAGACTTGCTTCATTAATTGATATGTATAATACAATAGCTATTTCCAGACAGACCAAAAGATGCAGGAGATACAACACAACGATCAAAAGCTACTATTAACCGTCTGAGAATGTATAAAAGTTTCAAGGCTATTAGGTACTACTTATATGTGCCATTTTTTCATTCGATGATTTCTAGAGATAAAAATGGAAAAATCCTCAAAGCCGCTCCCTTCCAAGCATGGCTTAAATCGGGAGTACAAGCACGTGTAGAGCCTAACCGGAAATGGTTTGGTATGTTCATTTATAAGATGTTACCTTGTACTGACTATTGTAGGTAACACGAGAATAATTGGACAAGAGCAACTTCAAAAATTCCAAGAAAATATGGGAAAAGTGATGAAGGATCCTTTCCAAGTTGTGATGAAGCAGACCAAGCTGCCTATCAGCCTTTTACAAGAAAAATCAAAGGTGGCTCATTGAAATAGCTGAAGTAAAATAGGTTTTCTAGCAACAACGTGTTCACATTACGGAAACGGAGACCTTTGAGTACACGTTTGGTAAGAAATCTTTAAGAAAGAAGGCTAAACTCGGCGCTGATAATCTTGAGGTGTGATTGTTTCATCAGGATTTATAGAATAGCTTTTAGGATATGTCAAAAGAGATTGCGGAACGAGAGGAAAAATATGATGCAACAAAGGATAGAGATTTGCAAACAGATGACGGTGATCTGCAGAGGATTGAAAATCCTAACCCATTATTTCGTGCCGGACAGAGTAATCGTGTCTGGGGAGAGTTATACAAGGTATATTTGCTCCTGATATTACTTCACTGTTTCCATTATGACCAATTTTCTAGTTGACTTCTCTTGAATATAGCCGTACTAAGAAGCATTTATTTGTGCCATTTTTTTCAGGTGCTCGATTCGTCCGATGTAGTAGTTCAAGTGGTTGATGCCCGCGATCCTATGGGAACTCGTTGTCGTCATGTTGAAGAATTTTTGAGAAAAGAACGCCCCCATAAACATTTGGTGACAATTATTAACAAAGTAGATCTTGTGCCAACATGGGTCACAGTAAGTTCAACAACATTGTTCTAAATAATTCTGTTTCAGAGGAAATGGATATCAGAGTTGTCAAAAGATATGCCGACAATTGCGTTTCATGCATCTATTCAACACTCATTTGGTAAAGGTGCCGTAATCAATATTTTGCGGCAGTTTGGAAAGTTGCACAAGGACCGGCAGCAGGTTTGTGGAATTTTCCATTTAATATTTTTATTGTGCTCATTTTTTTATTCCTGCTTTATTAATTTGGATAGACAAATGAGATCGTCATTTCCTTCTGCTTCACAAAATAGATCGTGCCTAAATTCGTGGCCACTATCTTCAGCTTCTCTGTATTTTGTCATTAATTGCTGAAATTAGCTTAGTACTGCGACCATTGCGAAAACTTGCCAACAGTTTGTTTTGAGAGTCAACCAACGACTTTTTGAGTTTTGTTCTTCTTATGACACTTGGTTGTCCACCCAATTCAGCAGTTATCCTATCCAATTCTCGTTGTATCTCTTTTATTTTTCGTTCGGTCGCAGTCCTTTCCAATGTTCCTCCTAAAGGGTATTTTTTTCTTTTATTCAATCAATCCTTACTTCTTCCAATTAGTTGTTTGCTAGCTAAACTGATATGTTCCCTGGGGTATGCCATGGATTGGCTCTCCAAAACTTCCTCGTTGAATTGGCTGTTCGTTTCAGCAGTTTCGATAAACAACTGGCTTCGATACTTTTCGACAAGGTAAAATAACTGTTCAAACTCCGCTTGTTTGGTTTTCAAGCATGATGTTACAACCTTAAAAGGGTTGAAAACATTTGCTCATTCTTAACCCCTTTCATGTCTTCTGTGCTAGGCTTCCCATGGTAAATGTAATTGTCGAAGTCGTCCAAAATTTGCATCATTTTCCCAGTATTTATTCCTTTCTTTCGCAGATAGGTGACAGTTGCTTTTTGAAAGTCCGCTCTTATATTTGGAATGGCCGTTATAATCTTTGTTGGAAGAACATTGTCATCTTGCTTTTCTTTCGAGCTGAAATAATTTATTCATATTCGTCCCAATTAAGATTCACCTTACGTTAAATCCAGGAATGGGCTTTTCATCAATGGGTGGCGTAAATATTAAAGACGAGCAAGGCCTAAGATATAAGTGTTAACACTAGTACACATCGCTTACTCGTCAATTGATAAAATTGTTCGGGAATTACATTTTCGTTGGACAATCCCCCATTTGCCAGCAGTTAGTTTTTGAATTGCGCCTAAATTTTTTGTGAGCAAGGATTTCGTCTTACCTAGATCATCGTCTGCTTCCAACACCATTACATCTAAAGGAACATACTGTTTTGAACGTATTTTCCAATCAATTGCAGGAATAGAAATATGACGATAATCCATTGCTTCTTTGTACCTCTTTTTCGGCGGCTCTATTGTCGATTCTTCCGTCTCAAGGTCGGGAGCTATGCTTTGGAAACGTCAAAAATGCCCAGCTATTTCTTTCTTTACGGATAACTTACTTATAGTCAACCCCATCCACATAGTCTAGAAACTGAAGCTCATCAAAGAAAAACCACTTTTTAGCAGGTTTTGAGGTTCCAGTTGCTGCCACAGTTTTTTTGACTCTCAGGAAGTTATCTTTTAAATTTTTCCATGTCTTTTTAAGTTCATCAACTTGAAAAAGTTACCATTATTCCTGGTGCAGCTTACTTTCTATGTAAACATCGTATTCTTTGTTGATAATTTCTTGTACTTCTGCCCAAAGAGTCATTCGTGTATCGCTGTCGTGACCACCTCCTTTCCGCCATAATATTTCTCTTGGCCGTATGGCTCGGATGAGAGATACTCGTAACTCTGGCGACCAGCTTCGACCTTGTGTTACATGCTGCATCTGATTAATTATTATGTCATCCGTATTTCTGGCCCGGGACTAATGAAAATAAAGGGACTTACTTGACTTGTAAAAGAATTAGCCGTTACACCACTCACAGCACCCTTGCGTTATTGACGTGCGCCGGCGCGGGCAGCAGAGGGGGGAAAGGCTTTTCGCCGGGCCGCGTAATCGGCCAGAATCGATCAGCGCTAGTCAGCGCGCGCGCGGTTGGGTCGAATGTAATGGATTATGCAAGTAAATTGGGGCAAGTGCCATGGGCGGCAAATACCGTGGCGACTAGGCATTACCTGAAGCCATGAGCTGAGATGAAATAAGACATTATCGAAAATTTTTATATAGAAGTTGAATAATTACTATTTTCAGATTAGTGTTGGCTTTATCGGCTATCCAAATGTTGGAAAATCATCTATCGTCAACACTTTGAGAAAGAAGAAGGTTTGCAAGACGGCTCCAATCGCTGGTGAAACAAAGGTTTTCCACCAATTTTCGCTGATTACCTACTGTTCAGTATTGGCAATATGTGATGCTCATGAGAAAAATATACTTAATTGATTGCCCAGGAGTTGTATATCCTCAAGGGGATTCGGAAACGCAAATTATCCTAAAAGGAGTTGTGAGTTATTGCCATTTGTATTTATCTTTTTGTAAATTATATGAATTACGTTTATATTATAGGTTCGTGTAGAGAATGTCAAAGATCCGGAAAATCATGTGCAGGGTGTTTTGGACCGAGTTAAGCCCCAATATCTGAAAAAGCAATATTGCATTGATGATTGGAACGACGCCGAAGATTTTATGTCCAAGATTGCTTTCAAGTCTGGAAGATTGTTGAAAGGAGGAGAACCAGATATTGGTTCGGTCGCTAAACAAGTTCTTAACGACTTCCAACGAGGAAAGTTACCGTATTTTTCAATACCTCCAGGCTGTGAAGAACGAGCAGCAAAAGAGTATGATCAGGTAAATATTTATTTGTTTATTTATAAGCTGTTTATTAGGCCCCTATTAATGTACTTTGCGCTGACGATGATGAAATTGCTAACGAAACTGCCAGTGAAAAACCGGAGGATGCAAGTGACAATGAAATGGATGAAGATAAAGAAGCTGATCAAGAAATTAATTCTGTATGCTAGTGATTAATATCTTGCTTTATACACAATTTAGGATGATGAACTTACTGAAGTAGAATCTACCTGCTCTGGTCTTACAGATCTTTCTGGTGTGTCTGATTTAGAGGAAGACCTTGAAGCCATGCACGATGATGAGATGATCGAAAGGGAAAAGAAGGAAGTGCCTCCACCTTCAACACCAAAAAGAAGTAGAGGAAGAAGAGCTGGCAAAAAGAACGCCAAAAAGGAGAGGCAGCAAGGACCAACTATTGTTCAAGCAGCTAAAGTGATCCGGTTCATCTGTTTTGTTCATTTTTTCTTTAGGCTGGAGTTGTCGAGTTTAGTACTAATGCTCCTAAGAAAAATAACATGTGGAGAAAGAAATTAGAAAAAAAGAAGAAGGTTAAACATCAGAAGTGATCGTTTTTTCATTGTTTTGTTGTTGTTATTCATGACTTGTCGTAGCTTTTCCTTGTTAAAAGTACTGTTGATAAAGTTTCTTTAAAAAATTATCTTTTTATTTTCAATTGCGGCTTTCCTTGATGCTTCTATCATTTATAGTAATTTTGTTTAAATTTGGTTGTTGTTTTAGATGAGTGCTAGTAAAAATAATATAGTGAAGGTAAAGAATGATGATGCTTCAACAGCGTGCGAAGGTTTTTTTCATTTCATATCTTAGTAATGGCAATTTTTAGACCTTCGGTTCTTTGAGAGAAGGCTAACAGAAGTTATTTCTCATATGGGTCCAAGATGCATCCGGTGGCGGTGTTAGTTTCCGGCAAACATTTGATAATAGATTGTTCAGTAATACTCTTATTCACCGCTCTTTCTGCTGTCCTTACCTCATACGCATGGATTACAGACCCAACGCTACGTTCGGTTCGTTATAATGTTCTTCTAAGTGAACCGTTATTTTTAGATTCCACTATCAGAGTCTTTACAAAATCATATGATCTTCAGCTTTAGTATTCCCTTGCTTCTGATCCTGTTTACCATCTTTGGAATACATAGAAAAGTGGTTGCTCCTTCGTTGTAAGTTCTTTTATGCTTCTTGATTTCGTTTTATAGTTTATTCATCGAACTTTACTTAACAATGAAAACAAAGCTGCGGATGTAGTAGATTTTTCGGTTGCGTGTCTGTTTGCACTAAACAAAGTCGCGTCTGTGATATTTACCCAGTAGTCGCGCCTCTCTTTTCTTCTAATCCACCATTTTTATATTGCGGCAATTATTGAATAATGACTCATTTCTGCATCCTTGTTTAAAACCAGCTGACGGAATCGCCGCTACGAATCGGTTGATTGATTTCGCGCACGTCTTTCACAATGTATCCCTTCTCATGTTTCTGTTGGCATGTGCATTTCCGTATTCCAGCATTTACTTTTTGCTCACTTCTTTATTTCCCATCAATTTGGTTACGACACTGAGGGATTACTAAGCGCAATTGTTGTCCTGCGCATATACTTCAATGTGATACATCGATCACTGAAATGTTATGCCTTGGCTAGCCGACGTATCTCGGTTTAATGTGCTCATTTGGCATAGAAATTGTGTTGCTCGCGTTGCTTACTAGATTTCGTATGGATGCTTTCTCTTCCATCCTGCTCGCTGCAATAATACGCCTGCTTGTCAGACGTTGGTGATCTTATTGAAATAAAACAAATACATGTTTTTTATAGCCCCTAGGGAACTTTTCATTTGAGATAACAACTCTTCCACTGGTTGGCTCCTTCCCCTTACGCCATTTCAAATTCTAATCATCCACTATTAGGTGGTGATAATCTTAAATTGCGTATCCCATTCTGATAATCCGATTTGCAGAATTGCTCGTCGATGTCGCGAGTCACTGTCCTACTTCAGCCTCAGCTGCGATGACGTAAGTTTGTAATTTCTTTTTAAACAATACGATTGAACATTTTCAGAACGGAAAACTAATTGTAAAGCCCACTGTTCGGATGGCTAACCCATAGATTCACAGCTTTAGTCAAACTGATAGTTTCAAAGTTTAACTAACCCATATTTTATTTGTAATTGTAATCAATTTTTATGAGTATATTTGCTCCGCTCGTTTCTTTCACCTCAGGGATTCTTTTTTCCTTCCCTTATATTTTCCAATATGATTTTCCGGTTTCTTTGTATTTACAGTCTACGAGTAGATTAATTTATCACCCCATTTTTGATAAGCAATTTTCTCGCCTAGAGCTATTCATTCCTCTGCGGGTTTTCTTTCTTTAACATATTTTCAGTATTTTGTAATAAAATCCTTCTTATCTGTATTACCAGTGAGTGTTGGGTTGTTGCCGCATAAACATTTGTTCAGTACAATTTTCACATGTATGCTTACTATATTTTTTGGGTCAATGCCCATACATATCGCTTCTGATTTGTAAATGAATTTTTGTTCAATTTTAGACACTGTCGGGTACTACTGATGAGCCCCTGCCTTTAGGGCCACAACAAGGTGTTAATCAGAGGTGAGTGACAGCTTCCTTTATCGGCAGCAACTTCATGTTTGACTAAATTAAGCTTTCTTTGGAACAAGTTTATCTCGTTAGATTTGAATAGATGTTTAATTGTTTACACAAATCTCTTTGGGAAAATGTTATCTTGAAGCTAAAACAACATAAACATTTTGTACGAAGTAGCACTTTAGAAGCTCCGTTTGGTTTACTTTTGTCTTCCCAAATCTTGTGACAGTCTTGTTATTTTGTGCGTTTAGCGGCTGACGCCTGATCGTCTACAACTAAACAAAACCGGCCGCTCTTTTATCTGTTAATACATAAAATCAAAAAAGCTGACTATAACTGTAATAAGAGAAAATGGATCGCTGATGCCACAAAGAAAGAGCATGACGCTGTCTCACGTTCGCGCAATGTTTGCCGGGTGAATCATTTTCGGCTACCCCATTGCCTCTTTTCTTTATGAGAATATTACCTCCGTCCCTTTCATCATAGTCACATGTTATAGATCTATTCTATACAACAATCGAATTTACAATATCGTTTTGATTTTGAAAGTAAAAATCTTACGAAAGTTTTTATGCGGCCTGTTCTTTCAGTTTCGCACGACTGTCACTACAGCAGGCATTTCCTCTTACCATCTATACCAGTTTCTTTCATAATAGGGTCCGTTTGCCGTATCCTCGTTATACCAGTGTTAATCACTCCAACAAATTCCCTTTGTTGATAAGAGGACTAGTCACATATCTCTTTTTGAGCAAATTGAATTAAAAATCTTTTTTTTCCTTCAAATTCACTGGTTTTTTTCAGTAAATAATATTTTAATTCTGAAAAAATCATGTTTCCGTTGTATAATAAGAATTTTTCAGCGTTTCCAGCTCAACAATGATGGTAGTGGACGGCACCGGTTTAGCTTTAGTTCCATGGGACAAGATGGCCGAATTTATAGTGATTGGATTCACTTGGTTCTTCAAATTCTTTATCATCGGTATGTTGTTTTGTTAGCTCGATTGTGTTGATCGGAAACCCCCGAAAAACATATGTTTTGGATGATTTTATAGTCAATTCCAGCGTTCCCTGGCGAAAATATCCTGAAATTGTTTTGCAATAGATATGGCTCGGCGAGCTTCCTATCGCGGGGTTTGAGTCTGTGTTTGGCGGGGTGACAGTCAGTTTGTGTGTGCTATCATCTCCACTCAATAGAATTTGTTCCCACACTGCCCCAAGCGCCACATTTCGGCAGCGAAAAGATCTGGAGGCATCATGATTATGCCGGTGGTTCATACTTTTGTTGTCTGTGAGTTTACAGCGTAAATTATTTATAATTAAAGACGAGGAAACGCATTAGAATAACCGGTTAGTGTAACCTGTCTTTTGACAAACTTTTGGTTAAAAGCGAGAAACCCACGTGGGCATGTTGAGATCGACAAAGATCCCCAGCGATCTATGCCCACGTGTTTGAGTGAATGACCAACAGGCGCCGCCGACTAACGGTTGTTTCTATTCAATCAATCGCGCGCTACATATTCACATTGGCACTAGGCCTTAATCAATACTATCTTCGATGTTTTTAATAGTAGTGCAGCTATTTATCGTCCGTAAGTTTTTTTTAAAAAAATAATAAAATGCTGATATTAGTGTTCATGCAAAATAGATTCCATTTTACGATAATAACGTTTTTTTCAGTTGGTGGATCCATTCCGTATGTCTTCCAGTATGCTGAAATCCACCACACACGAAATGCTCACGGATTTTCACTTTTTGTGTGTTTGTCCCTCTGTGTGGCTAATATTCTTAGGATCTTGTTCTGGTAGGTGTTTTTCACTTGTTTACGTTAAGAGTGCATTCAGGTTTGGTAAAAGATTTGACGTAGCTCTGCTGGCCCAGAGTATTGTCATGTTCATCTGTATGATATTTATGCTAGAAATTGCGGTACGTATGAACAAGAAGCACACCCCCAAGGCACAACGGAAGTCAATATTACGTGAGTTTTTTTCTGTTATCTACTATAGCAGAAAACGCTTTTCATATGGCAAATTATTGTTTCGTCTTTCTAATGAGTTCTGGGCACTTGAGAGGTTTTTCCTAATTAGCCCAATTCCCATGTGGCGTTCAAATCTCGTAAATCTGCTGATTAGCCTTTTTTGCGTATTATATTTGAGCTCTGAGCAATACCAAAAATTATGACATCCCCTAAAGTAGTTGGGTTGTGGATGGCCCATCGGATACCTCCGCCATATCAGTGCGCATGATTCCATGCGCTTTGCATAATTCAGCCCTCACTCGGCCGAGCGTGCGAACCATCCAAACTCATTAGCCGATTATGAGCAGCTGCAACAAAAATGTGAAATCAACGAGGTTATTATGTTGAGAAACAAGTAAAGGGTAGTCTAACTAAGCTGTGGGAAAAGGGTAACGCAGTTGCAAAAAAATGTTTTATAAACATAAGGCATCATTTCGAATTTAAGGTTATAGAACATTTCTGAGAGAAAGAACACTAATTTACCAGTAGTTCATGAACATTGTTCCATATTTCCCGTTCGTATCACAGATCAGCTTCGACCGTTTCGCATACAACTTTGACGGAACAGCTTGACTCCTCTCTATCATGAGAGCTTGCATTGACGCTACTACTTGTTCGCGAAACTCCGTTGTGTACGGATCCATTAGTAGTTCGTTCGGTTTCAATAATTGTCCGGAGAGGGGGCAGAGGCGGTACATCAGATAGCCTCCGACTGCTCTCGTGATAAGTGGTGAAACCGTTAGTCTCCGTATAATCATGTATAGCACCATCTTCGTCCTCTTCGATAATTGCCGCTTCCTCTTTTTCGAATACCTAACAGGGAAAGGGTGTAAATTAACGGATAATGGAGACGCTACCTTCTTTTCTTTTATCCCGAAGACAGCAGGCTCAGTTTGTCGCCTTTTATGACAAACTCTTGTCTGCAATACACCACTGCGGTTGGCTGCCATTTCAAAGGATCTATGACGGGTCTTATTCCGAGCTCTATTGAAATTTTAAAAAATGTAAGAGAGAGTTCCCACTTGTGACCCTGGCGAGACATGCGCTGCATCACTCGTTCTGGAGGCGCGGAAATCAAGAAGGGAAGTAATCGATGAAGGAACTGCCAGAAGGGTACTGCCATTCGTAAAGCGGATCTTTTAAATTCCTTGACAGTGAAGGAGTAAATTATGGGATTGAGCATCGAGTTGCAGTAGCCTAAAACATTTTATCCGCTTTCAAATTTCATTATGAAATGTCTATTTTTATTCTGATATTTGCTTGCTTTAGTCACAAAAACGTGGGTTAATTAGCTCTTTTGCCATGGTGTTAATTTTGATTACCATTTGATTTCTTTTCTGTTATTTATCAAAACCTTTGTGCGATCATCCTAATGAGATTTAGTTGAAAGAGCGTCTCTTTGATCCCTCGTATATTCATTACCCACCTAACCAACTGGCGATATCGATAGCGATAGGTGATATGCATCCCTGGCATTGGTAATCTGAAATGCATGACTGAAAAATTGTGATCAATAGGGTTGGAGTCCAGATTCCCGCGCCCGCCCGTCCCGTAATCACATAATAGACTTCACGCTAGAGGGCAGCAGCCGTCTTGAGAGCTTACTCGGAATGAGGATGTGTTCTCGAGTACTTACTGGTGAGGTAGAGACTGAAGAAGGGCAGCCAGCAGAAGAGGAAAGAGCATGAGACCACGCCAAGAGTTTTTGCTATACGTTCATGAGTACGTAAGACACGTCGCTGATGCTCCACCATGCCGTTGTTTTTGCCAAAGTGAACCCTCAGCGTCGTCTGCAACGGCTAAATCGGATAGTTCCTTATGCCTAGCGGAATAACTCAAAGGGAGGTCATAAAGGATGCGGGTCACTTGTGAGGATCAGCACTAAACTCACTCGAGGACGTTCTCATGCACCCATAAAACGTTCATGCTAAATGGATTAGGCTCTTACCGGGCATTTTTTGAGCCTCAGGGGAATATGATTTTTATCACTCTGGCAATGATCACGTCAATCTCACATGCAGCATGAGGAACATTCCCACCTGTTGACTGATGGTATTGGTGAGAAAATTCATGTTTTGTCCAAGAATCATTAGGAATCCTCGGTCCAGTGCACGTTGTCTGTTCCTTGCCAATTTGTAGATCCTCCAATAGAGAGTCAAAGTGACGGATGCTGGAAGGAAGAAAGCAAAGACAACACTATGTGCAAGATAGCGTATTTCGTTCCCAGCGAAACAGATAGACTAAAAGGGGACCATTTCTTTTTTAATTATTTTGACGCTCACATCATCATAGCATTGTGATTGTTCCCAGCGCACAGTAGTCAGCAAGACGGTAGAGGAAAACGTCCAAATAATGAGCATAACAATAATAACTTTTGTTTTGGTAACCAAAGATTTGTATTTCAACGGCCTGGTGACAGCCAAGTAGCGATCCACAGAAATCACGCAGATTGTTACCTAAATCTTTATTTTTTCTGCAAAAGGGATATAGAAGTTTTTCATGCTATTGTGTTGAGAAAGTTCAATTAATTGCTTATTCGCGTTTGCAATTGTCTTCGTTTGGCAGAATATTAAAAGGCGGCGAGTTTTCTCTGTTCTTCATCCTGCGCGGCGTCACCCTGAGCTCTTCGTCTTTTGTCGCGGCGCAACGGGGCTCGCATTCGTAATCATGTTTTCACACATGCAAAAGTTGAATGAAGTCTAGCCCTTCTTTTTGACAAAGAAAATTGAAAGGATAGACTCTCTCTGTAATTAATACCAATGATAGATAATTAGCCTAAGGGGGTTTACGTCTGGAGAGCGGATAAAGTGGCTGGGTAGTGCTTTCTCTAGCAGCCACTTCCTGGAGCCCTTGAGTTTCTTGAAACTAGATTTGCTTTGGCGTCTTCGGTTTAGAACATTTCTAGCCTGGAATAATAACTTACCACAGAGCATGTGCAAAATGTGACGTCTGCTGCTACCCATAATCGACAGAGAAATCTGCCAAATATCCACTTTCTATAGGTTAGGTGAAAAGCGCCCAGTGGAAGAACAATAACTCCTACCAAAAAGTCTGTCAAGCCCAAGTTCCACACCAGCAGTGTTGTATTTGTTCTCCCCACGCGGGCCTGAAAATCGCACATTTATTGCAGCCAAATGACTTTTTGGCTCTAATTGATCGCTGGGTCATTTGAAATATCGGGAATAACCTTGAAAAAAAGCACGAGGAGATTTCCGAACACCGTTAGAAGTATAATTATGACCGCTGGAATACAGAAAATAATTAAAAGGGGACCAGGAAGCATTTCTTGCTGTGGCATATAATTTTTGAGCATAAGGAGCTGAAATGGATATTGTTTTCTTGGTTTAAAAATTAAATATACCTGTGCTCGACATGCATCCGAGATGTTTGTATCATTGAAATCGAGAAGTGGGAGCATTGGAAAAGCTAGCGACATGGTGGTTCCCACTCTGGAACTACGATTAGGCAAAGGCGAAATGAGTTTTGATTAGCGAAAGGAAACGGAGAGAAAGGCGGGTCGTTTACTCTTATTTTGGTGTAATTTTCTAATTCCATTGGAAGATAGTTGAAAGATGCTAGACAGAAACATATTGTAACATCAGAACAATGGGATTCATGCCTAATTCACGAATGAGATTCGCCTCAAAGATTTTTGTTTGTTACTGCCGCTTTTTTGTGCTGTAACTGACACATCGTTCCCTAATTTGCATGTTTATTTGAAGTGGAAGCAATAACTGATAACAAATGAAATAAGGACTAGAAATAATGATGTGGATTGTGAAATGAAAGGTGTAAAATTAGTTGAATAGTCTTTTTATGGGCATTTTTCCCATAGCATGGATAAATTTAGGTATAAAAGTTCAAATTTAAGACTCAAAATAGCCTGGGAACGAGTGGAATGAGGTCATTTAGCCCTAAATAGACAGAAGTGATGTCTAGTTTTTTCGAACGTTATTTTTGATCTAACCATAATCACACTAATTAGAGGAATGAAGCTGCCAAAAGGTGTTCTAGCCAATAAGATCGGAGAGACGTTGCGATGTCTCGTCTCAGATGGAAGAAGATGGGCGGGGCGTTCGGGAAGAAGCTTGCATACATGGAAAGGTTAAACGGAGGACACGAAGTGAAGACGAGAGGGTCTTTGTGTGGAAACTCGCGCTCTCTTTCTCAGCGACTCAATTCAATTGCTCCGAATAGATTGCGATCATGAGGAGAGGAAAGTAAGGATAACGAGAATCATGCGTCCTACTGGTAATGAACGATGGAGGCTGTGAAAAGGAAGGATATCCGAAAGATGCCTGGTGCGAAAGCTATGAGAATGGTTAATTGAATGGCCCCTAGTGCGCACCTTGCCCTCTCTATGGGAACTGCTCACATGTCTTTCCCAGGTGTGACTGGATAGCAGAATAGGCAAAATTGAGAACTTATATTGCATCGGAGAGGCGAGAACTTTTGCAATAAATCATGAAGGTTAAAAAATTCCCCAGGAGCAGAACTGAAGCAGCTGACGCTTTGTTCTTATTACCTTGACTTCTCATGTTTTCAAGTTCATAACTACATCACTGCGAGAGTTCATCCTTTTTCATGGCAACGTCATGTTGTTGTCTTCAGTTAATTTGTATAATTTGAGACTAATGGAAATCTGAGAAAAAAAGTTGAGATCACTTTACTGCAGCCCACTTGGGTTTGCGTGTTTCCTGCTACACGATGTTGCGTCACAGTGCGCGTGTTGAATATGCACTTCTTGAAGTTTTTGGGATTAAATTTACCTATAATTAATATTTGACTTTCAGGTGGTGACTTCCTCAGTGGTTTCTGGGCATGGCATGATCTGGTATCATTTTTGATCGCTCTGGTTATCTTCACGGCCTTCTGGTCTGTTGTTACTGTTATCATGATCAAGGTATCTTATTTTTGCTTTCCAAATTATCATAGTTTTAGTATGTATGGTATGTCGAAGCGATTGGAATGGTCTCATTGCTAGTTGAAGCTAGCTTAGGTGCTCCTCAAATGGTGCGCAACTTCCAGAGGAAATCGACGAAAGGAATGAGGTAACAACATATTTTTAATTTTTTTAAAATATTTTTTCAGCATACCCATGGTACTAGCGTGGCTATGTGGAGATCTTGCAAAGACTGCATATTTCGTGGCTACGGGAAGTCCCAAACAATTTTGGGTTTGTGCAATCCTACAAGTAAGTTCAGTTGTCAATTTATAATGCATTTAATATTTCAGATTACAATCGATATCATCATTCTCGTGCAAGTCTTTATATATCGTAAAAATACTGGATCCCCTAATCCATCGGCTGTGGATCTTCCGTACAATAGCGCTCCAACGCACGTGCCGGACTAAAGACTTGCCGCTTCTTCTTCTTATACCACATAGCTTTGTGTGATTTGTATGTTGTGATAGCCTCTACTGTACATTTTTTTTCTAGTTTTAATTCTCATTTTACAGCTTTCCATGTTGTATAATTGCGACCAAACGCCTCTCATTTTAGGTTGTGAAAGCATTGCAATATATGTGCATAACTCCTCATTGGGTCTCGACAATCTGTATGTGTGCATGTGATTTTTTTATCCGGCTACAAATAACTATAGTCTCTTTCTCTTCTTTTGAGATCTTTATATGCGTAATGTTTTCATTCATTCAATATAATATAAATTTTTATCGGTGATATTTTGCTTCTTTCCTACCCGTACACCACGCTTGCGCGTGTGAAAAATATTATCGGAGAAGACTCGTTACAATGCCCGTAATCCACGCATAGCTCAATGTGAAAATGGCCAAGATCATCTAAAAGGCACAGATTTGTCAAATAAGAGCTAAAGAAATGAACCTGTGGAGCAGCAGCAATATATTTCATTACAGAAGACGGCTTTGCCGGAGCTGGAAAGGTTAGCGTTTCTTCTACCGTAATTGTCATAATTGAAGTTCTTCTCGCTTCAATATTTCTAAAAATTATACCATTTTTTGCTTTATTTTCTGTTCTTACCCATTGACATCTCTAGGAGTTATTTTTGGTGTAAAAGTTCTGGTACTTATATCGCCTTCCTCGTTGAAGACGGCACGTCGAAGCCGTTTCTCCCTCTCTTGGAGAAGAAGTTCATTGACACCTGAATAGGATGATGACTTCGTTTATTGCAAATAATTAGTATCAAAGCGGTGGTAAAATTAATTTGATTAGAGATCACAGACAACAGGGAGAAGGGAAACTAAACAGTTTCTTCAACAATCGTACTTAGAGGCTGTTCCGATGGGGAACTGACGAGAGATTCTCTAGAAGTTACGGGTAGGCCGTGCTCTTCTCGGACTTCTCTCATCAAGTCGGACATGGATTTATGGGACCTGAAAACATTGAACTCAACCGGAGGAATGACTTCAATTTTGGTGGGAAAGGGGTCTTGCTCATTTCTCGTTATTTTTTAATACAAAATATAAAGTCAACAGAGTAATTGGTTTGTTGGTGGCAGCAAAGCTTTATTAGGTGAGAAAGGCAAAAACAATAAGGAAGTAGCCAAGACAGCCTATTTTTTACTCACATCTGAAGTTCTCGACTCGTCCTCGCTGTCACATAGTCATCAGTCGATGATCGGGATGATCTACAACCATTCTTATTTTATTATTATATCCTCTAGTGTGTTTTTATGATTATTTCCTTACCCTGGTGTCTCAGTAGCCAGTTGGTGATGATGAACTTCAACTCCTTGAAGACGAGGTACTTCCGGAGCTGATTTCGGCCTCGGTATCGGTAGATTATGCACCGTAAGCTCTTCTTTTCCATTTACTCGAATTGTTATATCTCCTCGGGTGTCGTACTACAAATATTAGGCTTTGTTTATTTTTTTTTGCGGTGAAAATAACCTCATATTGTTTCTTTTTTGTATTCTTTGAGCAGCAACAAATAGGCGCCCAGCCAGTTGAAGGCGGCATCTGGAATCGCTTCTTTCGGATTGGAAATTGGAGGGAATCGCAGTGGAAATAAAGCTAATTTGGAAGCAGAGACCGAGAAGATGAGCATCACGTGAGGAAAGAAGAAAGAACAAGTCAAAAGCATACAAAAGAGTCGAGTGGTTGTTGGAGGAACGGACAAGAGAAACTGTGTTGGCTGTTTTTCGGGAGCATAGTTCAAAAATTGAATAATAATGTAAAATTAGGATATTTTATGTTTAGGCAAAAAAGAGCGAAGGACAGATAAGAAAATAGAGATTTTTCGTTTTTTTGTGGTAAAAGTCGCCTTCTCCTGTTTCAATGAACTGTGCCTCGATTTCTTCGTCTTTTTTATCTTTCTCCTTCGTAAAATATCGTCAGCAAGGGACTGTTTATGTTTTTTAACTGTTAGATATCAATATTTCATACTACAGAGAAGAAAATACGAGCGAATCAAGCCGGTAGCGTTCCAATGAGCAATTAGTTATCAGCTTCTTGGAATTGTGAACTTTCCCATGGCTTTTCCCATCAAAATTACTAGCAAATGTTTTCTTTTCCAAGGAAACTGAAATAATCATATTATTCCATGACTTGAATTACATTTTCACCCGTTGTCACGGGGGGATCAACGTTCATTTCGGGAAAGAAAAACGATTCACAGCTACAAAAGGGCAGTGTGTTGTTTTCGAGAGAAGAGGACAATTTCAGAGAACCGGAGGGACGATCAACAGAACCATGTGATATAATTTGGGAGGAGGGAGACAGGATATTTTTGATATTTTCTATGGTAAATTATTGGTAATGTTGCCCTTTTTCTAGTGCACCCGCACCCGTAAAATCTCGGCAGCAGAATGGAATGAACTCAACGCAAAGGATGTTCCAGCTGCCGAGATTTTACGGGTGCGGCGGGAGGGACACCAAGTCAAAGAATGAGAGAGATTACTGTAAAATTCATGAATCATGAAGATGTTCCCATGTGAAACGTAAAAAGTGATAATATGAATGTTCCCAGAAGAACCATCTCGTCACTTTTTTCATGTCAAACAGCCATAATGATGTCGGGGCCGCCACCTCATCGGAAGAGGCGGCGGTCAAAGCTCTCGCGGTATAGGCGAGGAGAGGTAAACGAGAGAGAGAGTTGAGTTTGTTGCGATGGTAACCGACGACGGGGACAAGAAGGAGGCAAAGAGCCTAATTACCCACAGCTGACTGAACGAGAGAAGAGAGAAACAATTATCCCTCTCATAATCTGTGAGCTCTTCGTCTTTTGGCGCCGCTTTTTTGGAAGAGCCCCCTCGAAAATTTTCAATGAGCGACTGAAAGATGAAGATGAAGTACACTTCGAGGGATGGAAATTAGCAAAATTTAGCAGGGGCTGATTTATTAAAAAATTAATGCAAAAAAAAATAAGCACTGCAGGGGATCGAACCAGCGAGCTCAAGACTTGAAAACGGCAAACAACGTGTTGCACCATTATGTAACATGGCTTTTGCAAGTTCTCACGATATAAAACATCGGCGTGCAGTAGGAGAAAGCAAAATTTTGTTATGATCAAACTTTATCAGTGTGTCTTCCTTCCTTCTGCCGTGTATTTGTACTCCGTAAGAAGGCATTAAAAACACAAAGTATAACTAGGACTACCCTCATGATAGGGGCGGAAACTGTGCGCTTGGGGGACAGGAATTTAACTGCCCTCCTCTTCGCCAAAGCGACAAAGAATACCAGCTGTGTTTACGCGAGGCAATTCCAACTGGAGGAGAGAACGTGAAAATGGGACTTATCACACCCCAGGGTAGCACGTAAAAAAATCTGATAAAGTCACAAAAGAATGGCGAAAAGCAGCTGTGACTCCATGGGAAAATGGCAATAGAATGTAAGCAATGGCAAAAGTAGCAACACCTCAGGAAATGACTTTCTGTCGACGGTGTCAACAACAAATCCAGCCCTTTTGAAGTGAAAAAGCATCTAAGAAAAACTAGAAACATGTCTTACTCGGGGAGAAATGCTAACTGTTGGTATTTCCACTTCAAAAAGTAAAATTCTCAATTTTTTAAATGTAAAAAATAGCGTAAAAACCGGAAATGATGGACAAAAATATTCCGAATCGGAGGCCATGTTATCACGGTTTCAAAGTGTGCGACACGGACTGATAACACAGGTCAGAATAGCACACATTTCTGTTGTTTTCGCTACAAATGTCCTCCCATAAGGAGAGGGCACACATAATTAAAAGGGAATGGAAATAGAGCCAGGAGTTAATTGATTCAAGGCTCCAAAACTTGACACAACGTCAAAATGCGTGAGGAAGTGGCTGTTGACTTTAGACGAGAAACGTGTGGTTTTTGAGAGGAGATCCGATTGGGAAAGGGAACATAAATTGTTTGCCTTTTCGAGGAGAATTTGTCGCTGACTCAAAAGCCAGACAATAATACTATGCGACCTTCACAGAGGCATCGAAGAAATTCACGCACCTAAAAGTTCCCCAAATTATTAATTTAAAAATAAAATAATAGTCAAACAGATTTACATATTGTGATAAAGTTTTGCCGTAAGAATTCACATAAATAGAACACGTCGAGTGTGCACAGGGTTGAAAAATAATTGATCTTTTTGATCTTGAAAGCGAGTTAGTTGCCACCGCGAAGAGCCAACACCAGATGAAGAACAGAACCTCCGACAACCTGAAAATCTCGTATAAAATTTGCTACCTCTGGAGAGTAAAATTTGTATTGAAATGTATGCTCATTATATTGTAAAAAACATGAATCGATCTAAAAACAATAAACAAAACCAAAACAAACCTTGTAATCTTGAGCAGTTTTGTCGTCATTCATCTGCTTACCAGCAAAAATTAGACGCTGCTGAGGAGGGGGGATTCCTTCCTTTTCTTCAACCTAGGGAAAAAGTATTTGAACAATCAAGTTGCATAAAAAGAATTCAACATATAAAAGAAATGAGCATACCTTCTCCTTTATCCTATCGACACGATCATTTGGCTCGATATCCAGCTCAATTTCTTTGCCAGTGAGAGTCTTGACTTTGATAAGCATTTTGCCTAAAGAAAATGAATAAACAAACTCAAATAGAAACACGAGAAGGTATTGAATGAATGAAATCAATTGCAACAAGATCAAAAGTTTAGAAATTAATGTTATAAAAATAATAATTCGATTATAAATAAACCGAAATAAATATAAGGCAAGGAATAAAACGTTACAACTCTAGGAGTTCTAAATTGGGGTTGGTAAATATCTACAACGAACAATATCTGATAAAACTAAAACTTATGATGGGGTTTCAATACAGGTCGGGATTTTATAATATCATTGGCAGTAGTGTATTGTACGGGAGCGCTTAAAACTGCCTTTGACATATCTGGCGTTGGAGCTTCTTCTGGAGGATGATCATATCTGAAATCATCAAACTAAATAAGGGTGATGATAGAAATCGTACTATGATAAAACTTGTACAAAATAAATGCATAGGAAACAATAGCTCACCTGCAATTCTTGCCACGTCTACACATTCCACGTTGAAAAGCTTTGCATACAGGCTTTGTCTTTTTCGGATCTGTTAGAGGGACATGTCGGCTGAGCATTGCTTCGTGTTCCAATTTTGCTCGTTCATAGTCGTTGCACATCACTCCAGTTTTTAATTTTGTAGAGAAAATAGCAGCAGCCGATGGAAGTCTTCGTTTCAGTGGAGGTTCATCTATAGATGTTGATGGTTCACTTTTTACAGGCGAATCAGATTCGCTTTCTGTGTTGCTGTCGCTGTTTGAATTACTGAAACAGTAAAATGATATGAATACATTTTGCAAATTATAAAAAATGAAAAAAATAAAGGTAAAAAGCATACCTACATTCTCCTGACAGCATTGCCGACGAGCTTGTACTTGGTTCATCCTCCGCTGCTCTGCCCACTGAAGTGGATGAGGGCTCATCCTCACAATCGCTCTCATCGTCGCTTCCATACGATGAGAGCAGATGGAGGGCCATCTGAAATTGAGAAAAATTGAAAAAATTGTAAAATAAAGAAAAGAATAAAAGAACGTCTACTAAACATTTTCGAAAAGAATTCATATGATTAAAATAAATATACCGAAGCCATCAGTGATAAAGAAGTCAGCTAACCACGGAGGAAGATCCACAAATGAAATAAAGCATATAATGATTACAAATTGTTGCTTTATTTTAAAACGCGACGCTTTTCAGCCAAAGCAATGCTTTTTAGAAAGCGCAAGGGTAAAATTAATAATTCCACAAGTTTTATATCCAGAAGCAATGTTTCTAAAGCAAAGGAGAAAGACGAAATGAAATGAAAACGTTGAAATCTTGAGAAATTAGATGACTCTGCCTCTCTGCTGCCTTGTCCTCTCCCGAACAATTGTACTCTCTCGGTTCAAATTCCGCAGAGTGCCGCGTCCACCAGGGCGCATTTACTGAACCCCAGCGGTCAGCTGTACTGATTGACCTCTTCAGCAACTGCCAAGATTCGTCCATTTTCCACTTATTTTATCATTTTTTCTATTTTATTCAGCCGTTATTTATCTTCCAAACGTTGAGACAAACTTAAAACCAAACGAAACATATTCTTCTTGTATTTTGCCTATGAAATAACAATTATTTCGATTCAAACCTCAAATTCTCTTGTTACAGCTCTTTTTCACTTATTCTCTGTAATTCTTCCCCCAAATTTGCCTTTTTGCATTTTTTTTTCAGCTGCATTAGATCCTTCCTGAAGTGTCAAGTTTATATTCACGATATAATCTGCTCGCCCTATCGATTTTCAGGATCATATGGAAACAATAAGGGCCCCTCTAAACTTGATATTTATAATTTTCCCTCGTGAATGCAACATGATTAGCTGATTTTTATGAAATGTCTCATTTTTCTCTTTTATTTTTACTGGCTGCTTTTATGGCTTGCGTAGAGAGAATGCTCATGGATACTCTACCTCTAGAATTCTGTCTGTTCCATGCCGTCGCCGTCCGTCAATAAGTTGTTATACGTTGATTTATGTTTGCCTATTCTTGGCCCAGTGGAATTACCCACTCCCATTTTGAACTCGCCCCCTCATACATCTTATCACTCACCCTCTCCAAGACCGGAAATCTGGCAAAAATATATTCCTTCTTCTTGGAAGGCAAACAATGCCGAGAGGCGCGAAGACCTTTCGAGTTCTATGAGTTCTCATCAGAGACAAAGGACATTATGGTTAGTGAGCCCAGGCAGAGGTGGGGGTTTTATGTCCGCTTCTCACCCCGAGGGACAGCTGTTCGTTTTAAGAGCTCCGTCCTGTTTCTACTCCCAATTTAATGGTCGCGATACGAACATCTTCTTATCAAGTTCTATATCCTGCCGAATGAGTCTTTTTGAGCATAAAGATCACATTAGCATTCATAACACCATCAAACTACAGTCGTATATATATATCTTTCTCTTCTCTCATTTCTAATGTCTTGATTCTTCGAACTTATTACTCTCATTACTTATTAAGCCTTTTGAGATAGTATACACTAACTTTGAGCAATTGTATTGTGATTTTCTTGAATATTATCGTAAAAATCAGATAAAATAAGCATAAAATAGTAAATTTCGTTCGCATAGTCCGTAAACATTTCTCAAAAATGATTTTAGACCGCCTGCTTTATTTTATTCCACTCATTTCTTACTTTTCTCTCTAATTCAGAGACCACCGTTTCCTGATATCAATTAGCTTTTTTACATCTCATCAATCAATCTTCCATTCTCCTCCTGTCATGCAATAAATCAGTTTGATTTCCCGTAAGTTTCTTGCCCGAAACTTATATCCTTCTCCGTTATTTCTATGTATCATTTGGAATGAATCACCCGTAAAACAATCTTGAGACATTTTGCCATCCAGACAATATCATCATTCGACTAATCGTCTCCTTTTTTTCAGCTCACCTTCTTCTTCTTGGTATTATAGTCTAGTCATTCATCTATTTTTATCTATTTAATTCCTTCTTTCTTCTATATTTTTTGGCCATGAGGATATGAACGAACATAAGGTAAGCGATTTTTTTCTATTTCAAAAAGCAGGAAAGAGGCAGCGCAATTGACTGGCGAACAGCAGGGTGCCGATAATCCTCTATATAGGCCAGAGAGACAGTATGTCAGTGCTCTCAAGAGAGACAGCACAACAAAAACGGCCCATCTGCCGCTTGCAGTGACCTTGTCATCTAATAGGCTTTGAAGGAGACGAGAGAAAGAGGATCTCTGGAAGCAAGGGCTGCGAATAAATATATGACACTACAAAAAATACGCCGCTATTCAATTTTCACCTTTTTATAATATTTTGCTTGCTCTAAAAAGTATAAAATGATTATTATAAAATTTTTAAAACTAGTAATAATTTTTTTTAGCTGGTTGTTCGTCGAGCAGAAGAGATTCTCCCCGCATTACGTGAAGGCATTGCGTTGCTTCCTGGCTGCCGTGATAGACAATCGCGACCGCTGCTCTTCATCCCCTCAAAGGATCAGTCCGTAAATGTTGAAAATATCCGAAATGTGCTACTCTATCTCTATGAGGTGACAGCGGAAGATGCCAGATCAAATGGCATCACCATTGTCATCGATATGCGCGGCAAGCAGCCCTCAGCAAATGTTAAATCATTCCTCAAAGCCATTGATGTGAGTCCCCTCCCCCAATAAACACCGAATCCCTTCAGGACCTTTGTACATCGGCTTCCGTCTCCACTGTCCTTGTAATTAAACCGGATAAGCTCTTTTCCTCCCTCGGGTTGAGTAAGGGATCCATAAAGGCCGATGTTCAGTGGATTGGGGCTGACCAGCTGATAAAATTCGTTGATGTAACCCAAGTACCAAGAGAAATCGGTGGCAGTTATCCCTACCATCATGAGGAATGGCTAAGGATCCGGATTGTAAGTTTATAGCCTCTAGAAATGATTCCTGATCATAATAGAATTTAAAAAAAAAGCAAAAAAACTTGCACAGGGCTGGGGTCGAACCCAGGATGTTTCACTGGCGCGCGCCAGTCATCCACTGCGCCATTAACAGAATCCCAGCGAATCGTTTTGATCACATTTTCTTTGTCAAGAAGGGGGTTCGATCCTTTCCCATTGACTCGGGCCTATGAATAACCTAGCGGGTGGGCTGGGAACATGAGTAGAGTCGCGGCTCGGTTTTAGCAGTCACCGGTGACTCATTTCCCAGCATTTGAGCCAGGTCATTAGGCTTGTTTCCCCAAGGGGTCTAGGTTACTGTACTACTAGAGAAAAGAGTGTCAGGACCATTTTCCCTTTCCAGGAACTGGAGCGTTGGATCTGGAAGATGACTAACATTATGGCCGGATTGGAAGATCTCCGGAAATCCATGGATACGGATCACCGGTCGGGGGATGTGACCACCATCAAGGTAGACGCTTTAATTGTCGAAAAAGCACAATTCACCCTTTTTAGCGCCTAATCGACAGTCATAACACCATCCGAGAGAGAATATTAAACCTCTGCCCGATAGAAACTCTCCATTCGGAACAGAATAACGTAATTTTCCCTCTTTTGGCTGTCTAACTGTGTCTCCCTTTTCAGCTCTCTCTAATGGTAAATAATCCCCAAAGTGGTGTACATAATCCTGATTTGAAAGCAGCTCTACCGTATACCAAGAATTTGATAGATTCCTGCGTCAAGAGGAAGTAAGTCTGGCTTTTGGAAAAGGGTGCGCTGCACCCGTAAAATCTCGGCAGCTGGGGGGACTTGCGCACAGAAGACAAGCCCGCGAGCTGCCGAGATTTTACGGGTGCGGCGGCGGTGGAAAAGCTTCTTCTCGTTTCAGAGAAGAAGTCTACCAATCATGGAAAGATAAATACGAAGAATTGGAGAATATCTACCAGTTTAAATTGTACGAACAGGATGCGGACGAGAAACTTCGCTGGATACGGAAACACATGTCATATCTGCTGCAGAGTATGGGAGATATTGGGAACAGTGAACAGGAGGCAAATGAACGCTTGAAACAGTTCGATGACGTGGAAAAAGCCGTTAAAGTGAGGGAATTGTTAGATAAAAAATAGTAGAATCTATAGAATTCGGATGTCACGGTGGATCAACTTCAAAATCGATCTGGACGGTTGAAATCCGTGGGAACACCGCATAGGTCAAAGGTGGGCGCACCATTTGTTATTTATTTTCATTTCTAGAAATGTCTAAGAATATCTTATAGTCACATTTTGTAGCCCTTGATCTGCTCTACAAAATGAGCTATTCAAATTTATTTGTAGGCGGGAAATAAAAGTTTTAGAAAGGTTTTACACGCGCACTCTAATTCAAGGGACTGAATGGGCGAATAATGGACTCACCCACATTTTTCTTCCAGAAATTGCTTCAAATTATATATTTTTTTCATATTTTCAGGTCGATGTGACGGATCGCCAAATCCGAGAAGAATGGGACCGTCTTAAAGTGGCACTGATTAAAAGGAGAACGATAGTTACCTCGGCGGCTGCCTTCTTCCGTTGCTCCGGCCAGGTGAGCTCGTTTTTTAAAATATTTTCAATAAATTTATGATATCATTTTGTAGCCCTTGCTCTGCTCTACAAAATGTTCTATTTAGTTTTTATTTTGGCTTAGGTAATTTAAAGTTTTAGAGCCGTTTTAACGCGCGCGCTTTTAAAAAGACGCACAGTTATTTTCCCACCGATTTTTTATAATTTTCAATTTTTTCAGTATTTTTCCCGCTACCGTACCTGGATAGCCCAGCCGGGAATTGATCCGGCCGCAGTTGATCCCCGCAACGATGCCCAACTGGACGAAGCCATCACCCAGCATCAGGAATACTGGAAACAGGTCGAAAGTGTCTATGTAGATGTTAGTTTTAAACTGTATTTTAATAGAAAAGAAAAATATTTAAGGCAGTTAGTACGGGTAGTCAATTAAAACAGCATCTGAAGACGGGAGAGGCACTGGAAGGACAAGCTGTAATAGTGACTCGGATGCAGGAACTGGCCAAATCACACAAGATTCTCTATGATAAATGGAGGGACAGCAAGGTATGGGGAAGCTTCTCTATCTTATTTGGCTGCGTAGACATTGAATAGTCAGCTCAAAAATTGGGGAAAACTGAGCCAGGATAAATGACATTGACCCTAGGAAACCCTGCCCCCGCACCCGTAGAATCTCGGCAGCTCGGGGGACTTGAAGCCGCGTGCGCTAGAAGACAAAGCCGCGCGCTGCCGAGACTTTACGGGTGCGAGCGCATGGAGTTTTCACACGCCCTAGAGCCGAATAAACGCTTCTAACCCCGAAAAAAAGGATTTGCAAGGGGAAATAAGACTAATTAGACATTTTAAGGATAGTTTTGACTGCGTAGACATTGAATACTCGTCTAAAAATAGACAAAAGGAGAAAATAAGGGTAGAATATAACCGCGGTGCATTTTACCCGTCCAATTTGCTAGAAATCGCTTATAACCCTAGAGAATGCCACCCTTCCTCCCCTCGGAGATTTCTTACCCATTTTTTTCTCTTCCCGCCGTTTTTCTATCCAGAAAAAAGAGAGGAGCACCTGCTCCCCTCCGAAAAAGGTCAAATCTGGAAAAAAGCGCGAAGAAGCCGTCTTGACCCGCTTTCCTCGCGCTTCTTCGCTTCTACCTCTTTTTCCTTTAATTTTTTCTATAAAATATATTAACGAAGCCGTTTTAAGGTCCGGCTGCACTCGATGCTGGCCCTAACCGCCTTCCAGACGGATACTCAGCGTGTCTTCGAATGGCTAAACCAACACGGGGACCCGTACCTCAATAAGAATACCCGAATAGGTCAGCCCCTCTTTTCTGTACAATAAAAAGTATCGTATTCCAGGAGACAATGAAGTAGAGGCCAAGCAGTTGCAGAGGAACCACGAGCAGTTCCGGAGAATAGCCGAAAATACCTATGGAAACGCCCAGAAATTATTCGACGCGAGCAATATGATCACAGAAGCAGGAGTGGCCAATGCGGAGAGGATGAACCGGCTGCTGGGCGACTTGGAAACGAGACTCCTCAATTTTAGGACAAAAAGTGATATTAGGTTGGTGGAGAATAGTATTTTAACTGCGTAGAATAGACATTAGATACTACTACCTTTTAAGTCCTTTGAAAAGTAAATTGGCTGCGTAGACGTTGAAAACGCAGTCAAAAATGGCAAGAAAATGAAAATGGCCGGGAAAATGGGGCTGCTAGCCTGTGCAGTTGTTTTAGCTGCGTAGAATTTGCACTAGATACTCAGTATTTTGTGTTTTTTTTGTAATATTTGGAAGGTCAATTTGACTGCGTACTCATCGAATTTACAGTCATAAATCAAAAAAATCGCGAGGCATTCCAAAAACGCACGAAAACTAGGCGCCTTTTTGGTTGCGTAGCTCGTTTAATACTCATCCAATTTCTAATATTTTTACTGGAAAAGAAAGCCCTGACTGTGTACTGTATTTTGATACTAAATTTGGCTGCGTACTCGTTTAATATTCAGTGAAAAATGGGTAAAATTCAAAAATGACCTAAAACTGGGGAACTTCTCCTTCTTGTCGTTGTTTTAACTGCGTAGCTTCCAAATTAAATACTCAGCCATGTTCTACCCTCTTCGGAACGTTAATTTGACTGCGTTGACATTGAATACTCAGTGAAAATAAATAAAAATAGTAGAAAAGACACTGCAAAAGGGGAGCCAAGGATTGTATGACTCATCCTGTCCATTGATTACAGGAAGCGCATTCTGGACCATTCCCTGCTGTTCCATATTCACTACAATGAACTGACCAACTGGTACAAGACGATGGAGTCGAAATACGGACAGTGGATAGCGTCGGACGATTTGAACGAGTGCGAAACCGCCAAAGAGATGTGGGTACAGGAGAACGACGCCACCGCCGGGGTAAGTCTATTTTTCTTTGTTTTTTGTTGATCGCCGGCTGTTTTCTCACCATTTGGCGCCTTTTAAAGGTTTAAAATGGTTCAGAAAAGAGCGGGAAAGATTATAGATTTGAAAAAAAGTGAAGGAAAAAAGAAAAAGGAAGGGATTCGTGCCCCCTACAGTAACCCCCCAGCCGTTGAAACTATTCTACGCAGTGAAATTAACTGCGTATCATACGCAAAACAGTCTACCGCTAATTTTAAAGGTCTAAAATATTTTTAAAAAGAGCAGGAAGTTCAAAAACTGGAAAAAAAGGGAGCTTGTAGAGCAAAAATGGCCGCTTGATGCATTACCGTAATCCCAGGGCATTTTAATCTCCTCTACGCAGTGAAATTGCCTGCGTACCTAATTTAGTACTCAGTTAAGAGTATTTCCAGGCTTATGCGACAACAATAGGAGAGGGAAACGACCTGATAAATCAGCTGCGAGGCAATCAGACGACCTTTGACGTGGACTACGGGACGGCCATTGCCCGGATACTGGAACTTATGACCCGGCTTGGTAATTCATTTTTTAGCTAATTCACTGCGTAGCCCGTCGAATACTCAGTTTAATCTATTTATAAATCTATTTTTTAGAAGACGACAACGCCCGCTTTGTGAATAAATGGACTATCCAGCGACAGATCTTGGATATTTCCTGTAATTATGCCGTCTTCTTGAGGGATATAACAGAGGTCCGGCAGCAGATTACGGTAGATTTTATTATATATTAAAATGAAGGAATTAATGTGTTTTAAGAGTTGGGAAGAAGATATGAGGGGGATGGTCAATTCGCCGACTTTTATTGAACACGCCCTGAAAGTGAAGCCCTTCCACGAGGACAACACCCTAAAAGTTAAAGACGCCGTCGCCCAGATAAAAAACTTCAGTAAGGAATTGCTACAGGTAGGAATATACTCTAAAATATAGTAAACAGACCATTAAACCCCTTGAAAATTACACAAATTCGGGGCTATTCCCCTGCAGACTGGTTAGGAGCCTATCCGCTCCAAAATATAGTTCCTGCTGCTCTAAAATATGGTTTTTTGAATACAGTAACTTGCATATAATATCATAGAATTGCTCGTTAACTTATATAAGCAGCCCTTTATAAATTTGGTCACTTTTTATCTCATTTGGCGGGATTTCAAGAGGGGGGGGGGAGGATTATCGCGGGGTAGGAGCCTTGGACATTCAAAATTTGGCTATTCGCGCCCTTAAATTTCAATTTTGGATATATTATACGGTATATAAGATTCCTGACAGCCTTCTGGAAGCCAGTCCTTTAAAAATTCAGGTCTTTTATTTGAAATATAGCGCTATTACGGTCAAAAAGGCGCGCGAACCTAGAAAGAACCCGAAATTTAGCTTCCCTTCTGAAATTCGACTATTATCTACAGTATCCCATTAAATTATTCACTTTTTTATGATATAAAGTTTATTCCATCTTTCTATCGATTTTCCAGCCGTAAAGAAAACAAACTTTATGGAAAAAGCGCCGCCAAAATGGCAAAAAACTACACTCCGTCTAGGAAGATCCTATTTTGGACTTCTTTCTCATATTTTTGCATTTTTAATGAAATTTAGCCATTTTTTTGAATTGATCATATAATGGTGGGTTCTATTTATACTTTCCATTAAAAAATATATTGGAAAATTTTATAATTAGGTGAAAAAATGGCGTGAAAGGGACTGATTACCCCCCAGGGGGGCGGGTCTAGCCCGGTCATCATCTTCCCTTTTCCGTAAATATTATTTTTATGCCATTATCTATTATATTATTTTCTATATATTTCAGGCAATTCATGGTAACCAATTAACCGCAATGAAAACACGAGACGGCCGTCTGCTGGTAGACGTCGTCCAAGAGAATACCCGAGTATTGGAACGGGCTGAGCGACAAGTCACCCAGGTGAGTAGAGCTGTCAAATTGACTCAATCCCGGACTATTTTTCCCTTCAAGAACCTAGAAAATAGTACAGTAACCTTTAAATAACCACTTCCTTTTCAGTTGGCACAACAAACCTCCGAAAAGATTGAATACGCCCTCAAATATAATCAGGTCAGTTTCAGGGGAATTCCCCTAAAACTCCCCCGTAAAATCTCGGCAGCTCCCAAAATAGTTATTCCGCGCGCGCACATTGCCATTTCCTCGAGCTGCCGAGACTGTACGGGTGCAGCCGCACCCCCATCTCAAAGGGTTAGACAGGGCAGTGTTCAAATTTTAGCAGCTTATTTCCCCTTTTTCTGATAAGGAGTGGAAACTTTTTGGAGAGAGAACGGTCCTCTCTGTCTTATCTGCTTATTTGATGTTTTCTTAGCCTCCTTAAATAGTCCGCGTGGAGGTGGAAATTGTTTTTGGGGCGGGCAGACTGTACAATCTGGGGAACAACAGTAGGAGAGAGGGGAGAGAGGGGAAAGTTCGCCTGTACCTCGAGGGTTTCTCCACTTTTTGCTCCTTTATTCCTATTTTTGAGAGTCTTTACTACCATATCTCCTTCGTAAAACCCTATAAAATCCTCCATTTTTTGCCATTTCCTTGAAAAATTGGGTTGTTACAGTATTCTCTACTGCTTTCTCGTCGTTTTCTCGATTTTCTTAATTTTTTTACCTTTTTCCTACCTTTTAAAGGTCTTGGCTACCGTATCTCTGCTTATGTTCACGGCCTTTTTCCCCTAGTTTTCGTTCGCCATGTCTTTCTCTTTCCCATGACGTGGTTTCCCAAATTTGCAGCTGTTCTGTTCTGTCCTTTTCCCGCTCTCCCTGAAAAAGGGTCTCCCCTCTCAAAACAGATGGTCCCAATTGGAAAAATAATAACTATTTGGAAAGGTTCCTCCCGTTCTGTTTGTATTTCGCCTTGGCGGGAAAAGTGCGACATTTGGTCTGTGTCGAAATGTGTTATCTTCCTCCTTTCCACCGTATTTTCGGTATCACTCGTCCTCAACCTCGCGTACCTAAAGGGCGTCCGCTATGCTAACCCGTGTTGTTCAGGTCACACCCGTCATGGGATGATGCTGGGAAAGACAGTTTGTGCCACCTTCTTCCCTGCCCCTGTAATTTTATTTTTAGCCGACAGTACATCTAGGGATGACTCTGGGCTTCTTACACCTGACTTTCCAACCTTTTCTACCTTCTTAGAGGCTCGCTCCTCGATAGTTCACTCCCCTGCACCCGTATTGTCGCGGCAAAGGAAATAGATAAAGGCGACACAGTTTTGTAACTGTTTTGAATAACGATGATCCTACTGCCGAGGCTTTACGGGTGCAGAGGATCGGGCTATGAAGAACCGAGCCGGGGGATAGCCATAATTCTCGCTTCATTTGAAATTTTAGCATCCACTTATCTAAAAAAATACACTATCCTCCCAATTCTTAGCCCTCTAACCGTCATTCCTATTTCTGATCGTAAAAGGTCCGTCTCACCCAATCCTGAAGGTACCCCAGGGTTCAATGCCACCGTATAAATTCTCCATATACACTTAATATTCCCCTTTTCTCCATTTCCTATTAAAAAAGACTACAGTATTCTATCAGCTTCCAAAAATTTAGCCCTGGAGCTTCTATACAACCCCCTTTTCTGGCCAAAAACTACTGTATTTCCCTTCGCTCAAAAAGAGTGTGAACCCCTTCCTGACCCGGAAATATCTTATCTCTCGCCGAAGTTCATAACCCGCGTAACTTTCTCCCGTCTCCCTTCTGATCTCAAAGGGAAAAGGCGCTAATCTCTGTTTACCGACGGTTACCCCAAGCAGCTGTTACTCTCCCTCCAAAAAGGGGACAATTTCACCCTCTTTACTCTCCCAATTCCCCATTTTCAGTTGAGTAAGCTCGCCGCTCAAATCATCCACCATTACGAGAGTCTCGAGACCGGTATGTATGGCATGGGAGGGGTGCCGGACAAGTTGCTGGAAGCCCAGAAGGCCAACGACAACCACGTCCACTTCAAATCGGAGCTAGTCAAAATGGGGGTCAGTTTGAATTTTTTCTTTTCGCGGGCTAATAATTACCCTTTTCAGTTGGATAACAGCGAGCCGTCGAGGCGATTCTTTACTCATTCGGACGAGTTATTGAGGAGTAATAAGATACCCAGGGAATATGTGATACAGCTGAATGAGAGTGTCACAAATCAGTGGAGGAGACTGTGTGCCCTGACGGAGGAACGACACAAACTGCTACAGACGGCAGTGATGTATTATAAAACGGACGAGAGTCTGACACCCATTTTGGATCAGTTGGAGAGGATGTGCTCGGTAAGCAACCCCCGTTACCGTAACCATAAGAACTACCGTAATTCTGGGATGACTTTCTTGGGTCTCAAAATGATTTCCAGTATTTCATAAAGGTCTAGAGCCTAATTAGAGTAAAAAAAATCTAGACCTAGCCCGAAAAATGAGACTATTAGCCCATTTTTGACCCACCCCCCTTTAAAACTCCGCCACGGATTTAAAAAATGATTATTTTGAGAAAAATTTACTACTACCATATTCTCCAGAAAATTCTCTACAAAATTACCTCTACAGAATTTTAAAAACATGGATGATTTGGGTCTAAAGTGACCGTAATTTCCCTGGCTTCCAGGCAGGCGGTGGTATGGCAACCAACTGGATTTCCGGCTCTAGCAACTTTTTGAAAACAAAAATGTTTGAAAAATTTTGATATCACCAGAATGAGCAGAAAATTCTCTACAAAACTACAGCAACCAAAATTTAGTAACTGGTCATTTTCAGACCCCAGCCCAGCATTACTGTCAACAGGGCCCGGAAGTGGAGTTTACCTCAAAAGAGTTGAGCAAACACGAAGAATGGAAAGAGAAATTCGTTAAGTCGTTCCACTATGCCCAGAAGACCAGCGATAGCTTTATAAAATATATCGGGAGGAGTAATAATGGCTGTAATGCGAGGGAAATGTAAGCCGGGAAGGGTTGAATTTGAAAATAATGGAAAAATTATAGAAAGGAGCGAATTGAAGAGGTTTCCAATCGAAAAGTGGCATTGAGAGCGCGGCAAACACGTCTCTTTGAAATGTGGAACGATAAGAAGAAAGTCATGGAAAGGTACGGTAGTTTTAGAAAAAAATAACAAAAAATTCGGGGTCGGAACCGGAAACGCGCCAGTAAGGCGCAATTTCGGGGGAGGCGCGCCAGCTTTGCACTTTTTTAGTGCAGTGAAATGTGTGGCATACTGCAATTAGGAGACTGTAGCTATTGCACTGAAAATGCGCACAGCCGGCACATGAAATGCGCCTTTTTTGCCCGGATGGCGCGTCAGCTTTGCTCTTTTTCTTTTTTGTAAAAGACTAATTACAGTATGCCAAAGGCTATATACACCGAAAAAGCGCAAAGCTAGGGCGCTTGCACCAGAAAAACGCCATACTGGGGCGAATTTGGTTTCGATTCCGGGAAAAGTATACTATAGAATAAAAATTACGGTATTTTTCAGTTGTCATCGTTTTGTCCTGCTTCAAATGTCGAGAAAAGAGGTGATGGACTGGCTCGAAGGCGACGGATCGGCCCAGTTGCTGCGATTTCAAACCCGAGCCAAGCAGCTCTCCCCGGCGACGAAGGATTCCATCCTGGAGGATTTTAGCCGCTTCAAGATCATGGTCAAAGAGAAGAGAACAACTATCCAGACACTCCTCAACATGTACAAGGACCTCCTGAGCGAGGGAGGAGAGCACCGGCCGGAGATGGAGAAGTCCATGGTCCAGATTAGGAACCGAGCAGAGCAATTCTTCCGTATTTTCGAGGACTGCGAGGCTTCCCTACGAGGGGGACGACCTCCCGGCAATGTGAGTTAACATATTCCCAAAAAATAGCAAAAAAAATGATTTTACCTGATTTTTGGGAAAAGCAAAAATAGAGATCACATCCCGGGGATCGAACTCGCCTGAATACTATCGGCATTTCGCGAGCTTTCGCCCTGCGCCATATGACTCCTCGTAGCCGGGATGCATTTTCAGAAAGATGAGCTCTCCCTGGACCGGAATTCGGACCATAGCGTCGGCGAGCGACTAGAAGCTGTCGGTAGTGTGGTCTCGAAGGAGATGAAAAAGATGAGGTTCGTGATTCGACTTATACAGAGGGGGTAGCGTGTCTTTGGCGGGAAAAAAACTATTGTCAAAGGGGATTAGTTCCATACCGCGCTTTGTCCCTCTGCTGCTTGTGTCCTCCGGCGGTGGCGGCGATGTTTTACCGCCAAAAATGTGGTAAGCTTACTGTTTTCCGGGTTAAAACAGGACAAAATTTTGCTAAAATTCCAGTAAAATTGCTCCTTTTTCGCTTTTCTTCCCCCCGGCGACTCATGTTATTCCAAAAACAGTTAGTCGCTTGTCTTTTCCCTCATTTACATGCAGTTTTGCTATTTTTAGCCTTAAAAAGTGCAGAATTTTTTACTTATTTGAATTTATTACTTTAAAAATTATAACAATGTCAAAAAATTTGAGAAAAACATTCAGAAAAACGTTTCAAATTTGAATTTCATCCAACGTGCACTTGCAAATTACGTGCCTCTTGCATATTTTTGCGTTTTTCTCTATTTTTCGGATGTTTTTATTTTATACAATAGTGCATCTTGATCAGCAAAAAATTCTCTACAAAATGATATATATTATAAAAAAATACAATATGATAGTGTAAAATGGAAGTACGGTAACTGAAAATGGTCATATTTCCCTGTATTTTGATATTTTTTCCATATTTTTTTAAAATTTTCTTAATTTCCAGGGAGCCCGTGGAGGAGTTAATCAAGACGGAACGTGAATATGTCAAGGATCTGGCCCAGTGTTTGGAATTCTACATCCGAGAGTTTGACTCGGCCGCGGCCACCTTGCCCCTGGCGTTGCGCGGCCGCCGTCGCGAGATCTTCTCCAACATCGAAGAGATCTACAAATTCCACGAGAAGATCTTCCTCCCCGAGCTGTTGAAATACGAAACGGACCCGGAGGGCGTCGGCTGCTCCTTCACCTTCCACGTCGACTGCCTCAACGAGCTCTACACGGAGTACTGTACCAATAAGGACACCCGAGATCACAAGGAAATTATGGATCTGCCGGACTTTATTCAGTATTTTGGAAAGCTACGCGACAAGCACAGCATCGAAAATCTGCCCTCGATGCTGATCAAGCCTGTTCAGAGGATTACCAGGTGGGATTTTGTCTTATTACCCACTTGAAAACACTGTAGAATAACTAAAAATCACTGTTAACCCATTTTTATGCTGGAAAAATGAGTAGAAGTGCATTTTGGTTGCTTGAATAAAAAAGCAAAAGTGTTTGGACCAGGTCAGGAATCGAACCTGAAACTGTGACCTTTATATTGATAGGGCGCGCGCTTTTGCACTGTGCCATGTTAAGCCATTTCGCGCCAAGGAAATAGCGCGGTTATAATAAAAATGCCCCTATTTTCAGATACGGTCTGATGATCCAGCAGCTTCTAAAGATGACAGAAGCCGTAGTCCGTGCCGAAGGCGAGAATAACAGCCATCGTAATGTGGAAGAGATCCGCGACGCGTATGAAGTGGTCCTCTCGGTCCCGAAACGAGCCAACGACAATATGCACTACATCAATCTGGACAAGGAGAAGCTCGACCCCGTCTCCCTCGGGTCCTTCGTGATGCAGGACACCCTGACGGTCTGGGAGTCGAAGGCTTTCCTCAGCAAGAAGGGCAAAGAGCGGCAGGTCTTCCTCTTCGAGATGGCCATTGTTGTGGCTAAAAAGCTCGACATGCCCTCGAAGACGATCCGCTACGTGGCCAAGGGCAAGCCAATCCCGGTAGGACCTATTTTAAATTAAATTTGAATATTGGCGCCATTTTCAGTTGAGTTCGGTTACGGTAGTGGAGCACGTGGAGTCAGATGTGAGTCGATTCGGTCTCCGCGTCGGGAACGAGTCCTCCAATGAGAATAGGATCGACTTGAAGGCCAAAGACGAAAAGGAAAAGATCTCCTGGGTCAAGAAGATACGCGAACTCTGTGGTGCACTGTCATTAGGTTTGTTGTTTTTCACTTTTTCAGACAAAATATACCGTAATACAAGGAAAAATAGGGCAGGAAGGCCGTTTTCCCACGTTCCGCCGCATCCGCAAAATCTCGGCAGCGCGCGGGACGGGTATTCCGGCGCGCAGAGATAAAGGACCCGCCAACTGCCGAGATTTTACGGGTGCGGGTGGGCGCTCTCCAAAGCTTATCTACTTTGGAAATTACGCTATTCTATGCGATTTTTAACCATTTTTCGGATTTTTTTCTTTTCTCCAGAGATTCTCCACATCCTAAAGATGGCTATAAGTCAAAAAAAAAGTATGAAAAAGTGAAAAAAAATAAGGGAGAAAATTGCAATTTTGTGCTGTATTCAATGGCGCGCGCTTATCTGCACCATTTTTGATGGATTACGGTATTCTGAACTCATCTTTTCTATATTTTTTGATGATTTAAAGGTATTGTTTAATTTTCAGGCAACTGGGAGACTGGCAGCCGCGGCAGTTTGGGTTCCTCGTCCGTTCAGACGACTCGCAGCTCGAAGATTTCGACGAGTTCCGGCGAGAGGCTGAGCCGTGACGGGGACAGCTACTCCCTGGCGAGTACGGTAGCCGCCGGCGGAGGAGGAGGACAACTCGAAGGACAACGAAATTCCGTACAGAGCTACGCGAGCAGTGAGGTGAGGCTGGTGATCGAGGACAAAACAGCCACAGTACGACAGGCCAGAGCAATTCTCGTCACTTTTAATAAACGCCATAGTTTTTAGTTTAATAAGAAGAATTCTAATTTATTTAAAGGTCTAATGGTAGAATATATACAGGGAAAATGGCGGGAAATGAGAGCCAATCGAAGGTGACATTTCTGGATACGAATAATAGGAAATATTGGCCAATTTTGTGGGGGGGACAAAGTGGCCAGGGGGACTATATTTGGACGGGGGCAGAGACACACACACAATAACTGCCACAGCACGAGAAGAAAAGAGAGAAAACCAATGCAGCTGTACTTTCTTCCTGATGTTTTCTTTCAATTTCACCCATTTCCTCGACTTTTTCCTAATGTTGTGTGAACTGTCGCGCGTCGCTGCCTAACTGTGGCGCGCTTTGAACATATTTAGCAGTTTTCCATCTATTTTTCACTCGACATACCATACTTTCCGCAAATTACATCGTCTAGATTGTTTTTCGACCTTAAAAATCTGTGATTTCCCCGTTTCCGCCATATTTTGAACTGTGGCGCTTCGCTGTCTAACTGTGAACATTTTGAGCATTTTCTTCTTTATACTGTATACCGTAATCTGTGCCTTCTATCATCTTTCCTGATGTTTAAAACTGTTCTATTTCTCGATACCCATCACAATTTCTTCAATTTTCCTCTACTTGCCGTTTTTCTCCAGAACTTGGTCTCTTTCTGGTTACAGTAATCTTGTTTTCCACTTCTCGTGGACTTACTGCACCCGTATAATCTCGGCATCACGGTGAACAATTTTATGGCTCACTGGAAATAAAGGATCGATGTGCTGCCGAGATTCTACGGGTGCGGGCGCGCGGTCTTCCTGGCTGTGGCTTTCCAACTGGTCTTGGATTCTTATCGTTTTCTCCTATTTCCTGCTTTAAATGGTCGGCAAGTTAGAAAATGATCTGCTGTAGCCCTCCCGTGGAGATATCCCCCCTGCCGCCGTCTGGCTGTACCAGATGTGTCGATCGGGGAAGAGAGAGGTCCGAACTCGTCCAGTCGATGAATTAATGGCCCCCTGATCTTCACACTTCCCGTTTTTACCCAGGGGTACTCAAAGAGAGAGCCCCTCAGAGGAGGGGGGCTCTGAATTTTTGGCGGTGTTGTAATGGCGGATCAGGGACGCGCCTGTCGGTCGTCTCGCCTCTCTTTCGATCCTCATTTCTCGCTCAGCCCCCCAGCGACACTCAGCCGGGCCACGTGTCGTCCCCTCCACACCGGTGTGGTTTGGATATTCCTCCCTAAATATTCTTCTAAACTAGGCTACCGTATTCTCTCTAACTAGTCCTTTAAATAAGACAAAAGCGTGGACAGGGAGTCATCTCCCGCCGCGCCGACTCCTCCGATGATTCGTCTCTGCTTTCCCTGTATTCTTCCACAAAATGTGGGTTCCCTCTATTTCTTCTTATTCTCCACATTTTCTAATTAATCAGACTACTAAAAATATTATTAACCTAATTAAAAAGAAGGTTTAAAGGACCGTATAAGGGTAGGACCTTATCAACGGGTGGTTATCAGCCAGGGGGCACTGTTCTCGGATTAGTAGCGTCATTTGGCAGTTTTTATGGATTTTTCAAGTTCAAAACGACTTTATAGTCTTCGATAAGACAGAAAATTATGGAAAAACGGGATTTCCAATACGGTTTGTGGCCGTTTCAAGCGCCACAGTTAGACAACTCCACAGCGGAGCATGAATTGTGGCGTTTTTTTACTCAAAAATGAGGGAATTTTGGACTTTTTGCCCAATTTTCGCGGTTCCATGACGATCTATCCGACTTCCCTGTTTTTTCCCCTCTCTCTGTAACTACTCTTCGGTTCATCTGGTGTGAATTGCCGCTCTCCCTCCTGCCGATTCCGTCGTCGTCGGAGCACTTTGACCATCTGTCACCCCCCAGCCAAAAAACGCTTTTCCTACGTAGTTTTAACCAGCCGGCCATCCTTCTGCTCTGCTCCTCTTGCAGAACGGGAGAGAAAGAGAAAGTTGTCCGTGTGTCATGTGTTTTCTCCACGTTTTTTCTCTCCCCTGCCATCTCCCTCCTCCCCGTTCGACGATCACTAACCATTCAAGAGCAGAAGGGAACAAAATCCTAAAATTTCCCTTGATTTGAATTAATTTTCACATTATAAACTGCTTACTGCCGTTAAATCCAAGAAGAATACAGTAATCTTAAAGTTAGAAATCCGCGAAAAAAAATCTAATTCTGGCCAATTTGGTGAAAGTAAGCGCGCGCCAACTAAAAGCCGTCCTAAACTACAATTATTACCGTTTTTAGTGCTTATTTGTTTATTTTGATGTTGTTTACAGTCTACTATATTACTGTAAGTAAAAAAATACAGAAAAAATACAGAAATAACGGGGAAAAACGAAGAAAACAGTACTTTGCCGAGGGGTGTTCGTTGGGGCGCGTTTACTTCGGTCTCACAGTTATTCGATAGATTACTGTATTCCAGTTCATATTTATGGCGTTTCCCCTCTTTTTTCTTCGTTTTCACTTCTTCAACAACCTATTCATAAAGTTCTGGTCGTGCTCTTTTTTGAAAGAGGGAGAAAGAGTTCCGTAAATAACCCAGCCGGGCACCAGTTTCCCCTATTTCCATAAATCCTCCGATATTGATTAATCTTCTTTTCTCTCTCGATTCTCTCCGTTCCTGAATATTCCCCCGCATCAGTTCATAATAATCCGACTTTCCAATAATGCACCACTCCCGACTGTTGGTACAGCCAAAACCAGTGGTGTGCTTTGTTTATCTCTCTTTTTAACCTGGCTGTGGCTCTTTCAGCTGTGGCTCTCTTAAAATAATTGTAGCCGTTATTGACGCCCCCCGTTTGGACAATTTATGTTCACGCGATCCTACCTATTTTCCCCTGTTTTCCCCATTTCATAGACCTCACATACCTTAAAAAATTTCGTCCCCGCACCCGTAAAATCTCGGCAACTGGGAGATCTTTGAAGGCGCGCGCTTAGAATACAGGCCGTTGAGCTGCCAAGATTCTATGGGTGTAGGTGCACGGGATTTTCGACGGACCTTTTGCTCTCTTTCCCTTGAAATGGACTCCCTGCTCCTATCGAGTCGAGTACCCTTCTTCGAGTAGCTCAAAGAGCACCGACCTCCCCTCATCCCCTTGGTCCCCCTCCGATAATCTCTGTTGTTGCGCCCTTAGGGCAATTCTCAAGAGCCGCTCGTTTTCATTGACTCCCTCCCCCTCCCGTGCCGTTTTACTCCCTTACTCACTTGCCCGGGCCCTCCCTAACAAGCACCCCCGGGAGAAAAACAAAGAAAACGAGAAGACTACTTGAATTTTCTAGTAGAGACAATCGGCGGGGGGCGTTTAGGTAAGGGGCCTGACGAATACGGGGGAGTAGGAGTAAGCCACAGTCTTTGACACCCAGAGATGCCACAATTACTCAGTTAGACAGCCAAAAATCGCATTTTCTCCATTTTCTTCTCAAAAATGGCTAAATTCCTCTATTTTTGCTTCCCGATCCTTTCCAAGTATCCCCCTTTCCCTTCCCACCCTGTCAAAAACAGAACCGGCACGCGCTGAAAAGGACAGTTGTGCTAATTGTCTCCAACCAAGAACCACTGTTTTCCATCGTGCGACAGTTAATCCTAAAAGAATAATAGGAGAGAGGTTGCAAGGATCCATCTTCTCCCTTCTTTCATCTTCTGCAATTCCAAGAAGAAGCAAGAATTAGTATTCTTTTGGCACCGCATTGACTCAATTGGGACTGCGGGGCAAAAGAGAGGGGATAAATTGAGCCAATGGACTCATCTTTAAAAGAAGAGAAAGTAGTCAAGGGTCGTGGTGAGACCCTCACTGAACTTTTGCTAAACTTCCCGCTGTTTAGCTGTCTAACTGTGGTCCAGCGCTAGCTGCCATAAGACCAGAGAATCCAAAACTTCCCGGTTTATTTTAGCTTCCTTCTTTTATTTGACTAACTATTGACAGCTGTCTAACTAGGTAGCGCTGTTGTCACAGCTTGGAAATGTTGAAACCAGGAAATTCTGTAGAAAAAACTTGCTCTAGGTTATTTTCCCGGGAAGGAAGTCAGTTTCGGGCTTTCATTGTCTAACTGTGGCGCTCTAGCTGTCTAACCGCGTAACTGTGGGGCTTCTCCAGCTACCGTAACCATTAGCAGCTCAGTACATTTGAACCCATTGAAGATCTATAGCTTCTTTCCCCTAAAAACGAAGCTTACTGTCTAGTTGTGGCTCTGTAGTTGTCTAACTCTGGCTTCCTCCCACCTACTATAACTCCTCTCTAATTCTCGTATTTTGCTCATTTTGATCCCGTTGATTTTCTCTAGTTTCCTTCCCCGTCTTCAAGTAGTCTCTCTGCCTGTTCTCTATTCTCTACTTTCTACTCTTCCCTTCCTCCTCTGACACCTCTTGAAATTGTTCCTCTTTCCCGTGTCAATAATCCTCGTTGTCGTATGTTCCCTCGCCGTACATTCCCCCGGTTTCCTCTCCAATATGTAACTGATACTTTCTCCCCCCACTCCTTCCAAAGAATTCCCCCTAATCCCCTATCCAATTATTTTCTTCCTTCTCTTCTTCATTAACAGCTTCTTTTCTCATTAAAATGAGTTAGGGGGCTAATCCCTTTGGGGGAATTATTTCCTTCCTTCCAGCCTCTCCCTGGTCATGATCTGCCTCCCTGTCTCTCTCGGCCACGGGGGGCGGAGCCGTTGGCAACAGAGAAAAAGAGACGAGGGAAAACGGGACAACGCCACCCAACTAGGACTATGATCCCCCTTTCCTTCCCTTCTCTCTTTTTTGAATTCTCCAATTTTCCCGCCTTTTCTAACATTTTAACCGGATCTCCCAGTCCTTACGTCAACCAGAAGTCTCTGATTGTGCAAACGGCAGTCTCTCTCTCCCAGTTTCATGCTTCGTTTGACGAGCAGAGCGGGGACTTTGATGGACATTCAGGCAGGGAAATATAAAGAGAGAGAGAGCCGGCCGGCTGTGAGCAAGCCACCACCACACAACATGATCCTTTCATGCTTTTCTGCCACTTTATTATTCATGGAGAAGGAAATAGACAGAGCCACTTTTTAACCCCCTCCTACGCTTTTACCCCCACTAGAAATAAATGCAAAAAGTTCCTTACCTAGGTGGAAGTCGAACCCGGGGCCTTTTTCTCAACAGTCCGACGTCTAACCACCTGCGCCAATAGCACAGTCGCCCGCCCTCATTAAAATCAAAATAACAGCTATTACGTAATCTAATAATTATCCAGATGTTAGCCATGATTGCTGGCGGGTTCATAACTTCCAATTGTTCAATTTTTCCAGTACTTTTCCTCTCTCATTTATATAGCTAGCAGAGAGGGGTCCCTCTCTCTCTCCCTTGTCCAGATGGCGGGCTATAATGTGCCCGTGTTCAGCTGCCATTTGTTCCCATTTCTCTCTGCTTCGAACCCAGAGCGAAGGAGGAAAGAGATCAAAGTTGAGAGGGGCTCATTTTCCTGGTAAAAATTAGAAAAAAAAATAGAGAAAACAACCAAATTCCTGGTAAACACGCGATCCGGGCCAGTATGGCGCATTTTCAGTGCACGCGCGCTAGCTTTGCGCTTTTCCGGTGTAGCAGGCCTATAATCTTTGGCATACTGTAATTCATATTTTGGGAGTAAAGTGCAAAGCTGGCACGCCTCCACCGTATCCGGGTCAGCAAGGCGCATTTCCAGCTTGGCGCTTTTCCGGTGCAATAGCTACAGTATACTAATTACAGTATACCAAACATAATACAACTGCTGCACTGAAAAACCGCAAAGCTTGCGTACCTGCACCGAAAAAGCGCCTTACCAACCCTGCTCCAGCTCTCTCCGGTATCCCCCTGAAATGTGATACCTCCCCCTCCCGTCCGTCGTCTCTCTGCCCCCTCTCCCTTTCTCTCTCTCGTTTTTCTCTCTTTGTACTCTTTATATTCCAGCAGCTCCTCGGCTACCTATCCCCCTAGCTCCTCTCACTTCTATATATCTCCTCCTCCCTATCAACTACCAAATGTTGACGTATTCCAAATCGTGGCGGTCGATCCGTTCCCGTACGGGTAGCCTCTACTCCCGAGCCAGGACCAAGTTAACCGCGTCGTTTCGTGGCGGCACCGGCTCGCCACGCCATTTGAGCCCGAATGCGGCCGATGACTCGGTAAGTAGCGGACTCCTTCGAGCGGTGCAAGAGACTTCCTCGACTCCACGAAACGTTCAAAAATTAAAAAAACACCTAAAAATACAAAAATCCAGGGAAAACTCCGGGAAAAGCCATAATTTTCACCCCTATAGGCGGGAAAGCTCCAAATTTGAATTTTACCCAAAATTGGCGCAGTTTTCCCCGGATAAACCGTACTTTTTGGCGTCTTTCTCTCTTTTTTTCCATAATTTTATCCAGTTTTATTTTTAGTAGGTAAAAAACACTCTGAAGACTATCTAGAAAGAGGATGTTTTCGATTAGGGAAGGGAAGCTTTCCGCCTGCTGGTCCTAGGCAGCCCTGCTCTCCAAAGATCATTTGGAAGTAGCCCGGCTGGTGTCACGGCAGCCCAGTGGAATATTTATTACTCTGTCCGGGTACACTACACACTATAAATAGTCTTCTTTTAAAGAAGAAGAAGGGGATACCCTCCCGGAAGGGGCGCGAATTCATTAAGAATTCAAACAAAACCCCGGGAGTGACGAAGCTCTGTCGCCGGGGGGAAATGGAACGGTTGGGGCCCTCTAGGAAAAAAGAAGGGGGCTGAAAATAGAAGAAGACTTTAAAAGGACTCGAATCCTGTTAAACTACAATCATCAGGTTATGGGCGGGAAACCGGCAAATTTGAATGTTTATCCCATCACGGCGCTGAATTCGTAGAATTGGCCTCTTTTCAGGGGGAAAATCATATTTTTTAAAGGTTTCGTTTGAATTTTTCTATAACCAAGTGACCATTAAATTATATTTTCCACTCTTTCCAATATCCAAAAATGTAATTAATTCTGTTTACGAAGAGATATTCTCAATAGAGAGGAGCGGAGTGATTGAGCAAACACGCATATTTGTCTCTTTTTTGCCCAATTTCGTCGTCGACGATTTCCTTATGAATCAGTTCTGTTTACGGGGCGGATTAAACGAGGAGGGGGGAAAGGGGAAATGACACCTCGGAAACCCTTCTTCTTAATATCGAAGAGTCTGGGACGGGGGGCAAAGGAATGTCTTCTCGGGACCAGAACAGTTTTCCCCGGGAAAATTGGACTTTTTGGGGGGAGTTTTACGGTTGCTATTAAATTGAAAGACAAACTGACACCGTAAGAATCGTTACAGTATAATGTATAGGCAGGTTATTAGCGGGAAAGGTTCAAATTTGAATCTATCCTTCTTGGCTACGATTCCATCCCTTTTTCCGGGCAAAGTGGACTTTTTGACTGATATTTAAAGTTTTCCATAAACTGGAAAGGTTCTGGATCGTCTTAAGACCATTACCGTATAAATTAAATCCAAGTTATGGCGGGAAAACTCAAAACTTAAATCGTTATCCCGCCAGGCACCCGAACCCCGCCTTGTCCCGGCAAAGACTGACTTTTAGGTGGAAATTTCACTATTTTTAGGTCATTTCCCCTACTTTCTCTATTAATTTTTATACCAGTTGTGACTTCTCTAACTTCTCCCAAATGTGTGTGTGTGTCTGTTGGGTGACGATTAATGAGGGAAAGGACCCGTTCGGCCTGGCTGTCGAAAGAGAGACTCTTCCCGTTTCCACCACTGTTTATGGCCAATTGGTTCCGGGGGCCGGGCCGGCTGGCTGGAATCCCGGCTCTTCTGGTTCTTGAAGGGAAAAGAAAAAGGGCTATTTGGACAGTAGATCCAGATGCTCGCTGCGGGACCATAAAATCTATTTTTCAGTTTAATTCGAATAATTCGATAAATTTTCAGGGAGCCACGGATCAATGGCTAATCCGATCGGATTTCGAAGCCAACGGCGACGGCCAGCTGACTGTCAAGAGCGGCGAAAAAGTCGAGGTAATTCGGCGCTCTTTTTTCTATTTTTTGAAATAATTCGCTGAAATATGGCGAGTGGCCATTCGAGCTGTTGCTAATCTGCTGTCTCGTACACCTGAACTCCTCCGGTTCTCCTCGGGGGTAATTGACCCGAGACAAAGAGAAAGAATGACGCCTTTTCCACGTCAATGAAAGAGAATTAATAGAAAAGTAGAGAGAAAGAGAATCAAGTACATTTTCATGAATAGAACACGAAAAATTAGAAAAGAAAATGGCAAAAAATAGACCCTTTTGACGCATTTCGCTTCAAGAACCTCTTTCCGCCATCTGGGGGCTGTTTCCTGGGGAAACGGGTCCTGGAACATTTGAAGCGTGGGAAAAGAAGGGATACGGTAGATTTTTATGTAGGGAAGATTGAAAATAGAAAGACAATAGTATAAAATCAATTATTTGGCTCAATTTACCCTATAAATTCCGTCAATTTTGACCTTTCCCCGGGAAAACTTCCGTCTGGAGCCGGTTCAACTGCTTGCCTTGGGCGCTGCCGCACCCGTAAAGTCTCGGCCGGTCGCGGCACTGGATAAAGGGCGCGCGCTGTAAAAGAGCCTTCAGCTGCAGAGATTTTATGGGCGCCCTCTCATTAGGCTTTCTTGGTTTCAAAAGGATCGCAGTCCAAAAAGAGCCTCCCTTCCTCCTCCCTGCCCTTTTTTTCATTTCAAATTCCCCTGTGCCCCTTCCCCTTTCCTCCCTTTCCGTCACTTGCCCCCGAACACATGTGCCCTTCACATTTCCGTCCCTCGTCTCTTTCCTCCAAGCGGGGTCTCCCCCCGGCCGATTAGTGGCCAGAGGGGGGTTATTCTCTCTCTGAAAAGAATAGAACAAAAAGAAAGAAAAGGGGCAAAATAGCCGATAATTACTCTCGACTACTTCCAGACTTTGGATCAACAGCCGACGGACAAGCCGGAATGGATGCATGTCGTCGTGGTAGACGAGCCCCATAGGACTGGACTCGTTCCCTGTAATATACTCCTTCACGGTGAGTTAATATTTTAAAACTTTTCAAAGTTTTTCAATGAGAAAAATAGAGTTACTGTGGTTCACGGTGCAAAATAAGGTTTTCTGCTGATTTACGGTAGTTTTCCAAGTAAAATAGTGTTGCTGTCTAACTGTGATTAGAACTGTCTTACTGTGGCGCCAAAACAATTTGACTGTCTAACTGTGGCAAAGGCAAAAACGCGGCTGTGGAACTGTGGCGCGTAGAAAAGCTGGCCGCTGTCTAACTGTGGTTCAAGAAATGGGAACCAACTGTTTAACTGTGGCTGGTTCGCTGTCGACCTGCTGCAAATTTTAGCGGACTAGCTGTCTAACTGTGGCGCACCGAAAAGCGGCCACCGCTGTCTAACTGTGGCATTCCTCCTGCTGTCTTCTGACACAGACACTGATTAGCCCAGGAGGGGGTTTAGGTCTCGGACTGAGGCGCAGCAATTCGTTTAGCGTCAGGCACTTTACTCTGCGATTGCTATTTCCTCTTTGTTTCTTTCTCCCTTTCAAAAGTCAACTTTTTTCCATTTGGCTGTCTAACTGTGTCTCTCTTTTCAGAATAATCTCTGCCTGCATAACCGATATCCCCCCGCTTTCTGCACGGGTTTTACCTCACACAGCCTAACGTGTTCAAATATTCTCATCATTTCTATTTTTTTTTGCACCTGCATGTGCTTTATTTCGTGGTCTTTTGTTTTGTTTCGTGTGAAATCTCTGCGAGAATGAATAAACGGCTTTCGATATCCCAATTTGCTCTATTCCTCTTCTGGAAGAACGTCATCCGGGACACTCCATCTTAAGCATGTTTATTTAACAAATTAAGACGAATTCCACTTCTCTAGTACCCTTTATCGAGTAGGCGACCTCTTAATTGACAAGAAAATGCTGTTTTTGTATCATACGCCGCTTACTGTACGTTTAAAATAGTCCTCAAAACTCTATTCCCGCTATTCAGTTCTTGGAAATCCACTGCACCCGTAAACTCTCGGCAGCTCGGCGGGCTGGATAGTGCGCGCGTGCCATAACAGTCCCTCCATCTACCGAGATTCTACGGGTGCGGGCGCAGTAGAAAATGGGCTAGACTAGGCTGTAATTACCCGGCTGCCATTCATTTTCCTCATATTTTTGACATTATTCTTGAATAATTTTGAATTTTAATAGTACTCCCCTTCCCGCCGGTTAATTTGCTACGCCTCCTCTTCACATTCTTCTTTATTTTCTTGGAATATAAAGTGGATCATTTGGCCGAAGAGGTGGGGTCTCCTGGCATTCTCTGTATTCATTCGGCTGGGGGCATTCCCCCCGGTTGATGAAGAGCTTTTCGGCGCGTTAATGACGAAAAGGGAGCCGTTGGCTAGCTGGCAGGCCAGGGGCATAGGGCCAATATAGCCAGAAGCCACCTCTACCTCCACCAGGGGCTAAGCTTTCTCTCTCTCTGGGGGGTAGGGGGCAGTCCGCTTTGGTTTTTCTAGGAGACATGAAGAATTTATAAGCGGGGGGCACATACGTTCTCTCCCGCACCTTGCCGCCTCCCCCTCCTCCTCCCGTTAAAGCAACAGCCAGCCGAATCTATTGTTTTAGACGTTTCCCGCCCTCCTACACCCCGCCATTTAGCCCCCTCCTGGATTGGAGTCTTAAACGGAAATTTTCCCCTTCTCCTTCCTGGTGTTTTGGTCTAAAAAGAGGAAGAAAGGGGGGATTTCCTGGGGAAGACCGGGGGAGCACCTTCACCCCCGCGCCGCCCCCAGCTCTTCTGTCTCGGGGCCCCAGATCCCTTCCCGGCTGGGGGGATAAAGGACCGGGGCCCTCTTTAGAAATCTTGTTAAACTTCTGCCCCTCTAGAATTAGATCAGCCCCCTCCCCAACCTTTTGCCCTTGTTTTTGACGATTCACTTGACTCTTTGACCTCCTGGCCCCGCCTCACCCCTAAAAACCCTAAAATCGCTGCAGAATCCCCAGAATTTGAATTTGTTCAATCCCGGGCTCAATTTAGCTGCGTAAAATGTTTAATACAGTATTTTAAGATGTTACGCAGCCAATATAATGTTTAATACTCAGCCTGAAAGTTCTTTTTCCCGCCAAAAGTACCAAATCCTCGAATTTAGCGTATTTTCGACTCGGAAATTTGCAAAACGTGCAATTTAGCCAACGTACGACATCCAGCCATTAAATGACGTAGTTTCCATGTTGCTACGTAGCCAAATTAACCCTGTTTTATATGTTTAATACTCTCTGTCCACTTCCTTATTTTCCTCTTCCTTTTCACCGGATTAAAAGTACCAAAAACGGAAGAAATACAGTAAATATACGTGGGGTTGACGTATTATCCCCGTCTTATAGACCCCTCTAAAAGACGGCAGTCTTGTTTTTGACTAGAGGTTCGGTATTAAATTAGTTTTAGCAACGAATACTCTTAAGAAAATTATGTCTGGGTTACTGTAAAGCGAAAATGAGACAGAGTGGCGCGCAATCTTCAAAAAAGTCATAATCCGCCGATTATAAAATCGTCCCTTTCCCCATTTTTTCCCCTCCTCTCTGTTTTCTGAAGTTCAAAACTGGCGGCCGGGGCTTATCCTCGTGTGAAAGTCGGGCGTCTCCTCGCCTCCGTCGTCCCGTTCCCACTAGAGGCCGAAAATGAGCGACAGTTCAACTGAAGTTCTTCGCCGTGGGACCCTTTTTCCCCGAAAAAAATAATAAAAGAACTCGTTTCCCAAACAACAATAACTGGAGGCCGTGGGGACAGGAGCGACACATATTTTTCCCTCTTCTCCGATGTTCACATGTGGTCCTCGGAGGGGGCCTATTGATTCCCCTTCTGATCAAGGGGGGAGGATCAGATTGGCGAGAGGTGCCCCCTCCCCCCGATGTGTGTCTATCTCCCACAATCTTTGGCCCAAAGCCTCCTCCCGACCCCAACTTTCCACTCCAAGAGGCCTTTTGATCCGACTTGGAAGATAATAAGCCAGATCTTTCATTCTTTTTCCAGTCGCCGCAATCTTCCAACGACTAGAAATTGAACACTTTTGGGCTTTTTGTTAAAAAAAGGTCGGAATTAGGGTTATTTACTGGAATTGCACCTCTAGTGCTCCTGTACTCTATGGCGCAGGCGTAAAGCGGGCACCTGTCATTCTACCGACCGAAGTTCGACTCCCCTGTTGTGCCTAGCCATTTTTGCTTTGTTTACAGTCTTCCTCTTTCGGTTTTCTGGTAGATAACCCCGCTTCTTCCCCTCTTTTCTAATCTCGAAAATAGTTGAAGTGTATCCCATTCTGCCCGGCCTAGTCCCCCCTTACTCCGCACACGTTTGTTTTCGTTCAGTTTTCTCTTCTCTGAAATTTGCTCAAGGGAATTCACCACCAAAATATCCCAGCCGTTCAATTTTTTTTGTGGGAAGGGCGACATCGCGGGTGGGCGAGTGGCAGTTGTGTTGAAATGGCAATTAAATTCTTTCCCGGGATTCTTACTTATTTGAAAGCAGGAAGGAAAATATTCAAATTCTTGGTTTGCCTACGTAGAATGTTGTCATCTTTGAAGGCCCATAACTTTTGAACGCCATGTGCAATTTTTATTTTGTTTTAATATTTTGGTAGAGGAGACTTTTCTCTATATAATTGTATATTTTCAGCCAAACATACAATTTCCTTACGAAGTTACAGCAGTTTAAGTTGGCTGTGGCGCGCGCTTACAGTAACCAGCAGTTTTCCGGCCAACGTTCTTCCTCGCCGCACCCAAAAACTCACCAAATGCGCGCCGCGCTCGAAGAATTCGACCTTGCTTATTTTTTTAATGTCTATCTTGTCCAGAATTTTATGGCGGACAAGCTGGTACAGCCTATATTCCATAAGAATAATAAATTGCTGAGTTATCGAGAGAAACGCTATGTTCACCTCAAAAACTCTATTTTGGGTTATATCTCAGCAATTTCTTATTCTTACGGAATATAACCCGTAACAGTTTGTCCGCCATAAAATTCTGAACAAGATAGGCATAATAAAAATAAGCAAGGTCGAATTATTGGAGCGCGGCGCGCATTTGGTGAGTTTTGGGTGCGGTGAGGAAGAACGTTGGCCCAGTTTTCCCGGTTCAGTATAATTTTTCCAAAACAACCGGCTGAATATAGCCTAAAATGCCCCAAAAATCATCACCAGCCAGGTTAATTTTTGATTTTTCTACCCGGCGGAGCTCTGCTGCCTGCCAGCCGGCGCGGTCTCTCTCTGTGCTCCATCTCGCTTCGGGAGGGGTGCGCGCTTAGGCAAACACAGTCTCACAGATACAGGCTGGGGGAATAAACTGTTGCCTCTCTCTGCTTCTCTTTCTCTTTTGTTATCCGTCAACCAGGACAGGAGCAGAACAGTCACTAATTTCTCATTTTTCTTGCCAATTCTTGAAAATTCCCCCTTTTTTCTACCTTTAAAACATCTTCTTCTCCTTTTCATGTCCTCCCAGAGTCATTTTCCCCTGCGCCCGCACCCGTAGAATCTCGGCAGCTCGGAGATCAGAAAAAAAGCTAAATACCAGGTCGCGCAACGGCCGAGACTTTACGGGTGCAGACTCACCAAAATGGCCCCGTTCATTACGAAATGAGCCTCGAGTGGATCAGGTGATTTGGCCACCACTAAAAAGTATAAAAGTAGAGAGAGGAAAAGTCAAGGAAGAGAGCCAATAGCACTGCCAGTCTCTCTCTCTCTCTCTTATTCACCTCCACACAGATCCATCCGGCTCTTTCATTACACTCCCGGGCAGCCCGGGAAAAGAGCGGGAGAGAGACAGGCAGGACGGATCTCTCTCTTTCTCTCTCTCTATTGATTTTCCATGTGATCATCGCAATCCAGAAGAGCGCGGCTCTTTTGAAAGCAAGTGAAAAATGATGGGATTTTGGGGGAAAATTATGAAAGGAACCGGAAAATTCTGGGAAACTCGGGAAACTCGTCATTCTCCTAGGAGATCAGGAAAATTTCTCCACCTTTCCTCAAAATTTCCCCGCTTTTCTCTATTTTCCTATCTTCTGGAAAAATTCTACACTTTCAATTCCGACCGTTTTGAAGACGTTTTTTATTATGGCTGTCTAACTGTGGCGCGCGCTATAACTTTCAGGCGCCGCGCTGTCTAACTGTGGCTGTACCATATACCATTTTCCGGCCCAAAACAATACTTTTTCACCTTTTTTTAAAGTTTTTAACCGGAAAATTCTGGGAAACTTTAATTTTAGTTTTTAAAAGTTTACCATGGTTTGTCGTTGTTCCTTCACTCTAAAAAGGCTGAAAAAAAATGATAATTTTCCAAATATTTCGTCCTACAGTGGCCGATATCCTGGGAAGGTACTGCAACCCTCGTTTTGATCCCAATTTTAAAATTATGACGGTCTTTTTTGACCTTTTGGGGAATTTATTAGCTTCAGGCCGTAGACAAGACTTTTAGAGAGAATATTATTCTAAAAAAAATTTAAAAATTCTCTCTAAAATTGCCGGCTGCTATTAATTTTCTTCCAACCGGAAATTGCTTGTCCTCCTTGGTCTTCTTCTTCGTCAACTCAGCTCTTCTCCTCTTTCTCCTCCATAAAATCAAAGATCCCCCGGCCCCTAGAATGCGTCGATCGAGAACCGTCGACCCCGAGGAAAAGGACAGTCCGAAGAGTTCCAACTCGCCCAAATCGCCGCCGCCCCAGGAGAATGGCGGGGGCAGTCGGCGCCAGCGGTGGAGCTTCGCCCTAAAACGGAGATGGTTCTCCTCCTCGTCGAGTCGAGCCAGTCATGACAGTAGCCCCACCGGGAGTCCAACTACCGATCCCACCGGGCCGCTGGTCACGCCGCAAAAAACAACACTGGGTAGTAGTAGCATAGGTACTGTATAAATTACCGTAATCAGCAGGAAACCTTTAAAAATCAAAGTATACGGTTTCCCGCCCTTTAATTTATTTTTAAATGTTAAAAAATTTCAGACCAACCCTCGTCCTCGACCGATCGACCGGACACAAATAACGGCGGCTCCGTGGTCAAGAGAAAATCATTGAGGTCAGTTCAACTTCTCTCCCATTTTTCCCTATTTTCCCGGGTTTTATACAATTTAAAAAGAGTATAATTTGGGTTAAGCCCAAAGAGCACCCTACCCCGGCGGCCGGCCGGCAGAGGGAGGACGGCCTCCTCCTCGCCACGCACACTCGAAACTGTTTTGTTTGCAATCGCGGTTGATGACGGCCACGGGGGCATATTTCGGCACGGGAGGACGGGGAGCACGGGGAGGACCGGCAGTCCGGCCGGATAACCCCTTTAAAACAGTTTTAAGACGCTGGGATACTGTAAAATTTAGCGACAACATGGAAAAGGACCTGGCAATGGGTTACTGTAAGGAAATTTTGGCGTTTAACCCATTTGCCGCCAAATTGAACCATTTTTTGGATTCAACAACTGCTAGAAGATACGGTAGCCAATATTTTCAAGATTAGGATCCGGTAATTTGTGAAAAAATGAAAATAGGCTGAGAAATGGGTTACTGTATGAACTACCCCATTTTCAACCGACGTTGACCATTTGGCGCCCATTTGACTTTCCTTTCTCGCATTTTCTCCCCCTCGCAGTCCTTTAAAAATGTGTGTAGGTGGCAGTTTTTGACTTCCTTGTCTCGTCCGGATGATTCTAACCAGAACAGCCTCCCCCTCTAATTGGACCCAAGAGGGCCAAAAAGAGCAGAGAGGTTTGGGTCAAATTTAAGTCATTAGAGGTCCGGCGAGGGGTCCATTAGGGCTCAAAAAGCTCTTTCTCTCCCGGTTGTTAGTTTCCTGACCCTCTCGAACATTTAAAAATGCTTTTATTACCTTTAAAAAACGGAGCTGTGGCTCTTCTGGCTGTGGTTCTTCTGGCTGTGGCGCTTTTGGCTGTCTAACTGTGGCACGCTTTGGAGACCAAAATAGTCGGAATTACCCCCAAATTTGTTTCTTTTTGTTCTTTCTCCGTAGTCCAATGTTAGCACAGGGAAAAAGAGACACAGTAACAAGAGAAAACGCGAGAAAAAAGTTCGCCCATTTTCTATTTTCCCACTAGAGATGTTGTCGTTTTTACCGTTCCCCCGATACTTGATAATATCCTTGTCTTGACTTCCTTTCCTCGTAATTTTTCCCGATAATTTTTAATTTTTCCTACTTTTTACTTCCTCCTCAGTGTTTTAAGAAATCATATCAACCCGGATGAGGGGGTGTTTGTTTTCATTTCTCGATGCTCCCAGTATTCGGAGGAAGAGGAGGAGGAGGTGGCAAACAATTTTCCCCCGGGAGAGATCATTTTGTAATCTTTATAATTTATTAAAATTTTAATTAACCCTAACATTTAAAAAGATCAAAAGAGCGGGAAAAGAAGTGTTCGCTTTTTGTGAAAAAATGATGAGAAGCTGTTTTGGAGCGGGAGATATATGTCTCCCTTGAGAGCCAGAAGGGACATATCCTTTTTGGACTTTTGGCGGGATGTTTTTGAAATTTATTGATATCAATGGCAGAAGAATGGAAAAAAAATACATAAAAACCAATAAATTCGAAAAAAGGTGTCTAATTGTGGCGCGGCTGCTGTCTAGCTGTGGCTTCCAAATTCGCCAAGACCCCGTTTTTGGTGAAAATAACAGTATTTTTCTTATTTTCTTACTATTTTAGTCCATAAAAACATCAAATTCATAGATCTTCGCTCCCTGGCCGGTCTATTTAAAAGTGCTCTATTCTTCCAGACTCCCGGGGCATTCCGGAGCCGTAAACATAAACTCCTTTTCAATCAAAATCGCTCCCGTATGCAAAGATCTCGGGGCAATTCAATTTTATTAATTTCTTTCTATTTTCTCCCGGCTGATATGATAAACACAACAAGAAGTTATTTTCTCTCTTGGGAGGTCAAAAAGAGAAGACTGTTTATTAGTCTGGGGAGCTGTACTTTTCAAGGAGAGCTGTCTAGTTGTGGCTGTCTCACTGTCTAACCGCGGCTCCATTTTCTAAAAGTTTTCTAACTGTGGCACCCTATACTTCTTTTTCCCTGCTGTCTAATTGTGGCTCATTTTTTCAAACTGTCTAGTTGCGGCTAAAAACTGTCTAACCGTGGCTCTCAATTTTTTCCTCCTTTTGGTGTCAAATTGATTTTCGGTGAAAAAAAACTGCGGGCGAAAAGTTTCCTGACTAGATTCTGGTGCGCTGTGGCTCTTCCCGCTGTCTAGTTGTGGCACTCTTACTGTCTAACTGTGGCTCTCAATTTTTGCCATCTTTTGGCACCAAAATGATTTGCACTGTAAAACTGCGGGCAAAAAGTTTCCTGACCAGATTCTGGTGGCTGTCTCGCTGTCTAACTGTGTCTCTCCCTCCCACTCGCTGCTAACTTAAAAAGTAGACCATAGACTACAAATTACCTCCTCCTTTTCCGCTGTTTATCTAGAAGATTAGGGTCTGTGTCTGTCCGAACACCGGTTAGAATTATTTCTTGTGAGTCACCCGCCGCCGGTCCCGGTCCCCCCTCTGTCCTCTACGTGTGATCGCCCGTTTCGCCCAGTGAACTCGTTCTTCTTTTCTACCACGGAGAGAGACAGAGACGGCCGGCGGGGCTGACACAGTGCAAAAGACACGCCAACAAGAGGAAAAGACCCGTCTCTCTTTAATCTTATTTTTCTCATTTTTTTCTTAATTTTTTCTATTTTTCTATTTTTTTTACCGTAATCCAGTCCTTTAAGATCACTTAAAGTGATATTTTCTGCAGAAAACGGCGAAAATCGAACCCTCGGCAGATTGCTATCAAGGACGGGCCACGCGGAACGAACTTTCAACATTTTCTGATTTTTAACCTCATTTTTTTCCCTAATTTTTTGTATTAACGCCTTCAAAACTTCTTGAATTGTAGCTAGAATGTTTCAAAACCCAACCAGAGCTCATTTTCTGGTCTTTCAGCTCCCTTGGAGGCAATTAGCCCACTTGTTAGACTGTTCCGGGTCCCGCGGTCTTATTTTATTGGAAACTCCATCATTTTTTTGAATTTTCACAATCTGTCGCCGAATTTTAATCTAGAAACCCAAAAAATATAGGAAAATCCGATTTTAGCGCAAAAACTGAACGGTTTTTACAAAACGCACGCTAATTTAATAATACGCGCGCGCTGTTCTCACACCTGTAAATAGCGTGCACTGAAAATTTATTTTTGTATTATTTTCGGAATTATCTTGTTTATTTTCATTTTTCTAGGTTGTTTTTGATAAGAAAAGCCATACAATTGAGCAGACCTTTAATTGTGAAGGTTTCCTTGTTTTTTCCGCTACAATTAGACAGCCACAGCTAAACAGCCACAGTTTGACCGCCACAATTAGACAGCTGCCTTTTCGAGGCCATTCTCTATTTCCGTCCCGTTTCTCCTCATAATTTCTTCGTCTTCTCCCTTTTCTCTCACTGTTTCTCTCCTTTTTCGTGACGTCACCCCCTGCCCACAGGAACAAGATTCTCTTTATAGGTGATTTGTGTTTGTGTCACTCTCTCCCACCCGCGTGTTTCTCCCTCCTTCTGTTACTGTAATTAGACACAAACAGTCAGAGGTCCTACCACGAAGAAGTTCCCACCGGAAGACAATATGCCCTGTGGAAATCTACTTCCACGCTGTAAAAGCAGCCTAAAACGGATGAGGTAGTCATACTGTAGCCATAGATTTGAACTAAACATTTTCCCGGCAGTTGGAATTTTCAAATTTTTCAAAAGAAAAAACGGCGGGAAATGAGAAAATACGCGCAATTCAAATAATTGGTTCAAAATGTCGTTTTTTCCGGGGTTTTTGTAATTTTTTTGGGTCTTGGAGGGAAATAATGAAGAAAGATCTTCATTTGGTGCACTTTAATTGGGTTTGTTTTCATATTTTCCCGCTCCTTCTAAATTTCAAGGTCACGAACCTGAAACTTGGAGCGGGGGCAGGAATGGGTGGTGGAATTGTTTACTACTCTTTTCAATAAAAAAAAGTTCTCCCCCTCATTTGCCGAGAAAAATAAGGAGGAATGTAGCTTTTTTCTGGGAAAAAAAGAGCAGAAAACTGAGTTATTGGTTTTTGGCGCGCCACAGTTAGACAGCCAAATTATCAGGCGCTGTCTAACTGTGGCTCTCTGTAGTTTTTCAACGCAAAATGGAGGGGCTTGAATGATTTTAAGGCTCGTTTAAAGGTCTAATTTGGTGGTTCTGTGGTGTTTGGAACCACAATTAAACAGCTGGATAGAAAATAACACGTTGGCTGTCTAACTGTGGTTCACTGCAGTCTACCAAAACTGTCATTTTAATACTTTTTCCCCTCCGATTTAAATGACTAATTATCCTTTTTTTCTGGCGACCTTTCCCCTCTTTGGCATGTCTGTCTGTCTGAAGAGGAAATGAGGTCTCTCCCCGGCCTCTTTTTCACCCAGGGCGTGTGTGTCAAAGTCTCCTCCTCCAGGCCCTCCCCCCTTACCCGGAGGGGCCGGAGGGGGAGAGTTTTTACTTTTAAACTGCGCCACAAATAGACATCCAAAAGTTTCCACGCCCGCCACAGTTAGACAGCCAGAGTCAAAAAAATAGAAAATTTGGCTGTCTAACTGTGGCGTATTCTTCCCTCTATCGTCTCCAAATTAAATTGGGAAAACACTCCATTTTTCTTAATTTTTTTGCTGTTAATATTAATCGGTCCAGCCCCTCTGCCCCCTTTTTTTCTTCTTCTGCAACTGCATAAATAATCAGTTCCCGAGAGCCCCCCTCTCTGACACCACACCTCACACGCAAGAGAGGGGCTGCATGTGATTATCTGCCGAATATAATTTCGACCCTTTCCATTATTGATGAGAAGTGGCCGCTTCCGCCTCATTTTAAAAGTTTATTCTCTAAACCGCCACAGTTAGACAGCTGCGACGGCCAAAAGCGCTGAATTACGCGCGCTACCGTAATCAAATCGCATTAAACGGCTTTTTACCATCCAAAGTTTAGTTAGACAGCGCTGTCTAACTGTCTTACTGTGTCTACCGTAAACCTCCATTTCCCGCCATTTTCCCTCCAAATTAGACCTTTAACCCCCAAATTTTCTCACGTCTATAGTCTACTCACTCTCCTCAACTGACAACGGAAGAACTCCGTGCTCTCTTAAAAGCGGCAAGGGGTTTTAGTGAGCACATGCGGGGCTCGAGCTCACAAATCAATATTTCCAGGCAGGCGGCCGAGGAGGGGGCTCCCCTCTCTCGCCAGCGTGTGAAGAAGGGGGGCTGGCTGGCTGGCCATAACTAACAGACATATAGAGAAGGGGAGCTATACTTAATAGGAAGAGGAAGGGGAGGAGGCCTCTTTTTGGGCGGCAGGGCCTAATTTCTCTGCCGCTGCACCCGTAAATTCTCGGCAGCTGGGAGGACGGGAAAGCGCGCGCTCTGGAATACCAAAACGATCAGCTGCCGAGATTTTACGGGTGCGGGCGCGCGTCTTCCAGGGTTAGCCAATTGGCTGCGTAACTGTGGCTCTTTCTCCAAAAATATTCTCCCAGCCGCCAAAACCAGTTTTCAAATTTGGTCGTTTTCAGGCGCATTTTTGCGAACTCAACAAAAGAGCAGAAGAATAGCAGCAGTTCCTCCTCGGCCGCCGCCGCCCCTGCTCCCGTTCCAGTCTCCTCCTCGTCGTCAGCCAACCAGGTCAGTCTTTTATTCTCTTCTCTCTATTTCTCTCTTTTCTTCCATTTTCCCAAAAACTTTCCCAGAGGGTGGTCAGGCACACACAAATGGTGCCTAATTGACGACTCGGCTCTCTCTCTCAGTAGTTTCTCGGCGGCTCTTCAAGTATTGGCAGAGGCTGGGAGACAAGTCGTGGGAACCGGGAAGGGGTCCCTCATTCTCTGTTTATTTTCCCGTTTTCCCCTGATTTACAGAAGAAAAAAGGGAGGAAATCTTCCAAAATTGGCCAGTTTTCTGGTCATTTTCCCCGAATTTTGACCCTAAAAATGGAAAAATCAGCTCTCATCCTTGAATTCTAGTCTTTTTCTTCCTGCTCCCACACCCGTAAAATTTCGGCAGCTAAATGGTCTTTTATCAAGCGGGCGCGCTTTTCAGTCCCTTTTGCTGCCGAGATTGTACGGGTGCAGGCGCGCAATGTCAAAAACCGCCCAAAACCCAAAATGGGCCTATAATTCCCAATTTTTTACTCCAAATCCGTTTTTCTTGGAATTTTCTTGAGAATTTGAAGATTAGAAGACATTTTTCCGCCTTTTTAGCTTTAAACCCAGCCCAAGAGAGTCGTTTTTTCCCTCAATAATTCAGCATTTTTTCCCGTCCGTCTGGCTACCAGAATGGGTCCTCCCCCGCTCCCTTTTTTAGTCAAAGAACCAGCTTTTCTCACGCGTTTTCTTCCCATGAAAATAAATTGAAAAGAAGAAATCCCAGCCGCCCGGGAAAGGCCCCGATTAGCCTTATTTTTTCTCCAGCTTCTTCTCTAGATTTTTGGTTTTTCTCGAAGTTTCCGTCCTCCTGCTCCTCTGCTCCCTTTCCCTCTCCGGGGCGGCGTGTTCTGATTCCTAATCTCTTCAAAGACGAGCCGAGGAGGGACTAAGAAGCCGCAAATTGGAAAAATAATCCGAATATTAGGAGGAGGAGGACGGGAGATGGACGGAGGGAAATCTTATGTGGAACTGACGTGGGAACCAAGGGAGGGACCAATCGGGAATAGACCAGAAAAATGGAGAAGACTCTTTCCAACATTTTAGGGATTTTCATGGTTTTCCCAGAAATTCGGGAGCGCCACAGTTAGACAGTTAGACAGCGAGCTGGGGTAGAAAGGGCCACAGTTAGACAGCCAAAAACCATATTGTTCTGTATTTCTCGAAATAGTGACCATTTTTTTGTAATTTTGGCCACAGTTAGACTTCCGAAAAGGGAAAAAAACCACAGTTAGACAGCTACAACCCATAATTCACCACATTTCTTGAAATAATGGAAAGTTATCACCCAATTCTGGTCACAGTTATACAGCCAGCTGTGGTGCTCGCCGTGATGAGAAACGAGCCACATTTAGACAGCCAAAAAGAGCAAAGAGGCCCAGTTTTTGCCTTTTCTTCATAATATTCGTATTTTGGCCTCTTCTCTCGTCTCTCCGGCGCTGCTTCTGCCCCACCTCCGCTGTTTACGAGGTCCACTTTGATGCAATTACCGGAGGGAGAGGAGGGGGGCTCTCCCCCTCGCCCCTCTCTCCCGCTCTGCCCTCTTCCCCCCAATGCTCAAAACCCAGTCATTTCAAATTATGCGGGGGGCGTTTTTGAAAATATTAGGTGGCGGGATTTATTACCCGCTCCGCCCTCGGCGCCGAGGCTTTTATTACCTCGCAGGCCTTCCTCTCTCCTGGCATTTTAATAATCTTAACTCTGGGGGAGGCCAAAATCCACCATCCCGCCCTCTTCAGCTGTCCAACTGTGGCTCCTATTCCTTCTCACGGCACGCGCCACAGTTCTGGCTGTCTAACTGTCCAACTGTGGTTGCAACTTCTCAAAAAAACGAAAAACAAGAAATGTGGCATCAAACATCTGTATAAATAGTTCCTTTCCATTTCTGGCTGTCTAACTGTGGTCCCTTTTTCTTCAATCAACGCGCGCTACAGTTCTCGTTGTCTAACTGTGGCTGTCTTTTCTCTTCTTCTCCTCTTAATTCCCGGGGCTTGGAGGGTTCTCCCGAACCTTCCCGCTGCCTTTTTGAATAAGATTGAAATGCAACCCGACACGCTATGCTGGTTTCGGGGCGGCGGCCGGGGGATCCGGAGGGGGCCGGAGGGGGCAGGGAGAGAGATGATTAGCCTCACCAATTGGCTTGTTTACCTAAGGGGACCCCCTCCTCTTCTTCATCCAGTCATTTTTCTCCCTATCCTTCATTTAAAAATACGAAATTTCCCGTTTCAGGAACCATCAACCGCCACAGCTGCCACAGCACAACAGCCACAGCCACAGCAGCAGACAAACAGTTTACTTCCAGCTGAGGTAGGCCGGTCTCTCTTTTTTGTTGTTAGGAGGGCAAAAGGACGAGGGATTGCCTCTTTGAGACCTGTTTTGACATTGAAAGACGTAAGGGGAACGACGACAGCAGGGAGGGGGTAGCATCGATTTTGGACGGTCTCGTGAATCTTCTTTTCCCGCCAGACACGGAGGAATCTTCTTTTCGAGACTTTTCGCCTCTTTTTGACTCGGAAAATAGGATTTGGCCGTCTAGTTGTGTAACTGTGGCTTCCGTTTTCTATTTTACTCTTCTCAATTTCCCAATTAACGCAGATTAGCCCAAAAACCCCTAAAAAATCGAGAAAAAAACCCTGCCACAGTTAGACTGCGACTGTCTAGCTGTCTAACTGTGGCTGGGGGGAATAAATTAGTTTTTACCGGGTTCTCGGCTATTTTTCTCATTTTTTTTCTTATTTTCAACCATCTCCATCCCTAATTAGACTTTATTATGGTAAAAACTAGCCAAAAAAAGTACAATAAACAAAAACGCTACAGCGATGCAGCCACAGTTAGACAGTTAGAAAGCGAAATCCTCCACCGCGCCGGGAAATCCCCGTTCTGCGTCATTTTCCTCCCATTTTTTTTCTAGAAAATAGTCTGTCAAGCGCAGAAAAGGGTGCTGGAGATGGCAGGGGCCATCTTGTTCCATCCCCCACGCCATTTTCCAAGAAAAGGGGAGAAGACTAGGTTCTGAGGCAGAGGAGGTCTCTGATCATCATCCCGAGCTCTCTCCACTCTTGTTTTCAATTGCATCAAATCTCTCTCTCTCTCTCGAAGAGGGGAAGACAAAGATTGTTCTTCCCTGCCCCTTTCCTTTTTAAAAGACGAGAAGAAGGGAGGAGGACCCGTCCCCGGCCGCCCCCTACTTTGCCTAATCCTGATTACTGGGCTCAGTGTCCCCCCTCCAGTCCCTCTGCCCCCCTCCCCCGTCTGATCTCGTCTTTTCCTTATTCTTCTTTGTAATCAAAAATGGAAATTTAAAGGACTGGAAGGGATACAAAAGTACACAATTCCTGAAACCAGTTTAGCGGGCAACCGGGGAAGGAGAAAGACTTGGTGTCGAAAAGCGCCACAAGTGGCAACATCTCACTATTCATAACCAGAACTTTCCCTCTGGGACCCTTTTGGTTCATTTGTATGCGAATATAGCTAACAATTAACCACAGTTAGACAACCAAAAGGGGAAAACTAGTTCAAGACGACGAAAAATTGACTTATTTCTCCATTTTCCCGGGTACGATGTCTAACTGTGGCTTTCTGGCTGTCTAATTGTGGTTTTTGTCACAATTAAACAGCTAAAATAAGAAACACCCTCTATTTTATCTAAAGAAATCCCAATAATTAGCCAATTCCTCATTCTCCCCCGCACTTTACGGTCTCGCTGTTTAGTTGTGGCTCTTTGGTTGTCTAGCTGTCTAACTGGTTTTTTCCCTTCTCAAACCTCAAAAAATAGCGTTCAAAGACCGCTTAATCTGCTCATCATTCGGTCTAGGACGCTTTATACTTTGTCCATTTAAATGAGAGGCCTCATCCTCCCCCTCAAAAGGGGTCCTTCAATCTTAGTTTCCTTATTTGTCTGGCGCCACAGTTAGACAGCCAAGTCGTATAATTTCCTCGTCTAAATCCACCCCCACTGGGGGAACTACCCCGCCAGTATTACATATCTATCTACGTCATTGAAATAATTAAATTTATTTAATTGTGTCTATTTTCAGGTGCCCGTGATAGTCAGCAGCGCTCCGGACACAACGCCGGCAGACGACGAGCCTCTTGAAGGTTGGTTCTTTTTTTAATGGGTCCCGGAGGGATTAAAATGTTACCTTCTCTTTTTTCTCGCTAGATTCCCGCCTTAATAGGTTTCAAATAACCCGCCTAAACAACCCAGGCGAGGAGAGAGAGAGAGAGCCCCGATTCCTGACCTACTAAGCTTCCTTTTGGATAGCAATCATCCGTAGAAATGGGGTGGGAGGGCAGAGAGAGAGACACACGACCAGAGACGACAACCACCATCTATGGTCACCTTTTTAGAGAAAAAAAAATGGAGAAAATAGCCTTTTATTGGGGAATTTCAGGGGAAAATTCACTTTTTGGGGCACTGTAGGAAAAAGAGGGAGCGCCACAGTTAGACAGTGAGAGAGCCACTTTTCTAAAAAAATATGGGCCGCAGCGCTGTGGCTCCATCAAAACTGGAATTTGGGCAAGAAAACGCTCTTTTTGGATACTGTAGCCCATTGGAAATCCCACAGTTAGACAGCCGCTCTGATCAAGCTCAAAAAATGACCAATTTCTCGATTTCCCCCCATTTGGCTGTCTAATTGTGACTTTTTCGGTTGTCTAACTGTTTAATTGTGGCTATGTGCTGTGGCTCTTTCTGAAGGGTATTTACCCCCCCCCCCCCCCCCCCCCCCCAAATCGCCTTCGAAGAGTCTCAAACGGAAGAGGGAACTCTCCTGTCCTTCTAATTTCGAGTGGATGTCAATCTCCCCTTCCCTCCTCCCAACTATCCCCCTTCTTTTTCTAATTTTTCTCTCTTTTAGGTCTTCCCCCGCCCATGGAAGAGCTGTCCCTCAACAGCACAGCAGCACACATGGTCAGTTCTTTTTTTATTAGAAGAATATTTAAAGGACCGTGACGGGAACCATCCAGCCATTAAAAGCGAAATAGAGGCGATTATTTATGGGTGTTTTAGTCGGGGAGACTAAGGATTAAAGACTGGTTTCGAAGGGAGTCGACCTTCTGGGGGGAAGCTCTTAATCCGATCGATGAATAGCCCTCGTCCCCATTGGGTTCCTCCTCTTTTTCTACTCTTTCTTCACATTTTGAAAGGGTGTCTTTAAAATGTAATTAAAGGTCTAAAAGAAGAAGAGGAAGGAGGAAGGGAGAGGATGCCGCCCTCTTGTCTAGTTGTGGTGAAATTTTTTGAGTGGAGGAGGCTGGGAGGGTTCAAGTGGATCAGAATGGGGAAATTCCGAGAAGGAAGAGGGGATTTTTGATCAGAAGAGGATGAAAATGGAGAAAATGGAGGAAAAGAGCCACAGTTAGACAGTTCAAACAGTTGGCTGTCTAACTGTGGTGCGCCAGTTGTGTAACTGTGGCGCAAATTTCCCTCCGAAAAAGGTGAAAAGTGACCAAATAGTGCAGTAATTTCCTGAAAACGGTAGAATTCGCTAAATTATGCGCTAAAATCCTCTAAAAGAACCATAGCTTCCACAGCCGGCTGTCTAGCTGTCTAACTGTGGCTGTCCCTAAACTTCCTCCAAAAATCCGCCGTTTTTGTCTAAAAATCCCCTCAAAAACCCTGCTCCACTGCTTTCCATTTCGTGCAAAAGGGTCGAGTTCCTTTTTTCGGGAGTCAGATGGGTTCGGGGGTCCGCGGCGTCCGTCCGTCTGCCGCAAAAGAGAGCGGGCCCCCGAGAGAGAAGGGGAAGAGGAGAGGAGCCTGCTCCTAATGAGATTTGGCGCCTCGTCGTTTCGAGCCATTCTTTTCTTCGTCTTTTTGTCCCCCCGCTGCCGAACTGCTCCTGCCAGCCCGTCCGGCTCAAAGGGTTCTCTCTATTCTCCCTGTTCTTCTAGTCTAAATGGAACTTGTCCTTCCTACTCCGAGTAACGGGCATCTATTGGTAAGAAAACCACTTCAGGAGATAGCTCAGGCTCTGCTGATTACTGTAGTCCAAAAATTTCGCTTCAGGAACCTTTAAAAACCTTTAAAAATCAAAAAATAAGCTTAAAACGGGGTCAAGGGTGTTCGCGCGCCCGCACCCGTAAGATCTCGGCAGCTGGGCGGTATTTCGCGCGCGCGCCTACGGTATCCAATATAAGGGCTAGAAATCGAATTTGAAAGTCTAAAATACCATCTTTAATGTGTATTTTTTTATAGAATGAAGAGACGAAAGAAGGCTCAATTCGAGAAGAGGAGCCGGAACCGCCAAAAGCTGATGAAAAGACACCGGAAGAGGTTGCCCGCTTCAAGCGACAGTAAGTCTTTTTTAATATTTTTTAATGTATAAATTAATATATAATATTTTATAGTTACGTGTTGATGGAGCTGGTAGAGACGGAAAAAGACTATGTCCGTGATTTGACCTCCGTCGTCGAAGGCTACATAGCCAATTTGGAGCAGATGGAACTGCCGGCTGAGCTCCAGGGAAAGGATAAAATTATCTTTGCCAATATTGCTCAAATATTGGAATTTCATAAAACGAGTTTCTTAAAAGAAATTGAAAAGTGCCTTGAGAATTATGAAGCTGCTGGTAATGCCTTTGTTAAATATGTGAGTTTTCCATTAATTTTATCCAGTTTTTTATATTTTAAACTAAAAAATATAATAATTTTCTTTAATATAATTATTTAGCAACGACGTCTGGATGTTCTCTACGTTAAATATTGTCAAAATAAACCAAAATCTGACTATCTCGTCTCCCAGGATGATTTTGAAGCCGTGAGTTTTGAACTTCACCTGTTCGCGCCCATTGCGTCTTGACAAATGCATAATTTTTAATGCTTGGTATGTCACAATGTAGCTTAGACTCTGCTCTACAAAATGTGGTTTTAATTGTTAAATTTAAAGGTCTGAATCAAAAGTTACAGTAATTTTAAACGGCGCGCCTTCAAGAAGGGGTAGAAAGGAGGTTTTAGCCTTTTGAATAGAAATCGAGTGGATTACTATATTTTTAATGGTTCTAACAATAACAAACCCTTAATTAGACCTTAAAAAAGGCCAGGAACTATCCCAAAGATCCATTTTGAACGCGATCCCGGGTGTGAAGAATTGCTCCCAAAATCAAATCTCGGTCTCACTGAAACTTGGAAGAAGACGCCGCCATCCTGGGATTCAATTAGTCGCTGCTTGTTTGTGTTCAAAAAGAGAGAAAAATATCACAGAGATCGTTTAAAATTGAGAAATTTTCAGTTCTTCGCCGAGACAAAAGCCAAACTCGGACATAAAGTGGCTCTATGTGATCTGTTGATCAAACCCGTACAACGGATTATGAAATATCAGCTACTATTAAAGGTCAGTTTACACATTATTTATCGTTCTCGTGGCTAAAATCCGCGCCCCTGCACCCGTAAAATCTCGGCAGCTGGCAGGACGGGAAAGCGTCGGCCTTCAAATACCAGAGCGCGCTGCTGCCGAGATTTTACGGGTGCGGCGGCACGAATCTCAGGAATATTTAAGCCGATTTTTCTTTTTAAAAAAACGTAATTGTCAGGATATTCTACGCTATACGGAGAGGGCAAAAGATCCTACGAATACCCTGAAACAAGCCCTGCAAGTAATGCACGTCGTGCCGAAAGCCTGTGACGATATGATGCAAGTCGGTCGGTTACAGAACTTCGACGGGAACTTGACCGCCCAGGGACGGCTAATCTACCAGGTACTGTATTCTGCTCTTCCCTTTGGGACCCAAATCTTCCAGGGAACGTTGTCAATCGCCGAAACTTCCGGTTCAAGTTCCCAAAAACCGAAGGATCGGAGAATTTTCCTCTTCGAGCAGTCGGCTATTATTGCCGACCATATCCCTCCCAAAAATAACTACGGCAATCCGACGTACATCTTTAAAAATCAGATTATGGTACAGTAATCCGGATTAAAGATCTAAAATAGCTAATTTTAAGGTAAATAAGATGCAATTTCAAAAGAATTGTTCGCCGGATGAGCCGCTGAAATTCATTATTGGGAGTACGGATACGACGACGCCGAACTTCGTGGCGATTGCACAGACACAGGAGGAAAAAGACGAATGGGTACAGAAGTTGGAAGATATGTTGGATCAACAGAAGAGAATGTTGGAACAGCTCGTGAACCCGAAGAAATTCATGGGGGCCGACGATATCGCCACGGGATTAGGTGGAATGAGCTTGTGAGTTTGAAAAGTACCATTTTCCCGGGGTTTTTATCCTTTAAAATGCTTTAATCTTCAAATTTAGTGGGTAAATAATATCCTAGAACGTTTTTTAAACTTAAAAATTGCTTTATTTTGGAGAAAACGCGAATTGGACCAGAATGACAGCAATGGGGATTTTAATTTTTCTACTTCCAAATCATAGAACTGTCCACTGCCGAGATTTTACGGGTGCAGGTGACAACAAAATTTTGAACAGCTGACCGGAAATTGGGGTTCAAAGTCAAATTTGGCCATTTTTTTGGGTAAAGTTGCCTTAACCCCCGATTTTTCGGCGTTTTCAAATTAAAGGACTGTTTACTAAATTTCCCGACCATCTTTAAAGTAAAGGATGTTAATTTCTGTTGATTTCAGAGGTGGAAGTAAAGCTCCGCCGGCCAAGGCTTCTCCCGCGGCGAAGCCAACAACTCCGAAGCCGGAATCCCCCAAGAAGAGTAAACTGTTCGGTTTCGGGAAGTCGTCAAAAACCTCCTCGAAAACACCGGCATCACCTCCGGTAAGTCATCATTTTTTTCTAATTATTATGGTAGTTACCGTAATCCTTGAAATAGAAACAGGCGGCATGTAAGCGCGCTCTATTGAACTGCTTAAAAAATGCTCATTTTCTCTCTATTTTTCCATTATTTTCTAATTTTTTTGACTCTATCATAATCTACACCTTCTGTACAATAATCTAGCAAAGAAAAAAATTTTTAAAAAGTCTGGAAAAAGTAGCTAAAATGAGAAAATGAGCGCTGTTAGCATTGGGGCGCGCTTATTGGCGGCTTTTCATTTTTCCATGGAATACGGTATCTGATCCATTTTTTGCCTTTTTTGGCCCCACTGATCTGATTATAATGCTATATATTTGCAGTGATGTTGTGGCCGTGTCTCTCTCTCTCTCTAATTACCTCTCCTGCTCCTCCTCCTCCTCGCCTGGCTGCTTCGATAGGCCGCTGTCCCCCCTCTCCGGTGATTCCCCCTCCTTGCTTATTTTTAGGCCGTATACCGTATACTGTATACTATCTCACTCTCAGTGTATATATCACCCACAGTCCTTTAATCTAGAAAATTCAAAAATTATGTTTTTTTTGCCCTTTCCCGAAGAGAAGAAACATCCCCACAATCCTGGTCCTTTACGGTTCATTTTGCTCCTACAAAACGCTTTTTTTGGAAAAAAAAGTTGAGAATTTTTAAATTTCCCCCAGCAAAATAGGTTTCCTCATAATAAATTTTCCCGCCCTTTAAAAAAAATTAATATTTGTTTTTAAGAAAATTTCGAAAGATTCTGCTATGTCTCCTTCCCGTTCATATTTATCCTCCCGCATAATATTCCAAATTTTAGTCAATCAGTCTTAAAAAATACGCTTTGAATTATAAAAAAGTACCCTGACAATTTGCTCCTCCCTCCATAGAGATCAGTGAAGAAAATGATAAGAACTTCCCCCATCCACCCCCGTTTGTCGTGTATATGTTATGTGATCTCCCCTTTCAATCTTCTTCTTTATTCTTGGTCTTTATTCACAAATAAAAATTGCTTCTAGATATGAAATTTGTGTTCTATAATGCTTATATTAATTAATAAATATAAAAAAATTGAAGAAAAATGAATAGAAATGAAGGAAAATGGAGGAAATAGAGAAATGTTGATTTTTACAGTACGAAAAAATTGCGCGATGACGCGCGTAAACAACGGGCGCGCGCAATTTATTCCCCTGCTCTATTGTTATTTTTCGGCCAGAAAACGTTATTTTACTCATTTTTTTTCATTTTTTTGATGTTATAATAAAATAGGCATTAAAACTGCTTAAAATAAATGCTTTAAAGTGGATTTGGCTTCATCTGGCGTGTGTTGTAACCATTTTTCTCTGACTTGATGCTTCGGCTGGGTATCAAATGCTCTCTGCTTCAAAATTGGCCCTTTCCCGGAAATTTTTCACATTATTTGAATAATTTTGATACTCAGCCGTCCGTCCCGTGTCCAATCAAAGAAGTAATCTACCGCGTTTAAAGGAAAAGCTTCTCGCCGTGGCTAGCTGTCCATTTTTCCCAATTCAACGGGGCGATCTACTTCTCCACGAAGATGAGGAGGTTTCCCTGCTCCGTTGCAAATTTTAAAGGTCTAAATCGGTTAAGGTAGATATTGTCGAGGTCCGGGGTCGACGGGCTACAGTATCCAAGCCAGACGGGACTATGGGAACAGTTCCGGTGTCATTTCTAGTCCCAGGAGAATTGAGAGGGGATTCGCTGGTGCAACAGATCGAATATCGGAGACAATGGCTGACGGCCGTGGATGGGACCAGTACGGATCGACGGGCAATGTCCAGCCCATTATCTGAAGGAAAGGCAAGTTTTTATAGCCTTATAAAAGGCGCTAAATCCTTTAAAATTGAAATAGAGCGTACTACCGTAATCTTTACCCTTGGGATAACGTTTTGGGCTGACAGACACTATTAGGATCGCCAATTGGGTATAAAATGTATGTCATCTTATTAAGCTCGACGAGATCTATCGAATGGGCTATCACACATCCGTAGAACCCATGGTTTTTATCCCCCAAACCCTCGATCCAGTCCGGGAAGAGATTTCGACAATTCAAATCTTCCATTTTTCTTAATTGCCCTGGTTCTGGTGCATAGGAAGAGCTCTGGCGACAAGACCTGGTTCTTCTTGACCAGCTTGAAGAGCTCTTTCGAATGAGCTATGAATCAACCAGAGTTGCCAAACTTTTTTAGGGTAAAAATAAAGACCATTGAGTGTTTTAGCACTTTTCGGGGACTTTCGAGATTTTTGGTCACTCTTTGGCGCTCTTCACCTCAAAAATGCTTTTTTTCAATTATTTTTGTGGTTGTGCTTATGGTAAATTGTCAATATCCAAGGCTAGAGAACTCGGTTCTTGAGTAATTTTGGAAAATTTGAGATCATTAGGAGCTATTAGCCATTTTCCGCGTTTTTGAGCCAAAATCAAAAGTTACCGTCAATTTCCAGCTTTCCGTAGTTTCCAAACCGGTTTGGAGTGATGGCCGCCCGGAATTTATTCGAGGAATAACCGATATTCGAGTCCGGGAAGGAGATAGGATCGAGCTGGCCCCTCTGGTCCTCTCCACCGTGCCGTATTCTCTGGTCTGGAGGGGAACGGCCCTCGAAGCTGGTCGTGCCATCATCGAGGTACTCTCTTCCAGTCAGGAATTACAGTAATCCAATATTTTTTTCAGAAAGAGGGCCTCCACAGCCGGCTGGTTATCCCCTCGGTGACTGCCGAAGACACGGGACCGTATTCTGTGGTGGCTGAAAATGAATTCGGGATAACATCCCAGGTGGCACTGGTTACGGTAGCCGGGAGACCGCAGCCACCCTCGAATTTGAGAGTTAGACGGATTGGAGCGTTTTCACTGCGATTGGATTGGGAGAAAAGTACCAGTTCGGCTGTGAGATACGCAATTGAGTGCCGGAGAGAAGGTACGGTACTTTTTTCGCTTTGGGACACGAAATACGGGTCAGTATGGCGCATTTCTGGGGGAAGCGCACCAGCTTTGCGCTTTTTCGGTGCAATAGATCAAAAATACTAATTATGGTATGCTAACTATTTTAAAACTCTTGCACCAAAAAAGTTGGCGTGCTTCCCAAGCAAATGCGCCATACTGGCCCATATCCGGTGTCTCCCCCAAAAATCCTCCAATTTTTTCGCTTTTTTTCAGATCTCCACTCCTTCTGGTGCCCAGCAAGTGCTCTAAAAGATACAAAAGTCCAGATAAAGGGATTCTACCCCTCGCTGTATTATATACGCGTATTTGCCTACAATTCGGACTTTCGAAGTCGGCCAACAAACGAGGTTACTATGAATTTTGGTGTTCCTTACTTGGTAAGATTATATTTTACATTTAAAAATGATGTTAATGGTTTCAGGAGGATACAGATGAGTCGCAGGACGACCGTACTCCGTTTAGTAGGAGTGAATCTGTATAAAATATACAAAATCGACGATTACAATGGCCGAACGTTACGTATCAATGGCGCAGTGGTAGTGCGCCGGATTGTCAATCCAACGTTCTCTGGTTCGTCTCCCACTGGTGCCTATCCCACTTTTGCTTTTTTGTTTTTACCAATTTTTTATTAGAAAAATTTATTTTAATTGTATAAATTACGCGTAAAGGAGCAAATAAATGTTGAGAGAAGAGAGAAGTAAATATAAATAAATAAATCTGAAAAACTGAAAAAATACAGTAATACAAGGAGAAAAGATATGAAAGTTATTCAGTCTAGATGATCCTCATCTTTCCATTTTTTTTGTTGAGGATATCTGGATTGAATCGGCTTTTTTGTCAACAGAAAAGATGGAAAATACAGTAGTAAAGCGGGTTACGGTACGTATTTTACATTTAAAAAAGAGAGCGGGAAAAGGCACTTGTGATATGAAATTCGTGAGCCAGCCGTCTTCACAACTGACTCTCTAATTGTCACCTAGGGACCCGGGCGGCGGGGCGACCGCTCTGGTGGAGCAGGGTTGGCTGCTGATGTTTTCCGTTTTGTTGGCGGGATTCTTGAATTAAATAGCGGAGTCGGCGGCGTTTTCTCCATTGGTCACAACAGATACAGACGATTATTATCATCAGGAGGGAAGCGAGCCCTATGGCGCTGACCATCACTATTTCCCGGGAATAGCCTAAATTTGAATGTTTAGGGCTTTTAAAGGAGCTTACAGTGTTGCTCATCGCTGTAGTCACCTTCTACGCAATTATTTATCCCATTACAGACGAGAGAAGAGTCTATACAGAGCTGGGTACGTGATTGGCAGACTCCTTGTCCCTAAAATGGAAGTTACTACGCGCCTATTGTTAAATTAGTCGAGGGTTCGACTCCCGCCGCGGTCATTAGACTTTTGCTTTACATTTAACCAGTTTCCCGGGGTAAAAGCCTGTCAAAAACGTGTAAACGCTATGTTTTTGGGCTATAAATAGAGAGAAAATGGCCTAATCTCCTCATTCATCTATCGTTCACTCAAAAATGATGGCTGGTCGTGTACTTTTTCTTCGTGGCTTTGCTTCTGGACCGCCGAAGCCGCCCACTGGGTCGTCGGTATCTCATGCTGCTGGAAAGATAAAAGAAGGTGCTCAAGAGCTGGGAGCCGCCGGCTATCAGAAGGTGGCCGAGCTGGCCGGATCGGGAAGCACCGCCGCAGCCGGGGCAGCCAAGGAGGGACAGAAGAAGGCAGCCGAACTGGCGAAGAAGGGCAGCCAGAAGATATCCGAGCTGGCTGGCGCGGGAAAGAAGAAGGCGGAGGAGGTGTCGCAGAAGGGACAACAGGCTCTGAGCGAGGCTAGCCAGAAGGCCAATAAAGAAGCACAGGAGAGCGTCGACAGCATCAAGAAGAAGGCCATCCAGGCGGAGAAGTCCGGCAGCAGCATCATCCAGAAGGGACGCGAATGGCTCGGCAAAAAGGTGGCCGGCAAGTAGACAAGCAATAAAAATGAAGTTGTATTTGATATTTACCTCATTTCTCCATTTCATTCCAATGTGTGCATGGCGCAGTGGTTAGCGCGCCCGAGTGTCTATCTAAATCGCGCAAGTTCGACTCCCACCTCGTGCAAACATTTTTTGCTTTTTTTGTTTTCTATCATTTTCGCTTGCCTTCTCGTTTTTACCTGATCTATGCACAGATGACCTCCTTTGCAGATGAATTGATCGCATTTTTCCTTCGGAATTGCTTCTGTCGACGTATTTGGATCCCCAACCAGGCTTTCCACCGCCGTCCAGACTATTTTAAAGCCTATTCTGCCTTCCAGCGATGTTGGCTGCTTGTCCTTTGTTGTGAACCTATATTTCCCCTATTTTTTAGTAGAAAATAATGTATTTTACCTGATTAGAAGTCGATTTCCTGAGGAGAGATACGTTCGCATTCCCTCTTCGGCATAATATTGTTGGTTTCCACAAAATCGTGGTTCCGACGCATCGCCGAAGATTTCTTTCTTTTCTCCGGGTACTTCATGTTTGTAGCCGTCGATTATTGACAATTGAGCACGGTCACATTCCGCTGAAATGGAAATATGGTCAAAAAATGATCTGTGATGTTGTATCCGTCTACTCGCCTCATCCCCCTAATGGTGTAGTGGTTAGCGCGTGCGCCTCTCGTTCCAAAGCTCGAAAGTTCGACTCCCCTACCATGCACTACATTTTGCTTTTATTCTTTCTCACATTTTACCGCCCTCTTACCAATTGTAGCCGCTAGATGAAGATGTACAAGTCGGACGTAGATCCTCTGCCGTGGTTCTACACGTATCAGCCAATTACACGAACAATTCCTCGGATAAGTTGTCGGAAAACCGGGGGAGACGACCTCCCCAGTCAATTCTCCCGGCCTAGATCGTCCGCCACAGGCTCCTGTGATTGGTTTTTCATCCGGGGCCATGGATGATTTCGGCTCTCTTATCGCTGCTAAAATAGATGATTTTAAACTAGAAAATGGCGGGAAAACCTTCGGACAAGATGTCATACTGTAGGCGGAAGCCGCGGTTGAGACCACCCGCTACTCCGGCAACAAATTGGATCCGGAGGCCGGGTTGCATAGTTTCCAACTTTTTTGGCAAGATTTTCCCACACATTCGGGGGCCGACGTGTTCTTTTCCCTAAAAATCGGGGGGTTTTAACGGTCTGGGCCCCGAAACGATTATATTTGAGTCTCCTGATGGCTATTTTAAAGGTCTAACTGGTTGCTTTTGACTGTTTTCCACTCACCTGCCTGTCGGATACCACGACAACGATGTAGGCGTCGAGACATTGCCCCGTCTCGGCGTGAGGTTCCGCCAAATCGAAGGTTAGAAAAGTGACGTGGAGTACGTTGGAAGGGGTAGACGTGATATTATAGATACAGTTGATACCAGCTGGGTACGGGGAGGGGAATTGTGGCGACTCCAGAAGGTCTAAAATTGCCTTTAATTCCCTTCTGAAAAGCGCACGCCTGCACCCGTAAAATCTCGGCAGCTGCGCGCTATAGCAGTGGAATACCAGGAGAGCGCGCTGCCGAGACTTTACGGGTGCGGCGGCTCAGATTTCGGACTGAATTATGAAGAGTACCAGATGTTGGGATGGCGGAAAAGATGTTACGATGACAATCCGAGGTGGTGGCTCCGGCTGCTGTGCCGTGGTCTCCCAGGTGGAGCGCCCCCAGCAGCGCTAGCCACCCGCGGCAGCGCATCAGACATCGGAGAGGTCCGTTCGAGGAGGTCTGCAAGGCGGGGAATAAATAGAATATGGAGAGAGAAAAAACCGGAAAGAGATTCAAAACAGGTGGGAGGAAGGCAAAAAAGAAGCCAAAACGGGGTATTCTAGATTGGGAAAGGTTGATAAGGGGGAAGGGAGCCGAATCTCAGGAGGTCCCGAGGGGAATCAAGCGGTGTTGCTGATGGAGCAACGGATTTCGAGGGGAACTTTTAACGAGAAAAAGGGCCTGGAGACGGTTAAATACGGGCTAAACTCTATATTTTATCTGAAAAAAATAGAAAAATTCGACCAAAAACAGAAATATCCAGGACTGGTACTAGGGGAAATCTGGTTATTGTCTGGATGTTTGCTCCTAGACCTTTAATTTTACGAAATTTGCGTCAAGATTACGGTAGCTTTGGATCTCTAGGGGTCCTGTAACAAAAGAAAACGAAAATTGGCTGTGTGGATCCGGTAACGAAAGGAATTCTAGAAGGCAAGCGAGCGATTCGAGAGGGGGAAGGTCGTCCCTCTTGAGGACTTTTGTCTTCTTTAGGCCTTTAATTTTTTTGTTCTGTGAGTGAAGGTTACTGTAATATTGGCTCTAGAAGTCTCGTAACGAAGAGCTTTTCGGTTTTTAGGGGGGTTTGGCGGGAATTTCTGCCCCTAATTTGGTTTTGAACGGAGGATCCACCGGGGGTGGAAAGATCACCGTCTTTTAACTCGTCTAACTAAATTTTCTACTGGACAATTGGACGAAATTGGACGAAAGAGAGAAAAAAGAAAGAACTCTCTAAATCGACGAGACTCCTCTGCCCCCTTTGCCAGGGCAGCCGGAGAGAGCCAGCCAGCCAGCCCGGGCGCCCGGGATAATTCTGTTTTTCCTTTGTTGAAGGTGCGCAGAAAGGAATTGCGAGGGGCGGCGACGAATTTGGGCTCTCTCACTCTCGGCCCCTGGGGTTGGACTAAAGGGATGAAAAGGAAAGGGGGTGGATAAACACGGCTGGGGGCTTTAAATTAAGACGATTTGCCCCATAGATGACGGGAGACGGAGGCGGAAGGAGGCGGCTAGAAAGGGCAGAATACCGTAATCTCCGGGAGATCATCTTCCTTCAAAAAAAAGAATTGAAAAGTTACTGCTTCAGGACCTAAAAAGGGAGAGTATACTGTATTTTAAAGGGACCGTAACACACGCGCCATTGCGAATTGATACAGTACCCCTCCAGTTTTGCAAATTTGTTTTTTAGCAAGATTTTCATTATGTTTTCTGGTGATTTTTAACTGTACTAATTAAGCAAATTATAAGCTACAATTTGATATAAAAACCAAAGCGTAACTCGGCGAAAAACGATTTTTGTGAATTTTAACGGTGTTCTATTGGAATTGCTTGTTTCTTTTGTATTCAACAATATTTTTGCATTTTCTCAACTGTTTTATAGTAATTGGGAGTCAGCAAAAATGAATAACTCATTTAAAAATTATGAAAATGCATAAAAACCATATTTACATGCAATTGACAGTAAGCGCGCCCTCCCCTGATCAGAGAGAAAATTCCCCCCGCCCGCGTAAAGTCTCGGCAGCCAGCGGACACCAACACCTGGCAGCGAGGAGCCAGCATCGGTTCTAACCCAGTATCTAAAGGTACTAATGGGATTCAAGACCATAGCTTGACTATGCGTCATGGACTAAAGTTTTTGGAACAGCCGATCCGGGGTCTACCGGGGGGCGACAAAGGACAAGAAGGCTTGGAGTAGGGCCTTTTTCGCCTCCTTTCAGAGACATTTCAAGAATTTTTATAAATAAAAACAAGTCAGATTTCATCAAGGCCGATTTCTTTATTTCTATTTATCTAGAAGAGAGGAAGTGCTACCAGTTGGAAGAAAATCTGTCGTTTGAATGAGTATCATATGATATACGCAACTAAATTGTGGCTAATGATAAGTATTTTATGATTTTATAAGCAGACAGGGAAAAAAGCGGCTGGAAACGGAATAAAATGAGGCATTTTCTCCGAGCGACGCCTTTTTTCCGTAATAAAATTAGCAATCGCCTAGGAAACAATATATTCTCAAGTTCAAACTAGAATCTATCCTTTCTCTATATTTTCAATCTATTTTTTAACTAAAAAAATAATATTAAAACGAGAACAAATAAATAAAAGAATACTAGCTGACCATTTTTGTTCCGGATTGGCGGATGAGAGTCCGTTAGACTTTTTGAAAGCTCTCCGAAGCGGATATTGAGAGCTACTCGCCACGAATAAATCTATTGTCCAACGGGGTCAAATTGTGGCCGTGAAATTTGAGCAATCAAACGAGGAAGAATGTATAGGGTGAAGAATAGAGCCAGGGTTTTATCCTACACATAGAAAACAACAAGTTCTCAATGCCTAAAAGAGGAGAATAAACAAATTTCTGCGTGAACTCCGGAACTTTTAGAAAATCGAAAATAAAAAGCTTACTTTTACGTGCCAAAAGCAACGGAAAAATGTTAAAATGGCCTCGAAACATCGAGAGTGAGGAAGTGCTAATAAAGCCCGGGGAGGGCCCTCTCTCTCCGCTTCAGCCTTTCCCGAATCGATGTTCTTCGCAGGGGGCGCCTGGCCAAATTGGAAGAGTCCTAGGCCTTCACGTAGCTCATCATCTCGGTCCACTCCCAAATTGGAAAATGACCTCCTTCCGGTTACAATCTTGCAACTTTCTTTTCCCTAAGGAGCTTTCTATCGCTGAAATGGTGGTGAGAAGTTTACGAGCGGGACACCGAGGGAACAATAACAACTTCATCAACTAACAAGAAAAACAAATAACAAGATGTATAACAACAAATTATTGTGTTTGGAACTTTTTCAAATTGAAAGGAGCTGTTTCTGGTGGAGGCATTTCGACACGACAGCAACATACTCGAGCGGCAGAGCGAAAATGCACAGCAGAAGGAAGAACCGATTGTGAAGACGGAGAATATGGTAGAATTTGATTACGAGACTGAAAAGACATAAATAAAACGAACTAAACAGCTTACCTTATTGATAATAATCCATTGACCATCATGACCAAGAACGAGGAGTCTGTTGCCAGAACCAGGAGAAATACTGACGGGTCGAACGTTCGGAGCACCAGTTCCCCCTTGAAAAAGATTTGAAGCCGATATGCTCCGCTGAACTGCTCCACCGGCTGCAGGAAACTAAAAAAGAAATATAGAAAATAGTAAAACTGAAAAAATACCTCATGTAAAACCTTCTTTGTTTTATCCGGGATATCAAAACCAGCTATGGCTGTTAAAACGAAAAGTGATCCACTATCTGTGAAGGCTATATCAATAGGTAGATCTACTCTGACAGGACGCGATTGGCCTAAATAAAATAAATTAAACAATACAAAAAAATATTACTATTTTTAAGATCAATTGCAAAAACTTCAAGTCTGCTGGTAATTACGGCGGCATACCGTTCACAGGACGACACTGCTAGTTGAGTCACAATTCCACATCCAGCTGAAAATAAACAGATTTGCAGTTGTCTTTTCAAATCGAAACGCTCTCCCCCGTTTTCGCATCCCTATCGGCCATAGGCATATGTAAACATGAGCCTCGGTACGGCCAGATGGCAAGGTTCCAACTCTTTTCGAATAAAGGCGCGAAACATGTTTATCATATGCTCTCTCCTACCCTAGCGCTCGCTCGCGCTTTATCCTTTTCTCCTTCTCTTTTAAAAATATTATTTTTTTCAGAATGCGCACTATGGAAGAACAAAAAGTCATTCTGGAAATGCTCCAGAAAAGGGGAAAGAGCTTCAAGGATCTTGACGCCCGTAAAGAATTCAATCAGGACTGCTACAAAAAACTTGGTTACAAAAACCGTATCCCGGCTACTACCACGAAGAATATGAGCCGGGTCTTTACTCGTGTTAAGGTATTTTTACAGGGCTCCCGCCATTAAACAAATTAAAGGAAAATAAGCCATTCACTTGGATCGAGAAAGACAAGAAGTTCACTAAAATATTCGGTGACTGCGTTCGAATCTACGGCAATGGACAAGGAAATTCAAAGTACCAAGACAAGAAGAATGTCCCCATTGTTGTTCCCAGCGGTAAGCTAAAGACCACGGATGTTATAAATTCCCGTTTAGCTGATAATGAAGAAGTTGTTAATGTTCGTCGCAGTACTCGTAGCAGCGTTGTTAGCGCGGCTCATGACACACCGAATGAACCTGAAGAAGCACACGAGTATGAAGACGCTTCTGAAGTTGATGAAAGGAGCATTTTCATTCAAAACCAATATGTAATGATCAAGAAGCTCGGGGAAATCAAGCAGCTTATGATCAACATCAGCGGTAAGCTAGGCTCCGTTAGGTTAAAAAATAATATACAATTTAGAATCACTGTGTCGCCGCTAAACGTCTCGCCTTCTTTACAATAAAGATACTCCCAATTTACCCCATTGTTAACTTTGCATAATAAACGAACGTTTTGTTACGCTTACTTTGTTCTAGTAATTGATTAGCTTCTCCATCTTCTAACGGCACTTTGAAAAGCTCAAAATCACCACTAGCTAAAATCAAACTGTCCTTTAGTACCTGAAAAATAAAAACGTGGAATAAACAGGAGAAAATTTACTTTTACGGCTGTACAAGGCCGTGCTTGAAGAGGTAGACGAGCTATAGCTTGTTTTTTCCGTTTGTTATTGATTCTATATACAGTTGTAGATTCCGGAGTTGAAAGAGCTATCAAAGAGCCATCCGGCGACAGATCACTGAAAATATAACATGTTTAATAAGATTACATTAAAAACCGATTTTATAAAGGAGTATCCCAATTTTATTATAAACATGCGGCTGTTTCTATTTGTTTGTTACCTCGCTTGCTTGGTCAATCAAACAAAATCACTGAAATGTTTTGCTCAACACGACTTGCCACTTGAAAAGGCGTTTGAGTATGGACGTTTTACAACTCTCTCAAATTATTTCATTTAGAAAAAGCTTGCGTCAACTTCAACTTACATCAGAAACTGCATGCGTCATTTATATGGTCTTCGACGAGGGCCCCGATGAAATTGTTGCCGTGCGAATGTCTCCCGCATACTACCAAAGACCCCGGGAGGAGAAGTGCTATATAACGTGGCAAACTTTTCCAAAAACACATAAAGAACACAAGCTTATTATGAGTACCTACGACTTCGCGACGATTGAATGTATATGTATGGAAAATTTATGCAATACCCCGGAAACGGCGATGGATTTTCTCAAATCTGAAGAAAGAATCCTCAATTCAATGATCCGAGTTTGGGAGCGCAAAGCGCGGAAACCTTGGAAGGACTCGGTAGCTTTCAACGCGGTCACAATTACTATCCTCGGCATTGCGGCATTATTGTTGATGGGAAATATTATACTCGCCGTTGTAGTTATGCGACGACGACTATAAAAACGGTGATAATACCTCAATTCCAACGTCTATTTCTACTCAATAAAATATCATATATAACAAATAAAAAATTTAAATAAACTATTATATGTAACCTGTGAATAAATACTTACCAAGCTGTTAATGGCAGTTTTTCTGGAGTCATTATCCTGGCCAGGTAAATTGGCTGCTTCGCAACAAGTATTTCGTCATTTGCGCCATCTTCTTCACCTTCACCACTTGTATACAGGTCTACATAACTGTAACCTCTAGCCATTGCCAAACGACCTCCCAAGATTATCATTTTCTGCAATTATAAGTGATCAAAATATTAACCGTATCGCTCACATTCATTTGTCTTTTAACTGTTGTACATCCCTGGCTTCCTACATAAATTTCGTGATCGTCTCCTACGGCATAAACACGATCATCACATGAAGCCAAAGCTTTGACATCTCTTACTGGTCCATTTCTTTTGCTAATAACATGGAAATCATTTTTTCCCTAAATTAATTGAATTGTTTTGGAAGAAAATCAGCAAACGTACAACTTCTCGAATGGTCATAATTCGTGGATCTACCCCAGCAGCACAAATGACATCTTCTTTTAAGCATATGGATAATATGTCGGCTTGATGTGTATTTAATTCCTAAACAGAGAAATAACATACAGGAAAAGCAAAAAATGTGCCATTAGTAAAGCTCCGTCTTTGGGATTCCAGAAGCAAAGAAATCCTCGCGAATCACCGCTAACCACTACATCGTTTTTCATAAAAGCAACTGTCCAGACAATAGTTGGGAGTCTTCTCTCTGTTCTTCCTACACTCAGTGAGTGTTTTAAGGCTCCTTGTCTAACAATGAAAACAATCCCTTGTCCTCCTACCGCTATCTAAATTTAAATTTTAAAAATAAAAAAGAAGAACTAAAATACCACGTCGTCTTTTGAGGCTACAGAAAAAAGCCTGTTGTCAACTCCAAGACTAAGCGACTTTTCTACGGCAAATTCTTCACAATTGAATGTGTAAAGAATAGCCGAATGGGACACCAAAGCAACTTGGGATTTATTAATCGCGCAACATGACCACAAAGGAGATGGACAAATTTGGACTCTCTGAAAAGGGATCCACTTTACGAATTGCTAAAGCAGCACATACTCGAATAGCATCGTTATGAGGATCACTTATTACAACAGATCCATTAATATGTGTTGATAAAATTTTGTTATCGACAAATGTTACTGATTCAATACTTCCATTTCCAGGACAAATAATCTGAAAATAGCGAAGTATGCTGAACGACGGCCTTCAATTACCTTTTCTTGCACTGCCAGCCAGCCGGGAAGTATATTGAACTGCTCTAGAACATCATCACCTCTGAAATACAGGTGATTATATCGAATAAAAATACTTTACCCTTGAATTTTTCGTGCAACTATCATTTTACCCATAGCTTCATTTATGCACATGGCATGTGCTGAAGATCCGTGAACTATTACATCTTTTCTTTCTTCTAATTCTACTTTCTCCATATTATAAACTAAAACTTTGGATAGGTGTAAATAAATCTGAAACTGCATAACATAAAACGACAGAGATAAACTTTTTAGCTTTAGAACTGCACAGAAACATAACACTACAATTTGTACATGTAAGATTTATTAGTGTTAGATATTTATATGAATGACAATGATAATTTCATGAGGATAAGCATACAAATGAAGAGAAAAGCACAAAATGGAAGCAAAACTGGAGGAACAGAAGAAAAGTGAAGTGATGCCGTTTTCTTCAAATATAAAACGGCGGGATATTTTTGAGCTTTGCATTTTCATCTCTTCTTGTTATTTTGTCCATTTTGTGTGCTTTTCTTTCATAGCAACTGATAGATATAAACCAAGTAGGCAATATAAATAATGACTGAGAAGGATGTGAAATTGTACATATATAAGTAGAACAAAAATAAGTGCACGCGTTTAGAGAATCGTTGTACAATGCGTTGTTTGTTAATTTATAAGTCAGTATCAAACCAAGCGCTGTTATTATGTGTCATCTGGTAGTGACTGCTATCCATCGCATTGATGGGATACATTTCACCAAAAAGTTCCGGCTCAAGGCCATCTCTCTGCCAACCGGAGCTTAGTTCCGCATCAAGGTCCTAAAAGGTCAGTTCTTTCTCTTTTGTTTTCTTTCTCACTTGTCTGTAATGCATTGGCCGATCATTTTGCAGGTTTTTCAAGACTCCGGAAGCATAAGTTGATACGGATTTGTGTTGAGATCTCAACGCATCCATGAGCTGCTCTGTAAAGCCGGACATTTCAACAGCTCGAGCCCCTTCCGGTGTTTTGGTGAGCTGATAAAGCAGGCCGAGTAGTTCTCTTTCAACTACTTCATCTTCTGATTGGCTAACCTAAATGAGTTGCTCTTTTCCTCTTATTTTATAGTTTACCTCGCTCCTGGCTAGTAATTCACTTATCAAAGCCAAAACATTTGGATTGCTGTAAAGTTCTGACGCTACTTCAGGATGAGCTGCTAATTGATGGAGTGCTGATATGGCCCCTGAAAGATTTTCGTTATTTTCTCTTCTGGATGAGAAATAGTTACCTTCAATGACACCCCACATAGGTACGCCATCTTGCTCAGCTAGGATATCCTCCCGGAATTCGGCCACAGCACGGCCGAATATTGATAGTGTCAGAGAGACGATAGATTGAACTCCCTCCTCTGGCAATTCAATTCTGACTTGGGTCAATTCAACCAGATTTGCTTGGAGGAGAGCAGCATTTCTGATAACTCCCAGGGCGGCTTTGATAACGGGAGTTCGGAAAGTGGCCAAGAGTTCCAAAATGACGGGGAAGCTGTGACAAATCCTCAATTCATTCTGGGCTTGGGTAGACAGGGCATGTCTGGCAGTGCAGTGGCGAATAGCACAGAGAGCCGGCTCTGTGATCTCTTCCACCTCGATAAATCGGCTAATTGCCGAGAGAAGAGCTTCCATTCCCAGACTTTTACAAATCTAGAAGGGAGGTTCTGTATTTTTAGGGGAATGCAACTCACGGTTTCTTTGTTCCTCACATTATTGCAGGTCAGATTACTGAGAATTCCACAGGCGCAAGCACACATGGACGAAGCCTCCACCTTTCGTTCTTTTCCGGCAATATCGTCTTCTGACCGCGGCTCGGGGCAGACAGCATTCTCGCGGAGAAGATCCAACAAATAGACGACAAGTAGGCTCAGATTTTCCTCATTTGTGGCAGCGTCGGATAAATTTCGTATGGCAATTAGGATACTGAGCTTCGTTTTATTATCCCCCGGTTTGCAGAGCTCATTGAAGAGAAGGGGAAGGCAACCTAGAATAGGAAAGTGCGAATATGACTTTGTTTTCGGTAATGGAGGGTATATTTTTCTATATTTTATACTCACCAAGACTAATCAACGCTGCTTTGTTTTGTGGGCAGACGGAAAGTGTCCGAATACATCTGATCACGGTGTAAAGAAGCTTCCGTTGTTCAGGGAAGCTTTTCATGATCATCAACAAAGTTTGAGGCCCTCCTCTTGCTAGGAAAACCAGCCTGGATTGGGGATCATCTGAATATTTTGTTTTTATTTTATTCCAGGATTTTTTCTTACCCGATAGAAGGTAGAAAATACTGTCCACAACCTGGGCAAGGAGTTTTGGATTTGATCGGCACAACAAAGCCGACAAGGCATCGATAGCTCCCAAATTACGGGCTTGTATTTTCACATCAGGGATGTAAATCAACAGATTTCGAAGTGTAGTCACGGCGTAATGGACAACACTCTCAAATTATTGTCTTTTTTGTATTTCAGGGGTTATTTTCTTACTTCTACGCTGTTGTAAAGCATTCTTATCAATTCAGCCAATCCACCGGATCGGAAAATATGAATACAGCCTTCTTTCTTTTCAGAAAGATGGCTGAGAGCTCCGGCAGCATCGCGTCGAACATTTGGATCATCACTTCTAAAATTATTTCATGGGGGAAATTGGGGATAACTTTACCTAGCTGCTCTCAAAAGTCCATCAACCAAATTTGGATAAGAAACAATTGTTCTGTCCTCTTTAGAGAGAAGATAAACTCTATGGACAGCCTGAGCCATCAATGCCTAATTTGTATTATTTGTAAATAATTTTTGGATAAAAGTACCTCATCGCTTTCACACATCATTTTGATGAGCTCCGGAACACCCATATATTTGACGTCGGTTGATCCTTCAAATTGGAGAAGACGAACCACGGCTTCTTTGGTCTTTTGGGCAGGTAATGTCAACTGGAAAAGATGAAATAAAAATGGGGCAGATGATAAAGCGGGGAAAGTGTCGGCTGGGAGAGGCACACACAACTGCTAAAGAAAAAGATCAACGGAAACTGGATTATTAGACGCAAAACACAATCAGAAGGGGGCAATAGCCATTTGATTTATGAATGTGAATCACTTTGATTGATGATCAACATAGATTGGAACGAGGGGATAATTAAATTTCCACTGGAAAAAAAAGAGCCGTACCTTATCGACGATGGTACTTCTTGAAGGTAGAATATCCGAGGTGGATGGCTCGCCAAATAGGGCTGATCGTATTCTGCTGATGCGAGTGTCATTATAAATTCGGTTGGCTTCTAAAAATGGCATTCTTTTATAATTTCTACGGGAATCTTCGAATAATACCTTGTGATACTAAAATAATTAGTTTAAAATATAACTTACCAGCGTACGAGTGATATAGTCCGCTCATGTTGTAATCCTTTCCGTTCGGATAACCCAAAGGAGCCACAAGAACGTCTGCTCCCATCAAATCTATCCGCGTCTACCTGTAATGTACTTTCTTTAGAGGTTCAGCGAAGGCACTTGAACGTTTGAAAGGTATTCGGGAGAAGGACTTATACAATTGGTGAGTAAACATCAAGAACAAGATGGCGGAGGAAAAGTCCAAAAGATATCCGTGGAGCTTTTACAGAGAAAGCCTGATATGAATCAGTTCTTTATCAAAAGCGAGGTTGTAAGAAAGTTGTGAGAAGGCTCCATTGTTGTGAGTCATGCGCCGATGCGAGATTAAACATGGGAATCGTCAAATACCGATTACGCCCGGTCATGCAATGACCTCGGTCGGCGGTGGAGGTATCTTGGGCAAAATACAAGATAAGGAAGAAAGATATTGCAACGTCAGACACGTTCGCTTTCAAAGCGGAAACAAGTAATTAATTTAGCTTTTATTATGCTAAACCGAGACCAGGTAAGGCAAAAGATAAAGATACACCGTTTTACAATTAAGAGGTTAAAAAGTACCAGCAATGGAGAGACCATTTTTCGGAGATTCAGATATTAAAAATATTAGATTAACAGTAACAACTTAAAAATTAAATAACAATCCTTTTACCATAAAAGGCCTTTGACAAGGGATGAAACACCGCTGAGCCAGCCAGGTTGAGATTGGGCGTAGTCATTAGTCACCATGCAGGAATTAGGATCTGCCGCGTCGACAACATCGTCCAGATAATCGGGAAGGGCGACGTCCTGAAATTAATTACATAACGAGACCTTCCATTTAGGAAATGGTCCTTATGGCGTGTGACAATTATCGCCGCAAGCACTTCAGAAATCTTACCTCCTTCATCTGTCGCTCCGAAGCGTACATAGGGAAATGCTCCTCTTCTCCGTCTATGGTAATTACTTGGGAGACCATTTCACAGCCGCAGTCAAAAATAATATCGGCAATTTCCTACAATAAACAGTATAAAAATATTAGTAGTAAACGTACGTTAGCCTCAACAGATGTAATAGTTCTAATAACAATTCTCCTATTTTCGCGAGTGAAATAAACACTAACCACACCTTTTTTCTTCAGAAGCTTGGCTTCAATTTCGGTTTTAAGTTGCTAATAGATGAATAGATAAAAGTGACTTATATATACCTACCGGGATGTCTTCATCGAATTCAAATACCATTTGCTTACTCTTGCCCATCATGAACTTCTTATTGCGACGAATAGTGGGGCATTCATTAAGAGCAGGTTCAACTGGTTTACTAGAAAGAGAAAATAATAAAGTTTAAAAAAGACGTACAAAACTGTATTTTTAGCTCCATGAATACGGCTAGAAACTATGAGAAGATTGCGAATAATGGCTGGTGCAAATGCACGTTCAGCAGCATTGCCAACAGATCTTTCCAGATCCGGAATAGCAGCTAATTGGATTGCATCTTCTTTACGCTCAGTCAAAATGAGCAGAATCTATAATTCAACATTTGGATAAAGAAGAGCTTTGCAAAGCAAATGGATATGCAACATTGTAGCACCATGTAAAAAAATTACCTTACCTTTATAATATAAGTCATAATCGTGGCATTATCAGTATTGACGTAAACTGATACTGTTTGTAAAAAGGTGGTATCCTAAAGTGATGTTGAAGCAGATCTAACTAAAAAATTACCTTGAGAACAATGGCACGACTATTTGATTTTACACAAAGCTTCAAATACGATTTTAGAGAGTTGATAACAATGTCTTGCTCTTGTAGCATAGCCATTGTTAAAAAACTAATCCTAGTAGGTAACTGAAAATCTATTGTAAAAAAGGCAAGCAATATAGCACAAGCAAAACAGAACAGGCAAAAAGCAGAACGGTCATTGAGTGACCACCGGGGCCGAATTAGCGTCAAAGTAAAAATGTGGGTGTAGTACGTATTTTGATTTTTGGCTACAGTTCGAGGCCTATTTGGCTTGTTTGTTTCCGAACAGCATGTCCTTTCTTTCTTTTTCTCGACGTTTCCTCTTGATATCTGCAGCTAGGTCGGCTGCTTTCTCGTATAGAAAATCACCTGTTATCAGGTTGGTTTCAATGTTTCTTATTTTCTTTCTACTGCTCTTGTTGACAGCAAATAAAATTAGTAACCGTTATTTTCAGCTCAATTCGAACTTCAAATAAGATGACCGAAGTTGACAAGGCGCAGACGGCTAAACATGAAGAAGATACCATTTTTGGAAAGATAGTACGAAAGGAAATTCCTGCGAAAATCATCTACGAGGATGATCATGTAATTTTATTTTTGATTAGATTGAATTCTTGCTTCTTTTATAATAGTTACTTTGATTACGTTGACACTGTTTTCAGGTTTTGGCCTTTCATGATGTCTCCGCCCAAGCTCCAACACATTTTTTGGTGATTCCCAAGATTCGTATTGCTATGCTATCAGAAGCAAAACCAGAGGTGTGATTATGTTTTATATAATGTTTATCTTCTTTTTTTCTTTTTTTTTCAGCATGAATCACTTCTTGGAAAACTATTTCTTGCCTCTGCAAAAGTAGCCAAGGATCTGAAACTGGATGAAGGTTATCGTGTCGTCGTAAACAATGGAAAGCATGGATGTCAGTCGGTCTATCATCTTCACCTTCACGTGCTCGGAGGACGTCAGCTCGGTTGGCCACCAGGATAAGTATCATTGTAGTAGATTGGTCTGTCGAAAAGTACCTTTCAAATAAATTATCGTATTCTTTATGCTGTGTTCTTAGGCCATTTGGGCTATTTATCTTGTAAAATGTTTTTGCTCAAAGTGTGAGTCACCATTTGAGTTGTCGCTTTCCTTAGTCTGCGACATTCCTTTCTATGGATCAAACTTGCTCTAATGAAAATGGACAAAAATAAAAAGAAGTAATGCTTTATATCTAAAGAACTAGATCAAAGTAGTAACATGCAACATACAAGGAAAATAGCTACCGAATATCAGTTACTTACGTTTCTTGAAAAACTTCTTGATCTTCTCGACGGCTTCATCCACAACAATGCCAACTGTTGCGGTAGTAGCACCAATGATAACTGAAGTAGACGCAGCGATGGCTCCTGTTGCACCGATGGATTGACAAACGGATACAAAAGCCGGAGTTACCCCTATCAATATATAATTAGAACAAGTACAACTTACCAGCGCCTCAACTCATCATAGTTGCTCCAGCAGTTCCGGCAACAATTCCGCCAGTTCCAAATCCCAGTGCTCCGACGGCAGCAGGAATAGCAATTGGTGCAGCAAGAACAACCAAAACGGAGCCGCCAAGAATACATCCGATACGAATCAACTGAACCATCACAAAATGAGAATCTACAAAATTAATTAGCCTACTTTTTTCTTATTTTTATTATCCGGATCTTCAGGATCTTCAAGATCTTTGGGGTCTTCCGGTTCTCCTGGGGTTTGTTCTTTCGGCTTATTCTTCTTTTTCTCTCCACACATTTTGTATCGTTTCTTTTCATCTGAAAATAAATCATTGTATTGAGTAGGAGTAAAAAGAAATAGGTGTACTATGTGCAATAGAACAATAGACAAAGAGACAATGTAAAACTATCGTCGATGCAGTAAAATCTCCTAGTTCCAACTTGCAATTATTTAAACAATTTTATGTCTAAAGAACTAGATCAAATTAGTAACATGCAACATGTAAGGAAAGTAAATACTGAATATCAATTACCACTTGTTGATGAAATTTATAATTTCTCCGACTGCTTCATTCGCAACATGGCCAACTGTTTTTATAGCAGAAGTAGAGTTTACAATGTCTGTTGACTTGAAAAGTCTCTTGACCTCTCCGATTGCTTCATTCGCAGCAAGCCCAACCGCTGCCGTAGTAGTACCAATGATAACAGATGTGGCCGCTGCAATCGCTCCTGTAGCACCAATTGATTGGCAAACGGCTACAATAGCAGGAGTTGTACCTGTAATCAACATATAATTAGAGAACAATTATAAGTACAACTTACCAGCGCCCCAACTCATCATAGTTGCTGCAGCAGTTCCGGCGACAATTCCACCAGTTCCAAATCCCAGTGCTCCGACGGCAGCAGGAATAGCAATTAGTGCAGCAATAGCAACCAAAACGGAGGAGCCAAGAATACATCCAATAACAATCAACTGAAATGTCAAAATATGGGTCTTTAAAATCAACATACTTTCTTCTTATTCTCCTCATCAATACAATTCGGATCTGTAGGCTTTAAAAGTAGGGATAACGACTGATCTGATTTTTCTTTTTGAAAAATGATGTGATGAAAATATAGCGTAAAAAGTGAAGAAAAAATCATCAAAAAATAACACGTAAATCTATCAATGGTGGCAATTATCTCTGTAAATATTGTAATTATTTTCACATTACATTGCACATTTCTAAAATGATCGTTATAATACAGAGTTCTTTTCCTTTTCCCCCTTTTTCCGCAGAGAAATTTGTCTGAATTGATGGTGTTTTCCCTTCTTCTCTCGGTCGCGACTTCCTTTGACAACAGCTGTCTCCCTTTCCAACCCCTTCAAACGGTGTAATGCTCAAATCCTCATGAGATAGAGAGTGTCCCCTTTCCATTGTTCTTCTCTGCTCCTCTTCTTTGCTCTCTTTTCTTTCGTTATGACCATCTCCAAGCAATGTTCTGAAGTTCGCCCAGCAGAATTCCTTATAATTGGCGGACGACCGTGTAAGGTTCGATTTATCTCTTTCCCCTACACGAAAAAGTACAATTTCTAGGTTCTTGAAGTTGAAAAGCTTCCTTCAAATCAAATTCTCATTGTTGGAAGAGATTTTTTCAACGGGGGTGTCGTAGAAGAACGACGACCTCCGGAATACATTGTAGAAGAGCCAAAAATAACAAAATCTGAATATTCAGTGAGAATTCCCCTAATTCTTAGAAAAATAAGGCAATTAGATAACTGAATACGATGAAGAAGATAATATAATTACTGTACAATGTGAAAGGACAGGAAATTCAAAGAAAGTCCCCATTCCGGAAGGTTATATCGGTGATGATTTACGAATTGCTGTCGAAGATCATGATGGACCGATACGGGTGAGTAATCCGTCCATTTTAGACCAAAAACAAAAAGCCATTCACAATAAACATGTAAAAAAACTAAAACAACGATCAGATTTAGTTCTAAAAGTATTTTGCGCTGCTCAAGTGTAACAAAAGTAAAAGAAAGCCGATGTTTGGTTCCCCCATAAAGAAAAGTCAATTGTTAGCTTGCAGTACTCAAAAATGATCATTTTCTACAATTTTCAATGTTTCACTTCATAAAATATGACATTTCCAGGTAACAGTGGCTTCAACATGCGGTGAAGAAGGCATTGTCGCCTTCCAAAAATGTTAAAATACGGCGTTCTTGTACAAAGTTCCCTAATATAACATAAATAGACTTCCCTTTCTGCTTGTATAAGATGTATTTTCCACAAAACTTGTCGTCTTCGTCTTGATAAACACTGATCAGCTATATCCGGGGGCGGCCATTATCAGTTCGTTCGTCATAATTGCTGTCTGATTATTGGCTTTCTTCGATAATTATCCATCCCGTTGGAATAACACGAGACGTCTTCTTTTAGCTTTTCGCTATATTACGAATATGGCTAGACTATAGTAGATAATAAAGTATAAAGAAATAATAAAATACAACACATAATAGAAAAGTAAGAAAAAGATAAGAAGAACACTTTTTTGTCTACTACAGCTCCAATTTGTCTCTCTCGCGCCTCTATAGAGCAGACCGGCTGACGAGGGGGGCAATTCCCATTACCGCAACGGTTCCTTTGACTCTTGCCGACTTTTTGGGAACGTGAGAATTGGCCTGAGAAGGCGGTAAACGAGTACAACATGAGAATTAACCCCGGCCAGCGCAATTTTCGCCATCTTCCTCCCCCCGAACTGTATAAAATTGCCTGCTGCAGGTGTTCCAACCGTTCCCAATTTTTTCTACCCCCGTTATTGTTCAAGAGAGATCACTACACGTCCCATTTGACACACAGGTGGCGAGGAGGCGAACGAGGGTAATCAAAGAAGAACATTCTTTCCATTTCTTTATTTTCTACATGTTCCTATATATTTTCTACACCATATCCATATTATAAAATCTAATTATCACCTCAGTTATACCGTTCCCACTAATTAATTGAGCACAAAAGCGGCGGGAGGTAGCCGACTAGTCTAACTCTTCGGCCCCATTGGAAGGGCAAGGGTCGTCCTTGTTTTTTTGACTAGACAAGGCGAGAACTCGGTTACGCAACGGCCAGTGACGAGCAATGGCCGGTAATGCATCAATCCTCCCAGTCGGGACAACCGTTATCCTTGAGAGATTGACTTGTACACGCTGGCGGAGAGATGGCGCAAGCAGGAGGTTAAATTATGTTCTGCTGGCAACTGTCACAACTTTATATGGTTAGAAAATATTCTAATTTTATATTATATCAAAAAAATACAAGCCAATACTAAAAAAATGAGAAGAAATGTATAAAAACAGCCAAAAATTGAAAATGAAAACTGGCTCCCATCTTCCTTTGTCTGCTGTTTAGCGCGCGTCATTTGTAAACTCCCGTTGTAAAGTATTGCTCTTTCTGGTGTAAGGTTGCAAATTTCAGCTTTCTCCTCGTGAAATTTGATATTTTTTCTCTTCCGGGTAATTTGTGTAATTTTTCTGAGGTCAATTTCTTCTCTTTTCCGCTAAACGTCATAGGCAGTAAAGGTTTTAAAGGCCTAAATTTCTCAAAAATTCGACTTCCGGGTACCGGTTACTAATCCCCTCTGCTCTTTCTTCCCTTGTCATCCCTCAATAATCTCCCCCTGCCGATAAACGTCTAATAATTCTCCCCCGGCTCTCCCTTGCCTCCTTTTGGGCGTGTCTCCTCCTCGCCCCCCTACCGTATTCCTCCTTCTCGGGTTTATATCGGAGGCGTGGCCCCCATCCGGCTCCTTCTTCCCCTTATTCTCACCCAGCCATCGTCAGAATATTTCCACAAAATGGTCGAGAAATCATCCCCCATCCCGGAACATCATCATCAAGCCGGCGGTGCCCCATCTTTTCCTATCAATCTTCCTCTTCAGGTACGTGTTTTTGGGGAGGGGGTAAATTGTAGGGGGTGATCCCCCCTCGCCGCGAGTTTAAAGGCTCTAATTTAGAGGGGGTTGTACCCGAAATTTGGAGGGAGGGGGCACAGGGTAGCCTCACAGGTAGCCTCTACCCTCTCCTCTGCTCTCTTTTCTATTTTTTAGACCTCTAAAAGCAGAAAAATGGAGAATTTTACACTAATCAGAGGGAGATCAGTTGATTTGGGAGCGCGCGCCCGCACCCGTAAAATCTCGGCAGCTCACCGGACTGGAAAGACCGCGCGCCAGAAGTCAAAGCGCAGAGCTGCCGAGACTTTACGGGTGCAGCTGATCGTGATTCCAGGTACAAATTAGGTCTTTTTTTAAATTTTCAAATGTTTCCCACTTCCCCGCAGTTTGTACAGCTTCTTCAGGGCGATGTCAACCCGCTGGGTCGCCTTATGGAGCAGTATCAGCGGCTGGCCGCTACCGAGACGAAAAGTGTGCAGGAACGATTAGAGGTAATTTTTAGGAAAAAGAGGAAATGGATTACGGTATTCAGACTGTAAAACAGGACAAAGCAGCCGCTGAGAACCAGTACAGCCAGTATCAGGCATATTGGTCCGGGCACAATTGGTCAGTTCATTATTCTCCCCACCTGCTCCCCGTCTAAAAAAGGGAAATACCCCAAATTCCTGGAATTTTTCACTATTTAGGCAGTATTTTACTTTATTTTCTATCATCTACCTCTTATTAAAGTGCTATGGTGTTTGTCTGTCGTAAAAATGAGTCTTTAGCCCGAAATTCCCCCCATTTTCCAAGATTTTCAGCCGTTTTTGGGGAAAATTTGTTATTTTTCAACGATTTTCTATAATTTTACATACTTTTTATAGTAAATTATAATAAGGTTGACCCTAATTTCAGAAAAAAAGCTTCCCTGATGCCAATTTTCCTTGAAAAAGGGGCGAAACCCTCGAGAAAACGCAGAAATCCCTCGAAATTCACTAAATTTGAAATTCCTCAATTTCTGTTCATTTTCCACCGTTTTCTTTAATTTTTTGTCTGTAATATGGTTTAAAGGACTATTCTCTCCACATTTTACCTGCTAGAATCTATATAAAGTTCAAAAAATTTAAGGTGGGAAGCCGCGCAGCAGACGGCAGCCAATTGGCAGGCCCTCGGCTACAGTATGGACAACTACGCGCCGTATATCAACAATCAATTGAATCTTCTTCAAGCCGCGACCAATCCTACTGTATCCTCTAACAGGTAACCTTTAAAAAAAGGAAAAAATTAATACTTTTCCAGTTTAACAAGCCGTCTGACCAGGATTAGTCCGTCCAGCGGCGGGATGCCCACCTCTCCAGGAGGGGGAGCCACTACCGGCGGCGGGAAATATTCCCGGGGTAATTGTGAATGCCCAAATTGTATGGAAGCTGAACGTGTTGGTAAGTTGAAGAAAATCCAGTTTAAAAGTCGAATTTGCAGCCAAATGGGGTACTGTACTGTTTGAACCAAAACAGCCACAGTTAGACAGTTAGACAGCCAGATTGGAATTTTGGGTGTTTATTTGTCTTTTTGACCCTAGTCTCGACTATTTTACAGCCAATTTTAGGGTTTCAAATGATTATTTTGGTAGGGGAGGTGTCCAGTAAGAGGTGTATTCTTTCCCCCGCGCCGTTCTCCCTTAGCCAAGGCGTCAATGCGGACCGGCCTAGCGATTTAATTGGTACCTTTGGGCCAACAGCCCAAGGCCCCCACTTGGCTTTTTCTGCCCCCTTCCCTGGCCGTCGTTAAACGTTTTCAGAAAACCGGAGGAGGGGGAGGGGGATATTGTGATCCGCCGGAGCCTCCGATACAATCAGCGGTGGCTCGGTGCCGAAAGGCGGACAACCGTAAGGGTAATCGCCTCTCTCTTGACAGAAGATAAGCGGCGAGGGGAGAAGAGTTATGGGAACAGGGAAAAAACGACTTTTAGAGGTCCAATACGGTACAAAATAGCGCGCCATAGAATAACAGAGCGCCACAGTTAGACAGCCAAATTTAAAAATTTTTAGCTTTTCTTCCTTTGCTGGTTATTTATAGCCATTGTTCAGCTGAAAAGGTTTATCTTTGCTAATTTTTGAAGAAAAATAGGAGAGAATTGAAGTAGATCGCTAATTTTCTCTCCAAACGAAGTACAGTAGCGCGCCACAGCAGCCACAGTTAGACAGTCAATATCCCATTTTCTCTATTTTTCTGTCCATTTCACTATTTCCGCTCATTTTTCACTCATTTTCTTCGCCTAAAACCTAAATTTTTCCATACTTTCGGCTGAAAATGGCTAACAATACCCAAAAAGTTTGGCGTTTATCTCATAAATCAGTCGTTGCCGTCTTTAGCCAAGAAGAGGGTAATTTATAGCCGTCTCTCACCTTCCCTGGCCTGTTGTCACCCCTTCCCATCCTCCCTGGCTGTCCTTGGCTGGATTACCTAACACAAAATATACAACTAGGCGATAGCTCCCTCTGAGATGGGATCTAATCAGGACCCGGGCGGGGAAAAATTCAAATGCCGTCAAATGGCGGGAAATATTTGGGGGAAACTGCCGTAATCCTGATAATTTTCGTTTCAGGAATCAGTAACATGCCGGCAAAGAAGAGAGGAGTTCATAATTGCCATATTCGCGGTTGTGGTAAGGTCTACAGTAAGAGCAGCCACCTCAAGGCTCATCTCCGTTGGCACGACGGCGATCGAAATGTGGTAAGTATACTGTGGTTTTTATATCGTTTCAAGACCATAATTACTGCCCGCCATTTTGTAATCTTTACCAGGAGGAGACGACGGCCCGGTGGGCTCTGACGCAACTCATCGGGGGGTTGAGCAGCCACTCCCAAATTATCCTTTACCGTAATCCAACCCCCTCGGTCATTATGATTGTTTTCGAAACGGGATAACGAGCAATTCGAAGAATTTTTGGAATAATATTGACCTAGGAAGGCAGGGGGAGGAAACAAAAAAGCAAAAATAATAAGTCACCGCGGGGATCGAACTTTCGTTTTGCATTTGCATGCACCGCGCTCATCCCATTGCAACAGTGACCCTAAGAGTTTTCAGAAGCCGCGCGGACCAGGAGCTGCCTGATCGTCGCCGACTCGTCTCTCCACTGTAAATATTCTCTTTTCTGCTCTATCCCAGTCGATTGTTCTCCCGGAAGACATATCGAATCCCTTATTCTATGTTAATCTATTTCCAAGCATCTCGGTGTAGTTCCTCTATATGTATTCTCCCAGATGAATCTATCTTTCCCACATTCTTTTTTTTCTGGATTACGGTAGCCGAGTGCGGTTTCCCTTTGGCAAAGTAGAGACCACCTGGTGGGATAATTAACAAAAGAGAGAACAACTGGATAGTGACTGTGATCCAATTAGCGAGTGAGTGACACACGGGGGGATTAGCCGGGGAGAGGAGGACAGAAGGCGGGAGACAAGGGAGAGAGACTTCCTGTTGAGCAGAAGACAATCAGAACATTATGCTACATACAGAAAATGAATTAACATTTAAAAAAAACAAAAAATCTGGCGGTTATTTGAGCAATTCCCAGTCATGCAAGAGCTTCCGGGTCGCGCGCCCGCACCCGTAAAATCTCGGCAGCTGAAACGCTTGGTATTTAGAAGCGCGCGCTTTCAAGTTCTCCGAGCGGCCAAGACTTTACGGGTGCGGCGGCAGCGGATCCTCCCCGTAGACTTGGTCTCCAATGTTCCTGAAGAATACGGTATCTGCTCTCCAAATTGATTTCTCTCTTCGTTCCGGGACCATTTCCTCATTATAGAGAAAGGCTAATTGGCCTCTAAAGAACTCATTTCCTCGTCCCTGTTGCGCCATCATTTGATCCCCCCAAATGGGTACGGTAGTTATGTTATTTGGCCCCGGTAATCTCATATTTCAGAGGGATTATCCGCCCGGACAGAAAATGGGGGCTAACTCGTCTAAATTAACCGTATTTCTGTTCATTTTCTTGCTTTTCTCTCTCGAAAATGGTGGTGGTCGATCAGCTGACAATTGCCGATATTTCTGCTTTGGAGACGAGGCAAAAACGGATCATGGCTGAGATTTGGGACGGGATTCAGGCGGCGGAGAAGCAGCTGAAGAAGGCCGGCCAGCCGGGGGAGGAGAGGCGACGGCTGGAAGAGGCCCGCGCCCGGCTACAGGACCAGTGGAACACCGCCGAACAGATGCTACGCGAGCTGCTCCTCAAGAAATACGCACTGGGACCAGCCGCTGCTCCAGAAGTCAAGCCGGCCCCCTCCGCCCCGGCTAAAAAATACGAAAAGACCCTGCTTCCGTCATTTATGCGGCCGACAGTATCCCGTCCTCCTCCTCCTCCTGTCCAAGTGAAGCCAACCAGGGAAAGAATCTTCGTCAGTCTGCCCAGTGCCCCGTCGCCTGTCCGGCCCCGACTGAACAGGAATATCAGCAGGACGATGGAGAGAAACCCCACGGACACGAAAAACATCAAATACACATGGAAATAATAAACAAATAACGTTATTTTCGTATTGTTATTGAGAATCTTTCATGTTTGGGAGTTTTGGCGCCAGACTGGCACGCGCCACGCCAATCCCTCCAACTGCCGAGATTTTACGGGGGGGGGGGCAAGGAAATCTCGCGTGTTTTTCTATCGTAACCCACGTTTAATCGTATTTTTCTTCAATTTTTTTAAAGGGAACACTATTTTCCGGTGCTAATTATGATTCTCTAGCAGTTCAAATCCCCCATTTCGCGGATAAAAGCTCCCGGCGGCCATCTGACCATGAGATCAGAACAAATGGCCGGTATCGGCTGGCTGCTAATTACAAACTACATCTATCCAAAAGCACCCAGTGACAAATCCTATCCAGATGGTTCATTCTCTCTCTCTTTTTATTCTCTTCTCCGGCTCAAAATATCCATTAAAATAGACCGGGGGAGGGGGATCGGCGAGGCGAGGCGGCGCGGTACAAAACGTTGTAGGGGCGGCCTCCTTTGAGGTGACAGCCCACCTGGGAAATGCGCAACTCGCCCCGGTCCAATTATCTCTATCTCACACCGATTAACACAATATTGTTTTAGGGGAACGCTTCCCAGGAGGAAAAAAGGGGGTGGGAAGAAAATGGGATGGAATCCGGGCCAGCATGGCGCATTTTCGGGGGAGGCGCGCCAGCTTTGCGCTTTTTCGGTGCAGGGGGTCAAAAATGCTTGGCACACTGTAATTAATATTTTGGAACTATTACACCGGAAAAGCGCAAGCTGGCGCTCTTCCTCCGAAAATGCGCCTTCCTGATCCGAAGCCGGTGTCTCTCCAAAAAAATACTGGAAGAGAAAGAAAATGCCGGCCAATTGCTTTCTGTTCAGTTGTTTACTGACGTAGAAACCACATCGCCGGGAAGTTATTGCCCCAACTGAAGGTGGCTGGACAAAACGGGTTCCTCTCGCCTCTATTCTGCAAGAAGGAAGAGTTCTTCCCCCATCTTTCCTCTCTCTGATGCGTTTTTGACTACTTTTCAGCCTCTGAACAGTTGGAAATCATGTATCAGGTGAGGCATTTTATGAAAATAGAAGAAAAACGGATAGAAAACCTCATAAAATTGGAGAAAATGGGCAATTTCCCTTGAAACCTCCGAAATTTGACCCGGGGATCACGATCCGCTGCACCCGTAAAGTCTCGGCAGCTCCGCGCTATGTTCCCAAAGGCGCGTTTTCTTCAGTCCAGCGAGCTGCCGAGATTTTACGGGTGTGGGCACGCGCTCCCAAATCGCGGGCGTCTAGGATAAAATTCTTCATTTTTCTCGCTTTCTCATTGGATTTTCGAACTTTGAGGCCTTGTTTTTGATATTTTCCGTGTCCCAAGACCGTGACGAAAAGTCCAGTGAAGTGTACCAGTGAAATCAAAAAAAGTACACTTTGGATTCTACCGCCGCTTGTCCTTGTCCTTCTTGGCAGTCTCTACATTGTGCACTCTCTTGTTTTCCCTCTTCCTCCTCCTCTTTTCTTATCGCCTCCAACAAAAAGTTGACAACTTTATCACTCAATATCACTCCTCCTGTTTCGCGCCAAGAATTCCTGTCTACCTTCTCTCTCTCTCTACAGAAAAATGGTAATCTGTTTTTTTTAAAGTACAATAATCCGGGTGGCCTAGTGAACAAGCTTTTACCATATTATAGAGAGACATATTACCTCACCCTCTTGAAGATCAATGTGCCTCTACCAAATGGTAGAGACACCAAAACTTTCACTTTGTGCGCACCGCGTAGCCGGATTGGCCTAGTGGATAAGGCGTCTGACTTCTAATCAGAAGATCGCCGGTTCGACCCCGGCATTCGGCTAACGATTTTTGCTTTTTTCCCTCGGTCAAGACAAGTCAATTACAGTACTTTTCGCAGCTTTTTCATCCGTTTTTTCCTACAAAATCCCTCTAAAACCTCTCCTTTTCCTCCTGATTTATCTTTTTCTGAATGGAGAGCCAAGAAATAGGGGAAATTTGAAAATTCCTGGAGAAACTGCGCCCTACAGTACTGTTCGCCTTTCTTTGTGTTCAAATCGCCTTTCCCTCCAATTTTTAATTCTCCTGTATTCAATCATTGAGCTACCGTAGTCTAGTCTCTTCCCGCTCGCTCTCTTTCCAAAGAGTAGAGCCTATTTTGGTCTGATTGTTCCCTTATCGTACGTGTTTGTCCTCTCGGCGGGGCCATGTGCCTACTTTGCCACTTGCCAGCTGTATTTATTAGCTTTTCTTCCAATTCTAACAACAGTAACCCAAAAAATAATATTTTCTAATTACAGTAACCACTAATAATTCAAATTCAGGCTATGCAATCCTGTTCCCGCGCTTTCAACTTCGTAATTCTTGGAGATGTGGGCAAGTCGAATTTTAGGAGAAAATTCACCGACGGCCATTATAATCTGGAGAATCCTGTTAAATTAGGTACGATAGAATTTTTAAAGGACTAAATGGAATATAATCGCTTTAGGACTCGAATACGGAACGAGGAAGACGTCGATTGCGGGGGAGCCCATCCTGATTACTCTTTGGGAGCCGGCTAGCCTCGCCTCTTTCCGTTCCCTGACCAAAAATTATTATCAGGGAGCAACGGCAGCTTTCCTCATCTACGATGTGACAAAGTAAGGCAATTTTTAGAGAATTTGAAGCAAGAAAATGGAGAAAACAGGGTGAAATTGCCCAGAATGGCTAAACGCGCGCCAGTAAACATGCCCCATCTGATTATCCCCAAAAATCGCTTTTTCACCACTTTCCTCCATTTTTCTTCCTTTTTGTGGCTCTAATATGTTCTCAACGATGTGAAAAATATTGGCAAAGGTAAAAAATAGAAGAAGCATGTGAAAATAATAGAAAAATTGACAAAATTTAGTGTAATATCAATGGAGCAGTCTTACAACGGGGATTTTTCGATCGAAAATGAGGAAATATAGTGGTTTTTGGATTAGAAAACGATGTTTTACAAGCAGAAATTGAATAGAAAAATCAAATTTCAGCAGAGAAACCTTCGACAATCTGAAGGAATGGATAGAAGTCACGAAGTGGGCCTTTTCTCCTCTCGTCTACTTCTGCCTCCTGGCTACCAACACGTAATCAGCGTGTATCTGCCCAAATTCCTTGAAAATATTTCAGTGATCCAACAAAAGAAGTCGCCGTCACAACGGAAGAGGCAGAGAAATTCGCAAAAGCTCATACTCTGCGATTTGTTGACATTGGAAGGGCGGAAAAAGACGCCATTGATAAGGTTTGGAAAATACGAAGAGAAAAAAAAGAACAATTTCAGGTAGTCCTCGAAGCGGCGGAAGACCGCTGGAAGAGAATCCAAAACGGGGAAATTGATGAAACAGATCTGGTTTGATTCGTTGCTTGAAGAAAAATGAAGTTATTTCCAGGTAAACGGTGTCATCCGAGTTGAACCACGAACCAAAGGAATTGCTCGATGTTTCTGAAGCAATACGAAGAAAATCATCAACGAAAAGGAGAATCTGAATAGAAAAAATGAGAATAAAAATATTATCATAAAAATATTGGGAGAAAATACAACAGTAATATGGGGCAGTAAAGATTTGCACCAAAAACAAAATGCGCGTGTAAGGATTTGCAAAAAAGGGTTTGCCGGTCAAGGGTTTGCAACAAAATTTTCTGCAATCACGTACTCTTTTTTACGCGGATTATCGCTTCCCGATTTTTCAGTGTGTCTTATAGTTTACTTGTGTTTTTATGTGATTTCCTTCTTCTACAGTTCCTTTTCTGGTATAATTATGCTGTATCATAACACTATCTTTCAGAACAAATGTATGTCACTACGATAGACAACCATATAATAAGAAAAATTAGAGAAAATAAGGATCTGTTTGAATTGGTAAAAGGTGCTCATTTTCCTTGTGAAATAACACAAATAACAATAAAATAAGAAAATTGGGCAGGAAATAACCTAGGTGTGCTTATATACCGAAACCATTTTCGGTATATGGTATACGCACTCCTCTCTCTCTCTCTGTTTCAAAGGAGGTTTTCGTCTTTTGCCGGGTACGACAGATTCCAAATTACGTTGTAAACCTCCTGCACTGGTTTATTGTAGTTTTTTTGTTTCGAGTCAGCCAGATTTTGCATTTTTGAAGCAGTCTATCTGAATTATGGCATTTGTATGCTCTGCTTTTTAGTCTAATCGTACATCACAACAAGAATATGGATATTACTAATGAACACAAGCGGGGAGAATCAATCAAATCATGTTTTGTCTCATTTCTTTACTATTTCTTTCATGTTTTCTTCTCGTACCGTTCTAATAGCATGTTTTTCAGTCGCTGCACTTCGTCTTCGTTCATTAGCAATGCCTTCCAAACCATACTGCAATCTATCGGATGGAGAAGGTATTATCATTTATTTGCTGTATTAACACCTCATTATTGCAGATAACATACTTGATGTAGAAAGATCACCTCGCCTTACCAAGAACAATGATGCTTCCACTACTGAGCTGAATATCCCGCCTGGCGTTACACTGGAAGATCATTTAGGTATGTTGTATTGAATTATAGTTTCAGTTATTTATGTTTTTTTTCAGCATTCAGCGCGTTCTGGGGTGCTGACTATGCTCAACACTTTGGGCAACTTACCGAAGAAGTATACAACAATATTGGTCAGTTCTTTCAATTGGCTGTATCATAATAATTCATTTTTAGAGGAGCCCCAACCAGTGGAAATCTTGTGTGATCCATGTGATTGGATCAAAACAGCTGACGAAGAACTTGAATGGCTCCCCAAAGAGGAAACTTGGACTATTTCTCCAGAATGGCTTTGTAAAGTGGGATATTGGCTTGAAGCCCTCCCATCTGTTAGTTATTTCTTTGACTCTCTTTAAATTATTAAGTTCAGACAGAAGAATGGGCTAGTGTAGATGAAGCGACTCCATATCCAGCATTCACAGAGATGTGTGAAATTGTTACGCTTGACACGGCAGGATTCTACCCCTTCTATGAGCCTACCTGCTTGGATATCAAGATTAGAAAGAGTACGTTTTTTTTCTTTGTGTAGCTTCAATTGTTTAGAGGGCCGCACGCAGAGCGACTATATGATGGACACTACTGTGGGCGCCATTGAGTCTTCCGCCTGAAAATGCCGTAACATCTTCTTCCAGATTGTAATATCGATTCACTTCTGTTTTATTTATTTATTTAATTTTTCTATGTTTGAATGATCTTCTGTATGTATTACATCAATTAATTCCATATTTATATTCATGTTTTCTTTTCTGTGTCAGGGAGAAGGGGGTTTCTTGCGGTTTCTTCTAGTTTTTATCGTGTCTGCCTTCTCGTTTTCTTCTTGTGTAAAACGTAACGCTCGTTGGAAGTAGCTATTCTATGTTTTTCAAAAGAATACGCTTCGTATAGCGTTGCTGTTACATAGCGGATTTTTTTTCATTATATAAGTGCAACAAACAACTTGTTTGTGTTTCTGATTTCTTTATTATCACCGATCTGCTCATTATTCTTCTCGTATTTTTCATTTTTATTTTAGACACTCGTAAAATGGAATGGATCGCTGCTGGAGTTGTGGCTGCAGTTGCAGCATCACTTGCTATCCCCGCCGTTGTGACTGCCGTAGGATTTAAAGCTGGTGGTATCGTAGTCGGAAGCGCTGCAGCAAAAATGATGAGCTTAGGAGCCGGTAAGTTAGATAACCTTGCTATAATTCTAGCTATCTATTTTTACTGCTACATTTTAACTGGCCTGTTGATTTTAGGCGCTACTCCGGCTGTGGTCTCCGTCTGCCAATCCATTGGAGCAACCGGAGCAATTGCCACATCTACTAAGGTTGCTGTTGGAGCCGCTGTAACAGCTGTGGGCATCGCTTCAAAGAAGAAGCCGAAGAGGAACAACAAAAGGAGAAGAGGAAAAAAGTAATTAATTTTTGATAGCTGTTTTCTTTTTTTTTGGAATGCCACTTTTTCTCACGCTGTTTTGGTTGATATAAAATACTGCTGCAGATATTCTACAGAATTTATAACATGACTTCAATAACAGTTGTTTCCTTTCTTATTTTGTTTTTTTTTGGCACTTGGCTTGCCACATTATCTTACTTTTTTAGAAATTCGTACAATGGAAGAAGAACAGCGTAATCATGAAGAGGAAGCCGAAAGAAAAGAAGAAGAACGTCAACAAGAGGAAGCTAAGAAGAAATCTAAGGGATGGGTAAGTTCTTTATTTACAATCGATTTTTGTTATTATAGGGATTATTTGGCTGGATCACAGCCGGTGTAGCCGCTACCGTGGCCGCACCGATCGTCATTGTCGGTGGACTTGCCGCCGTTGGATTTACAGCTCCTGGAATAGTTGCTGGAAGTGCAGCTGCAAGTATGATGAGCTGGGGAGCTGGTAAGTGATATAAGGCAGTATTTCAGTTTTTTTTCGATTTTTCACAATACCTTTTTACGTTACAATTTCAGTTCCTGGTACTGTAGCAGTCTGCCAGTCGATTGGTGCCACCGTTACAGCGGCCGGTCTGGCTTCAGAGATTCTTAAACGTGACCCCGAAAAGGAGAAGAAGTGATCAATTTGCAATATTTCTTTTTCTTATATTGTGCATATATTATACATTTCGCACGTTTTTTTTCTGTTCTTATTTGATATAAAATATCACTACTTCAAAAGTTTTCGAAGAAATTAAGAGCCTATATGAGCTTCTTTCATTTCATTACCGCAGAATTTCTTGCTGAAAAGTGGACTTAACAATCGGAGGACTGCTCTGGAGGGCGTGATATCCCATGAAAGCCAGGGGAAATGGACAGAGACATAGAATAGATAAACAAAAAAAAACATAATGCCTTCTTTTGTAATTTCGGGTTGTTTTAACAATTAAAATTGTGGTTTCGGCTCTTTTATCTTTTTCTGGCTGACGTCTTCTGCCATTGTCCCCACGTCCGCCGGTCACTCTCACCGCGCCGCCTTGATCCAGCTTCGATCTCGTCATCGATTGTCCACACGCTCTTTTCTCTCGGCTACTCGAGTCCGGTTTGCCCGTTGAGGTTTTGACTGGACTGTGAAAGCGGGCGGTGTTTCTCTTTCGGGCAGGTGATTTGCATATCCACCCAGTTTTCAGCCAGAGGTTTCATTCTCGTTGTTCAGTGGTTAGCATCTGCCAGTCAAAATTCTCGCTCCCTCATCTTCTCCACTTTTTTCCTCCTCCTTCAAAATACAATAGCCTACCAGCCTTGACCGGACACACACAGAGACGTAAAAAAGATTGCGCTAATCGGCTGGCGCATAACAAGTGAGGACTGAGGAGAGAAGAATTGCAAAAAGAAGATGACCAGTGACGGGGTCGAACTTTCGAGCTTTTACTTGAAAGGCGGGCGCTTTATCCACTGCGCCATGGGAAAGAGTGGGGTTGGAGAGGATATTCAGCATGGAGAAACAACTTTCTGAGGTTCTACTAGGAGTACTGACAATTCGTTTTTCTTTTTCTCCCAGTCTGTTCTGTTCCCTTGTGTATGTCCTCGGTTGACCCAAATCGTGTCGAAGGCCAAGGCCGTGTTCAACGCTGCTGCTGCCGCCAGCCGCCGACCCCCCGCAGGACCATCCTCCCCGCCGGCGACGGGTAGATAGAGAAACCTCTTTCTCTCTGTCTCACCTCCGCTTTCAACCACCCTAAAATACTATCACTTTCACCCCTTATTAAAATTGAAATTAATTTCACTTTTTTCTATTAATTTTTTACAATAATTTGGCTTACTTTTTTTGATTTCTCATTTGGCGCAATTTTTCAATTATTCAAATTTTGTTCTGAAAATAACCAATTCCATTTGTACTCATTTTTCTTCATTTTTTACATTTTCTAAACACTTTTTTCTTCTGAAAATGTTATTTACTACAGTATAAAGAATATTTTATTATATTTTAATGGTTTTTACTTTCCCGAAGCCCGCGGCAATGAAAAAACAGATGAAAAGTAAAAGATTGGCATCTCTTCTCCCGTCTCCTACAAACTTTCATTCAAAAACTACCGTAATCCTCTTTCCCTTCCCTTCCTTTCCACTTGAACAAGAAGAATAACCTTCAAAGGGCAAATCTTAAACCACACCATACCCAATTTTAGTCTCGGCCGCGTCCAGGGAGACTACTCTTGCGGGAGGAGAGTGGTGGCAGCGCCGCTCTGGCTCTCCTCTTCTTCTTTTTTCTATTTTCATTATTTTATAAACTGCTTCTTCTAATTCTAGACAAAGATAAGAGTAACTTCTGCCTACTAAAAGTTGGATTTCTTCCATTTTTCGCTTTAAAACCACAAATATGGTAGAATTTAGCCGAGAAGAGGGTAGTCTCTATAATTCGGGCCGTTCTCTTCCTCCCTTGGCCAAAAATTGAAAAGATTTCTTGTTTTATTATTAGAAAACATCATTCTGCTCCTAAAGAACAATAATTTCTTCCTAATGGAACCATAAATACTCCAAAAAAGAGCCTTGAAGACAGAAGAATAGGTGAAATTCGGAATTCTTCTCGTTTTTAGTCTCCATTCCCTAAATTCTCCCAATTTTGACTGAAAATCAAAGTGTATTCCTCTTTTCTACAGTAAGATCTCTCTGGTTATCCCTTCAGGACTATAATTACTGTATAATCACTTTCTAGAAAGGGTTGGGAAGGAGGAGAAGGTGCTGTTCTCTTCTTCCTTTCATAGTAGCCCCCCCCCCCCCCCCCCCCAAGAAGATAAAAGTTCTCTCCCCTTTATCTATTTATCCTGTGTCACCTTCTCCCCTTAACTTTCTCTCGTCTTCTATCTATCTCTCCCCCCTTTAATATCCTCTCACTATCCTCCCGTAATATTGATAGCCGCCGTCGTATCTTTCTCTTCCTTTCCCGGCGGGGAGATCTCCCCATTTTCCCTTCTCTTACGTAAGACAAGCTCGATTTCTATCCGGGATTTATTTATATTTTTTTTGTTTTGAACACATGGGAATGAATGGGTTTAAGAACTATCTCCCTATTAATTATATCCCTTCTACCAATTGTTGCCCCCAGTCGCCGCTCTCTCCCTTGGCGCTCTCTTCCGGCGATGTCCTTGCACTCTCGCCTGTACCAGCCGGTGTCCCTTGTGCGCCTAAACCCGAGGCCGAAGGTGACAGCCGTAAACAACGGCTACCGTACGGCGACGGCCGCCGGACGAGAGGGGAAAGGCTCCCGGGGGATATTCTCTCTTTCGCTGCGGGACCCTTACCTTTATTATAGAATTACAGTATCCCGGAGGAGGGGACATAGGATCAAAAATCTCAGAGGGGGGTAGACAGAAAAAATCGTATGAACCAGTCTATCCCCCGGTCTCTAAATGACCCTTGGAGTTCAAGTGCAACAGGGCGAAGACGGGGCGAAGACTCCGGATTTTCATTAAAAGCAGCTACCCCTCTTCCCGGGACTGGACTGCGAGGGCGGGGGGAGATGTCGCGTACGAGAAATTAACCGGCAGCAGGCTTTCTTTTTTTTTATTTCGGAGCGAGAACGACTATATTGAGACAGGGAGGAAAGAGAGAGAGAGAGCTCATTGGTGGCTTGGAAGAGGACAGGGGGAGGGAAATTAATGGAGAGAGGGAGGCGGGAGGAGATAATTTGGTTGGAGTCGAGAAATTCGAGTTCTTCAAGGATCAGACCTCGAGAGTTCATTTAGTTGCTTCTCTCTCTCTCTCCCCTCCGCCTCGGTACACGATAGTCCGATCCCCTGCACCCGTAAAGTCTCGGCAGGACAAAGATATGAGGGGTGACCACTGTTTTGTAGCAGTTTTGAATAAATATGAGGCTACTGCCGAGACTTTGCGGGCGCAGGGGACCGGGCTATCGAGGGCCGGCCCTTCCCTCCTTCCTATCTCTCTTTTTCTTGATTTTCTACTGGCTTACGGTAATCTATAGGGTTTAGGTAGTCAGAAAAGATTGTGTGGTTCTCTAGAGTCTAGAGGATCCCACTTTGAACTCTAAGGTTCATACCTCGAAAAAATGGCTTCTAAAGCCTGTGTGACTCACATTTCCCGGGGGGAAATGACCTGTAGATCTCCATGATTGTTTTAATTGAAGGGGAGAGGGCTAGTCTTGGTTTTTCATGAGTCAACCCGGGTCTCACTTGGAAATCTAGACTCCAGGGTCCTTCTTAAACTAAGAATTCTGTTTATCCGACTGTTTCGAGACCATGGAAGCTCTAACAGCCTTTTCCAGCGTCTCATAGCGATTCTACCAGTCCCAGTAGTCTCAAAAAGCCCGGGAGATCTTCTATAGCCTCCAAATTTGACCTTTAGCTTCTGGTTACGGTAGTAATCTATCTCGGGTTCATTTTTATCCAGAGATGATAAATTCAAACCAAATTGGTTAATGTACCCTTAAATTTGAGATTACCGTCAATCTTCCCTCCCCGTATCCTCCAGAATGGATCTTTCCATCTTCCCGGTTCTTCCTCCTTCTCTAGATGGCCTTTTACAATTTCCCCCTCCCCCTAATAAACTTTCACCCCCTCTTCGTATCCCTTCAATTGCCACAATCCCCCCTGTCCGCGCTTGTCCTTTTCCCTTCTCTTCTCTCTTCTCCCCCCTAGTTCCCTTTTCTCGTCCCAATCCCGGATAGCCAGTCATGCGCCATTCCCCCACGACTCGAAGGGGGCACGCCGGGCGGACTTTCCACAAAAGGGCGAAGGATTTTTGATCCTATTCCCCCTTTCGAGACTAGGGGCAGAAGCTGGGGGGCGAAGACTGTAGACTGGATCCAGGGCCAAAAACAGCTCGACGACTGTAGCTCTCTCCCCTTCCCCTTCTCTGTTCTCTCCTTTGACCGGTTTCTGACCGAAGCTGTCCACTACGGCGGCGGGATGGGGGGAGAGAGATGGCTACAGTGCGCTCGCGTGCGCGCCCCTGGTGCCATTCAGTGCCGGGCCAGAACTCGCAGCAATTTCAACCAACAACTGCTGATGTTTTCTATGGGGGGAGGGGGAGGCTATTGGCAGGGGAAAAGAACTGGAATGGTCAAATTCCCTGCCGCCGCACCCGTAGAATCTCGGCAGCTCGGGGCATGGGTAAGCGCGCGCTCTGAAATAACCCTGCCCCGAGCTGCCGAGATTTTACGGGTGCGGCGGCAGAAAATTTGAAAACTACCCCAAGTGGCTAATAAGCCAGTCTCGAAGGCTTTCAACAGCCGGTTATCTCTCGCGCCCGGGGGAGAGTTAGCCGGGCGCTTTGAAAACAGCTCCATTATGACCAGAGGATAGAGAGAGAGAGACAGGGGACTGGGGGGAGACGGGTTTGCCCCACCAACATCTTTGGCGCATCAGCATCGCCGCGGCGGCTTTCGTTCTGTTCCGCCAGGCGGCTCCCCCTCTCCGGCTGGCAAACCTGGATTTCTTCCCGTCTCTTCCCTTCTCTTTCACCTTTCCCTCCTCCTGCATGCCCATGTTCCGGCTGGAGGGTTTCAATTCGCGGGGTCGCCTCCCTCCCCGACCGGACTACTGCTACTAGCCAGCCAGACACGGCCATTTCCACCTCGCTTCGCTTTGCACTCTCTCTTTCGCCCATTCTCGTCTGTCCTTCGCCCCGTCGCCCCCAGTTTGACCGCTGGAAAGAATCTCCGGCATCTTCTACCCTAACCGACACTGCCACAGTTAGACAGCTACGGACTTTCTTATGGTCTGCGCGCCACAGTTAGACAGCCAGCCGGGCAGGGATGACCGTTCCTTGGCAAACAGGACATTGGAACGGCTGTCTACCGTAATCTGGAACTTTTCTTGGTGTTTTCCTCGGAATTTCAATAATTCTAGCAATTGGTTCTAACTGTGGCGACTTTCTTGATTTCTTCTGTCTAACTGTGGCGACTTTCTTGATTTCTTCTGCTGTCTAACTGTGGTGAAAGATTTCCTGAAGCCACTTTCTACCGTATCCCAGCTCTTTTTTTAAACCAGTTGTAGTGTTTTATAAGAAACCAAACAACAGTTCACACTACCACCCTGTTTTCCAGGGTTTCTGGCTTTTTCTCTGTCTAACTGTGGCTCTATTGACTACTGGCTGTCTATCTGTGGCCGTTTCCTACCATTGCCTGTCTAACTGTGGCTCCCTGTCTCCCATTCCCCCCATTTTCTATGATTTCCCCCGTTCCCCCAGCCATCTGCCATTGTCTTCTCCCCTTCTCCCTCTCCCCCTGCCCTGCCCTTCTACCCCTTATCAAGCCCTGTCCCCTGGCTGTCCATCTAGGGGGCCTCGGGGGTTTTCGGTGAAAGTACCCGCGGCCGCCGGCGACGCGGGCTCTCCCCGTTGCCCTTGTCGCCCCGCTGATATCAGAGAAACCGCGGTGCTCTTTTTCGTTGAAGACACGATAACATCACCTACTCTTTTTTCCTCTTCCTCTACTTTTATTGGCTCCAGCTGTCTAACTGTGGCTCTTTTGCTCTGTTTGAAGAATCTTCCCTTTAGGACCCGTTGCTTCTTTATTTTTCAAATTTTATTAAAAAGAAAGATTACAGTAACCCCCGGAGCCCGGGTTGATCCTATTTTAAAGACCTAATATCCAAATTTTCAATTTTTAAAGGTCCGGATCTATTTCATAACTTGTTTGTCTCTCTTTTCCCCCTTATCCAGGCTACTTTTACTTTCATTAGAGTTCATTATGGATTGGAGAAGGAGAGTTATCTCTTCTCGCTGCTTGCTGCTTGCTGCTCTTTTCATCGCCTTGCTATCTAGATTCGTGGGGGGAAATCATTTCAATGATACCCAGGGGGTACAGCGGGGGAGGAAGAGATGATCAAAACATATTTACCCGGTTTTAAAAGTTGCGCAATAGCGCAGTGGTAGCGCGCCGGATTGAGATTTCGACAGTCAAGGGTTCGGTTCCTCTCCTGGTCAAAGACATTTTCTTCTGATCTCCATTCATCTAGAACTTGATATTTTTCACTACAAATATATTTATTCTCCTACTTTTTCTACCTGTTTACCCCTTTTCATGCACCGAGACCGTCTCCAAGTCCCTGATTCTTCTCCTATTTGCCCCCACTGCTCTTATCTCCGTTTACGTCATTTACTGACACTACTTTCCCTTTTTTTTCTCTTTGAACTTATTCCGAACTGTTTATTTTCTTCAGAGCAATGGGTGAGGACCGTGGCGACGGCAGTTCAGCTGCTCCGCCGCCATTTGGCGCCGCGCCGCCCAATTCTTCGGCTTCTTCCCCGCCCCAACCATTGTCATCCGTTGCCTTTCCCGGTAAGCTCAAGGAGCATGATGGCGCAGTGGTAGTGCGTCGGATTGTGGTCGGCGAGGTCGCGGGTTCGACTCCTCTTCATGCCGAAACTCATTTGCTTTTATTTACAGTCTTCATTCAATCCAAAAATTGGGGAATCCCCCTGCAATTGTTATCGTCTCCGGGCTGCGTAGGGGGAGAAACAGACACGGAAAAGAAGATAAGACAATGGACAGACGGAGGAATACTTCTGGAATCGGGAATATAAATGATAGATATTTGTAGTGAAAAATATCAAGTTCTAGATGATTTCAACGAATGGCAGGGAAAGAGAGGGAAAATAAGGGGAACAATTCCCGGGATCCTCCCTGACTTTTCTTATCGCCAGCTGGGAAACATGTTTAGGCTTAGAAAAAGTGCTGAGCTAGCCACTTTTAGGGGGAGATTACTGTAAGTCATTGTTTTGCTTCTTCTCCTCCCTTCAAGTTTTTCTTTTGTATCTCGTCTTTTTCTAGTTTTATCTCGGGGGAAAAGGAAAAAGATGCAAACAAATCTCTAAAGTACAGGGGGAGATTGGAAGAGAGGAGAATTTGAACAATTTGGGGAGATACTGTAGTTGAACTTTTATCGCTATAGGACCATTTGAATTGGCGGGACATCTCGGCGTTTCGTGATATTTTTACTGGTAAAACTGCTCCAGGACCGGGTTACTGTATCCATATAACTATTTTTTTTCTTTTGCAGATCCGACCCGGATGGGAACATCCGACAGTGATTGGCGAGACACCGGAGACGAAACATTTACCCAGCTGTGTGTATTCCATGTTCCGGATAAACCGGACCTCCACCAGGTTGGTTACTGTAACCAGTAGAAAACATAAAAAATAATATTCTATAGGACGCCAAGAATCGAGCCATGACGTCTCTTCCCCTGAATTTGACCTTCCGCAGTACTTCATCGGTAAGTTTTCCCTGCCTGATATACTGATTTTCGGGTTACCGTAAGCCTCATTTTCATTGTGAACTGAAAAAGCGCATAGCTGGCGCCTTTCTAGATCCATGCACCGGGTTCGCGCCAGTATGGCGCATTTTCGGAGGAGGTGCGCCAGCTTAGCGCGTTTCTCGTGCAAGTAGTTACTAACTAAAAAAAGTTGACATACTCTAATTAGTGCCAAACATTTTGACCTTGCTGCACTGAAAAAGCGCAAAGCTGGTGCGCCTCCTCCAAAAATGCGCCATACTGACCCGGATCTGGTGTCTTTCTTCCGGAGTCATGGCGATCCTTCCAGGACCTTTCCCTTTCTTTCCCCTTCCCTTTATCTCTGTCGTTTTTTGACAGTAACTGCCCTAGCTGTCTCCGAGTGTAAACAGCCCCTCTATCAGTAATGGGTGCACTTTTTCAGAAGACTGGCGTCTGGTCAGTGGACTACATCCCGAAGGGAGTCCGTTTCGGGCCGTTGGTCGGCGAGTCGCGGAGTGTCAACGCCGACTCGGCTCTGATGGCCCCCACCGAGGCTAGCGACGCCGGCGGGGATCGCAGCAGCCCGGCGCCGTTGGAATCCCCCGCCGAGTGGAAGATTCTGAGCCCCACGGGGGGCAGAATCCTAAAAACTGTCCACGTCACCGATGATAGCAAGTGCAATTGGATGAAGTACGTCAGCGTGGCGGAGACCCACGAGAAGCAGAACCTCGTAGCTTGTCAGGTACGTCTTTTTGGCGTATTTTATATATAATTACTGTAGTCTTGTAGCGGAGATCAAGAGCAATATTTTGATATAAAAATCATACAAATTACTCAATTTTTCAAAAAGTTACAACCATTTTAACATGCGCGCGCTTTCTCAAGTTTAAAACGCGCGCGCAGGCGTTGTTGACTTTAACCTCGTATAATTCTTAGTATACTTGTTTTGTAGAGGAAATCAAGGGCTACATTTTGGTATAAAAATATTTAAATTTCGTCAATTTTCCGAGAAAGTAAAAGTGATTTCCCGGAACGCTCAAAAACGCGCCCTCTACCCTATTCAAAGTAATTTTCCCTGTTTTTCAGGTTGAAAAGGATATCTACTTCTACAGTATCCGCCCTATCAAGCCGAACAGTGAGCTGAGCTTCTGGTACAGCCGGGACTACGCCGTGAAGCTACAGTACCCCACCAGCTGTGAAACTGCTCGAGCTGCCGGGGTGGCCCGCCGTCGGAAGGTCAAAACCCCGGAGGCGTTGGATTACAGTCTGAAAAAGGACACGATTGAGAGCAGCCGGAGCGAGAAGGCCGCTGCTGTTCCCATCGTGGAAATTGTCGAGGATGTGGAGCATTTGACCCATTTGAGTGACGACAGCAGTAGTGAGAAGAGCAATTCCGCCAGGTGAGAGAGTCTGGGTCTCGGCGGGGAGAGAGCGCGCCGCCGCACTCGTAAAATCTCGGCCGCCACGGCGGGGGTTATCCCCGCGCCGCCCGGCCAATGTTGGTTCTAACCCAGTATCTAAAGGTACTAATGGTTTTCAAGACCATAGCTTGACTATGCGTCATGAACTAAAGTTTTTGGAATAGCCTTACCGGGGTCAACCGGAGGGCAACAAATCCGTAGGAAGTGTAAGAATTACCGTAATCTTTTCAGTTGTTCTCCTCCGTCTCTTCCTGAAGTTCAATCCCGTCCGAATGTCATTCAAAACCCCGTACACCGACCAGTTCCACAGAAGGGTCTCACCACGTTGGATACTGCCCTTCCCGCTCCGGCTCCCATCCGCCCCAGCCCCTTGGCCATCAGCCTCTTCCATGACTATATCCGCCGAAGCCAAGTCCTCACCGCCGAGTTGGCTAATAGCGGAGTCTGGGTCCCGCCGGCTACCGCAGCCGCTCCCGCCACGGCCGTCGCTTCGGGACTCACCCTGCGGACCAGTGGCGGGGCTACAGATGCCCGTCAGCCGATGTTGGCAGCCACCGCCGGGACACCTTTCGGGAATTATTCTGGAATCTATGGGAGTCAAGAGATGAAACCGCCGATCTTCTCGGCGACGCATTCCTTCACTGCCGGAGGGTTGTCGAGCCATTTTGGAGGAGGAGGCGGAGGAGATGGAGGGGGCAGCTCCGGCTTTGGGGGAAACGGCCATTATCCCCCGTCGAACACCCCTGCCCCGAATGACGGTGGTTATAATGTTCCCAAGGTTCGTATTTTATTATTTAAAGGTCTAAAATGTTAAATTACAGTACGTCCAGCAGCAGGAAAACGGCAAGACGAGATATGCTTGTAAGGAATGTAACAAGACCTTTGGACAGCTCTCAAATTTGAAAGTACACGTCCGAACCCACACAGGAGAGCGACCTTTCAAGTGCAACATCTGTGGGAAGGAATTTACCCAGCTGGCACACCTTCAGAAACATAATTTGGTCCATACTGGTGAGTTTTGGGAGCAATTAGGATAAAGCAAAAATATTTTGACGAGTGCGGGAGTCGAACCTGCGTCGGTTTGCCGGCGCGCGCGAGACTTGTCACTGCGCCATTTGGCCAGAGCAAATTGCCAGGATAAATAGTGTAATATTGTAGGAGAACGCCCTCATCGTTGTGACATTTGTGAGAAGCGCTTCTCGTCGACTTCCAACTTGAAGACACATCTCCGCCTCCACAATGGACAGAAGCCATACGCTTGTGACATGTGCAGTGCCAAGTTTACACAGTATGTCCATTTGAGACTACACAAGAGACTGCATGCTAATGAAAGACCGTATACTTGTAATTCTTGTGGCAAGAAGTATATCAGGTAGGCGGGGAGAGGCTTTTGTAACCATGAAAATACAATCATTTTGGTGTTTTTATGCAGTAAAATTGAGAATTTCTCATTTCATCAAAAATAAAATTTGAAAGCGCGCCAAATTTGCTGCACCCGTAAAATCTCGGCAGCTGATTGATTTTGCTAATGTTTACTGATAAATTAATAGAAAAAAAAATGCTATTTTCTATTATAAAAAATATTATTTTAGTCCGTCGGGATTGAGAACCCACTGGAAAACGACAACATGTAAGCCGGATGGGAAGGATTTAAAATTGGAGAAGGATGAAGAAGTCACGTCGACGACTCCCGTCCTCCCGAAGGAGTCCCCCATGGGTCTGATGCCCCACGAGGCCCCCATAAAGCCGGAGCCCCTTCCCTCGATGAACACAATGCCCCATTATAGTGGCCTCCCCTCGCTTTCTCTATCCTCCTCGGGGCTGTCCTCCTCCCTTCCCTCCCTGTCGGCGATGTCCTCCTCCCTCTCGTCGTCCCTCGGCTCTTCCATGCACGATCCAACCAATCCATTACATCAGCCCTTGAGATTACCGGAATTGAATTCCGTTAAAATTCTTCCCGGATTACAATCGCTGAATTATCACCCGTAATAAGCGATCGAAACAATTTTTACCACATATCATATGCAATATTTTTTTTACTCCAACTTCCTCTCTACCGTGCATTTTCTCTCTATTTGTAAATAACCATTTTTTTATTACGAGTTTTGTTGTTTTATTTTATAATTTTCCTAATTCCTTGCCATCATAATGTGACTATCTTGCCAAGGCTTTAGATTTCTCCCCTCTCTTCTGAACGTATTACACATCGTAGCATCATTTCCTCTCTTCCGATCTGTGATTTTCTTATATATCTAAAGGCTATTCATTTACTATTAGCGTGTAGATTTTATAAAGATATTTGACGTTTTACGAATGTGAAGAGAAATTGAAAATTTAGAGGTTGTATGGAATTCCAATGAAAATATTAAAAATATACGTCAATTTCTAGAAAGAGCAGATGTGTACATGAACATGATCGAAATGTATATGCTTTGTGTCATTTCTGGAAGGTTGAAAGTGTAAAATAATTGAGAAACCAAAGAAATCAAGAAGAACAGGTACTCCATCGCAAAGGCAATTCAGCGCAGCGTTTGCTGTTTACGCGTCTCTCATCGAAGGGAACGTTGAATTTTACAGTTCATTCTCTTCCTTTTCTGGATGTTTTTCGTCTTCTTCTTGCCAATTCTCCTTGTTTTATGCTAGAAAAATTTAGAAAAAAATATATAAATGGATGACCAACCAGGTCCGTCTTCGAGAAGTGACCCAATGACTTCCCAGTCGATGATGTACAATCAAGTAGGCAACTGCCCCATTTTTCCATTGTTTTTTCCCTTTAGAACGATCCCCAGACTTGGATTTCCCAGGATTACAGCTTGGAAAATGTAATTACGCCACTGGATGATGATGTGAAATTTGTCCCCAAGAGAAAACGAAAATATTTCCAGTATACATCGACATCAAAGGCGTTTTATGATAATGGCGATAGAGATGATTCTCTAGGAGCTTCGATAGACCCTTCTATGGATCACAATCAAATTCCACAAAGTAGCCACATCAATAATATGGTACTCCCTAATTAAATTTTCAATATTTACTCATTTTAGACCCCGATGCCTGCCCAGGCTCCTCAAAAACGCAAGGTAATCCCTTATGATGTGAGGAAACTGATAAAAGACTTCTGGCCCTCGAGAAAAAGACGATTTGAGAGTATGACCGAGGTGTGTTTAGAAAAATACAATTAAAAAAAATGTTTAGCCAGATTTCAAGCAATATATCCGACATATGGAGTTGCCAATGGCTCGTGTAAAAAAGATTATGAAAATTGATGACGAAGTAAAGCAGCAAATGATAAGCCAGGATGCTCCTTTATTTCTTTCCGCAGCTGCTGAAATATTCATCCAAGAAATAACACTAAAATCATGGGCAATCGTCGAAGAAGGCCGTAGAAAAACGCTGCAAAAATGCGATATCGCTTCAGCCGTTGCTCGCGAAGAGCATTTCGATTTTCTTATTGATATTGTACCAAGAGAGGAAGCTCGCAAGTATCAGGTATACAGCTCAGTGAATAATTCAACAAAAAAAACACAGATGAACCCACTATACGAACAAGAAATGGCAGTCGAGCCACAACAAATGCAATATGTCCTTGCTGATTGTGATTCCATGGGAAATAATGTTTACCAGCTTGATAACGGACAAATTATTCAAGCAACTGCCATTGGTCAGCCAATTCCCATTTGTAAGTTTACAAATTCATCTGCAAAAAAGAAATTCAGCTGATCCTAACCTGCCAAATGGTGGAATTGATATTACGCAGCTGCCTCCTGGCTTCCAGATTGTACAAATGCCGTCTAATATGTGATCTCTTCTGAATAACATTCCCCTTTACCATGAAACTGCTATTGAACAAAAAATCAAACACAGCTCGCCGAACCCGGCACTTGGAAATAAAGGGCGGCGCGCTCGCTGGGTCATATTTACCGCCCATCAAGCAAAAATGCCGTTTCTATTTACATCTCTTTCTCAGAACTGACATGCTCTAAATTCGCAATTTTTTCTGCAAAATATTGCAAATAATATGTAGATATCACAGCAATTCTTTCAGCCTATTTAGATGTATACTCGTCTTTATTTCCTATCTAAACCTTGATGCCATAAGCTGAAAGAATTGCTGTGACATCTACCCATTATTTGCCATATTTTACAGAAGAAAATATGAATTTAGAATATGCCATTTCTGAGAAAGAGATGTAAATAGTTTGTATTGAAAAGTGGCGCACGCTCCATTGCTAACTGCCGCCCGCTCCATTGCAAAGCGAGCTGTGTAAGAAAAGGCATTTTCAAGGTCACAACGATCTAGATGGGCCAAGTTCGCCCTCTAGATGGGTTAGATCCCACTCTCTCACTTCTTGTTGTCCTCTATTCCGCATATTTTCCATTTCTAGAAGAGCTCTTTCTCTCCATTGATCTTCATTTTCATACATAATAAATACAGCATGTAAATACTACTTCTTGTACTCTGCTAGCCATGGGAAAATCTCCCAGTCTTTCTAGCATATTCTCCTTTTCGCTTTCATTCGTTTTTCTAAAATATATTTTACAGATGTCGTTAGCTTCGGCTCAGAAGGCAAAGCGAGATCGAAGGTCAAAAATAAGAAGAAAACCTTTCGAAGGTAAATATTCTATTCAATTACCTTGCTTTCGTTGAAATAACGAATATGATTTGTTCTGAATAAATGTATTTAGGCATTAATGAAGAGGATGTCGTTGGTATTTTTACTCATCAAAACATTAATGCTGATGTCTTAACAATTCGTGAACATAAAGCTGAAATTGATGGTAAACGCTCAATTATGTATTCTGTAAAAACAGATGTAAGTTTTGTTGTATTTGTTGGTTTCATGAGCGTTTTATTCAGACTGAAGCAGATAATGTCATTCAAGTTGGTACAGAATTAAGCAGTGTAGATGAAGGTTATGATTACGCCATAGCTGTAGTGAACAAGTATGATTGTTATTATGTTTAAAAGCAATTGTTATTTTTAGTCGTACAGGAGAAACAGAGTATCGGCCGGCAAGGCTCTTTCAATTTGAAGCTAAGCAAACAGCGGATAAAGGTATCACTCTTGGTGTAAAGTGGGTCACACTAGAAACTTTCTTATATCTTATTTTAGAAGAAAAGCTGCCGTTGATTATTCTGCAAATTATGAAGGTGATTCCACTGAATGGTCAGAGAAGAGGCAACAATTGACCAAAATATTCGGATCATCAATGAAACAGAAGATACAGCAAGCGTCTGTAAGAAGATCCGTTCAACAGGTAATTTACTATAGGAAAATATGTTTAAATTCTTCTAGGAAGTTCTTGACACAATGGTGCAGACCAGCTTTGCTTCGACATCTGTCATCAAAAATAAGGAAGAAATCAAAATGTCCGATATTACTCTTCTCAATAAGGTACACCATTATCTTCACCACTCTAAGCATTATTTTAGCCTGAATCATCCATTTTGCCTCCTCCAGTAAAGACAGAAAATATTGCACCGCATAAGATTTATCCGCTGTCGTTATTTATTACAAAAGAGGAGCTGGAACAGCTGACAGAAGCAGCAGAAGAATTGGTACAGTCTCCAAAAAGTAAACTTCTTGAAGATGGTAAGGTTTATGGAATATTCTAATTCAATTTTATTATTTCAGCTTGGCCTGAGGTTGCCCTTTTAACTTGTCCTGACTTCTCAAGCTACAGAGGAGCTAAAGCCATTGGTTTTGTATTGCTTGCTTGTCATACATATATTTTTACTGTTTGTTTTGTTGCCCACTCGAAATATTTTCTATTTTCAGATTTTATCAAAGAATAGACAGATTATAGGAAAAGAATTTGAAGCCTCTCCATTTCCATATCAATTCATTTCAAAGGTGCAAGCCGACTACTTGCGTTAGTTTTCTTCATTGCTTTTTTTATATTTACCATCATTTTACAGCTACTTCATACGATACGGGTGCATCTAAAAGAGCAAGTGCCAGATTAATTTTAACGTCGGAAGAAAGAGACAGATTTTCTGCTTATACACTTGCATTAGCTCTTACTTTAAGTAAGTTCTTTACCGCTATTTTAATTGTTCTATTTGCTTAATTTCAGGTCCAAACTGCTCAGTTCCAGTGACCCCATGGCAAAATGTTATGAAAGGCTTTAGTCCTAAACAAATGGAAACTGTACGCCCTCTTGTTTATTTTATATTTTTTATATTTTCAGCTGTTACAAGCCTTAGGATGCACATTAGGAGGTTGCAGTGCAGAAGAAGCTCTTTCCTCAAAGTCTATACAAATTGCCCGCTTGACAAAGCCACCATCAGATGTAAAGAAATTTACCAGGCCGAAAAGACATTGATTATAGTTATTGTTGAATTTTGTTGTTATTTGTTTCAGATTAAAAAAGATCTTTTTACTTATTCAACTGGCTTTTTGGCTAGTCTCTCTAGTACAAAAAGGATTCCTCACTTCTCAAGTTGCATACACACACGCACGAGAAATTCTAGTGTGTGCAGGAGTTGTAAGCGTCTCAAAAGCTCTCAAATTTCTTCATTGCCCTCGTACAAATTGGCCTACAACGAACGGAAAGGAAAGGATAAGAATAATCACAGAAGACCCGTTATGAGATGATCATCAGCTGAGCAATCGAGCCAATGTGCGGAATTTCTGCTCTAAAATATCCACACGTGCCTCTAACTTTAGATGATCCTGCTTCAACTGGCGATTGTCCTAGAAAGTTCGCTATTTTTTTAATTTTTAAAGGTTAGTTTACTTTACGAAGCTGAGTATTTTGCTGTTGTACTTGTTCTAATTCCCATTTCAGGTCATCTTTTACTTTCCGTTGATCCTTTTCCAGTTTGGCGACGTTACTCTCAACAATAAATGAATCCAGCCGTAGAATTCGTTGTGCCGCCTTGAGACGCATATTTTCTCCAAGTCTAGGTAATTTTCGTCGTATTTTAATCTTTTAGAAATACCTGTCTTCCATTGTCTTTTCCAGTCGGGTTCTATAGTGGAGAGCCGCTCTTTTGGAGAGAGTAGCCACCGCTTCCCAATTGAATTTCGACTCGTCGCCGCCGCATTGCATGGCGAATTCTATCTGGTCCAGGAGGGTGAAGGTCTTATCGAGGATAACACCATAAGGGAAACAACAAACACCTGAAAAGATCATTTTTACTATTATTCCTGCTTTTAATTTTTCAAATTGGGTATTTTATCGTTTTTGGTGGCGGACATATATGGCGCAGTGTGATGTTGTCAGAATACAAATCCAGCGTCGAGGGTTTGATTCCTATCAACTAACTTTTTGCTTGTATGCTCAAAAAGGTGCAAAAAATAGAATGTCTATAAAAATTAGCCTACCTTCATCAAGACAAGCCCTCATAATATCAACAGGATTCAGTACATGGACCTGGATATTGGTTAGCACTGAAGTCACATAGTGGAGCCCGGGCTCCGAGGGAAGGCGTCTCTGGAGGGCCATTAGGAGTTTATCACACCGTTCCAAGAGTTGATAATAGCCGCTGTTGAGAAGCTGGCCGCAGATTTCATCCCAATGCGGGTGGACGAGTCGCATCTGTCCCAATTGTTGGTAGGTAAAACCGCGGGAGAGGACAAGCTGCAGGACGAGGAATGGGGGACCATCCTGGGGCGGGGGGCTGCTCTAAATTATGTATTTTTATTTAAAGGGTCCTGAAGGGATAGCTCACCTTGGGGCCGGTAACACGGCAGATGACTTGCTGTTGGATTGTTTTGACGGGGGAGACACAACGCTCCTTCTTGCCGGATCCCTCATAAATTGGGTCGAGACGACGGTCTGGGGTCATTCGAGTACCGGAGGGGCTGTTACGAAGACCATTTAACGGCATTTTCTGGAAAAATGGACATTAAAAACGAAGATAAGGATGATTTGCGGCAATATTCCCCGCGCGCCCGCACCCGTAAGATCTCGGCAGCTCGCGGTAGTGGTATTCTGGCGCGGGCCGCGTCATATCCTCCAACTGCCGAGATTTTACGGGTGCGGCGGCGGAATTCCTCCGAGTTCAGAAAGTCACCATTACCTCGCCGTTGACCTGGAATTTCTCCTCACAAGCTTCCAATTTCTTGCGTAGTTCCGTGGCACTGTCATTATCTTCCTTACTGGTACCGGCACTGTCCAATTTTTCCAGTTTTTCCGTTAATTTTTCCGATAATTTCGAGGCAGAAGAACCGCCAACAAGAGTAGAAATTGAGGAACTGTAATTTTAAGGAATTTTCAGGTCTTGAGAAGAAATACAGTACCTGGAGGTAACAACATCAGGAGTTTTACTATTCTCCCGTTCTTTTTCCTCTTCTTTCGGGTCTTTTTTGAGACTTTTGGTACTTGCGGCTTGACCGGAGACTTTTCGAACGATGCGCTTCTTCTCCGGGGCCGCAGAGCCGTCAGCACCTTCCGGCGTCGGGGAAGTCTTCTTTTTCACGATCTTCTTCACTATTTTTACCTAAAAATTCAAAAAAAATAGTGAGCTTTGGGGCTGAGTAGTAGTTTGATTTCCTTGCGCCCGCACCCGTAAAATCTCGGTCCTCGCTCTGATAATCTGGCGCGCGCCATTCCCTCCAGCTGCCGAGATTGTACAGGTGCAGGCGCAAGGAAAACAGGCCGTTCTGGTCAAAAAATGAACCTTTTTCGGTGGAGGAATAGCAAATATTCGAGTAACTGGAACAATCCATAGTGAAAAATTCGAAGACGTCGATTCACATACCTGAAATATATCGTATTTTATGAAGAAAATAGACTAAAAATCTAATTTTTCGGGGTTCCAGGCAGGAATAGGGGACAAAAGGCAAGCGGAACTCATTCTCTGTCATTTTCTTTGTCAGTAAAATTAAAACGGCAAAAAATGTAAGAATAATGGAATTCTACAGTAATCTATAATTTTTTTTCTAGAGAAAAAGAGTTCCGCAAGCAATTGGCTCCTACCTGGACTGAAATGGGGGTCTGGAAGATACGGAATGGCTTTTGGACCATTTGCCACCACTGAAATCCATAAATTTGTCTATTTTGGACAAAAATAGAAGAAAAATTGGGGTTTTTTACTTTTTTCTGAGTAAATACAGTGGTAAAAGTCATAACCAAGCGCTAGAAAAAAAGCAAAAAATGATTGTTCTCGGCGGGGATTGAACCCGCGATGTTTCACTTGCGTGCGCGCCACTCCACCACTCGGCCATTTAAGCATCGCGCCGCAAATCCGGCTGAAATCTGGAATTTATGCCGTTTTCGACTTTTTGAACCAAATTTATGGTGTCTCCCCCCATTTTTCTCAAGAAATAAGAAGAATACTTACTGAGAAACTCACAGATTCAGTCGGCGACGAGACCTGTGAATTTTGCTCCGTCGAATCGGGGGTATCTTCCCGGGTCGAGGTGACCGCCGGCTGTCCACAGCACAGAACATGAAATGTCGGATTGCTCTGTAACTATTTCCTCGTCTTTCGATTTTCCACTTTAGCCAAAAACCTGCTCCAATTCGGCTATGAAGAATGCCCATTTTCCGGGAAAAAGTCGATCGAATAACTTTGTCAGCGGCGTTTTCCAGTCCCTTCCTCGACCGAGGGCCAACTCCAGACAGCTGCCGGCTTGTCCATCCGTAAAAACAGCGCTGTTCTAAAAAAAAAAACGGGCAGGATGAGAGCGGAAGTTCCAAAGCGGCGGAACACCAATTTTTTGCTGCCGCCGCACCCGTAAAATCTCGGCAGCTCGGCCGATTCGCAACGCGCTCCGGCGGAATACCAGTACAGCGAGCTGCCGAGATTTTACGGGTGCGGCGGCGCGGTTTCTTGGCTCTGTGCAAACCTTGGATAAATTGAGGCGGCTCAACGTGGTACTGTCGATATCTTCCATACAGGAGACGGTAACATCGGGCACGTAGATGACATTCCGGCCGAGATGGCGAAACGGCTGCCGGAATGGCAGCTGGGAGAGGACGGGACCCGGGCTGATGGAACATTCCACGCCGTCGAAGGCTTCTGATAGCGCTTCTTGGACCTCTGCAAACCAGCCACAGTTACTCATTTTACGCCGCATTTTTTTCAATTTTTCTGGATTATTTGAATAGGCTGTCTAACTGTGGCCTCTTTCTTTCTATTAATCCTGAGTTAAAACCATTTTTAATCGTTAAAAAGCTGCCCGTTTCGAGAGCCTTCTAACCAGCCCCCTCCAGGTGAGATCCCCCCTCCCTGCCCTGTGTGTAAACGAAATTCCTCCCTCGTGATTTGAGGGGGTGGTCAAAACAAATCGTTACTTTTTGCACGATTGATTTTTTCCTTTAATTTCTAGAACTTTTCGAGATAAAGGGAACAGCCACAGTTAGACAGCTCGATGAGTACGAGAGCCACAGTTAGATAGCCAATAGGCTATTTTGGTTATTTTTAGAGGGTATACTAATGTTTAAAAGTTTGTTTTTCTCCGCATTTTATTAATCTTTGGTCTTGAGACAATTTTAGTCGGCGAGGAGTCAAGAACGCGGTTTCAAGTGACGCCCCTCCGGTCAGTTGGCGCGCCGGACAGCGGCTACAATGATTGATGGCCGGGAGGACGGACATCAAGAAAATTTAAATTATGAACTCTGATTAGCGAAGAGAAGGAATAACGTTATAGCTTGGAATCAGCAAAAAAAATAGAAAAATCTGAATTTTGGAAGAAAATGGAACTTTCTTAGGTTTTTGGTAACCGCCACAGTTAGACAGCGGGGGGCGCCACAATTAGACATCCATGGGGCATTTTTAATGAAAAAAGGACAGTAGAATGATTTAAATAGTATTTTCGGTTCTTATTATTGTTCCTCCCTCTTCCTGAGGCTAACACGTGTTTTGATTTTGACCCGGGGAGAAGCGGAAGCGCGGGAAGAAGTAGAGCAGAAAGGATAACCATGTGGTCATTTTAGTGGTAGTGGCCGACGAGCTGTAAAGACTCAACTCGATCCAGATTGTCTTCATCTTTACTAGAAAGTCACGTGGGAATGGAAATCTATGGAAAAAAAACTGGATCTAAAAACGTTTTGGCTGTCTAACTGTGGCTTCCTCTGCTTATCGCCCCCCGGTAGACCCCGGATCGGCTGTTCCAAAAACTTTAGTCCATGACGCATAGTCAAGCTATGGTCTTGAATCCCATTAGTACCTTTAGATACTGGGTTAGAACCGACGCTGGCTAGACGGGAACGGGGGTCGCGGGGCCCGGCTGCCGAGATTATACGCGGGCGGGTGGCGCTTTCTCTCTGTTGGGAGACGCAGAAATTATCCATAAAAGTCGCTTTCAATTATGGAAAATAACCTATTCGCTATGGTTAAAAATATTCCAGTATCTAGAAGGCCTTCACTGCCCTTTTGTTGACTAAGCTGTCTAACTGTGGCGGTTTTGCTGACTAATGAGACGATAAAGTTCCTCGTTGCACTCAGTACAACGTTTCTTTTTTCTTTCCGTGAAAAATGATCTTCCGGGAAGTTTAAACAGGCCCCGAGGGCTAGGAGTACGACCGAGAGACGAGCAGTCTCGTTCTGGGGGTTTATAGAGCTTCCTGGTGCACAGTTAGACACTGGGCGCCACAGCTAGACAGCGGAGCGCCACAGTTAGACACCCAGAATGTCTTTTAGTTGGAAAAGAGTGGCTAGTATGGCTTCTCTACTATTTTTAGCCCCATTTTCTGTCTATTAAACTATAGAGAGAGTGTCACAAATTGGTCATCCAAACAGTCTGTCCTTTGGTGTCCGTCACTCTCTCCCCTCACCCCATCCAATGCAAATATAAAAGTGGCCGCCACCGTCCGTCTCCCCGCGTGCTCGGCTTCTCTGGAACCGAGAGCACATGGGGGAAAGGGAACACTTCAACCAGGGGGAAGGGGAAGGGGAAGGGGCAGAAGGGGGAAACAGACTAACAGTTCAACTGGTATACGTCACTTTTAGAGAGGAAAATAGGGTCTAAAACTTGAAAATAACCAAGAAAATGGAGAGATGTTAGTCTTTTTCTGGACAAATTCTTGAATTTTGGAGGGAAAGAGCCAAATTTCGGCTTCAAATGGGAAAATCTCCAATTTCATGAAATTTTTCTTGTCTTGAATAATATTACTTTTAAAATTAAAATAACGTTAAAAGTAAAGTATTTAGCCGTTTTCACAGAGAAATTTGGAGGAAAACTTGGGAAAATGACCCAAAATCGAAAATCGAGGACAAAACTCGGGAAAAATGGGAAAATTCGCTTGTTTTCTGGTTTAAATTGGAATTCTTTCGTTTATCTGAGTTTAATATGGCCTCTATTAATAGAAAATAACAAGAAAAATTCGATATTTTGCTATTTTTGGGGAGAAATCCTCAATTTCCGAAGAAATGACGAAATTCTAGTCACAACCGTGTTGAAATGAGAAAATTGACCATTTTTCTGTTTTTATTGAAATTTTTATAGTTCCCCAAGCTGAATTTTAGGTTCCGGAAACAGGAAATAGCGTAAGAAATATGGTATATGACTTTTTTTTTGAGAAGAAATCTTCAGTTTTCGAAGAAATGTTCAAATTCTAGTCAATATCCCGGCAAAATCGAAAATTTGAAAAAAAAATTAGCGGTTTTTCTCTTTAAAATGACCATTTCCCCGCTCTAACGCGTCATATTTCTCAATATTTTTTGCTTTTGTGTCCTCGACTGTCTCTCGGTCTCTCTTTCTCTCTTTACAGAGACTCCAGGAGGGGGTTGGCTTTTGTTTGAGACACGCTGAGGGCAAATATCCCCAGTGGAACATCTCGAGCCGGTGGGGGGCTGTCTGGATCTCGGAGGGAAGATAATATGGCCGGGAGGGAGGGGAACAGGTCCTGTTGTTAATTTAAAAGCGAGCAGGGGAAATAAATCACGGAGAATTTCTGTTCCACTCCTTTAAAAAATGAGCGGGAGGAACGGAAGAGAGGAGCCGGCCGGTCGCAGCACACAGCTGGCAAGTGCCGTCAAAAGACGACCGGCAGATTAATAAAGAATACTCTTTCTTTATTTTTAAAGTAGAAAAAGAGTTGATAGACTGTAAAATGGAGCGGGAAAGACGGTCATTTGAATATTATCCAGAAAAATTGGAGGAAATCCCTCAAAATTGACTGAAAATGAGTTTTGAGAGGAATTTCACCCCTTGGGAGGTTTCTACTTAATTTCAAGCGGTTTTAAAGTTATTTTGGACTATTTTAAAGGTTAACAACATTATAATACTGTAAAATAGGCCGGCAAAGGGTCTAACTCTAATATATTTGAAAAAATTTGGAGGAAAATCGAAAAATGAGGAAGAACCCGGGGCTTGCATCAATTTTCGCCCCTGGGAAGGTTTCTAGGCTATTTTATGGGCGGTTACGGTAACTTCTGACAAATTTAAAGGTCTAATTAATAGCAGTAATATATAATAATATATTGATTGACTGACCGGGCAGAAGGGCGAGGAGGTCGGCAGCCCCGTCCATGCTTTACACTGCTGGCTCGGCCGCTGGGACGAGATCCCGCCCCCGGGGGGAAAACTTGCGGAGAGGGAGGGGAGAGCTCCTCCAGGGGGCGACACCTGGCCAAGGGGGGCTGGAGGGGCATTAGTATACTGGACAACAGGGGCGAAGGGCTTCTATGGGCTGGAGCAACCTCCGCCACCGCACCCGTAAAATCTCACAGCTGGCAGATATGGAACTGTGGGAGCTCTGGAGGAAACATCCTACAGCTGCCGAGATTGTACGGGTGCGGGCGGGTGCGGGTGACGTGAATCAGGAACGATAAAGAGAGCGCGCTCTGCATCCAAGTCCTGGGCAGTCTAAAATATTATAGCAATGACTAAATCTCGGGAAAAATAAATCTTTAGATAGAGAAAGACCTCCTCTACAAGACTGTACTTTAGAAGTAGCGAGAAAAGAAGAATAAAAAGTTAGAGCTCATTGAAACTGGTCCTTTTTTGGAAGTTATCCAGGTTTTTTGGAACGGTGCGGAAAAACGGCAATATCTCGGTTAATTTTTAAGTTTATACGGTATATTTTATACCAAAATGTAGCCGAGAATCTGCTCTACATGATAAAGTTTTTATATTTTATAGAGATGTACTTTTTAACGGATTACAATAAGTTTTTGCAAAGTAGGTCGCTCAAAACCGGGGATGGTCAAGTTTTGGCCCCTGCACCCGTAAAGTCTCGGCAGCTGACTCATCTTTATTCAAAACTGTTACAAAACAGCGACGGCTTTATATATTTGTCTTGCCGATACTGTATGGGTGCAGGGGATCGGGCTATCGGGTACTGTGCCTCCAGTTTCAACCCAATTCCAAGGCTCACTGTAAAATCGAAAAATAAGAAATTTAAAAAAAACAAATTTCCAGTAAAAATCGGGTCAAAAAAGCTTATCCAGTACAGGGTATATAAGACTGAAAATGACTCATTTCTCCCAGAAAGACTAGCAGCCGCCAGCGGATCTAGTGAGCCATGTCGGACGAAGAGGAAGAAGATGTTATGCTGAAGCCGGGCACGATCGTCGACTCGAACAAGACCAAGTACAAGATAGACAAGCTGCTGGGCGAGGGCGGCTTCGGCGCCGTCTACAAGGTCGTGGACATGGCGCCCCCGTCGGCAATGGTCAAGCTGGACAAGGACAAGAAGGCCCTGACGGTGTACTACGCGATGAAAGTGGAGAAGAAGATCGAGACCCGGGTCCATTCGAAGCTCAAAATGGAAATCGCCATCTTGAAACTCATACACCAGCTGCAGACCAAGGAGGGCAAGGACCGCCTCATTGCCAATCACTTCACGTCTATTGTGGACCGCGGAAAGAAGGACACCTACTTCTTTCTTGTCATGGAGCTCGTGGGCAAGAGTCTCGCCGACTTGAAGGTACCTTTTAGTTATCATTTCACACTGTTCGGAAGCTGAGGTAATAGCGTAGTGGTCAAGCAGTCGTGCGCTGTTCCAAACTGTTCGAGTTCGATTCCCCGCATGGTCAAACTTTTTTGCTTTTTATGTAATTACTTGATTGTGATCCACTTCCCAGAGTCAGGCAAACAGCAAAAAACTATACTTACTCCATATAATTTCGTCTCTATTATATATCTGTCACTTTCAGGCAGCCCAGAAGGACAAGGTCTTCAGCCTGTGCACGGGTCTCGGCTGCAGTATGCAATGTCTCGAAGCGTGCGCCGATTTGCATAAATGCGGCTTTATCCATCGTGACCTGAAGCCGGCCAACTATGCCTGCGGATTGGCTGATAAGCGCCATACCATCTATATTTTGGATTTTGGCATCGCCAGGAAGGTCCTGAATGAGAAGGGCGAGCTGAAGACACCTCGCACGGCTGTCAAATTCAAGGTAAGGTCCAAGAACTATTTCTATGGTAAGTACAGCTCTTGCTCCAAAAAATGAAATCACAGTATGCCATAGATATTTTCTAGACATTAGCAGCAAAAGCAAAAAGAGCTTCGCTTTAGCGGGATTGAACCCGCGAGCTTCTGGTTGTGGGCGCGCCTTATCGCACTGCACCATTTGACCAGAACTTTGGCGGGAGTAAACAGTGCCATATATGGGCGCGCATTGAGAAAAAGGTTCTTGGGACGGATTTACAGTATGCTAAATGCTCCAAATTCGGCTAAATATCTCAAAAAATTGCAGGGAACGGTTCGCTTTGCCCCGTTGTCGTGTCACCGCGGAGTGGAGGGCGGCTACAAGGACGACTGCGAGTCGTGGTTCTACCTGATGCTGGACCTGATCCACAAGGACGGTTTGCCGTGGAGGAAGATGGCCGACAAGAACGAGGTGCTGGCGGTGAAGGAGAACTGCCGGGTGAAGCCGAGCGGCCCCCGGGACCAGCTCTTCTCCGGCCTGCCCTGTAAGGAGAACCTCGCCAAGCTGCTCGATTACATTGACGCTCTCAAGGTTACTGTATTCTTTTTATCTACTAATTAAAGGTCTGTTACAGTACCACGACCACGTCGACTACGAATTTGCCTATAAGATTTTGCGCGAGTCGGCTCGCATCACCGGAGGCAACATCGACGACCCGTACGACTGGGAAAAAGATTCTGAACATCAATAAACATCGTAACGGGGCACATTTACTTGTCATTTATTATTTTATTGTCTATTTTGTCATTTATTCTCGACGGTATCAAGTCCGGGAAGAGATTTCGAAAGTTCAAATCGTCCATTTTTCTTTTTCACCCTAGTTGAAGTGCATAAGACGCGCTGTGGCGACAAGACCTAGGTCTTCTTGACCAGCTCGACGAGACGAATCGTATGAGCTATCGAACATCTATTTTAATTGAGGTTTTGGCCCGTGGCGCTTCGATTAAACCCGGGAAGAGATTACCGTAATGCCTTCGTAGTTTTGTAGCGGAATGGCGCGCGGCTGTCCGATCTGGCAAGTCATCCTATGGTTATGTTCGTTAGTCGTTGGTTCGCTCCCCTCGTCTGTATTTCTTCTTTTTCCAATCCATTTCTATAGTCCAGGCTGGTCCCCCCTCTCCCCCAGTAGTTAGTATATCTACATATCCTCCCCCCCCCCGTACAGAACCCGTTCTTCCCAATATCCCCCAGGTATCTGTCCGATCCTAGCCGGTCCTACTCCCCTTCCTATAAAAGGGAGAGATGGCCATCCTAACAGGTTTCCGTCTTATCAAAAATATTCATCCAAGTGTGTGACTTTATGTACAAAAAGAGGCAGGAGATTTGGTGGTTATGATCACCGGGGGGAGGGAGGCTAACGGACCCGTTGAGCCGGGGCAGATTTCACAGATAAATCAACATATCAACAAATTGTTGGGGGGTGACGCGGACGGAGGGGGCCTCCTCCTCGCGGACACAGGGATGGCCGTAGGAAGTCCAGAAGAGAGCCTTACAGGCACAGCAGATATGGATCACGTCGGCGTAGACCTGAAAATGGGGAAATCAGCCACAGTTCGACAGCTCGGCAATGGAATAACCATCTTCTACTTCATACTGTATGTATTATTGTGGCTTCATCTTCTCCATAAAAAATAACACTACAGACAGTATTTTTCCATTCTAAATAAGCTACAGTACGCTCCAAGCGCGGCAAAACTGAAAAGTTGTTCGGTAAGCGCGCGCTACCGAACAGTTGGAAGGTTTCTTCATTTTTCCAACATATTTCAGCAGTTTTTCTACTTTTTTATAGCTTTACAGTAATAACCACGTTGTAGAGAATATAAAAATAGAGAAAAAAAAATAAAAACGTGTAAAAATCGTGGTTTGGAAGCATTTGTGCCGGGGAGCACATTTACGGCCCGCGATGTTGAATTTCGCGGGTTTGGCGGGAAAAATAGTGAAAAAGGAGGTTTTTTTTTAGTTTTCTGAATTTCTAGCTGGTCCCTATTATTTTCCAGCCCGACAAAAGTGTTCCCGACCAATTAGACTCCTGATATTGTCTGACGTAATGTGGTCATCATCTGTCCTTAGCAGCCGTTCCCTTCTCCCCTCGAGGGTCTTCCCCTCCAGTCAGCTGCCTGCCCCCCAATATTACTCACCTCCCGCACTCCAAAGTACTTTTTGAGATCGAAGAAAGTCTGCCGCCAACTCTTGGACTCGTCCCGTTTTTGTGTAATTTGATACGGCTGAAAGAGGGGGTCAGTCTGGGGGCAGTCTGGGTTACGGTACCTGGAAGTGGAATTCGCAGAGACTCCTCCAGATGCGTTGCTCCCCGTCTATTAGAGCCTGCATCGCTTCGTGAGCCTTGGCCATTTCCAGGAGGGACTCATGGTCCGGCAACTTCCGCAAAACCATCGACAACACCTCCCGGGGCAGGTCTAAAAAGGTGGTACCGGCCTCTTCTGAGTCCACTTCTACTCGCGGTTGCTTATCAGAGACCTGCAATATTTTAAAATAAATAAAATTTGAGAAAATCCCATTTTTCTCGGCAGAAAGAGGATAATGGGCAGTAACCGCGCCCCAATCAAACAACTCTCTAAAATTGCTATTATTACCAAATTTTATATTTATTTTCCATTTTTTTATGTTCTTTACAATGTTCTCATTATTATAAATCAGAAAAATAGAAAAAAAATATATAAAAATAAGGAGAAAAACGAAGAAATCTGCACTGAACCAAAATTGTTAGATGGGGCGCGCTTACAACCAGCTCAAATCAAAATAACCGTTTTCTTCGTTTTTTCACCTATTTTTCAATTTTTTGATAGGTTTTTTATTCTTATTAAATTATTCTGTAATCTACCAAAAAATAGAAGAAAAAAACCAAAAAATGTGTAAAAATCGCGATTTGGAAGGATTTTAGATTGGAGCGCGATTACAGCGCGCGCTTTTGAAGATTATAGTATTTGGCGGTCATAGAGTATTTTTAACGGTTCCCTTACCAATTCGAGTAATCCCATAGCCGTATATTGATGTCTGTTGACTAACTGTGGCGACCCGCAGACATGTGATGAGGTATATCCTTCCAAGGAGGCAGAAAACTGAAATGTTTAATTATTTAAAGGTACCGGAGTACGGTAACATACTTTATTGACTAGTTCTCGAACCGTATTTTGATGAACATCTTCGAGCGACGACCGGAGGGCGATGGCCGTCAAGATGCTCAGAAGTGACTTTCTAGCGGTGGCTGAGAGATTTTGTAGCTTCTCTTGCACCAGAATTTGGACTACCTGCAATATTTAGGCATAGTTTAATCTTTTTTTAGTTGTTAATGTTAAAAATTAGGAAATTTGATTGCGAAAACCCGCCAAATTGCCTTATTCAGCGGGGAGAACATGTTATTTCCTGTGGCGCTTCTTCGGAACGAAGGAGAAGAATCAATTGTTTATCAGATGCTTTTTGGTCTTTTGGAAGGATTTTTGGGTGGAAAACAGGTAAAAAATGGAGAGAAAACAGTCTGGAAGACTAAAGGAAACCGCCACAGTTAGACAGTTAGACAGCGGACAGCGCCACAGCTAGACATCCAGCGATTTTTTTTTTGCTTCTTCTCCGGATTTTTGCGCTTTTCTTGAGATTTCAGGGGGCGTTATGGAGTAGTCACGCCATAAAATGAGGTAAAGATTGGAAAAAGGGGGCCGAAGTTGTCGATATGGACCACTTCTGGCAGCCACAGTTAGACAGCCAGTAGGTAAAAAGTTGTGTTTCCCTCAACTTTTGTTTGGCTATTGTTTTCTTCTTCTTTTCTTCTCCTGTTCAAAAGAGCACAAGCCGACCGGTGATAATCACGCGCCGGCCGGAGGAGGGAGGTATTGTCTATGGTCCCGGAATGATGGTGACCTCTCAAAGTAACCAGCTGACTTGTTTTGCTCTTTCTCCAATCCACTCGGCTGGTCCCAGCCGGCCGGGCTCTTCTCTTCCCCGTCTGAGAACAATATTTGTCTGTTTTCCTTTCCCCTCGGTTGTTGTTTTCCCCTTGGTTGAAGTGCTTCGCGTCAGGATTTCACGACCCCCGGGCGGGCGACCGCCTTGTGACCTAATCACAGGGAAGTGCTGATAATGAGGCGAGCAGGTGGTAGCCGTTGAGAGAGCCGAGCAATGATTACGGCGGTGACCAGCTGAGCGGGGATCGCTGCCGCCGCACCCGTAAAATCTCGGCAGAAGCGAGATATGGCAAGGCACGGTCACGAAATAACCGGCACGCGAGTTGCCGAGATTTTACGGATGCGGAGGAAATCCGGGGAGTTTAGGACAGAGAGGAAAGAGCCACAGTTAGACAGGATAAAAACACTTTTGAATAGTAAAAACACAGCTAGACAACGAAGAGAGTCACAAGTAGACAGCCAGAAAACTCACTTTACAGATATAACTGAACCGGCGGACGTCAGAAACGGCGCGCGCCACATCCAAACGATGGAAGGCTTCGCTCATCGAGGTACAGCCGACAAACTGAAAATGTTCCCCTATTTTTATCTTTAAAAAATATTTTAAAGGAGGAAATTTGGCGGGGGGTTGCAAAGAGCGGGGATGACCGCCGCCGCGTCATCTCCCTCGGCTCTTGGCGCTCATTCGCGTGTGTTTTAAACTAGGAAATCGTAAAATTTTTGCAGGAATTGAAATTTAAAGCTTTTTAGACCTTTAAAATTCGTTTCGGCTACAGTAATCTCCGGTATCTTACCTCCTTCGTCTTGGACTTGACAAAACAATGTGGGATCCATGCCTCATCTGTTTCGGAATCTGGAAATTGGGAAAATATTATTCGCGGTAGTTGGTTCCCTCCACAAAAAACAAAATACTCCAGACGGGAAAATTTAAGGGGGCCCCTTGTGACCGGCCGACCAGGGGAGGGTCCTAAAGTTGACAAATACTTAGACTGATAAGGCGGGGGGCGCTCTGTGTTTACCCCTGAGGTAATTTACATCGTTCCCGCTTAGATTAGAAAAGGTAAACAGAATGGAATGGGGCAGATATCAGCCAGGAATATGCTAAAACCAATCTAGTGAAAAGTAGCCACGGGTTCTTAGCCCTAATAAAAAGCTCAGACCGAGTTGCACTCATGGCCGAATAGTTAGCGCGCTGGCGTTATAGGGAACTCGTTGGTTCGACCCCCGCCGATGACATTTGGCTTTTTTATTTTTTTTGTTTTCATTTATTTGAGTAAATATCATATCAAATGGTCAGAAATTAAGCAGCTGCACGTCATTTTGGTGTGTCAGAAGATCCCGTGACGAGATCAGACGAGGGAGAAGTTCCTCATCAGCTGACGTTCTTTGGCTACCAGCTGTCACTGCCCGCGGCAAGAGGTCACTCGCTCTCGAATTCCACAGAACAGATGGGAGGAATATCTGCTCGATGGACCTGGTGGGCAATATTGGTGCGGGCAGTGCGCGATAACCTCCCGCGGAAGCTGAGGGTGTCGCTAATTGGCGCACACCTGGCCCCCTACGACTAGACGGCTGGCAATAATTAGAGAGGATGTCGAGGTCACATCGAGAACAACATGAAACACCAATAAAAATACAGAAAAAATAGGGGAAATAGCTTAAAATCGAGTAAAACCGATGGAGCCTCCGTAATCCCGCCCCAGTGCTAATTCTTCTCGGCGGGAAATGCTTTTTCAAAAATGCCGTCCCTTTGTTTCCCGTTTTTATCTTCTCTTCTTCTTTTTACTTTTTGTTCACCTTTGTTATCATTGCATGTTGTATTTTCCTTCTTATTTGCAAAAAAAAACCGTGACCAAATGACCCTCAATCATCATGTTTACTCACTGGAATCCTCCGAGATGCTACTGCTGCGTCCGCTATCCAAACTGAGCAATGAGGTTGACGACTGTGTATGACAAATACCATCGATAGGCGATTCGGGCACAGCTATTGGCTCCGAAACGATCTGTAAAAAGAGGCAATTCTATTCGCTATTATATTTTCTCGTTTCTCTATCTCTCGCTGTCTCCTTTTTTGGCGAGAATGTTTATGCCGTTGTTGTGTTTGTGGGAGAGGAGATGCTGCCTTGCGCGTATTGACTAGAGGGCACAAAATAAGAGCGCCCGTTTTTCTCACTGACAGCCACATGCGACATAGAGAAGAAGTTATGGAGTGAGAGGAAAATTATAAGTCATTACGGGTGGACGCGAAGGATGAATAAAATTGACGATTGCTAGCTTTAGTAGTGAAAGGGAAGTAAGGCTAGAATGATCTCCATTACACCTTTGAGGGTTTCATTTGTAACAGAGCTTTTTTGCGAGACTGACCGCTTCATTACGAAAGATTTCATTGTGCCATTTATCTAATTTCTTCATTTCTTTCTCTTGTTATCAATGCTTTCATGTTTGATATTTTTCTTTTATTTGCAAAAACCGTGACCCCGGTAGAGATTGGTACTCGCTCAACAAAGGAAGGAGGCGCTTGAAAACAGGTTATAAACAACGTAATACGGCGGACAATAGCAGCAAAGCGGGTTTATATAAATGAATTTCTTTGAATTGTCTGGGAATGCTGTAAGAAGAAGAATAATGATGGATGGGGTAACTGGAAGTAAAGGAAACGTCGCATTTCAATAATGTATGAATAAAAGTGATGTACCTGTATAGGCCGTAGTTTACACTGCTCCCATCCATTGGTATAAGGTGTTCGCACCCAGGTTTCCCCGGGAGCTCTCCAATCGCGACCCATGAAAGGCATAGTTGAGATTGAGAATGGCCTCAACCAGCTGATTCCTCGTGTTCTATGACCGCCCCGCCTCCATCAGCTGTCTGCATGGCGCAGCTGTACACCAAAGGAGAGCTAGCTTACTTCGATTGACGCAAATCTTGTTTTGATCGCTCGTTTATATGTCTCGTCTCATAATTTGCGAAAAACAACAAATAATTTCTATCTAATATGAATCTCTTTGTTTTTATTATCGCTTTGCTATTTTCTTCATCTTTCCTTACTGATTGCATCGAGTAGTTTATTATAAGTCTTCAATTGCTTCTTATTACTCTAATTGGTTAATTTATTCATTTTTTGTTTCAGGAATGGCAGACCAAGATGACGATTATCGATCCTCTGATGACGAAGATTATGTTCCCGACGCAACTGAAGATGATGTTGAAGACGAACCATCCGGAGATGAGGTGCATTTCTTTCGATTTACGTGATAATGCTTTGCATTTTAGGCAGAAGAAGTAACAGCAGCCGATGGTGAAATTCTAGAAGGAAGACGAAGAGGTATAAAGTCAGGATCTAAGAAATCCTCTAAAAAGTAAACAACCTTTCTTGATTTTTATTCATAGTTTCAGACAAAAACCGAAAGAAGAATCTACTGTTGACGTAGATGCTATATTTGCTGCCATGTTGGAAGACGATGCTAAATTGATTCCCAGTAAACCAGATAATAAAGGAGAAAGTCGGCCATCAACGAGCAGGTAAGCACGGAGTTTTTATTTTTATTTGGTTGTTGTTTTTAGTAACGCTGAATCGGCTCCCGCAACAGAAGAGGTAAAATCCACTGCTCCTGCCGGACCAATGACAGAGACTATCATTACGAAGACGATAACAGAAGTTTTCGACTTTGCTGGCGAGGAAATCCAGTTAGTTCAATATTAAATCTGCTCAAATATATTTTTAGAATTCGGAAGGAGGTCACTACTAAAGAATACGAGCGTCTTGAAGAAGAAAAAAAGAAAGCTGTAGAAAAGGATGGAAAAAAGCCTCCTCAAAAGTATGTTTAGTATCAATACTAACTATTTACAACCTTTTTTCCATTTCAGGCGACTGGGTATTGGCGAAGCGTTGACATTAATCAAGAAAAAGCCAAAAATGTCTATTCTAGATAAATCAAACCACGATTGGAGTAATTTCAAGGAGGAAAATCAACTTCAGGTTACTTTTTGGATAAAACAAACGTTTATTTGAACAAATTCGTAGTAATTTTGGTCTAAAATATTATTTTCAGGAAGAACTATCTACGTTTAATCGAGGAAAAAGTGGCTATCTGGGCAATCAAGAGTTTCTAATGCGAGCAGATTATCGTGAATATGAAAATCAGAAGAATTTACGAAACACCCGTCGAAAATAAAAGTACTCGGAACTCGTGTAATTTTGTTATTTGTTTCTTTCCTTTCCTCTGTAGCATATCGCTTTACCCGTTTCTTCGGTCTCTGTAGTTTTATGTTTTCAATTTGTTCTTGTGATCTTGTTCGATTTTAAAGTAAATATTATCCACTACTAGTTGTTTTTCTTCTCGGCATTGTCGATTGATTCGTTGTGGTATTTTCACTATTTCAATTTATTTTCTAGCAATTCTACTAATTCATTCAAGTATTAACATGGCATTTCGTGGTAGAAGAGGTTCTGACTCTTCTGATGAAGGCCGATCGCATAGAACGTTTGGTGGAGGCGGAACGCACTCGGACAGCGATGACGATGGTAAGGATTTGTTCATTCGACGAGTTAAATTGCCCGCTTGACACCCGTCCGCAAAAACTAAGCCCTGATCATTGGGTCTCGTCGCAGACTCTAGCAAACTAGCGCAGTGTATCAATTTGTTTACAGCAATGAACGAGGGCAATTTTCAGGGTTCAGACGAGATGCGAGACATATTTATCGTGTACTAGCTGCCAAGAACCCTAAGCTAACTTCTGGTGACGCTGTTCAGCGACTACTTCATGAAATGGAAGATTCAGATTTGACGAAAGAAGGTAAGTTTCCTCATATTTTCTTAGACTACTGTTGGCAAAACAACGTATACGTCATGTTGCCTATTTCACCATCTCTTCTAATTCTATGTTGTTTTTTCATTATTTTTTAACTTTTAGAATTGCTCGCTCGTATGTTCAACAATGCCGAAATTGAGGAACACATTGACGCCGCTGTAACACCGGAAGACGAAGAACATTTTGTAGAACAGCTTCGTGATACTATTGGCACTACTGAAGAGGCGAATGATAAAAAAGATGAGAAGAATGGCAATATTCCAAGGAAAAAGTTTGTACGTTTTGATTGTATTCTTTAAATTGGTAATAAATTTAGAACATTCGACGATTAGACACATTCATTGAGTATCTACTCAATAAGATTAATCAGCAATGGATTACCTTAGCATATGCTATTTTTCCTTTCCATCAAGTACAAACTCTTGTACTTATTTGTCTTGTACAGTTTATTAGGTATTTCTTTTAAAAGGACACTGACACAGCTTCAAAAAATAAACGCGCGCGGGCAATTCTTTACGGTAGCGTGCCGTTTTTAAAATTTCAACAATTGTATTTCGCATGATTTTTCAATATTTTCTTTTTTGCTAAAATGATCAGCATATTCCAATTAGTGAAAGCAGTAAAAATCCCTGAAATCGTGTATATTTTGAAGAAAAATAACTCGAAAGCAATTTTTTTAGCGATGAAAAGCAAACGCGCCCCGAGCATTTGCGCTGAGCGCAAACCGCGAAAAGCTGTGTCAGGGTCCCTTTAAAATTTCCAATTTTTCTACCATCTATTTCTAGTATTCCGCTTCTACTAACGGTGGTTCCAATAATTACAGCATATGCTTCATTTTTCGCTATGGTTTATTTCACTTTGAGAATGTTTCAAGAGAACGGGTAAGTGTTTTTCTCGCTTTCCTGTGTATTGAGGAATTGCTAGCATAAAGCGTAAAGAAACATGGCAACGATTAACTGAAATATTCAATACTGATAAAGACACAAGAAGGGAAAGAAGCGGTTCGGTTAGTTTTTTTAAATTAAAATTAATAAATTCTTACAGAATTCATTCTTTATTACTCATAAAAATTGGGAACCATATTTGAATTTCATTCTTTCTTTGACAATCTTCATCCTATCAGGTACGCTCTTTCTTTTTGTAGGCAGTATTTTCCATATTCAGTCGGAGCTGCCGGACGCCAACTTCCATACACTAGTCTTCTTTGTGGCATTTCTGTTGTCTTTGCATTATCTACTTTTGTTAGTCTCTCTGATGCCAGTGACAAATATGCTCTTTTTGCTGTGATTGCCAATTTATTTTCTTGGTAATTTGACTTCATTTGTTATTTTTCTGTAATTATTTCAGTATTCCTGTTTTGTGTTCGAGAATGCACATTCCGATAGGAAGATGGTCAATTTGGAAACCATGGTTTCAATTTAGAATCAGTAATTTTTTAAACAATTTATGCATCTCTAAACTTTAGGTTACATGACTATCTCTCTTGGAATCCCATCATTTTGTCTCTTAGCCATTCCGGTGCTCTACATCCTGATTACTCTTCGGAAAAAATCATGGAAAGAAGCGTCTCATGTCATTGTACCGCATATTGTAAGATTCCTTGTAGAATTTTCATGAAAAAATAATAATTTAGATTTGTATAATGTGGTCAGATGTCGCATTTACTCTTCTAATGATCGGATGGAAGACATTTGGTTTTGTCGATGTTGTTCTTACTATGGCTGCTATTTCGCTGTTCTTTTGGCCTACTCCAGCTGCTGCTGTCTTTGTTAGCGGTATTTTCCTTGCTCAACTACGAAAATCTATAAATTTTGTAAGTTTTCTTCATCTTTTTTTCATGTTTAATTGCAGATGAGCGTTGTAAAAGCTGTAATTACGTTGTTTATTCTCGTTTCGCCATTTATTGTCACAAAAGTTTATGCTTATTTGTCTAAACTTTATAAAGTACAAGGTATTTCAAGTTTATCTTGCCAAATTTTATTTCTTCCAGTTTATCCGGAAAATGGTTTTAAAAGAAAGTGGATCCTCGCAATGGTTTATTTAATTTCTCTTCTGATGACAATTTCTTTCCTCTACGAGGGCCAAATGAATTTTGATCCTTCTGCCGATGTTACGACAATGACCTGGTTAGTTTTATTGGTATTTTCTTGGTAAATGTAAATATTCATAGGCCACAATATGATAAACATTGTTCTGGAGCTTCTGCTAATAGTATTTCCAAACAAGTAGCTTGTAGTCAGCTGAAAGGTACGCTATATTTTTGTTATTTTATTTTAAAAATTTCTATAGGAACTGCAATAAATTGGAAAGGAACCGTCCAAGCTGTTAGAGTTGTAAATATTGATAATTCCTTTGAAACGCTGCTTGGATATCTTCCCGAAAGCTTAGGGCAAACGTTAAGATGTTTTTATGACAGTAATAGGACTCAAACTCAAGGCGAAATGCAGTTTGTTTAATTTTTTTACTAATATTAATGCATTGCAGAGCTAATGAGTGTTCTTTAACAGAACATAATGTTTATACTTTTGAAATAGAAGTATCAGGTCCTTATGGTGAACGATCTCTTTCCAGCAGTAAGGGACAATTGATATTAACCGCTGGCCACGTATTTTACGAGCAATTATCTCTAATTGATGAAGGTATGCTCATTTTCGTAGCTTTTTATAATAAATTTAGGCGATGTTGTAAGATTTGTTGGTTTCTTTGATCAATATCCCGTATTCCGCTATCCACCTAAGCTGAAGCTCCTCCAACTTGAGTGTGTAAATTGTCAGCAATTTAATAAGGGAAGAAATAATCAACACCGGCTAACAAACACCAAGCTGAAGAAGACGGGAGTGTGGTATCGCATATTTGAAGCCTTCAAATTCTCGTTTAACTTCATGTTTGCTCCAGTAGTCAAGATCTAATCTAGTGTTGGTTTATTTGTTTAATAATGTTGTACATATGTATTCAATTTCTCGGTGCCTTTATATTTACGAGTTTGTAGCATAGTCAAAGAGGCTTTAAAAGGTAAACATAATAATAAATTTCTGCTAGTATTTTCTCCTGCCGCCGTTCCAAATCAAACAAATGAAGAGTAAAACAATGAAGAGGAAAATAACATTGGAGATGAGGGAAATTAGAAGAATAATCGATGGGCTGGAATGAACGGCCGAGGATACTGGACGGATAAGAGGACGTGGAGGTTGCTGGCTGGAATCATTACAGGAGATGGTCGCTTTTTGCATTGCAGAGCGAAGACCACGGGAAACGGAACATCCTGAAGGAATTTAGAAGAAAATGGATGGAGAACAAACCACTGCTCCTTTCCAAGTCGCGATAAATGGTCATCTGTTCATACATCCATTCGTAGTGCTCTTTACAATGGCCCAATCCTTCACGTGACATTTTTTCCTGCCCCCATGGCGAGACTAACCGTCTTAGGGCTAGGGATCTATAAAGAGATTTACACTTAACCTCTGCTTGTCGCCCTCCGGAAGACCCCGGTAAGGCTGTTCCAAAAACTTTAGTTCATGACGCATAGTCAGGCTATGGTCTTGAATCCCATTAGTACCTTTAGATACTGGGTTAGAACCGACGCTGGCTCCTCGCTGCCAGGTGTTGGTGTCCGCTGGCTGCCGAGACTTTACGCGGGCGGGGGAATTTTCTCTCGGGCTGGAGACGCAGACACATAACACTGAGGAGTTAGCAAGAGGAATTTTACCCGATCGTTAGATCTACTCACTTGTTCCGTAGATGTTGATACCAATAGAAGGGAGTACAGGGTTCGGCTATCCACAATGGCAGTTGGGTGGTTGTCAGCACCAGTTGTCGATACAGACGGGTATTATCCGTCGAGAGGAGGAAAAGGGAAGAGGGAAATTCCTAAATTCATTTGGTCTGGGTAGGGTAGTCATAATTACAGTTAATGGGTTGCCTTCAATCCGGAATTGGGACAGACTCGAGAGAAGGGCCATCACCTCCGGGGGAAGGGAACTGCTCCGGTGCAGGAGATTATCCGCCAAGTTTAGGCTGAAAAGCAGATTTTTATGGGAAGAAAGTAACCCCGCTCCAATCCTAATCAACAGTGGGGCGCGTCTACAGCTAATAGACCTTTAAAATCTCGTTCTTTATGCGTTGTTCTTCATTTTTTGTATATTTTTTATAACTTACTGAGTTAGGGCGCAGTTCTGTGTAACTGCTAGGGGAATTCGAGTCAAATTACAAGATTGTAGGTCAAGAGAGCGAAGATTTTTCAAAGGAAGGAAGGCAAACGGCGCGATGGATTGCAGAGGCGTCCCGGAAAGGGTCAACGTCTTCAGAGACGACAATCCGACGAAATTATCGGCTGAAAGAGTCTTAAAAATGGATTTTTGGATTTCTCGGGAGGAAAACTTACAGTAATCCGGGTATTGGAGAGTTTCAGCCATTTGAGACCGTCCTTTTTGAGAAAAGGACGGAAAGGAAGCTGAGCCAGAGGATTTGAGCTGAGATCCAGGACACGGAGGTTCAAATTATGGGAAAAAGTGAATGTAGCCAGGTTTTGGATCTGGAATACGAGATCGGTAAAGAAAATACTGTAATTTTGTTTTCCTGCACCAGAAACTCGTTATATCGTTGATTTTATTATTGCTTATTATTTCTACTTACATTATTCGATTTTTTGATAACAAAAACAGCAAGATTGATGAAGAAAATGACAAAAAAAAACAAAGAAAACAAAGAGAAATGGAATTAGCAATGACCGAAGTCGGAAAATTTTCCCGGTTAGCGTAAACGCGCTCCATTTATACGGGCATTTTCTCCATATTTGAGCTGCCATTTTTGTCATTCTTTTTACTTTCCTCCATGCTCACTCATCGTATTCGCAGCTTTTTATCTTTTTGTAAACATTGAAACGAACCTCATTGTGGCTAAGATCCAGATCATGCAACTCCTTATTACTAAAAGCATAACGATGAGCATCGTCTATTCTGTTATGCGACAATCTTGCCGATCTCAGCCCCTTCATTTGAGTTATTGTAGCTATCGAGTTTAGTTTTGTATCTGAAATAGCTATTTAGGCTTAGCAAGGTAATTTTTTGAAGTGAACGTGTATTGCTCAACCTAATATTTTAACCTACGTTTGATAACCAAGCTTGTCAATTTGCTGGCCGTTGCTATCCATTTGGGCAGTTCACTCAGTGCAGAGCGTTCGATGTGAAGGAATTCGATAGAATTCACCCATTTTGGAGCGATTGGTGAAAATTCAAAGTCAATGCCTATTGTTTTGAGGCTGTAGAGGTTTCGAGTTGATGATAACATTCGAGATAAATCCAGCAGTTGGCCTGGTTTGGTCACAATTTCAACAGATTCTAGATCAGGAAAGCAAATTCCAAAATCGGGAAGTGGCCCTTCGATTCTGTCGGCTTCGACCACTAATTTTGTAATGTTGGTTTTGCAAATTCCTTTGAGAAAGAGAGCAGTCGTACTGAAAAATGTGAAATGTATGTTTTTTAATTTGGTATTGATAGTTTACACATCACAACAATGTTGCTTTTGCTTATCTTTCTTCCGTATCTCTTTTATGTTTCCATATATCTGGAATAGTTACTTTGGATTCCATCCTTGTATGTTGACAGAATAAGGTGAATAGGGATTTGGAAGTTTTGGCTGCAAGCATGGCAGTTGTCCCAAGGGAGCAGAATGATCTCTCCATTGGTGAACGCCTCCTTCTTTTGTCTGGCAGTGTAAAATGGAAGATATCAGTAATCGGCATGTGCAGTTTCCTTCACAGATAGAAGAGAATTCACAATTGGGAGGAAGGGGCTCTGTTGCACTGCAGCATGCCTAAATATTTGTCTTATTTTTGTCAAAAGAAGCAGCAATACCAGTTCAATACCATGGCTTTTTGAGTGTAAGGTAGTGCAAGCATAGACAAGAGGAAAAAATAGCAGCCGGCTGAACATGCGACCAAAACGAAATTTTCGAGTATTAATTAGGTGCGGATACTCTGGGCTGTCCTCGGGCAATCAAGCTGCTATTCATGGGGTGGCCAGCCGTTTTCGAGAGGTACGTCAAAATTGTTACGAGAAGTGACTAAAGGGAGCAACGTTTTTATTTCAGCCATGGTCATTAGCAGGAAGGAGAAATCGCTTATCTTAAACCGATATTCTACACATATAACTCATTGATAGTTTTTGAAAGGTGGCAGTCTGCACGATTTTCTTTTAAAATTATACACTTTCTTATCACTTGTTCCAGTATTTCCTTTTGCATCAGCAGCGAGGCCTCTTCGAATAACAGCCATTTTTTCCCCGACGGGAGCGCATTTTCTCGTGTATTTTTTATATAAATTACTCTCTTTATATTGTCTTCATTTCTTTTGTTTGGCATACTTAGTTACTACAATTTTTCATTTCAGATGAGCGTTCTCCAGCTTCAGAGCAAAGCCGAAGTTGACAAATTCACCGACACAGAAAGGTATGCTTTATTTTAGATATCCATTACATTGTTTTTCAGCGGCGCGGTAGTGCTCTATCACTCTCCAAATTCTCCGGCTTCTGAACAGACGAAGGAATTTCTCACAAGTATTGCCAAGGAATTCGATACTCTTAAATTTGGAATCGTTAATGCAGAAGATGTTGCTGAAGCTTCCCTTGCTCATAAAATTGTTGCCGTACCAACTGTTTTATTTTTCATAGTATGTTTTTTTATTTGTTTGCATTTTTTCCATCCCGTTCTAGGGTCAAGTCGAAAAGGTCCGGATTAATGGTTACAAGCCTGTCGATATTCGCGAGGCAGCAAACCAATTCGCTTCTACGGATAAACAACCTTTGGAAAAGCGTCTTCAAGATCTTGTCAGTTCTAATAAGCTCATGCTGTTTATGAAAGGAAGACCGGACCATCCTCAATGCGGTAACAATGTTTTAAAATACTTTTACAGTGTATTGTTTAGGATTTTCTCGTAGAATTGTCGATTTATTGAATGGAATAAATGCAGAGTACGGCACGTTCGATATTTTGAGTGACAATGAAGTGCGTGAGGGTCTAAAGGTAATGAATTATTTTATCCTTACATAAACTTGTAGAAATTTTCTAATTGGCCTACATATCCTCAACTTTATCTCAACGGAGAATTGGTCGGAGGTCTCGATGTTGTTGTAGAAGAACTCAAGGATCCGGAATTTGTCGCTACCCTTCCGCAAAAGTAATTTTTCCTATTGTACTTTGCCATTCTAGCCCATTTTTTGTTTTTTTAAATGAACTTTCAACAATTTTAAATGGCTTCTAACTTGAATAGAAAAAGTAGTTTCATCGTTCTCCTTCTGAAGAACACAACAGGAATTTTACATTTATTGACAATAAAAAATAGCCTGCAAAAGCAGGCAAATAACCCGGCAATATATATTTAAAAAACCGCATCGATGACCCGTAGATATTTCAAAATACGATCTAGTTGTAATCTATGGAGACTATTGCTGACTAGCTATAGGCGATGGCATTAGACCTGTATCAGTTACTGGTGAAAACCGAGCATTATACGAATATTGGCCATAAACCTGAAATAAAACATAAATTACAAAGGTAACTGCCGAACCTCATCATCGGAAGAATATGATGACCGGATAATAAGATTTGGCTGTCTTTCACGTGTCCAGGATTCAGTTGTTTTAACGGGGGAGACTACTTCTATCGTCAAATTATTCTCTGATGAGGATTCCGGTGAGCAATTAAAACTAGTTGATGGATCTAATAATTAAATTATATGGAAATTATAAAAATATTCACCAGAATCTGAATACCAGCTAGGATGAGAATTATTCAGAGCTTCAGTATGCATAGGCATGCTTGTAGAAGCCTCTTCTACGCCTACAACGTCGATTACATCATCAGACGGTCTTCGCAAAACTAGAAATAATTATATCAAGTGAAGCAAATGAAAAATTACCAGCTGGAGGAGAATCAACAAAGCCAGCACCGCTGGAAATTCGACTTGGATAATCTGGGAAGAACTCAGCGAATTCTTCAAGATCCTCCTCAGTGGTGTCACTAAATCCGGAAAATACACGCACTTGTTGTTGCTTGACGTCTATAAAAAGTAACATATTTTTAATTATTCAAGCATACCTGAGGCGGGAGATGGTGCCGCAGCAGCTTCTTGTTGCACTTCCATTGGCTCATCGACTTGTTCATATCGACGTTGAGCTGCTTCTTCGACATCTTCAAAGTCTTGGAAGCATACGGAAGCAGCCGCTATTTCAGATTCCCTCTGTTCCAGAAGGCCGTCTCTCAACTTCTTCAGACGTTCGATAAACTAAAAATAAATTGATTAAAAATAAGATGGCAGAAATATTTACATCAGCATGGAAGGCCCGTATATTTTCTGGCGGAACTCCTTGATAACATTTTTTCAGCTCTTGTATAAGTTGTTCAGGGCTGCATATTTCAGCAGGTTTCGGTGTATGACTTCTAACAACGTCTTTTTCTTCCACCGGTAGCGGAGAAGAAGAAGCAATAGGAGCCGGCACTGTTTCAGCCCCCACTTCAACCATAGGTACATCTTCTGCTTTGTATTCTGAAGTTTCAGATGCCGTGAGTGATGGGGTTGGAAATAAGTTTCTAAAATAACAAATTAATATTGTTTTAATGCAATTGTCTTACTCTTCCACTCTATTAGTATCAGTATGTTTAACAGAAACGTCTTCTTTCTGATCCCAGTGAGCTTGAACTTCATCAGGAACAGGCATCCCCAAATCGACAAAGAAACTTGATGGTAGCATAAAATCTTCCTAAAATAATTAGCCACTAATTTTATAGAAATATAAAATACCATTTTAATTTCCTCTTTAAATTCCAGTGGAGGCAACACTTTCGTTTGCATTCGTTTACGAGCGGATCTTGTTCTTACGGTTTTCGTTTCAATGGGACTAAAAATAATTGCATTTAAATGTGTTAACCTTGTACAATACCTTTCTTTTTCTACAAACATTTTAGATTCACAATCTGGTTTATAAACAGCAGGTAAGGTATTTAAAATGGAACCATCCGAACTACCATATTTCATGGTATTGTGGAAAGCATTTTTTTCCTCGGTTTCACTTAGTGAGCCGTCCTTTTGATCTTTACAAAACAAGCATAATTCTTCACTTGCTACAGGTGCAGACGAACATCCAGGCACGTCGGTATGGCTCTAGAAAAAATGAAAAAATATTAACAACAACAACGAAGCGCTTACATAAATTTTACATTTGGAAGGTTCAGCCGGCTCGTTGTAAATTCCGCCTTTCCATTGAGGAAGAATCCGTGATCTTAGCTTTGGCTTTGCCTTGGGTATATCTGGCTCTGAGAGCAGCGTTTCGGCCAATTTATTGATGGTAGGACCCCTAGATAAGGTAGATTATATTCAATTCAAATAAATTGTTTACTTTAGCTGAGAAAACGAAGTATATTTCAATGGATCCGGAGCAGGGAAACCTTTCTTTTGTGGCCTTATACTAAAAAGAGAGTTGTCATAAAGAACAAGAAAAAAGACGCCGACTTGTTGGATTTATAATTGAAAAACTTACGGTGTAACACTTTTAGCATAGCGATACGCGTCTTCTACTATTTGTTTCAAAACTCTGTCAACATCCGAGTATTCGCCTGATTCTCCAAATTTCCTTCTTTTCTAAAAATCAAAATAGTAATTATCCATAAAAAAAGAAACATACTTTAGGTAAACGAACTACAGGCAATTTTTGTAATGGTCCAAAATCTTCTGATAGGTTAGGGTTTGATAAATCCATGAATCTGAAGCAGTTATTATAAGCAAAAGAATGGAAGTAAAAAGAAAGATAATGAAAAGTCTAAAAATGGCGCGGGGGCGGAGTTTTGAGCGGCGATGCGTATATGATAGCGACCGAAGAAGTATAGCTGATTACGGCAAGATGAAGATGCAAATAACTAATTCTGAAGGACAAATAACGAAGAAAAGCAAGGGAATCGATGGAATTAGATATAGACAAGGCTAAAGAATAAATAAAATTTAGAAGCGATGACGCCCGAGTAGTATGCTAACGAATAACAGCAAAAATGATCAAATGCGAGCATCCTACGTCAATTTTACCAGAATTATCCAAATATTCGTCAACTTTTGTCAAAATTCCATGTTGTCAAGACTTTTCGGACTCGTTTCTCTACGAAACGGGAAACAGCCGCCTAAAAGTGTCGATAACACTTTTCGAAACGGTGGAAACAAATTGCTTTATCATCCAAAGGTTCTCTGTAATTATCTAGATAACAAATCTAAGTCTTTCAATAGTAATTAAAAAAGTACCTGGCCGTGGAGACAAATATAAGAGGACGATGCTAATGCTTTCGAAGAACGGGGCAAATAACGCGTTAATCGATATGCCGGGGGTATTGCCAGGCTCTTGTTTAGGAATATAACCTCGTATAGTAGTCTGTAATCTATTGAAACCAGCATAAAATCAAGATGAAACACTAATTATAAAAAGTCAATATTACGCTGGACGGCTGCTTTCAAGGAAAACATTCTGCGCACAGCCAAACAACAATTATTCCGATGTTCATTCAAATTGTGAGGATAATTTTATTCCTTGGTATTCAGAAGTCGAAGAAAAGGCTAAACTTGTCAATTAAAAATTAAACAGAGCCGAACAAATAGTCACGAGGGCAAAAGTGAAACACGCCCCCATTGAACCAAACAGGAATGCGTAGCGCGGAGCTAAAGTATGCCTACATTTCTAGAAGCTCAACTTCATGAATTCCAATTGTTCATATTACAAAGGAAAGGCTGGAATAATACGGCAGGAAGATATTTGTTTATATAGCAAAAGCCAAAAACGCGAAATTGTGGCTTTACCCGATTCACTGAATGCAAATTAATGACAAATGAAATTGATCCATTCCTAAAGACTAAAGAATACAGGGGTCTCAAACGTGAACCTGTAAAGTACAATCTGCAGGTTGACGGATGGCAGGGCGTTGTGAACCGACGTTTACAACGAGACCAATTTACCCCGGTCGTAAGGGAATCACTGAAAAGCGAGGCTTGGAAGACCGAGAAAAACAAGTGAAGATCCTTTGAAAATAAATTTATCCTCTGAACACCTGTAAACTAGAAAAAGATATCTCGTTATTTAGGTTGTTGAGCAATCCAATGTGTAAAATAAGGCAAATAAGGAGTATCTACAAGAACTGGGATGAAGAGAGCTTCTGCTGATGTGGCGTTTGTAGAAAGATTTTGTATCTTATAATTTGCGACATTAGGTACCTGAAAAGCGACAGAAATTGAAGCAAGTAATGTAATAATGTTTACCGAGTGGCTGCCATCGGTCGGATCATAACGAATAACACGATGCTGTACCCATTTTTTGAAAAGTGACTTTCCCTTAGATCTGAATATGCATAAATTAAACTTATAACATGTAACGAACGAGAATTTATGGCTGTGCTGAACAAACCGATCATTTGAAAGAACATAACAGTTACTTCCGTACAATAGACTAGCGGCAATTACTACAACATCATCTTCTGAGCTGAAAATTATTTGTGATCATACTGTACTGATGCCTACACTCTATTGCAAATAAAAATCATAGTGTTTCCAGGCAATCTCAAAGATTTTAACCATTGCTCTTGATATGCACGCGTAACTAACAGCATATTCGGATATTCAGCAATCAGCCTGTGATAACGTCGTTTGAAAACGAAGAAAAAGGACATACTTCTTTATAAAAAATGAGAAATCGGTTCTAGAGTAAGATACATTTAGTGTGTCCACGACTATGGCCTTCCCTGCAACAGCTCGGTTTTTCAGTGCGTCCACAGTTTTATATAGTCCAAGCTGTTCTTGAGGGCTCACAATTGCTGAAATATAAACTAGGGCATGAATAGTGGAAGCAACTACCTCCCCTCTTTACCATTTGCTTCATCCTACCATCGATTTCATTTCTAAAATCTTGTAAATCCAAAGAATCCTCCCGCGTATCGATTTTAAAATGCTTTTGAGGCGATAAACGACCATCTTCTAGAACTTTCGTATTCACTAATTTGACACCTAAAGCCCTGCAAATATTTAGAGGAAGTATTTCAACAAACAATCACTTACTTCATTATAGGAACAATTAAATTTAAAAAATCATAACAGGGAATTGGTCCATCATGATTTGAAAGAGCACGGAAATACCAATTCGTCAATAGTTTCTTATTATTGTCATCATCATCTTCATTTAATAGTTTCAAAAGCCAGTAAACAACTTCTGGAGAGTTATACAAGTTTTCTATGGAAGATTCTTTATTTGCAGGATCTTCACATACAGAGTAAGGCAGTAATTTTCTAAATAAAATATTTATAAAGACATAGAGCCCTACATAAGTAGATCTACTTCTTTATTTCTTAATAAATGACAGCAAAACGTTGTATAGGTTTCTCGATGATATAGAAAACGATATGGAGCACCCTCATCTAGATAACTATTTATCGCGTTAGTGAACGCTTGAGAATCATATAGACTAAGAAGAATAAATTCTGAACAGTAAAAAAAGTGGTGGACAAATCACTTACTAATTGTTTGTTTCATACTAAAAGGGATTCCCAAATTTATAAGTTGGTTCACCATCTTTTCAGCCCGAACGGAATCTTCAGCTTCATCTTCATTACAAGTTTTTGCCAATGCAAGTAAACGGGCTCCCTCGGAAATGGCTAGAGCATCCATCTTAGATAGATTATCATCTATGAATTGACGTCCTTTGCTAAACAAATGAGAACTCCTGAAAGCTCAGCGTTTCCAACAAAACACTGATGATACCTTAGTCCTGAAAGTATAAGAGGGGTTCCTTCTGATACGCAATTTGAAAACTGTTTTAAAGCAAAATCTACTGCATTAGTTGGCTCTTTCTGAAAATGCCGTAAACACAAATGCTTCTTAATCTAACCGGAATCAATTCGAGAAGCTTATCGTACGAAAAATTGTTAGGCAAAATCTCCTTCGGTGGAATAATTGTAATATTACGAGGCACTGAATATAAATATAAGAAAAACTACAAGTAAAACGCACCGGTCTTAAATATAAATTTACTATAATCTGTGCTACTATCTACGCTCTGTATTTTTTTAGCTGCTTTAGAATAAAACCTTAGAGGAAGATACATAACCTGAAAAATGTTTTTGAAATAATGCCCGTACCTTTCTACTTCTTCTGCTTATCTCCAAGAGCATTTTTATCTATTACGTTAAGACCTTGTTCAGATAGTTTCAATTTATATCTGAAACAAACTTTAAGAAAAAAATATAGCTACCTTTCAAAATTATATTTCCTAATAAAATGTCCAACCCAAGACGATGGGCAAGCTTTATCAAACGACTTTTTCTCTGCACTGCACTTCGCTAAAGCTTGTTTTTCTTCAAGACCAGCGTCGTACTGTCTATCAAGGCACTTGAAAAACTCGTCTCTAGCCTGAACATTGTGATAAAAAAATTAACGTAACTCACTAAATGGCAAACTTCGCGATCACTCTTCAATGACTTCCCCGACTCGGAGGACATGTAATCTACATATAACATGTTCAGCTTAAAAATAATTCAGTATCTTATAGACCAATAAACTAATAAAAATATATCATTCGTTTGTAGGAATATTTACTGTACAGATGAACTTGACAATATAAATACACGTACACTATCTGAAAATAATACAATTGTGAAAGCGGGAAGAGATCTTGGTAAGAGATATAGACGGGGATACATAATAAGTTAACATAATTAAAGGGGTTCACCCATTTCTGCGGCTCGTTCTCCTTCGTCGACGATAAACGTCTTTTCTTCACAGCGATAAATGGCAAGAAACGATAATAGAATAAGGAATGCTCCGATACACAACATATATAAATCAATTGAACTAAATCGGATTATATAGAAGTTTAAAAAGACGTACTTGTTTTCAATTAGGAATATTTTCATATTGAATTCGTTAAAAACAGACTCAGTAAATGTAGAATAATTGTTACTTTTCATGTCGTATCCTAATTTTTGATTGAAAATACTTTGTTAAAAACTTACCATCAATTAGGAAAGCAGGCGATTTAACTCTTGCCTGACTTACAGAGTGCTGATAGCAATAAGATTTGTTAGTGTTGTAATCTCCTATCCAATTATAACCATATATCTGATGTTTAGCAGCGACGTCGTTGCATTGCTTTTCGTCTTTAACATTTTTTGTATCCGAAGTACGGCCTGAACTACCTTTTTTTGAAAAAAAAATTATCATACCAATTGCATACATAGCTAGTGGATATAGCATGTTAGCTATTACATTTCCTCCGGCATTAACACCGACATAGGTTGATTTAACGAATGTTTTGCCTGGAAACATGACATATACGTAAAAAAAAACATAGAAACAAACCAACTGTTTTATCCCTCAGCTTTGTAATTAGACTGCAGTTGTAATTTTGTGAAATAACAAGACATTCCAGCAAATCATGAGCCTGTAATAGCTTGTAATTGTAAAACAACCTAACAAACAAATTTCTCTTCGATATCAGAGGTGAGTGATTGCGTTACTCCTACATAATCTGCCGCTGCACGTAGCATGGCTTTAGAGGCTTCCACTACTCTCTTGGTAACTTCAACTTTCGCAGTTTCTGTCCAATTCCAGTGATCTAGCATGCCGTTTATACGCCTAAGAACTTTTAAAAGAAAAAAAAGCAAATTATTTACCCATATGAATAGCCCGTTTGGTTGTAGGGAGCCAAGACGACTCCGACTCCCCTGTTGTTCACTTTCTTGAAATGATGCCAACTTGAAGGTGGCATACGCCCAGCAGACGATTCGACTGGCACATCACTCTGTAGTGACTTCATCATAGACTTCATCTGAAACTCATGCCATTTTTGTGAAAGCAAAGAATACATACTAATGGATCTGCAGAATCGTCTTTATCCATAACGGCGAATAATTTATCTGATAGTCCAATGTGCTGTGGTTCAATTATAGCTTCCACCTCTTCAGAAGCGATCTACAGCCACAAATAACGTAACTAAAAAAATATCAACCTTTGAAATTTGTAACGGAAAATCTTCACTATCGCCATATTCTGGGAAAGCGCCGTTCTGTATTTTGTACATCATATGACTGCTACCTATATAATCAAATGATTCCTTAATTACTATTTGAAAAAATGGAATGCAAATAATCTCACTCCGCTTAAAAATGCGAATAGAATATGTTTATTTGTCTTCTCCGAGGCATTTTTAAACGTATCCCAATTGCTGCCCATAGCCTTCATTGTCGTTAATAGAGCTATAAGTGAGGTGAAAACAGAGAAATCAGCAGGCGACACTGCTGGAATTAAGCCAAAACTATCCATCTAAAAACCAATATAAACTTAAAATGTTTGAAGTAATACCCGTGCTGTTAACAGAAGATAATTACGGGTTTTAGACTTCTGCCCTTTTTTCTCGATGGGAGGTGGAACAAATGTAAAAATATTGTAGCTTCCTAGAGGATCACAATAATGCATCCTGAAAAAAAAATCAGAAGAAAATATTTGAACTGCTTACACTCCCTCAAGTCGCAAGTCAAGCATAACCGCGCCTTCTGCTGATCTTCTCATACATATTTCTGAATTTCCCGCAGCAAACTGTTTATTTTCCATGGACGTTGCGCAATATGGATAATCTACTGAAACAGCGCCCGAATTCGGTGTGTTGAAAAGATCGACGCACTAAATATTTTTATAATGATGCATTACGAAAATACCTTATCAAGATCTTGTATAGTTTCTTCAGCAACATAAACAATTTGAATATTCCAAAGCTGGTGAATTAAACCTTCTGGAACAATAGCAAACTGTTCGTTCCAATTGTTTTTCTCACAACCGTCGTTATAATAGCCTTGAAAATTTACTTCCGGATGTAAACATTGTAAATACCTGCATGAGCATTTGGGCAAGATGAATCTGCAGAGTAAGGCGAAGTTTTACTTATAGTATCTGATTTATCCGCAAAAAGAAGAAGCCCACTCAGACAGTCGGATCGCCTGATCTTGTCCACGGTCAATCTATAGAGAAGTTTAATAAGTTTTGAGGAAAAAGGAATACTAGAAACAGAAAAAGCAAAAAAAAAGAGACAAACCTATTCAAAAGAGCATTGTTCATATATAAATAGTATTTTCCAGTATATCCTGAAAAGCGATCGCGCCAACATGTATCTAGTCCACTCAAATCCATTTCATTTCTTATTTTCACAATAACTCCATGCGCAGAGTTTCCACTTGCTATAGTTCAATATTTGACAATGACAAGATAAACTTACAACTACACCCAAATTGGTGAGTTCCGTTGAGAAGTGTAAAGCAATACGCCTCATCTGACAAAGGAAATGTCTTATAATAGTCATCTTCTAATTTCACTGAATAAACACAAACTAAATGATACCATAAGATTATTAAAGAATAATTAATACCAAAAAAGATCGCTGCGCAGCTCCAGACAAGAATCCTCATGACCTTATTATTGAATCATTGACTGGAAACCTGGTGACGCATTTTCAATCAAATAAGTTCAAACAAATTACGGTAATCCAAAAAGGTTCAAATATATATATATAAAATATATTTATTAAAAAAAAATATGTAACTCAACAAGAATAGGTATGCAACAATTAACTATACTATTGAAGATATCCTCTTACTTCGATGGAGGCTCTCCGGGTTTGTAATCTTTTCCATGAGCAGTCTAAAAACGGTTATAAATTGAATAGACATTATCTTACCTTATACTGCTTTTTAAGGTCCAGCAATTTAGCAATTGCTTCCTTAGTATCGAGCGCTTTAGCATCCTTTCCTTTCAACTCACGAACAAGGATCCCTTGTTTTTCGATTTCGTTATATAGGTCACTTTCTGCAGTGGCAGACGGAGCAGGAGACTGGGGTTTGACCGGAGCCTCACCGGGTTTATAATCTTTTCCATGAGCAGCCTGGAAAATACTTGCACATATTATTTGATCTTACTTTATATTGTTTCTTGAGGTCCAGCAATTTAGCAATTGCTTCCTGAGTTGCTGGTGCTTTCGCGTCCTTTCCTTTCAACTCACGAACAAGGATCCCTTGCTTTTCGATTGCAGTAAACAGATCACTTTCTGCAGTGGCAGACGGAGCAGGAGACTGGGGTTTGACCGGAGCCTCACCGGGTTTATAATCTTTTCCATGAGCAGCCTGGAAAATACTTGCACATATTATTTGATCTTACTTTATATTGTTTCTTGAGGTCCAGCAATTTAGCAATTGCTTCCTGAGTTGCTGGTGCTTTCGCGTCCTTTCCTTTCAACTCACGAACAAGGATCCCTTGCTTTTCGATTGCAGTAAACAGATCACTTCCTCCAGTGGCAGACGGTGCAGGAGACTGGGGTTTGACCGGAGCCTCACCGGGTTTATAATCTTTTCCATGAGCAGCCTGGAAAATACTTGCACATATTATTTGATCTTACTTTATATTGTTTCTTGAGGTCCAGCAATTTAGCAATTGCTTCCTGAGTTGCTGGTGCTTTCGCGTCCTTTCCTTTCAACTCACGAACAAGGATCCCTTGCTTTTCGATTGCAGTAAACAGATCACTTCCTCCAGTGGCAGACGGTGCAGGAGACTCGGTCTTCACCGGAGCCTCACCGGGTTTATAATCTTTTCCATGAGTAGCCTGAAAAATAATTGTACACCAGCGGGCTTTCGGCAGCCTACGGCTGTCGTAACACGACAACTTATCCATTTCGACCTATGGGGGCCTTTCCACTCTTCTGCCGACGACCGCCTGCGGCGACCCCCGGGATTAAAAAATTAATAATCCCTTTACCGTCGGACACTTTCCCATCGGACAGACAAACAAACAAACAAACAGACAGACAAACACCATAGCACTTTAATAGTAAGGGACCAGCGGGCCTTCGGCAGCCTACGGCTATCGTCTTGTTAGAATTATCCGTTTCAACTTGTGACAACCTTTCCGCTCTTCCGCCGACGACCGCCTGCGGCGGCCCCCGGGATTAAGAAATTTGTTACCCCTTTACCGTCGGACACTTTCCCATCGGACAGACAAACAAACAAACAAACAGACAGACAAACACCATAGCACTTTAATAATAGTAAGGGATAAACTTAATTGGTTTCACCTTATATTGTTTTTTGAGGTTCAGCAATTTAGCAATTGCTTCCTGAGTTGCTGGTGCTTTCGCGTCCTTTCCTTTCAAATCACGAACAAGGATCCCTTGTTTTTCGATTTCGTTATATAGGTCACTTCCTTCGCTAGCAGCAGTATCAGGAGATGCAACTTTCACCGGAGGAGCTTTTCCAGATTCCTTTGTAACTCCTGCTTTAGCATCTTTGACATGGCCATCGGGTACGTTAACCAGTAATAAAGGAGTTTCTACATCGCTGAAACCCAAATAATTACTGAACTCAATAAACCAACCTGTAAACGCTCTTTGCTGCATATTCATGATCGCAAATGTAATATCCTTTTCTTTGTATTTGAATAATGTCTCCTTTTTTAAGATATTTCAAGGCAGGTTCACCGATTAATTTGGTGTAGTTCTAATATAAGAATATTAAAATGAGCTGTCATCTATGCTAACCACAGAGTCGAAATTAATAAATTGCTTCCAGTCTTCGTCTTTACCGACAACTGCTTTACTGATGATGTGGTCGTAATCAACACAAACAACGGGGATAAATGACTTTTCCTTTGTATTGCCCATCCAAGTGACTTTCATCGTTTTCTTGTAATCCTACAAACTACTTATTAAACTAAACTAATATAATAAATAACCTTATTGTCCAGATCAAGCTTGGCTTTTACGCTGACAACCTTATCATCTTTTTTATCCACGGATGTAATTGTTAAATTACCCCAATTCACAAAAGTAACAGAATCGCCTGTCTTCATTTCACGAGCATCAGCTTGTTCAAGAAGCAATTTGCTGCCTCGTAGAATTTTTTTGCTTCCAACATCAGGGTTCTATTAAACGTATTAACTTATATTTATTAGCTACCTTGGGATGAAGAGGGACTTCTGCTTCTTCCTCTTGAACTGGGCCCTCAATTATCACAGAAACAATATCCTTCTCTTCGAGGGCAGTATAACGAGGGGCTACAGGATCAATAACTTTCTTATTGAATGCCCAAATTTTGTCCCATTCCATCATCACAACAGATCTGGATCCTCCTTGAGCAATAATAAATTGCTTTAGACCTTCAACGGTCATTCCATGTCGCATTACACCACGGACTGTTGGTAATCGTGGATCATCCCTGTAAGATCAAATATATAAAACGGCACATAGAATCCTTACCAGCCTTCGACGTGTCTTTCCTCTACAAACCATGTAAGTTTCCTTTTACTCATAACAGTGTGCGTCATATTGAGACGAGCATATTCCCAAATATGAGGCCTGCGAAGATCAAGGGCATCACAAATGAAATAATATTGGTCGTCACGATCATGATATTCAGTTGTGCGAAGAGCATGAGTTACTCCTTCGACAGAATCCACAATAGGACAAGCAAAATCATATGTAGGATATACTCTATAAAAATGTCGTTATGAAGCCATAAAACAACATACTTGTATTTAGTTCCAGTACGAACGTGCTCTTCGGGTTTACACCGATAAATTGTCGGATCGCGCATAGCTCCATTATTAGAGCTCATATCAATTTTTATCCGAACACAACACTGCATTCCTCGTTGCGAACCGTTCTTCATCTCTTCCCATAAAGACAAATTTTGCTCTGGGGCTATAAGAGAAAAGATTGCCATAGATGCTATCCACCATACCGGTACTCCGATTCTTGCTTTCCTTCCTCTCTTCTCTTTCCTTTCTCATTGTTTCAGTATCCGTGTCATCTACGTAAGCTTTGCCTTCTTTGAGGAGCTTTTCACACATTTGTAAAATCAGCTCGAAATGGTCAGAAGAGTGACTCCAAATGTCTGGCTTGATCTCCAAAAGCTCAAGGTCTTCTAGAATAACCTGAAATTTTATTGTAAATATTAATACAAGCTAAAAATGGTACCTTTTCAAAGTGAGCATTCTCTTTAGCAGGATTTGTATCATCAAACCGCATGATAAGCTTTCCTTCAAATGTTTGCTGATAGTATTGGTTAAGAAGAGCGGCCTTTGCATGTCCAATATGAAGATATCCACTGGCTTCAGGTGGGAATCTGACCACAACCTTGCCTTTTTCTGCTCCAGGAAGATCCACAAATTTGCCTTCATCCTTTTGTTTTTCTTTCGATGGCCCGCCCTTCTCTTTGGTGGGAACACTCTAAAAATATAGGATGTAAATAACGAACTATTCAAGATATACCTTTGCTCTTGATTTATGTGCTGTCATGGCTAGGGCATCAACAAACGTAGAATCTTCTAGAACCATATTGAATAAGGTGGAATGACTTTTTTGAAGCTGAAAATGTCATGATAAGATAGCTGCTGTCAATTAGGGAGAAAACGGATGGAAGTATCCACCTACGTGAACTACTATTTCGAAAGGATTATAATTAGAATCGTTGCGAGCACTAGGCAAGGCGGGGCCGAGTGCCCGAAGAGCCATTTTAATCCAAGATATAATCGAGAGAGGCGCTGTAATATTGCGCAACAGACAACGAAGACTGCCCAATATTGCATGCAATTAGTAACATACTTCAGGAGATGAAGCAATAATAGCCCAAAGAGCTAGGTCCGCTGCAGTTAGACGTCCTCCAATAACAGTTCCGTCTTTAGAAAATTCCATGGACGTCAAAATTTCATTTGCAGATAAAAATCCATCTTGAATGTTTTCGGCAAGGCACAAAACTTCTTCAATCTGAAGTCAAAAACATTATAGCGATACAGAGAAAAGCGTACTTTTGCCTGCTCAAAACAGTTCTTTCCTAGAAGCTCTTTGTTCTTCTTTGACGATTGCGCAATGATTCTTGCAATTGCGACATCGTTAACAATGCGAACACCATCTCTAAAAAAATTGAACTACATTCCAAAAATATGCAAGACGCAGTGATCATTAGAAGAAAAAACGTACAAGTTCAGTAAAGTGCTACTCTCACTGGTCAGGGCGACGGTAGCCTTGGGTGAAAACCCTCCTACTGACAAGGTGAGCAGTGATGCAAGGGGAGGATTGGTGATATTGCCCGTAATTGATAGGGTCCGCTCAAAAGCTACCATTCTGAAACATATGATTTACATGAAGATATATATAAAATGAACGGCAAGAGCGAATGGAGTAATCAAAAACATTGTTGGGCAAGCCCCTCGTTAGTATTTGCACAGATTTAGTTTACTTCAATGCAATTGTAAGCATTGAACGTTGTAATGAAATACTGGATTCTTCTGTTCTGCTTGCGGTATCGAGGTAAAATCGTAGATTAGCGTTTGCATAATGGATAAATGTGTAAAACCGAGTGTCGCCATGTAGATTTGTATCTTTGCCTTTCTACTTGTATTGGTTAGATATGCTATACATCCAATTGCAGCAATAGACACATGTTACGAACAGTACTTTGAGAAATAAAACGAGCAAATGTGTGAAGAGTGAAACTCTTCAAAAGTGTTTTCAAAGTAACCCTTTGAATGGCCGTAGAGCACTTTCGCAATGGAGCGATGCACACTTTCAGTCGTGAACAGTCGTCTGTCACATTCCACCTCTAACGTTCTGCCTTTCACCACTTTATGTGCTTGAATATAATGAACTATATATTTCAGATTTATTCAAAGCTGGGCGATGGCCGATTTTATAGCATTTAAATGCTCATTATGTAGCTGTGAAGCAGGTTTGGGCAATTTTTAAACGGGCCCATTTAGATTTCAGCTAGCCTTGAATTTTTAGAAGGACATATTTGGAACAGACATCTGGGAACTTTTCAATACAATTGTGGAGAATGTAGTTACCCAGCACTAAACTATCAAGCATTAGCAGCACATTTTGAAAGCAAGCATCAACTGTGCCAGGTTTATTTCCGTATTGTTTGCTTACACATATATTTAGGAGATTTCTTTTAAACGCAAAATATCAGATGAAATAAAGCTACGGGAAATAGTTGCAGCCTCTATTACTGTTCCTGTTTATGATGATGAAGAACATATTTATGATGAAGAAAATGGTCAAGTTCCGGACGTAAGTGATATTACTTATTAGTAACGTGAGTATATTCAGGTTATTGAATCAACGCAGAATTCAAATATCCTAACAGAAGAAATTCCTATGGAAATGGAAGCTATTGAGAATCCAGAACAAATTATTCAAGTAGTTCCACAACCTGTTGTAGTTATTTATTATTTTAAAGGGTGTAGATCAAAATGGCCAAGTAATATACGTTAGTAAACAAGATTACCCAGCCGAAGATCTTCAACTTCTGGAAAGTGAGGCGGGCACATCCATGATGACTAATCAAAATGGAGAGGTTTGATTGTTTTGTTTCAAAATCATAGCTTTATAGGTTGTTGCAATTGCTGATGATAATGGCGATCTCGTAGATTGCGATGAAGAAAATCCCTATACTCTCTATTCTGGTCATGATCTTCTCGACGACGGCTATCAATATGTAGACGAAGAGGGTAACACAGTTTATGTTACGGATCAATATCCACAAACGGTAATTTTTTGACTAGGGGAAAAATTTATACATTTTTAGAGCAAAGGCCCTCGACAAATGAATATAAGGGCAATGAAACATCGACACATTAATTTAATTATTGATAAAGTAAGCAGAAGTAGCGTGAAAAAACGAGCAACAACAATATGGACTTGTCCTGATTGCGGAAAAACTATCATGGTAATGAATAGCCAATTTTCTTTTAAATTATTTAGTACCCATCACGGATTGAGGCTCATCGGCGAATGCATCAGGGTGAGAAACCTTACACCTGTCAAGAATGTGGTAACAAATTCGCTCAAAAAGGAGCGCTAAAATGTCACATGCGGAGTCATTCTGGTTTGTTTTTCAAGAGCAAAATCTAGGTTTATTTTAGGTGAAAAACCTTATGCTTGTACATGGGACTGTGGTAAAAGTTTTGTGTCTGCATCAGCTCAACGTATGCACGAAAAATTACACAGGTTTGATTTAATGCTTTATTGGCACATAATAATTTTAGCGGAGAAAGAAATTATGGTTGCCGTGTTTGTGGAAAACTTTTTGTTAAAAAATCACATCTAATACGACATGAAGAAGTATTTTTATCTGGCATTGTTAGTTATTTCCATTTTTAGGGTGTCCATCATATACAATCAGTAGAGCATGTACAGATACTTCCAATGGGACTAGATATAGCAGGAAGCTCAACAGAACTTTTAAAAAACATTGTTAATGGTGTAGTGGAAGAGGTGAGGCGATCGTTTTATGTTGTATATTTGGTCTAGGTTCAAAAGGAGCGAGAACTCAAAGCAACAATAAAACAAGAAAGATGATATCAGAAGAAGTCATCATAAAAATAGATAGAAGATTTTATATGTCATCTTATTGTCATCAAACCAGTGATCTCTAATAAATTAGATAGTTTTACTCCATGCACATTCTTTTTCTTTACTTTCAGGATTTCTTAGCCACGGCAATAGGAAGAGGCAGCTGGCTGGCCTCCTCTATTGATTCCTGTTACAACCCGCTTTTCGGAAGACTTACGGGCCGAAATGCCGAATCCGGACGCCTGGGGGTCTTTCCCCAGAGACCGATTACTTATTCCATTTGACTTTATAGTCCCTTCTCTCTGAATGATTTCCTTTTTGGCTTATTTTTTATAAAGTTCAGGTGAAATTTAAATAAAATGAAGACGTTCTTGTTGCTAATTGTCCTAGTCTTCTGTGTGTCAGCAAATGAAGATGCTAAAAGGCTTTATGATGACCTTATGGTCAATTATAACCGCCACAGAAGGTAAGACTGTCAACAATAGGTTCCACTACTAATTAGGGCCGATTTGAAATATTTACAACGTTTTCTATAATTTCAGACCAGCAAAAAGTCCCCATGAATCTCTTACCATCAAACTAAAACTTCGCCTCAGTCAAATTATCGATGTGGTAATTTTTCTCCTAATTTTTTATAATTCAAACGAAATCATTTACAGCATGAGATAGATCAAATTATGACCTGTTCCGTATGGCTAAAGCAAGTATGGCATGATCCAAAACTTGCATGGAATCCTAAAAATTACGGTGGAGTGAGCGTTTTATACGTTCCATATGAAATGATCTGGGTTCCTGATATTGTTCTCTACAATAAGTACTAATTATTGTAATTTCTTCATCGCACAGTAATTTTCTAGTGCTGATAGTACCTACAACATAACAATCGCTACAAAAGCAACCCTTCATCATTCTGGAATGGTGACATGGGAACCTCCGGCTATTTTTAAAAGCATGTGTCAAATTGATGTTCGCTGGTAACTAAAAACTGCGATTATAAAAAAGGCAAGACATTTTAGGTTCCCCTTTGATGAACAACAATGCCATCTAAAGGTAAGTTAAGTTCATATTCTTTTTTTAGCTGGACATTTAGTTCGGTTCGTGGACATATTCCGAAAATTTGCTCAATTTGGAACTATTAGAAGATAATGTTCGCCACGAGGAAGAAATAAATGAAAATGGAATAGCGGACAATATAACTATTGCCGACGATGGAATTGGTTCGTTATCACAACAATTTACAAACTTTTTCAGATCTCTCTGATTATTATCCGTCTGTAGAATGGGATATTATGTCTCGTGTAGCGAAGAGACGTTCTAAAAATTATCCCAGCTGCTGTCCACAAAGTGCATATATCGATATTATGTATTATCTTCAACTACGGCGAAAACCTCTCTTCTATACCGTCAATCTTGTCTTTCCCTGTGTGGGAATATCGTTCCTGACAATTCTCGTATTTTACCTGCCCTCTGACTCTGGAGAAAAAGTCACTCTATGTATTTCAATCCTTGTAGCACTGACTATCTTCTTTCTTCTGCTGGTAAAGTTATCCCTCAATAAAATAGATATAGTATAAATTCAGACAGAAATCATCCCTGCCACTTCAATAACTTTACCTCTTATTGGAAAATATCTTCTATTTACCATGGTTATGGTTACGCTTTCCGTTGTAGTCACTGTAATAGGTCAGTTGATATCCTCAAAGGAATAATTCACTTGAAATAATAATAAGAAGAAAAAAAGACTCACTTCCATATTTTTACAGCTTTGAATCTTCATTGGCGTACTCCCACCACCCATTTGATGCCAAAATGGGTCAAATTAGTCTTCCTAAAATGGTTACCGAAGATCCTCTTCATGAGACGACCCCTCGACGACACAGAAGAATCTTTCCGACGAGTAAGCACCCGCCGCCAGGGAGGTATTCCATCAATACGAGAAAAATATATAACAGCCAATTCGTAGGTCCAACTACCCTAGACGGTAAAATTCCCCTAAATTATCACGAGCATCGTGTGAGTCGAGATGTTGGGAGAGGCGCCCCGGGGACGGCAGTTGATGACCGTATTCAGAAGTTATACTACTCTCCCCAAGTGGTTAAAGCCTTTGAAAATATTTGTTTCATTGCTGAACTATTGAAAAAGAAAGATCGAGATGATAAGGTAGAAAAAATCCACTATTTTACCAAAGAACGGGGCGTTTAGATTGATGAAGATTGGAAATATGTAGCCATGGTGTTGGATAGGCTTTTCCTTCTCATATTTTCTATGGCCTGTTTTGTTGGTACCGTTATTATTTTGCTACAGGTAAGGAAATTGTATAGATTATCAAAACGGAAACAAAATTTCATATTTTTTGTATAATATTCTCACTTACAGGCTCCAACTCTCTATGATGACAGAAAGCCCATTGATCTTCAATACCGCCCTGCTAATCTAACACCAGTAACTACCGGGTTACAGCCATAATAATAAACAACTACATTACATCCCAAAAGGATAATTGAGTGGACATCCCAAAAGGACAATTGAGGGTAATTGAGTGGACGGAAATCTTTATCGTATACGAGGAATAAAATATATCGCAATTTGGGAGGGTAGAAGAAGTATAGTCTGTCAAGAAAAAAGACGACATTCAAGGTCTAACTGGCCGAGAACAAATTTTAGTGATGGAGCGAACTGACAGATAATTTTTGAGCGGCTCAGTAGAATAAAAGGCCAGTAAGTTCGGCTCGCGGCTAAATCGTTAGACCTTGAATGTCGTCTTTTTTCTTGACAGACTATATGCAATGCTTTCATAAATTCGTAAATGTATACTGAAGTTCTAAATTGAACATAGCGTAACCGCCGCTGAGACAGCTCTAAATTCTATTGTCTTCTTCTATATATCCGATCAAACTGACCTCGATGTACTCCAGTACAAAATCCAAAGTAACTTTGGAGACGGTATTCGATGTAAAAAAATCCATTTTTTCTTTTATCAACTCTGCTATAAAGTTATCATCTATTCCGAGATCGACCTCAATTCTCCGACTAGCATAGTATGTGCGGCAGCCTGGTTTTCTCCAATAGAACTAGGCCAAAGCGGAAAAATTCTTATACCACTAAACTCACCTCACCGAGACGGTTCGAGTAAGCTATTAAAATATGGTGATCTAATAGAAAATAAAAAAGTTAACTTTTTCGGCATCCAAATTTTAAAGGAGGATATTAACCGACAAAATCGCATTTTCAGAATTTCTAATTATGATATTCGTGGTCAGCGCAAAAAACTGAGTCAGATAGACTAGGTTAGAGGACATTCTGGGATTCACCGGTGGACACCCTTCCTCGAGGCTTACGGAGACCGCATCTTATACTGTAACTGGGGACAAAGCAGAACAGGGGAATCTACACGAAAATCAAAGACAAGTCAAGACGAAACTGGGGAGAATAACCTGCCCCAGCCCATTCTACCGTAATTCTCTCTTCTCCAACGGTCAACTATGGCTAGTATGCCCCAGAAGAAAGGAGGTGGGCCCCCTCCTCCCCCATCCACCTATTTATTTTCAAATTACAGTAATCCGCCGGCTGACGGCCCGCCTGAAGAAGGGCGCCAGCGACAAGCGCATGCAATTGTCGGACTTTCCCGCGGAGAAGTGCCCCGAGCAGCTGCCGGACAGAGTCGAGATGGACGTGTTGGTCAAGTGGAGCGGCAAGATGAAGCCGCGCAACCGGACGAAGAAGCAGCGGGCCATCCTCGACAGGGGCCAGCTGGAGCTGCGCGACCGCAATAAGCCGGAGACGGTCGGCCTCGCCTGCGGCTACACCATCGACCTGGCCAAGGTGACCGTCTTCTGCGAGGAGCGCCGGCTGTTGATCTGCTTCCCGACGGACAGTACGGTATCGGTGACGGCCGGCGAGCAGGCAGCCGCCGACCGGCTCAGGGACGCCGTCAACCGGCACCGTCTCCACCGGCAGGAGACCCTCCACCGGGAGCAGCCGGCCACCACGACGACCGCCGCCGCCGCCAAGTGTCCCCCGACCGACAGTCTCGTCTCCTCCACGGACGACTTCAAGGCGTGGGACTTTGATCCGAGCATTTCGAAAGTCTTCGACGCTGTACGAGGTAAGCACCGCGAAATTTCAAATTTGTCATTGCGTCCGAATTTTACTTTCCCCCTTTTTCAGAGATGCAATCGCTGTCGCTGGCCGTTCTCGAGAAGTCCTCCAAATGTCTGGACGAGCTGAAGACGGTGGCCGAGGAGTTGCGAGTCGCCTGTGGCGGCAGGCCGAGGACGGTCCCGTCGGCCACGAATACCCCGGCGGTGACGACGGCCAAGACGCCGGAGAAGAGCCGAACCCAGGAGAGATCGTCCCGTTCGATGAAGGACGAGCTGGACGACGAGGAGGAGGACGACGAGGAGGAGCTGGACGAGGAGACGCAAAAGGAACTGCTGACCCCGATGGCTGTCAAGATGCCCATCCTGCTCTCGTTGGAGAGTGCCCGCGAAGACCCGTTTGAAGAGCAGTCGAAGCGGGACGTGATGGCCAGGTGCGAAAAGATCCTCTCCAAGAGTGTCTCGCCAGATGTCTCGGCCAAGAAACTGCCGCCTCCTCCGCCGCCGGTGGCTCCCACCACGAAGAAGGAACCTCCTCCTCCGCCGCCGCCACCTGCACCGAAACTCGTCGTCGTCGTGGAGAAGAAGCCCCCGCAGAAGGCGAAGCGAGTCCGGCGGGAGCTATTGCCCAAACCGCAGCAGCCTGGCGAAAGTATCGGCTTCAAGGTAGGGGGTGCCCTTATATCTAAAATTGTAAGACCACTGCAGAAACCGCAACTATAGCGCAACAAGCAAGCGCGCGGCTTGCAGTTTGCACGACGCTGGTTCGACCCTTCCCGCGGTCGATTATTTTTGCTTTTTCCTATTTTCCCTTTTTTGTTTCTCTAGCCTCTTTCAGGCCCTGTACCAGCTGCTGATCAACAAAACGGGCATGCCGCTGACCAACTACGAGCCCATTGGAATTATCCAGGCCACGTGTGAGGAGATGATATGGTCCGGCCTGCTGGATACGGCGGCTGCCCGCTCCTGCCCGGAGGATAGGATGAGCCTTGTAACGGCCTTTGCCATGAGCTCGTATCTGACGAAAGCCGGACGCTATAGAAAACCATTTAATCCGATTCTTGGCGAGACCTTTGACTATGAGGAAGCCGGATGGAAATTCCACGGCGAGCAGGTCAGCCACCATCCGGCCATCACCGCCGGCTATGCTGAGGGACACAGTTGGTCGTTCTACATTACATTTCGTGGGTTTTTTCATGTTTTCCTCTGTTTCCGATGTTGAAAACGGCAGAAAATGATTGAAACAGCTGAAAAATTAGTGAATTCAAAAAGCGCGCGCTCTCCGTAAGCTCGCTCCATCGAACTGCTCCATTTCGCGACTTCAAAAATCAAAGGCTCATTTGAACTGCGATTTTCTCCATTTTCTGTTGCTTCTTGTGTTCTTCTCAGTTTTCGTTTTTTTTTTCTATTGATATAAACACTGTACAGGTCATAAGCAATAGGTGAAAAACCATTTGGAATCAGTAACAACGACTATTTTGCTGTAAGAAGAGAGTAAAACGCATTCATTAAAATTTGTACGCCAACTTTCGTCCACAGCTTACGTTTCGCCAAGTTTGGCTGATATAAAAGATACTGCTGCTTTTATTCTTTTGTATGGCACTTCAGATCTGGAAACGATCATTGGTAAGTTGTCGCGGAGTTTGGAACTGTCGATGGATGAGCCGCTTCGTGTACGGCTGAAATTGGCTGACGGCTCGACGGAGGACTACGTCTGGCATAAGGTCAAGACGAAAATTGAGAATTTGACATTGATGCCAGAGCAGAGGAAGGTCACCCACGAGGGAACGCTGTGCGTCCGTTCGACTAGCGGCTTCACGGGAAGAATCTTCTTCAAAAAGCATCGCAATCCGATGGAAATTACCGGCGACGTCGTGTCTCCCAACGATCGTCTCTGTTATCGCCTGAGTGGCTTTTGGGACAAGAATTTGGTCAGGATTCGTACCACCGGCGAGAGGGAAATGCTAGTCAACGGAGACAACTTGCGACGCTATCCGGATTATTTCGGCTTCAACTCATTTACCATGGGACTGAATGAGCCAGACACCGGCCTGCCGCCTTCTGACAGCCGAAATCGAATGGATATGAGAGCTCTGGAACAGGGAAATCTTACGGTTGCCGGCAAGCACAAGAGACTGCTGGAAGAGCATCAACGGGCCAGAAACAAAGTGCACCACAAGCCGTTGTGGTTCGAATCGGTGCGGGACGAGGCCTCCAATAAGTCGATCTACTTCCCGAATAGCAAATATTGGGAGGCTAAGAGAGCCGGCTTCGCTGACGTCAAAGATATCGTCGGTCTTCACACGGACGACTAACAGACGCATATTGAAATAATAAACGTCGAAATCTAGTCCTTGTTATGTATCTTCTTTTCTTTCCTTTATGGTTCCTAAAGAACCAAACGCCTCTTTCTTACAAAAAAAAATACAATACGTTTTACTTCTCTCAATAAATGAACAGGAATATTACAAATAAAAACGGCTGATACAATAATTAGATCTTCTTCTTTTGTTTCTGTATTTTACTCCATTTTCACAGGGTTCTCCGGGTTTGGGTTCTCCACATTTAGGTTTTCCTCATTTAGATTTTCTTCATTGAGTTTATCTTCATCTTCACTGTCCCTTTTATCCTTCTTCACGTCTGAAAAAAATTTGAAAAGAAAGACAATATACTGACCATCCGAAACCCAATTCATCTCGTCAAGTGGGCGTTTTCTATCACCGAGAGGAGGTCGTACATCTGGAAGCCGCTCAATTCCCAAAACCTGCAAATACACTTGAACAATGGAACCGATTTCTAAAACAATACCTTATAAATTTGATTAAAACCAATCATTCTCAAACATTGTTGGGCATCATACATCAGATCTTCCTTTTGTTGCCCGGTAAGGGGTTCTATCACATCAGGATTTCCTTTTTCACAGGGGTCTAATATACCAGGTCCCACTGAAATCAAATATTCCATTATTTACATCTAAAAAAACTCACATGGAGAGAGAAATCCACTGCCAACTGCTTCAATAATTCGACGAAAACCATCCCCAATACCCAATGGAACCTGATTTGGTGTAGCTGTGAGAATCTTTTCGGCTAAAAGCTCCAACATCTGAATTGGTTCAGCTATTAGAAATGTTTGAATAGAAATACCCAATCTGTTAACGGCTCCCAGGCTGGTCGTCTCGTACGAAGGTCTCTCAATACCCGAATCACGATATTACAGGAGTTAATGGTAAAACAACGGGCTGAAAACCATTTGGCACGACGAACTTGGGCTAAAGCTTCGAGACAACGTTCCTTGTTTAGTGGTTCATTTGGCATAACAGTATCTGAAACAGCAATAACGAAGTTCAACAACTTATGGGCAAAATAAATGTAAAGAAACGTACCTGGTGCAGGTTCTCTATAAAATTTTGATGTCAATGTTATTCTAATAGATAGCTCCTTAAACTCATCGAAACTTATAATCACTGCTGGATCAGAAACCATAACCTTGAGTCCTTTATCCTTCTCACAACAGGTCTAAATTATTGTACATTTTTGAGCATTTTAAACGAAATTACCTCATATTTTTGAGAGAAAAGATCAGCCACTTCTTGAAGAATTGCTGGAGTCGGGATTTCACAAAACAGTCCAACCAATTCGACCTCAGTGTCTCCTTTGATGAGGAGCTTCTTTGCCAACAAGCCGACTCTTTCGACTCCATGAAGCAGCCTTTCCGGACTACGTTCATCATTTTTTATAATTGGACGTCTAAAATGGTTCACGAAATATTAAGAAGAAAGCTTTTACGTTTCCATGAAATGATCCGATATTTTCCTCATCGTGCCTTCAATGTTCCCAATAATTAATGTCATGTTGAAAAGGAAATCTTCTGCCGGGAATATATAGTTATCTTTCACCTGTAATGAAAATTACAGAAAAATTAAATAGAAAGGGATACCTGCACGTGCCGATCATCCACACTTTCATATCTTCTAGGCTCATGTATGCCAAAAAGATTAGGACGAGGAGGTGGTAAGCCTGGAGTGCCAAACCAGGGAGGAATGCTGTAAATGTTAAATAAAATTTTAGTCTTTCATAGTATTTGTCAAGGAAATAAAAACTTACGAATTTAAAAGAGATGGCACAGGCCTTGCTGGACCACCAAATCTCGCAGCAATACGGCGATTGGGTGGAACTTTCGTCTCTACTTCCAAGCTCGGATCCACTTTCAGTTTATATTGCATTCGATGTTTTCTTCCTTTCAAGTGAATTTCTTTGGCATTGGGATCACTAAATTTACAATCGCATAGTTTACAATTATATTGAATTAATCTTCCTGAAAAATGTTTGCGGTAGAGAAGAACGAAAAAGAAATTCTTACCGGCAGAATCTTTTTCTGACTCGATATAGTCTTCTCCAACCGGTGCTACACTTTTCTCAGCAGCAATCATTGCTTTAATCTCATCACTTTGAGAGCTGATTGCAATTTCAGCTGCAGTCATTCCAGCACTGGACACAGCTGTGGCTGCATCATTTTTCTTATTATCCATCAATTGAGAACAATTTAATTTCGATGAAGAGACGAAGCTAACGGTAGCTATTCCCACGACCTGAAGATTGTCTTAAAAATATGTAAAATATATTACTTACTCTAGCTTTATTCACTCCAGTTACAGGAGCTGGTGCATTTTCTGAAGGAGGCAACAGTGGCGGCGGTGGGGGTGGAGGAGCATAACCAGCACGAGCTTGATATTCGGCTGGGGGTATAATAGTTGGCTCGGTTGATGGCATCTCACCGCCTCTTTTCTGAAATATTCCATTTCCTGTACATTTGACAGGCAAAAACAATTTTCCAGATGGAATTATTATCGTTACCTAAATATAATAGACACAAACCTTGACTAGCGCAAACGTTTTTTGATGCTTTGTTCCTCGAACATGTGCATTATATGTATCTTGTCCAGTGCATGTAACATTACAGAGATCACATCGAAAAGAGACCTACAATATCACTTTTCTATAATAATATGCCTTACGTAACCGGAACTTTTTTTTGAGTTGAAGAGTTGAGAGTAGGCTCATTCGAACCGATAATTTTTGCTCTCTCGAACTGCACTTTTGGATTTTTTTGAAAGTGAGGGATCGACAGCACTTTACCAAAATTAAGCCCTTTTGGGAGGAAGCGAGCTTCTAAATTTCGAAAAAAGTCACAACGTTTTTTTAGCTAGCGCGATGAGAGTAGTGTCATTCGATGGCGCTTCTTCGCAAAACCGCGGTTAATTTTTTGTTAAGCTCTGGCGCGTCACAGTGAGGAATCGACAGCAAAAGTTACCAAAGTTAAGCCCTTTTTCTATAGTCAGCCGGGTTCGGTCAGCTAGCGGTCAGAATGTGCAAGCTTTTCTTAGGAACGATTTTTGATGAAATCCCCTGAAATGGAGCTTCTACCAAATGGTAGAGAGAATGTCCCGCGCGGCCTCTTTCACCAAAGCATAACCGGATGGTCTAGAGGTATGATTCCCGCTGAGTTTAGTGTCTTTCAAAGCATTTTCCGTGATTACGGGTGAAGGTGCAACGGTCCTGCGTTCCTTTAAAGGGGCGTAATTCCCCCGTAAAATGCCCAGATTTCACATGATTTTATGCTTCTAAATCAACCGGGGAAAGCGCCCCCGCACCGGTAAACTCTCGGCAGCTGCCCGGCATGGCTTAGCGCGCCCTCAATTTAGCGATAGGTCTTTGAACCTCTTGTCAGGATAATTTATATGAAAAAAAACGAAATAAACATACCTTATTTTTTGGAATACTTTGGGGTTGTTCCCCTTTTAATAATGCTTCTTTCTTTTTATGTTTTTGTCCTTCCAAATGCTCTTTTAGGGTTTGTTGACCAGCACAGGAGATTTTACAAATTTCACAATACAACTGTTGAACATCCTTGTAATGATTTCTCTTAGGTGGAAAAGTTCCTCGTCCGGGTTTTGCTGAAAAGTTGCAGTCTTTCCCTCAATGTTGAGATACCTCGAAAACATAAATATAAAACATACGAGGATATCTCGGATTCAAACTAGCCAATGGGGCTTTTGCCGCTGCGGCAGCCTGCTGCTGCTGTTGAATCATTTGAGCTGCTGTGTTATAAACTAAATGATCATAACTGGCACCCGTTCCTAACGATGGCTCTGAAAATCATTCATTAGATTTTCAAATAATTGCTTACGTTTTATCAATCCTATGCCGGATTTTGGAACCGGAGCTCCTACAGCTCCATGGGCGCCAGCTCCCTGTCCAAAATTGACGGTTGGCGAGTTTTGACCATATGGATTAACTAAAATTATATTACAGTTATCGTCTATACAATCAGACGAAGATTCGCAACGAGTCGAGCCCAGCGCGGCTCGTTGCGAAGTCTATCTGAGACTTACGAAGAGCGTTGTAAACGCTTGGAATGGTTGCCGTGCTGGGAAAACTCTCGGCAACGCTGCGATTTTGCTGAAATAATGCATCAGTATAGACAATTATTTATTGGAATGTTATATGAAAAATCATTGCAAAGCATTTTTGTTAATAAAAGGCAATATTGCTTTTTGGACGCATATTTTTCGAATATTTACTACAAAAATAACCATCAAATTTCTTTAGAAGCTACTTCAACTTCCTACTCGATTTTTTAATTCTAAAAATAAGATAATCCGAATAAACCTGTGCTTGTGAAAAGCTGCTGCTTCCTACTGCTCCTCCCGATTGCGGGTAATTTCCATAAGCAGAATTAGGAAAACTGGCATAAGGTGGATTAGCGGAACTAAAATCATAATGTATTGTCTTTCCTGAAATCCCAACTAACCCAAAAGGATTAGTTGTCTGGCCAGAATTTCCCGATGAACCTGTATAGTATTGGGTATAACCGCTAAAAGTGCCCATTTCCAAACGACTCCAATTGGACCTACTTGAAATTTGGATAGAAATTGGACATTTTCTACGCTGTGCTGCAGATCATCTAGGGCTAGAACTACTGAAAATAGGCATTGACTAAAAGAGACGATAACAAAGTATACAACAAATAGAATGAGATATTCAAGGAGCTGTTGTTTCGTTAGATGAGATTTTTAACGACACGAGGTTACGTACCCCCAAAGGAGGGAGAACATTCAATTTCAACTGAAACATCGGCTTCCAATTTTTCATTTTGTACAAAGCAAAAGTTAATTCAATATAGGCATGGTAAGCTAGACTGTTTTATCATCACTAGTTCAAATTATTCTAGAAATTCCGTTTCTTGGGAGGAATGGATTGCCCTGATTGGTTATTGAGTCAAATCGCAGCTTCGTCCAAATTAGTAAGTTGTATCTCACTTTGGAAATTAGAAGCAACATACTCTGAACTGAGAAAAAACAAAGAAGAATATACCTGCAAGTTACCTACATAGAGCGCGTACACCTTTGTAATGTTATCAGCAAACGGAAGAAAAAGAAAGCTCGTTTTCCCCCGAATAATTGTGGGAATGTGAACGAACAGATTAATTGGCTAGAACATTCGATATCCTTTAGTCAGCCCTCAAATATCGCGGGCTTTGTCAACTAGCCGTGGATAAAGAACTGGGAAAGGATGTTCCTGCATCTTCAATAACCAAATATGTCACAGATGAAATTGGTAATTCACCGAAAAGAAAGAAACCCGATGTGTTTTATAGATATCAAAGAACTGAAAAGGATTCTAATGTCGCTAAATTTTATTCTCAAAAAGTCATCCGGATATGGCTGTGCTCCGGAGGATTTAGAAAACGAACTGGTTCAATTAGGTCTCCCTCCTGGTAAGTTCCCACACCCAAAAGAAATGAATACCCATTTAGAGCATAGCAAAATGATTTCAAAAATCTACACAGCTGCTCAAGAAGCCATAAAAGATAAAATATTAGAAGGAATTGTTAAAGAGCCAGACTTTCACGTTCATTCCCTTGAACGAGGCAACAATTCGTCCGAGGTGATTATGACCGGAAAACTAGGAGAAAAGGATAAAGCTTACGCCTTTTCAGGACCAGTTTTTCATCAATTTTGTCAAGGTATAAGACGAAACATGGCTCATAAAATAAACAAATGATTTTAGACCTGAAGAAAATTGATCGACTGCTGAATGAGAAGTTTCAATGATCAAATTACTGCTTTCTCTCACTGTGATATGCAATACAATAAATACAATACGATTATACGAACAATGAGCAGAAAAAAAAGTAAAACTAATTTCCAAGAAGAAGAAAATGAAAGCGAGACTGATCGTGTGAGATTTGATGACTGACTTTATGTTGGCTCAATTGAAACATCTTCAAAAACTGTCGATTTTGCCATTTTCTCACGTTGTCACATTTCTCTCCTCAATCTAGTGCTTGTTTATTTCAGAAAACCAGATAAAAGTAACCTTTTGATCACAGCCGAGATAGAAATAAGCATATATTCAACGACAAGATGTTATAGTCTAAAATACGGAGTTGCTGCAAACCGCAGCAGTTTGTTTATTCTCCTGCTCTTCGGTGTTTTCTTCTTGTCCCTATTCCTTGTTTATTTACTGTATTCCATGAGTCTACCATATAACAATAGTCTACCAACAATTTAATTTACAGGCTCTTCTTATAAATCCTAGAAGACACTATTGTTTTGTTATTATACGTTGTAATAGACAGTAGAAGATCCGAAAAGAACAGAAGATCCCTCTAGATTAATCTTCAAGTAATTATGCACGGATCCCTGGTCACTGTCAGGCCTTGCCTCTCCCTGACAAGCCAATCCGTCTCAATTTCGTAAACGTTTCGTATCGACGACGGAGCCAGTCTCTGCCGATTTCTAAATTGTCTGTTGTGAAAGTCCCCAGGAATTAGTCACTACTCTTTCTGTTCCTCTTCGTGAGTGATAAGGTCAATCGGGTGCCTATTACTCTGTTATTTCAAGGCTGTCAATTATCCCTAGCCATAAATGTCCATAACCCTACGGAAAGGAGGCTGGAGGGGGGAAATGTGGTGTCCGAGCTGTATTGAGGGATAATTACCAGGTTGGCGTGACGGTCACTATCGATCTACAGGAAGAAGAGGAAAATTTGAGGTGGTGAAGAATTTCTAAACAAAATCAATTAGTAAAGTGCTAAGCAAATTTGTATCCATGGCGCAGTGGTAGTGCGCGCCAGTTTGGGTAAAACAGCCACATGTTCAACTTCCAAGCTTGTCGACATTTTTTGCGTTTTCCAAAACTCCTCTTTTGGTAATTTCTACCCATTTTTATAGTCAAAGTTCTTCAATAACCCCCAAATATTCTCAATTCTACCACCTGCTACTATAGGCAAAGCCCAGGGTCAAGCGCAACCAGCTGTGTGTGCGGTAGGATTAGCACACCTGCTCTCTCCGCTGTCCTGCTTTCCTTGCATCTCTTCCCTTCCCAAATGGTTTTTTATAACTGCAATTGGAGTGGAAAAAAGCAGGGAATAAAAAGAGACGCCTCATTAAACTCTTTAGCCATCGGCGAGAGATTTTCCAAGCCGCCGCCGCCACCACCAGCTGGCGACAGCTATTGTCCTCCATCGGAGAGAGGATTTCAATTATTATTCGATGAAAATGAAGGAGAAGCGAGTGATTGACATATAATATAATTAGAATCTCGACGGGAGCCCAGGAGAGAAGAGATTACGGTCAAGGAAGGGGAAATGCTGCTGGATATGCTAAAATCACTGCCAGAAGGGAAAATAATCATTTTTACATATGATTTAGTCTATAATAATGTTCAGAACATATTCTATTCATCTGAATAAGTTTGAATATGCCTAGAAATTAAAAAATCTAATTTTTTTTAACGCCTTTTTCACATTTTTGTAGACAATAACCCTAAAATTGAATGATTTTCTATTTTTTGACAATATTTTTAAATAAATTTATAGACAAAATGTAGCCCAGAATTTTCTGTACAAAGCCATATATATTCCTGATTTTATGAATGTAATTTAAAGAAATGGGAGTCGTTATAAAGTTATTCCCTCTCTCCCCCCGTGGGATTCCATTGTTTCCCCCCTTTCTCGGGGTGGTGGCAATTAGATGCCTTGATGTACTTGTTACGCTTCGATGGGCCGGTATCGATGATTTTTATCTAGAGAGGCTGGGCTGGATTAGCCTCCCGTGGCAAGAAGAACAGACATGTCAGATACGACCGCGATAAGAAGGTGAGAAAACGATGAACAGCCTTCTGCTACCGTAATCTCTCTCCCGCACGAGTATAGTTCTGAAAAAAGTAGTATGTTACTTTTTTTAAAGATTCCAGCTCTAAAAGTGGAGAAAAACAAGTTTTGAACTGAAATTCCTCTTGGGAAATCCGCGCGCCCGCACCCGTAAAATCTCGTCAGTTGGCGCGCTTTGATTCCAGGGCGCGATTTCCTCATACCGTGCAGCTGCTGTTTTCTTTTTTCTCGGAATGGCTCGGGGTGACGCGTAGCATTTCATTTAACATGTAAAATCAACCGAAATGGATAATTGACCTGTAAGCTATGGATTGATGTTGTAAGAAAGTGTTCAAGTGGCCGAGTGGATAGTACACTCGCTCACAACTCTTTTATATTTTTCTTATCCAAGTTTGAGCCCCACATGGGTCGGCAACATTTTTCCTATTTTTTTGAAGATTACTCATCGTGTTTCCTGCTGTTTCTAGACTTATTTCTCTAATAACGCCGAGAAAGGAATTTGGAATGGAACGGAGTTTATAATAAACTCTTCCACTAGATCTCTGAGTTTCTACGCGACCACAAATACAGAAAGAAGGTCAGAAATAGTTGAGATTTGCCCCGTTCATCATAAAAAAATAGGAAAAATGTTGCCGACCCATGTGGGGCTCAAACTTGGATAAGAAAAATATAAAAGAGTTGTGAGCGAGTGTACTATCCACTCGTCCACTTGAACACATTTTTACAACATCAATCCCTAGCTTACAGGTCAATTATCCATTTCGGTTGATTTTACATGTTAAATGAAATGACGTGCTACGCGTCACCCCGAGCCATTCCGAGAAAAGGGAAAACGGTTCCTAGGATAATTTTTGACGGTCTATCGGATGACATAGGTGTCGTCGCCTGAAACCACCTTAATTTGAAAAGGTTCCCTTGTAAACCTTTAATTTTTCTTCACTACAAGTTCAAAATTACTGTAGTCTTCATCATTTTGGCCTAGTGGTCCCACAAGGACAGGGTAACAACGTCTCTTGGGGAAATAACCCCGTCCCGTGGATTACTCCGTCTCCCGGACTGCTCCTACCTCCTGTTGTGTTAATTCCCCCGGATTGGCGGCGTCTCTCTGTGTTCTTTTCTTTGTCCGTCTTCCCCTGACTAATCGTAATTATTCGAGAGGATGTTTTGAGAGAGCTAAGAGGCGTCGGCGAAGGCCTTACCGGGAGCCGACGACCCCCCAAGACAGGCCGCCTGCCGGTCATTAGAGGGCCCCCCGTGAATAGCAACATGTGTCCCCGGATCCTAGACCGAGACGTTTAGCTCCCGGTGCTAATCGGTCCTCGTAAAAGTTTGTGACTCACATCGATTGGCCTCAAGGATTCAATCCAACCGGGACCCTTCTCAAATCTTCTGGTTTTTCTCCTCTCGGGACCCAGGGATTCCCCCCGACTAATTGGGCTGTAAAAGACGGCTGACAGGGACTAATTGCCCAACGTTTGTACTTTTCTTGTAGAATTTTGTCTAGGGAAAGTGGAAACTTGGCTGGAAATGGTGAAAAAATGGAGAAAATAAGCATTTTCCCTGTAAACCCCTATAAAACCCAGGTAAGGGAAAAGCAAAAACGTCTAGACCGGGGGAGGATCCGAACCCGCGAGGTCTAGATTCCAAGTCCGCGATCTTACCACTGCTATGAATGTAGCACGTTCGGCTAATTTTACAAAATATATAAGATACGGTAGTCTGTAACTGCGCTCTGCTGCTAAATTTCAAATATAGGTTACTGTAGCCATATTTTAACGGAATTTTTGGAGGGAAAATGGCTAGAATGATGATAAAAAGCCATATTTCCTATCTAGTCACTTTTGTAATTTTCCTCATTTCCGAGCTACAGTAACCCATCCAGCTGCTCTTCTCCTCGTTTTATCCTATTTTATGGTAATGTTTTTTTTAAAAGAATAGAAAATAGTCCACGATCCCTCCCAGCGGGTACAGATCGTGACTCTTCCCGTCCGGCCCCCCGTCAATTACTCAGTCCATCTGCTATTCAGCCGCGTAATTTGGTCACAATGCGACGACGACGAGGAGGGGGCCCACTGACCATCATCACCACCCAAACCCCAAATTCTTCAAAAACTATTACCCCCTCCCATGATAACTTCTTGTCCATTTTCGAGACTTGGAGTCGTCGGCGACGGGCGGGAGAGCGACCGCCGAGGCCAGGGGTCAACTGCCATTGTGGGGCAAGTCCGGCGACTCGCCAAGGGCCCATTGTCTCCTCTTCCTGCTGTGTCCACTCTTTCTCCCCTCAGATTTGATGATAGCCCCCCTTTGGTCAAGAACTCATGTCGAGATAATGATGGCTGACTGGGTGAAGAGGAGGTTTTCATCTGCTCATTAGGGATAATGGCCAGCAGGGAAGGGGATAGACTTTGAATCAACAGGGAAAAAAGTCGGGACTAAAATAGGAAGTCTAGAGGGAAAATAATATAGTTTTACGTGTCAACAAGTAGTTAGGAGAAAAGCAAAAATGTCTAGTCGGGGAGAGGATCCGAACCAGAGAGACTTGAATTCCAAGACCGCAACTTTACCACTGGGCCATGAATACACTGCGCGCTGCTGATTTTATATGATATATAAGGTCAGCCCCCCATTATTTCGTGCTCTCCGTTCCCCTACCACCACCCCCCACGAAGTCCTCCCTTGTCCAAATAAACAGGCATAGGATGTCAGTTTCCACTTATAGCGATCCATGTTATAATGCTTGAATAAATAAACACCGTCTCGTTTCCCTCCTCGGACTCCTTTAGTTCCCCCTCCTTCTAATATCATTCGCGCCTCTTCTTCTCCCAAGGACGCCGATTTTTTGGCGCCAAACCCCCTGCCGGGTTCCACTACGCAACACACAGAACGCAACAGTTCAGTCGACGGCTGGGTAAACCCCTACTGGGAGTCTCGACACGAAGACGAATTCCTGTCCTTTTCCTCTTGAAAAATGTAGTAGGGTAGAGGAAGACGTCAACACGACGACGACGAGGAAGGGGGCCGTTTAGAAGTTGTCGTGGCGGTGGTTTAAAGGACAAAGCCAGAGATCTCACGCCCTAGAAGGACGGCGCCGGGGGTGGAGACAGACTCCTTCCGTTTCCTGCTTTTCACATGGAATACTACTTATTTTAAGATGGAAAATAACGTCATTTTAATGTTGAAAACCCCAATAAACCAGCAAATTTTGAACCTAAAATGGACGGAAATCGGAGTTTTCCCCCTTTTCTCGGGTGGATTTCTATTAAAACGTGTTTTCCCGCCTAAAAGAGGCCTTCAAATTGTTTAAAATACAAAAAAATATATGGTGTAGTAGGTAAAATAGAACATACGCCTAGTTTAATGTAAATTATCGTCATTTTTAAACCAAAAATGAAAAAACGAGCCTAAACTCAGGAATGTCCTCATTTCCCGGGTAATTTTTATTCAAATGGGATTTCCCGCCAAAAGAGCTGTTCAAATTGTAAATAAATTCACTGCGTAGTTAATTAACTACTCAGTCCCTCGTTTCCCCCCGGCCCCCCGTACCGGATGCCCCTTGTATCCGCCTAGGCGGCTGTCTCCTTTTGTCTCGCCCCCCTCCCTGTTCCTGCCGGTGGCACCTGTTGCACCTGGGGGCCACCCTTGACTCATCTTGCCCCCTGTCTTCCACTCCCCCCGCCTCTTAATTAATCTCAGAGAGATCCTCTATTCGAATATTCAATTCTGACGGCGGCTGTCATCCTCTGGTGGTCAGTTCAGGGGCCGGGCTAATGAATGACCAACCCGAGAGAGAGCTGGTGCAGCTGCAGCCCATAAACGGACCACACGCCCATCTGCTTGTCGTAAAACCACAGGTGGCGGCGGCCGACACCGAGACACATACACTGCTGACTGTATAGCATGTATAGATAGTGAAAAAAGGATACAAATCCCAAGAAAAAATCAAAGAAATCCCCCAACTTGGAGCTCCGCGCGCCCGCACCCGTAAAAACTCGGCAGCTCGCGGGAATGGCATAGCGCGCCAGCGCCTAACTATCCCTCCAGCTGCCGAGACTTTACGAGTGCAGGAGCAGGAAAAAAATCTTCTCTCTTCCAATTTTCAGTCTATTTTTCCCCTTCCTCTCCCTGTTTATATCCAGTTATTGTTTTCCCGGTGCCTTATATTCCAGACGAGGAGAGAAAGAGCAATTTCAAAGCTGCAGGAGGGACATATCCACGTTTTTTTCTCCGGCCCGGGGGTCGTCGTAAACAAGTCCATCAGGATGCGAAATTTCCTCCATCCGCCGGTTCTTTTTCTCCGTCTCAAAATTATTTTTGAACTACATTTATATTTCTACAATAATCCCACGGTGCGCTTTCGCGTCTATTTTGAATGTCTCTCTTCCCGGGCTTGTTTCCTCCAATTTTAGCCATTTTCACCTACTTTCTTTAATTTTTTTGACCTAGTTACTGTAATTCCGTGTCTAGAATGTTTTTCAAACAAAAAAAGAAGAAAAAAAAGATGAAAACTGGAAGAAAACGGCTGATTTTGCTTCTATTCTCAAAAATTACAGTAACCCGCGCGCGCCCGCCAGTCAAACATTTGAATTTCTTCCCCTTCCCGCCCCATTTTTATTCAATTTTTCGCCATTTTCCCCATTTTTTGTCCCAATTCCTACAATTTTCTAGACACCAGGAAGGCAGGAAGTGAGAAAAACCACTGGCCAACGGTTTTCTCCGTCGAAATTGTCAATATTTATTGATTTCCGGTCAAATCTTTGGCTAGAGAGGGGGGATATTGACACGAACCAGAGAGAGAGAGAGAGAGACGAAGGGGAGGGAGCAGGAAACCCGATTTCTTTATTTTCTTGAGGAGAAGAGGGCAGGCAGCCCCCTCTAATTATAGTCAGGTAAGTTACTTCCTCCTCCTCCTCCCGTATAATGCCCCCCACCCTCTTCTTTTCCCCTTTTCATCGCACATCTTCTCCGGGGGCCACAATTACCCCGGCAAGGTCGCGCTCACACTTACTTCGCACACCAAACTGGCTCTCTTCCCCCTCCTCTCCGGCGACGAGACCAAATGGGAGAGGAAGTCTCCCCCTCCTCCTCCTCCTCTTCATCCACCCTTATTTTCCCACCCATCTAACAGGATTACTGTAGTCTCTAATAGTAATTTTCTATACCACACGTCAATTTACGCAAATTATGTCCTCTCAATTATAAGTGTGGGAATAAGGGAGCAAAAGTTCACACAATGGCAAAGTGGTAGATGGATTACGGTAGATTTTTAACCAAAAAAAGTATAAAAATTCGAAGAAAAGCGGGAAAAATGCAGTTTGAATGGCTCTACGTACTTTCACCCGGGCGCGCTTTTTCTAGACATATTGAAAATTCGTCTTTTTCACGCATTTTTCCATATTTATTGTTACATTTTTATGTTTTTAAGCATCGTATTTCTATATTTTAATACTATTTACTAGAAAAAAAAATAACAAAAATAGAGAAAATTCCAAGAACATTGCGGTAAAAACGCAATTTGAAGTCGACTACGTACAGATTTCCGGCGCGACGCGTATAATTTAGAATTTCGGCAGGAAATTGCTTTTTCAATGGATTTTTGCTCATTTTTTGTATTTTTTCATCTTTTCAACAGTTCCAGCATACTATTCCAGACCTAATTTTCTCATTTTCCCACAGAGTGTCTCTTTTTCTACCAAGAAAAGATGTTTGGAAGAGAGAGAGAGAGAGACGGTAAGAGTGTGTCCAGCAGATGGCCTGTCTTTTGTGTTGCGTCAACCCCGCCATCTCCCACTGGGGCTCAAATATCTCTCTGCCCCTCTGCCCCTCTATCCTGTCCCGTTTCTAATTGCAGATGGTCATTGTCCCATCCGTAATCCCTCTTATTATTACTGTGTGAAAGTCTCTATTTACTCCCTGAATCCCTGGAACTGGAGGGAGGGGGTGGGGCCATGTTTTGGGGCGAAGAAGGGGAGAATACTAGTTACGATGCCCCTTTTTGTCTCTTGTGTTTGTTTTCTCTCCAGCTAGTTCACAAACAAACGAATAAAACCATCCTCCAGGCCGTCTTCCCTTGTCTCCAGGTTTTGACGCGTCGCTGCACCCGTAACATCTCGGCAGCCTCCGGGATTGGCATTTAGCGCGCGCGGAGTTCCAGTCCCGCGAGCTGCCGAGACTTTACGGGTGCGGCGGCACAGAAATTTCGCATTTCCCTCACTCCAGGATAAAGTGAAAGACCCTGAAAGAGGAGAGGGAAAATTCCACTTTCTGATTAAAAAGGACGGGGAGGGATTAGTTATGCGTTTCTTGAAGGACAAGCTCTCGACCGAATGGAATGCAAAACAACGGAATTAATCAAGGAGAACTCGTGACCTTTGGGGGAGAGAGAGAGAGCCATTCCCCCTTATCGCCATTTTTTAGGGTGGAAACGGAGAGAGCTCAAAACCAGATGCTCTCCGGAAGTAAACAACAGGGGGAGCGAGAGAGAGAGACCTCTCTGGCTATCATTTCCGCCCTTTTTTATCTTTTTATTTTCCAAAAAATTGCCAGTTTTTGGAGGTTTTATAACTTAAAATGATCGCCAGAAACTGCTCTACCAGACGACGATAACCATTTTCTGGTTTGAAATTGAAAATAGCGTCTTCTTAGGCGCTAAAGTCATTTCAAACTATCTTCTCGAAAATCACTTGTACCTTGGTTAAAAATCTGGTTTTTTTGTACCAATTTTATGCTCAAAATGTAGAGCAGAGCGAGATCTACAAGATGAATATAGTCACTCTATAAAATTCACTAGTTTTAGCCATCACAAGGTGAGTACTGTAGGCGCGCGCTAAATAGACCGCCGAGCTGCCGAGATTTTACGGGTGCGGGTGGGCAACCCTTGGAAAAGTTACTCTGTCCCTATTTTCGGGAAGTTGACTTTTTGAGTCGATTTTGTAGTCGAAATGGAGCCCAGAGTGTCATCTTGTAGAATATTTAGGTCGCACAGACCTTTAATTAACAAAAGAACCTCCAATTTCCCGAGATTTCTCGAAGTTTCCAGTCTAATCTGGGTCACTATAACCACAGGTGAGGTGCTCCATTTTTGTCGCCTCCTGCTCCCCGTCTATTGTTGACCATGTCACGAATGGCAGGTTGAGAAGGGGGCTGAGGGGGCCGAGGGGGGTGGCACATTGGCAGCTGGCTATATCCGTTCCTCATTCCGTTTTTTAGCTCTCTCCCTCCCTGCCTGCCAGCCTTCGTCCCGAATGTCCAGTTCGCTGGCTGGGTGGGGGGTGGGCTTTTTTGCCCCCTCTCTCTCTCTCTCTTTGCTTCCTGCCCCCCTCCCTTCGCACTTTGTTGTTTGCCGTCCTCCGATCGCCGCCGGCCTTTGAAGGCGTCGTCCTGCCCGGTTGAAAGCCGATCTCTCCCCCTCTCCCCCTCTCCCTCTCTCCCCCGGAGGTGTTCCCCCATTCTTAATTGAATTGCCTTATTATTCCTAGTCCCCTCTCTCCTCTTCTCCTCCCCGTCTTCTTCCCCAATCGCTAGTATGCTAATTTCCTGTGGGCATCGGCGAAGCACCATGGAGTGACCCTCGGTCACTCCATTAGCACCCAGCCCAAAGCGGGAACTAGAGAGAGAGAGAACGCGGGTGAGTGGATAGCAGCCCCAGCAGTCCGGGTCATTTTCCATCCGGACAGGAGAACAATAGACGAGGGAAGAAACGGAAACTGATGATTTTGCAGAGGAGAGAGCAGGTATTCCCATTACGCACCAAGCTGCAGTGAAGTACAGTTAGCGCAGTGGTAAAGCGCGCCGCTTACAATTCTACTGACCAAAGTTCGCCTCCCCCTGGAAGTCAAGAATCTTTTGCTTTCCTTCCTCTTGTCTAAAGGTGATAAAAAGTGTTTCCCTTTCAAGCTATTGTGTTCCAATTCTTCCTTTCCCCCTCCGGCGCTTCTTCCTACTAGGAATGTTCCCTCTCAAACAACTGCCATCCCATGTTTAGTTGGCCGTCTTTGTTCTCCCCCTCTGCTGTCCAGATGGTCAGAATTGGGGGCGGGCCGGGGCAGGGAGAGAGTAGTCGGCCGAGCTCCTCCCCTTGACCATTGCCATCTCCCACAAAGGATCCCTCCAGCTGGCCGCCGTCGAGCGACGATGAAGAAATTCGTATCTCTTTCTGCATTTTTTCCCGTAAATATTTCCTAATCCTCCTCCTTGTCCCCCTCTGCTTTTATCGTGTTTCCCATCTCTCTCTCTCCCAGTTCATTCTTGGCCTGCCCCCACTATCAACCACAGCAGCACACTGCCCCTTTCCCGCGCAATTACCGCGCCTCCCGGTCCTGTTCCCATTCACGTCAATTTAGGCCTTCTCTTATCAGAAAATAGCCATTATTTCCTATAAACATGAGAGAGAAAATACAAAAAAAATCCAATAAAAAAAAATCATAATTTCACTTTTTAGGACAAAAATTCAAAAAGCCGCCTTTTCCCGCCATTTTGAAAAAGTCCCCATTTTCGCGGGAATTCTTATTTTTGAATATTTTTACCACTAAAATCACCAAATTCTCCATTTCTTTTCATTGTTTTTTTTGTATTTTCGACTATAGAAAAAGCCAGCCAGCGTTGGGTCGTTTCCCGCCATGCTAATGAGGTCATTTCGGTGCATCAAAGGGCTCATAAAAGTAGGGGGCAGGGAGTAGTAGGGGGATTACGAAACAAGGGAAAGAGAAAGGGGCAGGGCTCCGTTTACGGTCGGCTCCCATGGCAACTCCTCCCCTCCTCAAGGTTTCTTATTTCTTTAACGTTTTTCTGCTTTTTCCCTTCAAGACCCTAGGGGACAGTAATTTCCGGTCGCGTTTCCTTCTTCCCCTTTTAAAGAAAAGAAGAAGAAGAGCGTCTTCCCGTGACAATGATTCACAAAGCCCCGGCGGACGACGCCGCCGCTCGTTTAAAAAACCATTTCCCTCCAGTCTTTAAAGGTTGACTGGAAAATGAGTAATTCTCTGTGGAGTTTACGAGCTGGTATAATGGAAAACGAGACGAAACCGCCGCCTTTTTTACGGTAATGGGAAAAAATTAGTAGTCAACGAGCTGCGGGAGGCTGGAAAGGGTGAGAGGATGGGTTCTCCTGCCATTTTGAGGATTTCACTGCGTAGGAGCAGATTCTCAGCCTGGAGAACATTTTTCAATTGGGTGCTCAGTAGATTACTGTATTAGATACTAAGTCAGCGCTGAAATTGGCTGCGTAGCCCAGAAGCCTCGTTTCTCCGGGAACCTTGGCGCCTTATCCGGACTTTCCCTAATTTGGACCATTTCACTGCGTAAAAGCGTGTAATAAAAAAAAAAGTCCTTTACCATTTTCTAGGCTCTCTGCGTAGTAAATTAGATACTCAGCCATCATTATTTCCCTAAAACTGGCTCCTCTTTGCTCCAATTTGCCTGCGTATCATCCTCTGCTCTCCTCTCCGGCGGAGTTGTTGATCTTCCCGTTTTACGCAGCCAATTTAGGGCAGAAGGAGTTCTTAAAGGAGATCAGACGTTTAATACTCAGTCTAGAGATTGGAGTAGGGAAAGATTTGTAGCTCTCGGGGCGGATTTATAGCCGGGAAAGGGGGCAACAACCAAGAGGCGGGGGCTGTTTTGGCGGGCTCCTGGGAAACTTTTTAAACATAAAAAAACTGGGTTTAATATGGTTTTCTTTAATGTAGAAGTGCCCTCCTCCTAGTTTAAAAAAAGGTCAAATGCCACCGAGCTGGAGCGGCAGCCGGCCCCTGCCGCGCACACTGGTCAGCTGGCTCCCTCTCCGTCTTTGGCGGCTCCCTAAATAAATCTATAACCTACCTATCTATAATATTATTTATATAATATAAAATATGCTAAAAAGATTGGCTATTTATTTGTTATTTAACGAGAAAAGGTGAGAGGAGGGGGAGAGGTGTTGCCCGGCCCGTACCGGCACCATTTCCAGGCTAGGCAAACAATCGCAGACCGATCTGCCCCCTCTTCTCTTCCCCTTCCCCTTCTCTCGATCAAATAGCCCGGTATTCTTCATTTTTAGACTATTTTTAATATTGACAACTAATATATTATTAGAAAAGGCCATAGAAATAGGGAAAAATTAGAAAAAGATGGGTGAAAGTTGACCCAAAACGAGGGAAGCCCGCTGTTTCGCGCCTTTTTCCCCATTTGAACCGGTTTTTTTTTGCCGCCAAATGGTTGGTTCCTGTATTTTTAAAGGTCTCTACAGTATGAAGAGGCTTTCCTTCTCACCGCAAAAGTATAAAATTTGAAAATAGCGGCGAAATTGGATCCAAAACCAGGGAAGACGCCATTTTCACATTTGAACCATGTTTTACCTCCAAATATTCAAATTTTCTACTTTCTCTCGATTATTATGATGTCTACAATATGCTAAACATGTTCTTAAACTGAAATAATTGAGAAAATTTGAGAAATTAGACCCTGTACCGGGGAAACCCCATTTCCCGCCTTTTTCCCATTTGAACCGTCTTTTACCGCCAAATTTCTGGATTTCTACAATTTTTTGAGCTTTCTACAGTAAGAAATGGTCCCCCGTCTCCATTTTCTTCCGGTAGAAAGTGGCAAACTTTCGAGTTCTTTTGTATTTTTTGGCGGGCCGGCGTCGGCGACGGCGGCGGTCAACAGTATGACCCGGGCCGACGGAAGCGGCGGTGTTTATTACCAGATGCCGGCCCGCCGGCCGGATGCTCTCTTATATCTTAAAAAAATAGGTAAATGTTACGATTCGTTATTTTTGCCTCTTCCTCTTCCACAAGCGAGCCCCCCCCCCCCCCCCCCTTTATAAATAATTGTTTTTCACCTCTCTCCCGGGCCAGGCAGGGGGAACCGGCGGCTAGCTTTATGTTTTGACCGGCACCGTTTTCATCACCTGTTCCTTTTAAGGAAGGGACCCCCTAGGAAAGGGTGGGGGGCTTCTCTATCTCACTTTATTTATTGTTTACCACAATCCTGGGGGGTCTAGCCGGGTCGCCGCCGCCGCCTCCAGTCAAACGAGCATGGCACCGCCAGGACGGCGGCCACCCCCAAGGCTCTCGGCTTTCCTTTTCCTTTAATTACTTGTACCCCCCCCCCCTCTCTTGTTTGTGTTAGAAGGGCTGGAAAACGGCCAGCCAGCAAAAAAAAAGTTTTATGGAGCTCTCTAGAGAGGCGGCCGGCTTCTTCCCGTCACCTCTTCTTCTTCTCGGCCGGCCGTTATCGCCCCCTGTGGAGGACCAGTCGTTCCGGCGCCCACTCACATACACAGACGCAGAGACGTTCAAACTGTCTTCCCTTCCTTCTCTTATTCATCGTTTGCTAGTGAGAAAAGTCCTTTAAAAGGGATGAAAATCCAAAATTTGGGATGAAATACTCGATTTCCAGTGACTTTTACCCGCGCGCCTGCACCCGTAAAGTCTCGGCAGCTCGCGGTACTGGTATTTAGCGTGCGGCCTTTCCAAGCCTTCCAACTGCCAAGATTTTACGGGTGCGGCGGCAAGACCAATATTGAGTTCCAATTGTCATTTTTCATGGAAATCCTCTATTTTTCTCCAGATGTCTTCCATTTTGTGCCCTCCCCATAGTAGCCAAGGGTTTCCCACGGTCAGATTCATATAATCCCTGCCCTGCTGGACGCTCTTTTCCCATTGGGTGTCTCCATGCCCCGGGGTCTTCTTCCCTTTGTCCCCCCTCCTTGAAAATAATCTCTCTAGGATAATTAAAGGGGAAGAGGAGGGGGAGGAAGGCCGACTGACGCCGGGGAAAACTGGATAAAATTCGAAAAGTCCCCCTCCTCCTCGTCTGTTGTTGACCTTGACTAGGGAGATGGGGACACACGGAGTTTCCCATAAAATTTAACCCCCCGCCCTTTGATCTCTTCTCTACCGTAATCTCTATGGATTTAAATATAAAAAACAGGGGGCTCGTGGCTTTTGGCCCGCCGGATTTGTGACCGAGGCATCTGTTGTGGCCGCCATTAATTGTGACCGCCAGATGTGCAGTCAGTTGGCCCCGCCCCCATTCAAAGCCAGAGAGAGCGGAGCATCCCAGCTCTGGAGAGCCCGAAAACCGCCAAATTTGAAAAATTCTGCCCTTTTCCCGCTCTTTTCTGCGCCTTTTTAAAATTTCCCGCTCAAACTGCTTTTTTGAATTTCCCATCTCTTTTTCTTCGTTCTTCTTATATTTTTTCCTATATTTTATATATTTTTTATCATCTAAAAAATCAGGCGAATTTTCAATCTATAATAAGCTACAATAAAGCTATTTTGAATATTTCCTATGGCATTATTCCGCCGCGCTATTGTTCTCAACCCATTTGTGACCTAATTAGCCGTCTATACAATCATTTTTCTGCTATTTAAAGGAGGAAAAAATCAATCTAATAGCATAGAAGGAGGTCTTGTTCTATTCCATGGCAAATCTCTTAATCTAATCTTCTCACCACCGTCTTGCCACCGCCAACTTCACTGATTTCTATCTCCCGCGCTCTTCTCCTCGTGTTCCCGCTCTACTTTCTCTTTAAATTCTTTCTTTTTCTATTAATTTTATTTATTTTATACAAAAAAAAAAGAATTACAGATCTCCATCGGGCTGGCTCCGAAAGAGAAGAGAGAAGACAAGAAAAACCAAAGTAAAAGTGCGCGTGAGATAAAAAATGGCGGGTATGGTTACTGCTGCTGCTGCTGGTGCGTATTGTTCACGTCAAAGCGAAGAGGGATTCCATTCGGGCAGTTCCCAAGAAGATGTTCTCTGTCAGCCGCCACTAGATCGTCTGATTAATGAATTTGGAGCCTTCAATATCCAACAAAAACGTTAGTTAGACCTTTAAACTGCCATAACAGTTCTTTAAAATAGTCTCTTAAATCCTAAAAAATGGAACTCTCTCGAGGGGATTGCCCCTCGCGCTGTGTGAGCCATCTGTCCTACTCTGCGTCTCTGCCCCCCTTGCCGGGGAACGCTCTCTCTAATTCGAGCAGTGGTCACTCAACTGGCAAGGGGGAAGGGGCAGAGAGAGGAACTGCCGCCCGGCAGGGGGCCTCATTAGCATAGAGCGGAATTGAGGGGAGGGGGACTAAGGAAAGTGTCAGTGTATTTGAAGTGGAAAGACCAGGGCAGCCGGCCGGCCGGACAACAATTATCCCTACCCCCGAATCCAACGCAAACTCTCCCTCTCTAAAATTACCGGAATGCCACAGTAACCGCGATAAAACTGTTTGAATTTGACTTTTCCCGTACTGCTTTGAAAATTGCTTGAATAAGTTGAAAATACATATATTTTTGCGTATTTTTAACTATTTTTTAGTCATTTTTATGTTTCTAAATTTATTTTAACATTTAAAATAAGAAAAAAGGTAGTTTTATGTGAAAAGTGAGAGAAAATAAGGAAAAAAGATTTAAATTTTGAAAAATAGCAAAAGCGCGCGCTAAAATGACTGTAAATCTGCTTCAGCGCTATTTTTCTTCAGAATTTTAAGCTTTCCCTGGTTTTTTCTTCAAAATTTATCATTTTCCTTCCATTTTCTTTGATAGAAAGTAGTTTTACAATACCGTAACCCAGTAGAACTTGATCTACAACGCCAAAATACTCTTCCTATTTTTGGATATATTGGACCTAGAAAAACGGAGAGACGTAGATGATTCAAGTTTTATAAGGAGCAGATAAAATTAATCTGTCTTTTTTGCCTTTTTCTCCAGAGAGAGAGCGAGAGAGAAGAGATAGTCAAGCAGCCCTCTCTAATTGAGTTTTCGCGTCATTTTCCGCCTCGAAAGACTTTTGGGAGAGAGAGGGGCGACGTCAGTTCTGCTGCTGCTGTTTTTGAGTTGTGTTCGCCGGCTAGCCACCTCCCCAAGCCAGAAAATCCCTGTCAATTCGAGTCTCTGTCCTGCTGGCGAGGCAGGGGACAGCGGAAAGTCTACGGGCACAATAATATTTACTAGAGAAAGAAAGACAGCGTGAGAAAGAGAGAAAAAGAGAGGAAAATATGTGTACCAGATGGAGAAAAGGGGAAAAGAGCAGGAAAAATTCAAATTCTGACCATTTCGCGGGCAACATCTGAGTTGTTTGTAGCGCGCGCTTACTTCTCCTTGGAGCAAAAATACCGTAATCTCTTGAAAATTAGACCTTTTTCACATCGTTTTCTTCCATTTTTCATGAAAACCAACATTTTGTAACCTGCAGAGAAACCTTGCAACTTCCTCTCTATTTTGGTTATTCTCTCTCGAAAAAGAACAAGAACTCTCTCTCTCCCAGTGTCTCCCAGCCCCCGGTCCTCGTTTCCCCAGCTGGTTTCTTGTTCCAAAAGCTTGTGGTTACAGCAGCCGGCGGAACATTGGGCACTCTCTTTCGGCCCCGGGTGGGACAGGGAACGGGAGGGGAGACACAGAGATACAACTGGTAGCCGGCGCCTCCTTCTAGTTTCCTTCTTTTCAAATCAGCCCTGCTTCCCGTCCACTTTCCTCTTGGGGGGTGGGCGATTTCCCTCCTTTTTTGGACAGAGAATGGGAGAGAAACGAGTCTCCTTTCTCCCGGTCTCTTGGCAAGAAAATCGCGCGCGCGCCTGCACCCGTATAGTCTCGGCAGCTCGCGCCATTGGCATCTGACGCGCGCGTTTGATCCCTCTTGGGGTAAATTTCTCCCTTGTTTCGATTTTTATACAAAAGTTTAACTGTATGTCTGTGTGTGAAGGACTCTCTCTGCAACCCCGGTCGGGTGCTGTTTGCGCGCGCCTTTCAAAAACCACCGGGGGCTCCACAAAACAGTTCACTCGACTCCGTCAGTCGGGCTCTCCCCCTGTTTATGCAGGGGGATCGATTTCGTCGTCTTTCACTCTTCTCTCCTCCTCTCTCCTCCTCTCGTCTCATCCTCCTCCTCCCCCTTTTAAATAAAAGGCGGAGACTGTCCTTCTGTTAAGAGAGAAGAGAATGTCAATTATCATACGGGCCGGGGAAGGGCAGCAGGAGAGGCGCCCGGCCGCTTTATCGCCTTGTTTTCTTGGGAGAGAGGAGTCCCCCCTGCCCGGCCCTTTTTTATCAGCTCCCCTTGTTCCTTTTAAGAGAGACGGTCTGGCGTCTTTAAAACGCCAAAAACCTTCAATTTTAAGAAAAGTGAGAGCCACAGTTAGACAGCGCGCCACCGCTACAGTTGGCTGTCTAACTGTGGCGCGTTGTTTCCCAGACTTCCTGGGTAAATATAGACTTCCGCGTCTCTGTTTTTCTCCTCTCAAGACCTTTCAGTCCTTTAAATTGATCCCCATTCCAATTAGCCAATGGCAAAGAAAGGGAAAAGTTCTTTCCGGGGGACAATCTGGCTGCTGTATCAAGTTTTCCCCCGGCGGCTTTCCCTTCCCATGCCGGGGTGATTTAGCCCTAGAGGAGCCACCTGGTCGGGTTTTTTTGTCTCCTTCTACCCTTCTCTTCCTTGTCTTCTCGTTTTTTATTTTGCCGCGCGGTTTGAATCAGAGAGAGAGACACACACACAAGGGCAGGGGCTAAAGGGTCACACGTTTGAATACTTGTTTATCTCTATGACGTTTACGTTTGCAGGATACAACTTTGGACAGCAGAAGTGTAACTCGGACAGCGGAGCCTCAACCGGAGAATTGGATCAAATCATGTGAGTGGACATCGTCATTAGAAAAGCAAAAAACTCGAGGTCATGGCGGGGATCGAACTTTTGACCTCTGGCACGCAACTGAGGAGCTTTACCATTGCGCCATACGCACATCGCGTAGTGACGGTGAACTACCGAGATTATAGTATTCCCTGGGGCGAGTGACGAGGGGATGCCCGTGCCGGTCACAACACGGATGGCCGAGTTTAGCTGGCCGGCTAGGGTGCTTCATTAACTATGAGGGGACTGCTGCTGACTGCAAAACACGGAGCTGCTTCAATATACGGGGAGGGGAGGAACACTCAAGCCCCCGCGGCCGGCCGGCCACTCTCTCTAGTCGGAGGAGGAGGAGGAGGACATCCTCCCCCTAGTCGGCCGGCCTCAAGGTGAAATGGGGCACCGGCCCCCCGTGTTTAAAGGCGGGGGAAGAGGAGGAAAAACTGCCTTCATTTCGCATTTATGGATGGTCTTTTTTTGTCTGCCTCTGCCCGGCGTACCCCTCCCTCGTCTCTCAGCTGCTGCCGTCATTTTACAGCCCCTGGCACCCGCCCAGTACCCCCGGGGTGTTGACCACCACACCACGAGGATCGTATGTCCCCTGCCCCCCTCCTTTTCTGACTTCAATTAGCCCCCCTCGTAATTATCTATGCCCCCCTGCTCCCCCAATCAACGCGTCACACTCCTTCTCTCATTCGATATCTGTCAACATTCTAAAGAGGATCCACACACAGTAATCCTCCTGTTGTTGGACTTGTCAGGGCCTAAAGTGATGGATACGTAATCTTTCGTGAGAAGAGCAGCTAATACGACTACCTGGGTCAACAGAGATTGGAGCGAAAATTTGAAATTTGCCCTTTTGACCCCGTTTGAATTCCCGCCTTGGCGAAAAGGTCGAAATTTTCGATTTTCTCCTCTTTTTATCTCGAATTTTATATATTTCTACTATATTTTAACACCTAGATGTTGGTTTTAATATTTTTACAAAGAAAAAGCATAAGAAAACGATGAAATTCGGCTCAAAATTGAATAAACACAAAGCTGTTTGAATTGCCGCCATCCCGCGAAAATGATGTTTTTGAAAATATATAAAAAAAATAAAAATTCTCGCTAGAATTCTCTATTCCGTCGTCATTTCCTGCTTTTCTGATTAGTTTCTTTTGCATATTTATTAGCTGCCTATTTTCCAATGTGTAAATTATGTTTTCCATATATATATATTTTGCAAGGAAGATAATATATATATAAGAAGTAGAGAACTGCCGCCGCCGCTCCATTTGGCGCTGATTGGCTAGAACCTGGCTCGGCGGCGTCCCCCAGGGGAGGCGCTAAATCTTGCGCCAAACGAGCACGCTCGAATTAGATAAGCGCATCTGACACGGACGCCGAGGCGCAACAACGTCCAAGAGTCCCCGGAGAGATGGCTCTGCCTGGCATCTCACTGGTGACCAAGGCAGCGGCAGTGCCTCCTCCTCCTCCCGCGCGCAAATATCCCCCCTTTGTGAACGGACATTAACGAGAGAGAGAGGAGAAGGCAGCTGCTGCTGTACTTCCCCTAGTCTACTGTAGGGAGGGGGAGAAAAGTGGAAATGAAAGCCTATTGTAAGAGAGTCAAAGTGAAACCGATCCCCTTTCCCCCGCTCTCCGGTCTCTCTCGTCGCTCAGCCCCCTGTAAATAAGGGAAACGTGGGAAGAGAGAAAGCGATCTGTGGACGGCGTCGGACCTTTGCTCCGCCGCCTCGCCGTTGTTTGTGGGCTGCGGCCTCCTCTCCACCGTCTTCCGCTGCTTAGTATGCGACCGGCCTTTGAGGCCAGCAGCAGCCACTCTCTCCCCTTTCCTCTCTCTTCTCCGTTTTCTATAACAGTCCACTCCTCTTGGGGAGAAGAGATGCTGCTCGGCCGTTAGCTCACTAAATATCTTCTCTCTGAAAATAGATATTTTTATACATTGGAAATATAGAAAAAAAGTAGAAAAAATAAGCAAAATATGATGTTTTTAGCAAATGATCAAAAATAGTGCACTCTGCCCCGCGCGCGAAAGCGAAAATTCAAAATTCCAATCAGTTTCTCTTCTCTTACATCAGCATCGCTCTCTCTTCTAATTCACCGTTATCTATTGTTTTTATCATGTATTTATGATATTCTATTCATTTTTACTTTCGTTAGAATTTATACAACCAGCGCACATAGATCTGTTTACGTGCCAAGTCTCAATAAGAAGCCTGGGCGATCTCTCCTCGCGGCCATTGAAAATTTCGTGCAACACGCTATTTCGAAACTGGACTCATTGTGTCCATTCTCTATTTCTCTGGATCCTCTCTGCAGCTGCTGCTTCATTGTAATGCGCATAAAATTGAGTAGGTAAAAAATTGTCTTCGTCTCTCTCTCTTTTACTGTCCGTCCTTGGAAAATTATGCCAAGCGCTGTGCGACGACGCCTTGTTTCTAATCGCCTTCTCTCCGCACCAATTTACTGGGATTTGTTCCGGCGTTCCGTGCACAGCCCAATTCCTCTTGTTCTGTGTCTTTACTGCGCTTTCAAGTCTTTCTCATGTTTACTACCAAAGGGCATTCTCGGCACAACCCTCCGGAAAACATTCATTGCTCGCCTTTTTCCCATTTTCAAATGTGTTTGTTTTTAGAAATTCAATTATTTTATGTAAAATCTCTCATTCACATGAGTGCTCGTTTTTGCATGCCTAATACCTCGGAGATTATTCATTTTTGCTCTTTAGTTTGAAGTATCGCTCCTCTGCTTATTTTAGGACACTCATGCTAGAGACACTGGCTCAAACCATGTAGTTTGTTTGCCTCTATTCTTCATCGTGGCTGTCAACCTCTTTGCTTTTTCAGCGAGGAGAACCACTATTGAGAAAGGCACCTCATTATCTTTTTCACTTTGAAATTTTATGAGGCGTTATTGGGAATGGCAGATTTTGGCGCCACCGCTTGTTATCATGGCCTCCGATCAAGACAGCTGAAGATGTTCCCCCGCTGTTGCCGAATATCACCCCGGAAACGCCCACTGTTTTTCGCCTTGCCATAATCTTCGAGAAGTGTACTGTTTTTCCCTAGAGTACTGTTTTCCAATCCAGCTCTCTTCCTCTCGCTCGCTCTTCTGGATCGGTTACTGTTTGCCCAGATGTGCTGGACCGGGCTTCCTTTCTGTTTTTCTTTGGCTGCCCTCGAAAATGCATAATGACTGCTCCACATTCTGTGCCTAACATCAATTGTTTACGCCCTGATCTTATGTCTCTCTCCCTCTCCTCGCCAGCACTTTGGGTGTATTAGATTTGCATACTTTGCTGTCCGATATCTGCTAATTGGGTTCGGCCTAGTCGCTTTGGCGGTGTCCGTTCGCTTCCTCCTAGGCTTGCCTTCTTGGATTTCAGTCGGTGACTTTGCTTTCATTCCCCCCGATTGTTTTCACTGCCGTTTGCGCAAATGCTACTTTCGTTTCTCGTATCCTTCTCTTAATTAATTTCTGATAAAACCAGTTCCTTTCTCCATATCCGCACGTTTCATTCTTTATTTTAAATGTTTTTGCTCCTCTCGCTTTTTGTTGCCCACAGCCGGGCCTTGTGTCATATGAGCGAAAGTGGGTGTCCGCGCCGGGGCGACGGCTGTTTGCCGTGTTCAGCAGGATTTGGCGCTGCGTTTCTGCGCCAGGCACGGGTCCGATTCAGCATCTCTTCTTCTGTTTTTCGGTGATAAGGCTCCGTTGAGCCTGTAAACATCAGCTGTCCGCCGACCATTTACGGCCATGCTTTTGTCGGTCGGCTTATTATAAAGCCTTCGCGGCATATTGCGCAGTAATCCCGTATTGCCATTATTTTTTCCTCGAATTCTTATCTTCTATTTTATCTTTCATAATTATTTTCTTTCAGAATGAAGGAGGAACTGGGTGCACGCGACGTGGGTAAACCAAAAATGCCGGGTAGTTGGTTTTATGAAGAACTTTATCATCGAGGAGATGATTCCAGCTCTCCTACAAGTGAAGCCGACGGTTAGTCGTTTATTTTTCATTGTTGCAGGGTAGTTTCAAATTTATTACGTGTATTTTCGGCGGTTTCGTGTCACTTGAGCGGTGTGAGAATACTGTTTTCGCTCGCGAAAAGTTGACCGATCTCACACGAATTGCAATTTTCTCTACATAACCAGTTTACCTGAGTAAATTGTTATGTTTTTATGACCTTTTTCTAAGTAATTTTATGTTTTTAGAGCATATTCTTGCACAATTGCTGATAGGAAATCGTAACATCTCAGAAAACGTCGAAGTTCCAAGCAGTGAGCATGTAGCAGAAATCGTCGGTAGACAAGGTTGGTTGATTCGCTTACTATTTTCACTGTAGTTACTTCCCTCGCCAATCAAAAATACCCTTGAAACCCCATTTTACCGACACTCGGGCCGCGCTCTCCGCCACAATAACCTTGCGCCGCTGAACTACGCACCTGTATTTTGCTGTATAATTGGGGGATAATTTGCCTGTCGACTGATGGACGTCCGATTTTGTACTGGACAGCCATTTGCGGGGACAACTATTTACCAATTGTTGAAAAATAACAAGATCTTTGAATCCGTTTTATTGAAAAAGAATCTCCATATTTGGCTCTTTATCCTTTGAAATGATACTCGTCTTTCATGCATAAATTCGCGGTTGGTTAGCCCCTAACTCCATTGGCACTACAAGAGGTTCTGGTCGCTGGTCGCAAGTTGCTCTCGCTGTCTAACCTCTCAGTCGCACGCTGTCTGATTCTAGCTGCCCGCAATGTTTTTCCAGCGCACAGCACACTATTTCTCGCAATCCTTTAGCAGTCTGCCAAGACTAGCTGGATATTGGCGGGAAACAAGGCCAAATATTATTTGAATCGGTAAAACGCCTAATGAAAGGCAACATAATCGGTGTGGATGGAATTCATATCATTTTCTGGCATCAGCACATCAATCCATTGTTTACGGTGAGAAATGTAGAATGCGTTTATATCTTTTTCTGACCGGGCTGGATTTATTATTGATTTGGTTTTAAGATGACGCAATATCCTATTTTGTAGGCTTGGTTGGGCTCTTTGCTCTTTAGGCTGACCGGGTGGCAGCTGGCACAAACGATTTATGGAGCTCTGGTAACGTCTCTCGTCTAATATTCTAGTGGCAACGGCCTTGTTCAGAGGCATTTGGGGAGGGCAACGATGTCCGGGAGAAAATGGGGTCATTTGCTTTCAGAAACCAAGGAGAATAGGCAGCAGAAGGGCCAGACTTAAAAATAAGGGGCTTTTGTTTTGCGCTAGCAGATAAATTGGCAAAGATGTCCCGGATCTTCCATTTCCCAGCACTCAATTACCATTCCTTTCTTTACGCGGCTGCCATTGTCCCTCTTGGACCGTAATTAGTCGTCGTGTGATTTGTTGCGCCAGTCCTGACAGCACAACGGGCCGTTCCTCGTCCAATTTGAATCCCCATCTGTCTTCCTTGGACATAGAGGAGTCTTATTTGTTATGGAATTGGCTAGAATTCGCGTGAAAATTGCCCTCATGTTTACTGTGCTGATTTTTGTCTCCCAGAGATCGCCTGCTGCGTTATTGCCAGTAATAAAAGCGCACCGGAACAGATGCTCTTTCCGTCACAGCGTGCTAACTGCTGGACATTCAGTTGGATCGTCATCCAGGGCTTCTGGCTTTTCCTTAGATGACAAGGCCATAAATATTTATGTGAGCTTCACTCGCTACGACATAGGACAGTGACAGGCGGAGACGCAGGAACCAAGGATTAGGCCAATGACCAGTAAACCCTTATCGCAACTAAGCTCTTTTTTTGCCGTGAAGCGGAGCAGCGAAATAAATGCCGACAACAAAAACATGTTACCGTACGGAGTAGTCAATGCCGCATGAATCAGGAGGGTAAAGGGCAAGAAGAAAGGGCAGTCGCTACGTAGATACATTCGCTTCTATTCTTCCTTCTAGGTTTAGCGCTTTTTTCATTTTTAAAAAGCATTCAATTGAATGTATCAAAGAACAGCGTAATGCGAAGCAGCACCTCCGGATCCACATAAAGCACAGATGGCTGCCCGATCTGTTAATAGCCGTCTGAACGATCGTGTGCACCTGGTGGCCGTTTTTGGATGAGGTGGCCACCTCAGGGCCGCCCCAAGGTCTCCGTCTCATTGTCGGTAGCGCGAGATGGCAGATGGTCGGCCAGCCGTTCCTTCCTTTTCTTCTTCACTATTCCAATCCTCTCTCTCTCCTTCTGTTTGCCCCTTACCTGTTGGTTCAGCTGTCCATCTCTTTGGCGATTCCGTTTTCTGGTAAATCAACACAACCCATTATATCCCCTGACACGCAATACCGTACTCTTGCACATAGAGAATTGTAACCGTGGCTGTTTTCAGGCTGTAAGATCAAGGCATTACGTGCCAAGACGAACACATACATCAAAACGCCTGTAAGAGGAGAAGAGCCCGTGTTTGTCGTCACAGGAAAGCCAGAGGACGTGATGGAAGCCAAGCGAGAGATTGAGTGTGCCGCAGAGCACTTCACGCAGATCAGGGCCAGCCGCCGACACTCGCAAGGTGAGTGGTGGCAGAAGAAGAGAGAGAGAGAGATCTGTTTTCTTGGGTCGCGTCCTTGAAATGGTTTTCTTCATATTCGCATAGGCCGCAATCTTCTTTTTCATGCGTAAAATTGAAAACGTCAAGGCTAGCCCCACATCGTGATATCATAGTTTCAGGAGGAGCTCCAGCACCAGGACATGTTACGGCTTACGTGCGGGTTCCACTACGGGTTGTGGGTCTCGTTGTCGGCCCCAAAGGAGCGACTATCAAGCGTATCCAACAGGATACACATACTTACATCATCACTCCGAGCCGAGAACGTGAGCCTATCTTCGAGGTTACTGGACTACCCCAAAACGTGGAAGCTGCTCGTCGAGAGATTGAACAACATATATATCAACGAACTGGAAATATGCCGATAACAGATCCATCGGCGTCCATAAGCAGTTATGCTGAATTTGTTAGTTTTTTTAATAGTTTAATTACTTTTCTGTTATTCAGACGAATATGCAATTGACAGCAGCTGCGAATGCCGCCAGCAGACAAGGTTACGGAAGCCTGGTTCCTCCTAATGGTGTAAGACGCATGGATGCGTTCGGGCAGACGGCTTTCGGCAGATCAACGGAAAATTATGGTTACAACCACGTGAACATGGTTAGCTAGAATATAAATCGTTTAATTTATTGTTATATTTTAGATGCACAACTACCAAAAGATCACAATGTCTCCTAAATTCATGGCTCCATCTCCAACTTTATGGGAAAATAACGCCCAAATGCAGCAGCCATGGTCAACAAATAGTTATGGAGGATTTGGTGGCATTTCTGATGGTATGTAATAGTTTTAGTCAAACATAAGGTGCATATTTTTAGAAATCAGCAGCGGCCAACGTTCCAATATTTTGAATGGTGCAAGTGCATGGTCATCCGCATTCGGTGTCAATCAGGACAATAGAGACGAAGGGCTTGGAGATTCTCCTAGCAGGTAAGATAATTGTTGTTTTTATTTTTAAGTAATAGTTTATAGTGGGCATGAAAATCACTATCGTCTCATGTCTTCAATCTGGGCAGATTTGGAGCCACGTGATGAGAACAGCCATGCGGTGCTAACAGCCTAACTAACTGGTAGAGTATCAATGTCGTATTATTGTCGTGGCTATTATTGTTTTGCTTCCCTGCACACGTGTATAACTGAGGAGGGTCCCCCGTAGTATTATATACTAGCTTTTACGAGTAGATGCTGGTCTCTCCCAGCTCTTCCCATTCAAAAATCCCCTATTGAGCATTTTAGAGAGCATACTTACCCCCACAGAAGAATTAATCAGAGCTGTATTTAGATTGAACTATTGAGACGAGTCCTCTGTGCTATCATTCCATTTTTAAGAGTTTCTAAGCAGATTTTTTGCGGGGATGGCACAGGCCAGATTCAAATCTCAGCATTACTGTACCCCGCGTTATATATTTTATATTTACCCCTGGATATGAACTCACTATACATTTCTATTTTTACACATTTCTATATTTATAAAAAAAGATTCTCGTGGATCGCTTTATCCTTTTATATCCGTAGCCACCCTCATTTTCGTACCTTCTAACCTTTTATTTTGGATTATTATTTTATTTCCCTCAGAGTTTGATCTACCCGTCCCAGATTAAAAGAAATTTATCTCACCCCCCTACTCGGAGAGTTTTGCATTTTCTTACTGTCTCATATATAAATATAGATGCTCTGTTGTGTTCGTGATTGACGTATATGTATCGCTGCCGCATGAATGGACCGGAGACTCCTTTTAGTGTAAACTTGTGATTGTTTGTACAATGGCAGCCCTCAATGTAAACTCCTTTGCGTAACGGGCTCGGCAGATTGATCTAGCTGTGGCGTGAATATGCTATTGACACGAGAGCCGAGGGGCCAAGCCATACCGAAAGATCACATCAATGCTTTTGCGAGTGGGCAACAACCGGGGAGAGAGATGTAGCGGTGAAAGAGCCTCGACACAAACTGCCATTTCCATTCGTGCGTCAGTGGCCGCTGTTTGACACTCGGAGTTGAATTCACAACTAGCGCCTTCTTTTCCTGTACAAATAATGCGGAACTCGGAGGCCAGCCGCAGAGGAGCCTCGCCTCTTTAGTTGGCAGTTTTGTGGGGGATCGAAAACCGTAAAATGGAGGGAAAAATTAAATTACTGCTCACTCTTCTTGCTGCATGAGTAGCGTTGTGTCGTCTTGAAACCGAGTTAAAAACATGTTATTTCAGCTACTCTACGAGTGCTTCTTCACATCTTCTGAAAAGTTTTATTCTTCAGCGGGACCCTACATAACGCCTTCCTCTATTTGTTCTAAAATAATTCTAAAAAATGGATTCAATATATTTTTATTATGAATATTAGAAGAAGAAAAAAATTGTTCACAGAGAGTCCCTTTGTTAGATATATTTTCACCCCCATTGTTTCGTTTTTTTTCTGTGGTCTCATTCCCCCGAAATATTCCTGACCTCTGCTAACTGCGGGAGAATACTTACCGCTCAATTGCTACGGTCGTCCATTCTCTCAATTTTTACATGTGCTATTTTTCGCTTCTATTTTGGCTTGACAACTGGTATTATTCATCCTAGCCAAAAGATAAAATAATCAAGAAAATCAATGAAACGTGCTTATTACCATTGTGTTATACAGTGACCATACATACATTTTTACACGAGATACCATCAGACATATAACTATTATCATTTTTTTTGTAGAGTTTTACTTATTATTGTTCAGTTTTCAATAAAGCGTGTTATAAAACGAAAACATCATATATTGAACTAGACTTCAGCGAGAAAATAACGGCTTTCTTTCTCCCTTTGGAAATAAGAATCATCCAAAGCTTTTGTATATATTTCCTTGAATCTCTCTCACGATTACGGGGGAACAGTCCGCAAGAGGATGAGACGTTATCTGCTACAAGAATTACAAGGGTCTCATTACGGTAGGATCCTGTAGAACGCAGGGAGCCTGGCCACTCGATTCCGTGCGCCCGCACCCGTAAATTCTCGGCAGCGCGCAGTTCTCTCATTATTGGGTACGACTCGGCCATACCTCGTAGCCATACATTGCTCATTTAGGCCAGGCCAGGCCCGGTTGGCTTTCAGCGCGCCAGGCGCGGGTTCGTTCCCCGCGGAGACCAAACTTTTTGCTTTTTTTATACCTCGGTCATTTATGGATCATTTTTGGAGATTGAAAGACGGGAATGTAGCGCACATCAAGGGATATCAAACGCACCATAGAATAGCATAAAAACTATGGACAGAAAAGCCTGTGTGACCACAAGCGTTGAAACAGGAGAACCTTTTGTGCACGTTTGCCCTTATACAGGATTTACTGCTGAAGCTTTTCGACTACAAGTCGCTCTACGAGCCGCGGGGATCGAACCCGCGCCTGGCGCGCTGAAAGCCAACCGGGACCGGGCCCGGGCCGTCAAAACAGAAATTGCGCAACCGGGCCCGGACCTGCATTCGGCCAAGTATGATCGTAGCTGCCGAGTTTTTATGTGTGCAGCGGAGCGGAAATGAGGCAACAGAAGAAGAACGACCCATTCCAGTTACCGTAGTCGAGACAGCATTCCTCCTCGCCAAAATAGGAATTCAAAGGCCGTTCCAAAAATACCTGAAGAATGGTGAACTAGTCATCCAGTCTGTATGTGCTTCCTTGTTTTTAAAGGGCTGTATCACTTCCAGAAATTGCACCCCTCCACTTGTGTGGGCATCATCCGAGCCATCCTGTTCAAGTACCGGATTAGTGTCATAGATATCTGGCTGAATGGTCTCGTTTGCTCTGAGGATTGGAGCCTTGTCTGCGTCCAGAAAGGTCTGTTTTCCCTATTTCAAGTGAACGAGTTGCGTAATTCAGATATCCCCACAGCTGTTGCTCACTCTTTGGGATGTATTGTGCCGCCAGTTTCGATTCTCCTAGACGCCGTGACCAAATGGAAACAGGGCACAGTTACGATTACTTTGTGGTGGTTTGAGGTCGAGCATTCTTCTATTATTTTTCACTGGAAAGAACTAGCAAACGTAGCTGATCAGGAATACGAGAGCCGCTATAAAATTGGGAGCAGTGCCTTTCACCTGCAGCAGATATTCTTCTCCCAAAAGTCGTCTACTTATTAGTTACCGTACTTGTTGTTTCAACGAGAAAGTTGGCTATGGCCCGGAGATGATCACCTGCTATACGTATAAATAAACTTTATCATATTGACCCCTTTTTCCGCCTTTTTATGATCATGGAAATTGGCCTAGTAATAGCTCCAGTTCCGCACCGCACAAAATCTCGGCAGCTCGAAAAAGTGATAATTCACGCACACTAATACCAGCGCGGACCAAGCTACAATCCTTCCAGAAAGTTTTTCCCTCCGCCGCCAAGTGCTCCAATAATCCGATTCCAGAGTGATTCAGCAGAGAAACATCATCATTGCCTCTCTTTTGTAAGTCTAAAACTAAGGGTTAAATCATAATATCAGCCGGGAAAAGAAAGGATCAGATGGCAATTCCTCCTTACCGTAATCTTTGACTCCTCACCACTCCCCTGGAATTTAGATTTTCCCTATAAAATTCTATGATTCAATGGTGAAGTTCTTCCGCCCCGCCCGAGATTAGGCTCGTTTCTCCATTAATTTCCCCATTTAGGACTGAAACAAAGGGGAAATTCACCGGGCACAGTCAGTTTGCCACGTTTTTATCGTCATGCTAATACTTTTTCACCGGCGATAAGGGGTAGCTTTAATATTATCCCACCACTGTCTCCTCCGCACCCGCAATGAAGGGAGCCCTTCTGGTTGTCTTCCTCTCCCTCCTGGGATACGGTAAGTCATTTTTTCATGTTCCTCTGCACCCGTAAAGACTCGGCAACTCGGGGAACAGTTATTTGCCCGCGCGGTAGAACAGGACCCCGAGCTGCCGAGGTTTTACGAGTGCGGCGGCAGGGAAACCTCTGCAGCCGTTTTCCCTCATTTTTTTTTCATTTTTCCTCATTTTTTTTTCTAGGTTCTGCTCTTGTCTGCCCTTCTGGCTATATCAACTACGGCGGCTATTGTTACAAGCTCTACAGTACCTTCAAAACCCGCCAGCAAGCCGCCTACCAATGCCAGACTGACGGAGCAATCCTCCCCACCATCCTCAACGATGATGTACCCCCTGACCTCAACATTTTTAATCCCTAAAAATATTTCCAGATGAACCAATTTATTTTCAACTATGCCCGTCAGGTTGGCTCCGTCTTCCTCGGCGTGAGCTGTGTCAATGATCAGTTGAACTCCTGTCGCTTTGATGATTTGAATCGCCTCTACGCTGGGCAATCTTATCAGAATTTCTATGCAGGTTGAACCTTGAAACAATGATAAGAAGTGAGTGTTTTTAGATAGGCCGGTAACAAAATTCGGAAATTGCGTTTGGATGGAAGAAAATGGCCACTATTCGGGCGAGTGGGCCAGTGTGGACTGCGCCAATACTACCAGCGCCTTTGTATGTCAATATTACGATTACGGTAGCTTTTTAATCCTCAAAAAATGAATTTAATTATAGCCCAGTGCAACGGCCCCCAGCCCACCGCAGAAACACCACCGGCATTTACCGGTACTGTTCCCACAGCTTGGGATGGCCTATGCAACGCGGGAGAAGTTCTCTACACCCCGCTTACTGTAACCCGCCTAAAAATGTACGATCTAATCTAGAACTTATAGATCTTTACGCCGAATTATCCCAACAGTTACATTCCTAACTACGCCTGCCTGTGGCACATCCATAGTCCCGGTGGAGGACCTGTGAATATTACAATTACGGACCTGCAAATTGATGGAGGAACGAGAATTGGAATATATGCGGAAAACGACTTCAACACGCCGATTATTGTCTTCAACAGCACGCAGCCGACTCCTATATTTTTGAGGGACTCCTATTTCAATCCGACGATTGTCTTCGAAACTGCTGACTATGATCCTTATAGAGGATTCCGTGCCGTACTCACGGAAGCTTACGGCTCTGCTCCTAAAGTGTTGAAAACCGAGAGAAGAAAATTGTAAATCATTGAGCAATAAAATTCTTATAACAAAAACAAACAAAATAACAAAGTATTGTTACAATAGGCAATGTTTAAAATAATTTGAATCAGTTACTTCATTCATAAAACTTGTGCAGCAAGCGCATATGTCCTCTCCTTTATCTACTGCACCCAATTCACAAAATGGGCAGACGACATCGGGTATTGGAGTGTGTAACTTGCTTGCAGTACTCAAAACGGTTGGAACTGTTGCCTACAATTGTATATTGATAAAATAAATAAGGTAAACTACTTTAAACCCTTCCAAGAAGAGATTATCAACAAAATGAGAAGTAGCTGCTTGTATTGAACCGGGGCTAAAGCTCTAAAACCAAAGATTTTAGTGGAATCCCTTTAAAACTAACGTTATTTTCATTTGTCCGTATTGCAACATCTTCATAACCTTCCAAATGGCTGACTATTGATATTTCCTTACTACTTATATCGCGCAAAGGACGAATAAATGTAATGCCACTTGGTCGCTTATCAATAACTGATGTCATTTCATTCAGCACTCCGCCTGGAACATTTATTCAGCAAAATGAGGACAAATAAATCAAACTAACCTCTTCCTAAGCATAATTGAGCTAATGTCAACCGTCCTAGTGTATCTGCATCATCGGAAAACATAACTTTAGATATATTTAGAGATTTGGCGATTAATACACACGTCTTTTCCTTCAAAATTCTGCGAAATTCTTCTTTCGATGTAGTTGTTTTACACAAAGATATTGCTTTTTGAAAATCAGATATCTGGAATAGAAAATTATAAGAAAACTAAGTTTATTCACCTGATCTAAGCCTTGCAAACCTTCTTTCATTTCTAACTTAGTTTTTGAAAGTCCAGCTGCTAAATGTACAACAATCCAAGAACTAGATGGAAAAGCTTGCTGTATCTCTCGAGAACGTTCCATTACATATGTTATATTTTGGTCTTCCACTGAAGATACTAGAATAACAAACTGAAGAGATACCACTAGAAAATAAAGACAAAACTAACTATAGGATTTATCAACAGTCTTTTATAAATGGACTGCTGAAGTTCTTCTATTATTTGATGAAGCAAAAAACATGAAGCGGTACTACCATCAAAAATTATTAAACATCTTTCATCGTCAGTCTAAAGCCATTATTCCAGCCAAATAAAATAAAACCTTGAACAATTTTCGTTTACTTAAAGCCGCTCGGAATTTATGCTTGACCATATTGATATAACATGGCTTACAATATACTGCTTTTGCATCCGTTCCTAATAATTAGCATAGGTAAAAATAAAGTACAAATACCGGCAAATTGTGCTGGTTCTGGGCATTTTACGCAGCCTTGTCCTTCGACATTATCGATGTCTTTGTTCATTTTAGCTAAAGACTAAATAAAAAATAAACCTTGGACTTTTGGACATAACTTTTAAGACAACTACATTTGTAAGCAAGCAACAAACAAGTAAAGTGCATAATATTATTATTATTAATAGATCATTTTATTCCTGATACAAGAATTGTATTTTAAAACACATCGGAAACAGATATACACGATTTTTGGAGGGAAGGGTTTACCGACAAACATGGGGGGAGGGGGCCGGCTTACTGAGGTTAGGTAAGAAAGAAAGACGTAAAAAAAGATTACACCCCAACTCAGCAGACCAAAAATATATAAATAAGAGTAGGAAAAGTATTAAATAATGCATTCAAACTGCCCGCTGAGCGAAAAACCAGAAAAAAAAACGCGGAACTGGGAGGTGTATGTGCTAAGGGTCAATCGGCCCCAAATAGAAATCTTTACCCGAAATTCCCCGGTTTTGCACGAAGTTGCGCATACAGATTTTGATAATTGCCGAGAGTGGGAGAAATGACAATAAACATTACACAACCAGAAATATTGAATAAATAAATGGGAGTTCACGTAGGGAGATAAAATCAATGGGGATACATAACCGGAAAAAAGTTTAGGGGCCATTCAGCCCTACCGGTACCATGTAATACCTATCTAGCAAATAGTCGCTAACTATCTATTCAGGCCACAACCGCCATGGAGCTACTGTTTTCAGTTCGAGATTCTTTCAATTGGATAGGCTTGTCCAGTTTGCCATTCTTCTTTTCCGGAAAACCATTTTCCAAGCAGTTCCTTTTTGTTGGAGGACTCTAAAAAATAAACAGTAAAATAAAATTGCTTTGAAAACGAACCGCTTCTCCAGAATTCTTCCGTTTTGAAGATTTTTTGCTATCAGCGTTACCATTGCATTCCTTTTCTTCGCTTTTTTCACTGGCCAGGGTGTTTTCACACGAAGAAGATTCACTTGCAGCTGGAGATGTACCACCATTTTGTTCTTCATTTACTTCAGTTTTTACAACCTTTTTTGCTTCTGAAACCATTTTTATAATAAAAATATTGGCAATTTTAATGAATTTCTAATTACAGAATAAAATTGCAAACGCACCATTACTTTCATCTTCTTTCTCTTTACCATCGCTCGTCTTTTTCGCCTTTTCCGGTTCAGTAAATAATGTGCCTTGTATTTCAAATAATAATTCAGCAACATATCCGGCAACACGAGAATCCATCTAAAGAAGATTATTAAAAGAATCAACAGGAAAAACTAACCAATTGACTCATGGTGAATTGTAACAATCGAGCAGTATTTCTCAAGTAAACTTTCCGAGTTTCCGGTATCTTGGAGAAATGCTTCAATAAGGTGGCTGCTCTTCTCAGCATTCCAATCGACGTTCCCATGAGCTCTGGATTATCGCGAAGCGTTGCCATTCCATGATTCTGCATCACTTGATGCATGGCTTGATCATGATATTCGATAAAAGAGATCAGGTGATTTATCAATTCGGTCTCCGCTGATACAATATAACTCATTGGCTCGGAGGCGAGGCAAAATGCCGAGAGAATTACTATGGCAAATTCCCTGAAGAAATAAAATAATAGTCTTCATAAAAAGAAAACAAACCTATTTTCTGTTACATCTCCAAGCGTTGTAAGTTTCACAAGGTTTCTGGCTAGTTTTTCTAATCGAGGCCATGGGCCAGTGGCCAAGATCATATCAATATTTCTCTCAAACACAGACATCTTGCACATAATTTCAAAGGAATAATTGCGAAGAGATGTAGCTGCAGGCGGAATAGGTTCAATAGCTTCTGGTATTGTTGATGTTGCCCATTTTAAAACGCCATCATAAATTGGGTACGAGAGGTCGCCTGGAGCATCCCACAAATCCAGCTAAAACAAATTATAAATTGTCATATAATTAAGCGAAAAATAGTGAAAGAAGAAAACTTACAAATGCACTCAAATGGCAGAGCAAAACAAAGGCATCATCACGTAGTTGATTAGCTGTCTCAACAATAAGCAATTCCTGATTGTCATAGGCATTAACAAGGCTTAATGCTTTTCTTCTGGCCTCATGGAAGGGTTCTGATCCAGGAACTGGGTCTTCCTAAACAAATAAAAATAAAGTTATTATAAGATAAAAACTTACAGGTGTAAGACGCTTCGGTGGATTGCGAACAACAGGCTTCTCCTCTGAATAGAGGGTTAACAGTCTTCCAATGATATACAGGAGTCCACGATGACGGCTTAACTGGTGCTCATTTCCAGGAAGAAAAGAGAAGCCCCGCAACACATTGGAAATAGAAAGAGCGCGCATGGCCTACAATATAAAATAATTAAAAATGTTGAGAAAGAAAACCAACCAAATGATGTTGAACTTCATTTCTGTCAGTCAAAGCAGTTGGCTTCGGCCATTTCAATTCAAAATCTGTTGGACCGTCTTGAAGCTCATAACTTTTCGGCCTTCTGTGGATAAGAATTTCAGGCCATTCATCTTCTTCTTCTTTCACAGGCTTTGGAATTGCAGATTCTATGGAGAAATCTTCATCATCCCAGATGCTTTTTCCTTGGGATTTAGAAAATACAGGCTGTTTGATGGCCTTTTGAATGTCCATGCCAATTCTTAAACGTTCAGCAACTCTTTCTGCAAGTCCTCCTCCTAATCCCAAGTGAAGCCGATGTTCAATATATTCACATGTAATAGTATCTGTAAAAATAAGTGTATTACTAGTTTAAGATTTGAAACAAACCATCTGAACTGGTGCCTTCTTCTTTCATCAACTGTCTTTTCAATACTTCAGGCATTTCAACTTCTTTTAGATGTACTTTTCTACCGGCACGGGATACCTGCAAGAAAAAAAATGGTAATTGAACAAATAAAATAAAATATACCTTAGTATAGTTTTTCCTTTCTTTGTCTCGTGTTGTAACTATTGGCTTCACTTCCACTCTATCACCCTCCTTCATCAGCTCATCCAACGTTTTAGCATCACAAACACCGTTGACTTTTGGAATATTCCTTCCAGATAGGGGAAAATGCTCCGGGAAAAGAAGTGATAATGTAGCCCAAAAATGCTCGATTAAAACGTTCAGCATTCCAGGCATCTGATTTAGATTCGGATGGCTGTTGCTATCATCATAGAGAAGAACATTGAGGGCATTCAAAGACCAAATAGCTTCAGTTTCTAGTCCACTGCGCAGGGACATAACCAGACGACGAGGAGTAGCCTATAGATTTCAAAATAAAACTTTCGATACAAGAAAAAAACTCACGAGAATAAGATCTCTTGCCATAGGACGCTTTCTTCTAAGTTGACTGATATTCGTAGCTTCAATAGTAGCAGGTGGAAAGCCGTGTCCGGAAGGATAATGAATAGCGGTCGGCAATGACTGCTGCGGGTGGGGTGTCGGCTGCATCTGCTGAGGTTGCTGCTGCTGTTGTTGTTGTTGATATTGGGGCATATTCTGTTGTGGTCTAGCCTGTGGAGGCATAGAACCCTGAGGCGTCGAAAATTGCTGCGGCATAGGAGGTTGTTGAGACATAGGAGTAGGCGGATACTAGAAATAATGATAATTAAAAGAATAAACAAATCCCTCTCACTCTCATTTTATTTCCTCCCGGAGAAGCAGCGCCTTGAGGCATCGGCTGCTGTGGAGGTGGCTGAATCCTTGGTGGGTATCCATACTGGCCTTGTTGAGGCATAGGTCTTGGTCCTCCTTGCTGTTGTTGTGCATATTGACGACTTTGCCACATCTGCGCCATGTATTGTTGATGCTGTGGATGGTTAGGATGAGAAGCTGGATGAGCTGCTGGTGGATAATGACCCGGGGGCATTCCAGGTGGTCCACCAGGATGACCTGGATATCCTTGAGGGTAGCCATGAGGAGGCGGGTATCCATGTGGTCCTAAAAGAAATACAATGATTGTTGAATATGTGAAATAAAAATAAATAAATAATGAGCTACAAAATTATAAAAATTAATTTTATAAACAAACAAACCTGGTCTAGGAGCACCATTGGGATACATCGGCGCCGGCTGCCCATAGTATCCATGTCCAGGCGGTGGTGGTCCACCAGGTTGTACCGCGGCCATGCTGTAAAGTACATGATTGTTTATATTACGTCATTTAGGATGTCACACTCGGAGAGGTCAATCACAAACAACACATGAAACAGCCGGTTTGCCGTACGATATTCTATGATGATAATGACTAATCGATGGCACGACCAAATGAAGGAAGAATGAGCGCTGGCCGCAAGAAACTTGCGATGGGGCTGTGGCGCGAGAACCGGCCGTTACAAGGTCACTTCATTTAACAGTGAAACGAAAAGAGGAACATTGAAAATCTGCGAAAAGTTTCCAATAAATCGAAGCTAATACTGTCAGATCTTCTACGCACAATACAAAAGACCATCCCCCGTGCCTGTTAGAGGTGGGAAGGTGCGGCGGCGATACAATATTGTGGGACCCCGCTTCGGATGATGCATCGACACTGCCAAATACAAAACGAATCTCTCTATAAAGACAATTGACTAACATAGCCAGTGGCTAGCACAACGCGATACCATTTTCTTTGCTCTTTATTGATTTTTCGCTTACAGATGATGTTAAAATTGCTTTTTTGATGCTTTTGTGGCGCAATAACAGTAAAATATAATAGAAAGCAGGTATATTTCAATAGCAAACAAACAGAAAGCAGCAAATTGGATGCAAAAAGAAGAAAAGTGAAGGCATTTGACGAATTGTTGAAAAGTGCCTCGGGCGGGAAGCAAGGTGTTGGTTTTTATTCTTCTCATTGATTTCAACTTTTCTACTTTCTTTTCTCTACAGATTGAATAATTTTATTAGAAAATATAATTTAGTTGGTTTAGAACAAACTACCAATTTTTTGATATATATTCTGTGAAAAAGAACTCAAATTTTGCCTATTTTAGCCTAAAATTAGAAGAGCACTCAAAAATTCCCTATTTTTAGATATTTTTTCTCCACAAAAAGTAGAATAAATTACCTTGTCGACGGCGGCATGTGCATCGGATGTCCGGGTGTCATTTGTTGTTGCATCGGTACATTTCCCGGCGTCGGAGTGGCTACAGCTCTCGGTGTCATCGCTGCCGCTGCTCCCGACTCCGGTCGTTGTTCTCCCGCTTCATTATTCGCACTCATTCTCGACGAACTATCCGGTGTCGCCGCTCCGACATTTGGCCCGGCACTAGGAGCTCTACTTCCCGCTTGACTGCTATTTTCCTGCGCCTAAATATTTTTATTTTATTTATTGTTTTCTATTTTATTTACCGGAACGGTTTGAGGAGTGCTCGGCTGTTGAACCGACGCCGGACCGCCTGCTTGACTTCCCGGAGTTGCTGGCTGTGGCTGTTGCTGCTGTGGCACTTGCAATAAATTCTGCTGCTGAGGCTGTGGCGCCGGCTGCTGTGGCTGTCCTTCTTCCGCTGGCTGTGGTGGACCCTGCTGTGGCTGCATCTGCTGTGGCATGTGAGGCTGTGGCTGCGGTGCTCGCATCGGCGTCACCCCGGGGATGCCTCTCGGCGGCCCCTGGGGGTAGGCACCCGGCGGGTAGGGCATTCCACCAGGCATTGGGGGGCCCATCCCCGGATGGCCTCCGGGATAGCCGGGAGGGTATCCATAGCCCGCGGGGGGCTGGCCGGGTGGCCCCTGCGGCGGTACATGTCCTCCTCCTCCTGGATAGCCTTCGGGAAAGCCGCCGGCACTTGTCGACGGTCCTCCTGGTGGGGCACCGGGCACTCCTGGCGGTGGTCCGGCTCCGGGGGTGCCTGAAAATCAAGGGGGGATTAGTAGCCGACGGATCAGTCCCCCCAATAGTAGTATATTCCCCACCCGAGAGCAGACCCCGCGCCGCCGGCCACGTTACCATAGTGACCCCCTGCCTGGCTGGCTAGCTCTGCCCGCGAAATACACGCAAAGTCTATCGAGGAATCAAAGGGCACCAGCTGGCGGGAAAATAGCAAAAGGAGGGCATTATTATCTCCCCTTATCAGTACAGTTGAACCCGGCACAGAAAACACGCCACAATCTGCAAATGCCCGCCAAATTAAAGCCCTTACCATAGACCGCGGCTGACCCTCGCCAGTCTGTCTGCCCCGCCGGGCCACGTGCTCCACGATAATAAGCAGCTACAGCATCTTTCTGCTGCTGATAATAGGCAGCCGGAGGATATGAATAGCCAGGCTGTGGCGCTTTCTGCTGTCGAGCCTGTGGCTGTTGTGGCTGTGGCGGGGGATACGGCTGTGGCGGATAGGGTGTGAACTGTGGCGCTCCTGGATAGATTAGTCCTGCTCCATCCGGCGGTCTCGTCAAGTAGCCACTTCCTTGTGACGGATACTGTGGATACCAGGTCGCGGTAGCCGCAGCCAGACGAGAATTTGAATTTCCTGGTCCTCCCGGTCCTCCTTGTAGTGTGAACTGTGGCGGTTGTGGCTGTGGTGCGCCTAGAGGGTAGCCAGTACCGGCAGCGCCGGCTTGACCAGAATAACCCGGATGGGAAATGATGAACTATCAGGGAAAAATATTTAGGAAGAGGAAGAAGAGAAGAGGGAGAGACTAGATCTGAATCAGCGGTTTTTAGCCGGAGAGATTGGAGAAAAATAAGAGAGAGATATTTTTAGGGGAAACGGGAAGATATGAGTCAAAAATGAGAGACAGAGAGGAAGAGGAACCAGCCAAAGCCCGCCAAACTCTCTCCCGGCAACCAGACGACGCTGCTGACCCCGCCAGATTCAAAAGCGACGGGCGCCAAGGATGCTTTCTTCAGAATTCGTGAGTTTTCTATTTTTATTCTCTTCTAATTTATTTAATTTTATATTATTTTTATTTATTTTTATTATTAAAAAATGTAAAGATTTTGTAGTATTAAAATAATAGAAAATTTGATAGAAAATGATGAAGAAATGGAAAATGAGAAGACAGAAAGGAAGTGTAAATGCGTTTTCTGTATTTTTATAATTTCTAATTAATTTCTACATTAATTTACTAATTATAACTACTAAAAAATCGACTACTATATTTTTCTGATGTTAGACTATAAAAAGTTATGATTGAATTGGCGAGGAGCAGGCAATTTTTCGATAAGCGGACGGCCGCGGTGAGAGAAAGAAGCGAATCTCGCCCTGTGTGTGATAATAGGGAGGAGACGATATTAAATATCGATAGAATATAATCTTCTCTCCATTTTTAATCCAAAAAAAATAGCAAAATCTAGAAAATAATAAATGTACAGTAGCAAATACAAATACAAATAGAGAGAAGATATAGCCGAGCCAACGAGAGAAAGGGAAAGAGAGCGGCGCCCCCGTCCCAGCCCGGCTTACGGTATCAGAGGGGCGATAAGCCGAGCAGGAGAGAGAGAGAGACGCCGGGGGGCACTGCTTGGCTGCCACGGCAACCGCAGGATCTGCCAACCCCGGGGGGTTTTGAGACGACGAGGAGGGGCAGACAGCCACACTGATATTGAAAATTGAACCACCTCCCCCCTCCGTCTGCCCCTCTCCTCCCCGAGAAGATAAAGATGTGATTAGCCGAGCGGAATCCGTCCTCCCCCCAGCCCCTGCCAGGTAAGAGCCAGCCACAGTTAGACAGCTAGCCAGCCAGCTACCGTACTCACCGGGTTGTGGTGTCTGTCCTTCTTTCCTACTCCGTTGTCGTTTTTGTTTGTCGGCGAAGGCCACCGCCTCGTCGAGGCTCTTCCCCGTCTCCAGACACTCCAGGGTCAGTAGATGGCGTTGGTAGTGTTTCCTCAGTTGGTAGCCGGCGGCCGACGATTCCGATATTTCGGGATTCGTCTCAGCGCACATTGATTTCCATAGTTTCTCCTTGGTTACCTGAAAACCAGGGGAATAATATAGCCAACAAACATGGATACTACTAATATCCGGGCGCGCTTCCATTTTTCAAAAACCTTTCAAATGTTGGTTGTTTTCACCATTTTTTGATAATTTATTTTGTATTTTTTATTCTTTACACTGTTCTTATTATTTTAGAGCAAAAAAAATCATAAAAAATGGTGGAAATATAAATAAATTTGCAATTTTGTCTGGTTGTTAGGTGGCGCGCGCTTACTGTACCTATTTTGAAGCGCGCGCCATTTAACCGTTTATTTCGTTATTTTACTCATTTTTCCTAATTTTTTTTTCTATTTTTATATTCTTTTCAGTGTACGAATTACTGTAATCAAAAAATTAGCCAAAAAATATTAAAAAATGAGAGAAATTGAAGAAAACACTGGTTTGTTAGATGCGCGCTTACAAGCCACCCATTTCAATATTTGACTATTTTCCTCACCTGTTCAAATCCTCCCTTATTCCTGACTGCAATATATAATCTATGTAAGTCTACTTGCTGTTTCGAGACCTGAAAAACACTCGACAGTCCTTTAAATCAATGTTTCTCTTCCTACCTGCGGTGGCATGGTGATGGGATCGCCGTGTTGTTCACAAATGGCGACTAATCTCGTGAAGAATGCTCTCCTCTCCGGCATGACCCGTGGCGGATTCGCATCACACGGTTTCCCTACCTAGAAATTATCCATCTTCCTCCAAATTATCCCTCAAAACCCACCAATTTGTCCAGTATGTTCTCTCCTCCTCCCTTTCCTCCTCCTCCTCCTCCCCCACCTCCTTGGGGAGTCGGTGTCCCTTGTGGGGGCATCATCGGGTGCTGCTGGGGAGTGCCCATCATCGGGGGCATGTGAGGCATGGCTCCTGGTCCCTGTGGAGGGGGCATCATATGCGGAGGGGGCTGGGCCATCATCATCCCGGGGTGCGGGTGGCCGGGCATCCCCATTGGGGGGCCGGCTTTCGGTCCTCCGGGCAGATTAACCCAACCGGGGCTGTCCAGTCGGCTCTTGTCGTCGTTTGACTCCTCCGGGCCGATGGAGGACGCCGCCGGGCTGGGGGCAGGCTGGCTGGCCGGCGTTCCCGGGCAGTGTTGGCTTTCCTAAAAATTAGCCAATAAAATAATTAATATAAATATCTACCCCTACCGCCAGTTTCTTCTGCTGTGCTGACCATTCTAGCGGGCCTGGGCCGGGGGGCATCCGCACCAATTCTGGTCCTCCCGGAGCCATCGGGGCCCTCATCATATAAGGGGGGTACTGTCCCGGATGGTGGCCGGGATGCCCCTGCCAGCCGGATGGAGGATAGCCCGGGTAGGCTCCTTGCGGCGGCGGCCGGCCCGGTGGCCAATGGCCCGGGTAGGGGGCATAGCCCGGATGTGGAGGATGGCCCGGATGCATCGGGGGCATTGGCTGTCCGTGCTGCATCATCTGCTGCTGTGGCGGTTGTTGCTGTGGATGTTGTGGCTGCTGTTGTGGTTCCCCAGGTTGAGGCAGTTGTGGCCCTCCTTGCTGTGGCGGTGGCTGACTAGTGGTGGTTCCATTTTGAGTGGCTGTTTCCTGCAACGATTGTTTATTTGTTTATCTGTTTGTCTTTTTCTCTTTTCTTCCTCTCCCAACCGGGAAGTTCAAAAACCACCGAGGCCGGCCAGTAATGGCATCCCCCCCCCCACCTCTTGTCAACAAAATGCACCCGATGGCCGATTCACCGCCGCGGCGACAGCCCGGGAAAATGACGTAATCAAATGTCTCGTCTCCTAAAAAACACCCCCCTTAGTCTTCGATCTCCCCCCACCCGTGGGAATCACCATGTGCTCCTTGATGTTTTCCCCCTGTCAGGCAGCCCCCCCCCCCCCCCTTTGGCTGGCTAGGGGCAGTTCGCGACGCCGCGTGCGATCCCCCCTGCCGCGAGGGGCTACGAGAGAGAGAGACACACAAATAACACCAATAACCGGGATGACGTCATCCCTCGATGAATGTCTTCTCACCTTGTGCCCCACCCGCTCCGACTGGCCGGCTATTTTCCCACGCTATACCCCCCAGTCCAGCCACCACCCCCCGGTTCACGTGTGATCTCTATACTCTCTTCCGAAACAAAAGGAACGGGAATTTGAAAAGAGGAGAGACGGGATGGGAAAGAAGAAAGGGCAGGAGTACTTTTAGGGAAAGGGGAGGGGGTACTGTAGGGACTATAGGAGGTCTAGATTACCGTATACCCTTCACAGAAAAGGTAGGGCAATGAATCCGTTACAGTACCCCTGAAACTGGAGAAATCCCCTCAAAATAGAGGTTATTCCCTTCGAACGGAGAATTTTCCATTTTTCAAGGCGGCAATTCCCTTCAGGACCTAGGAATACTGTAGCTAAAGTCCGTTGCTGTATCCTCTAATAGTCTATAGACTCAAAAACTGGGTAAATCCCTCAAAATATGGTGTTCCGACACTGAATTTGCCGAATTCCCGCATCCGTAAACTCTCGGCAGCTGCAGGGTAAGTCAAACCGTCGCCCAGGAATACCAGGACAGTGAGCTGCCGAGATTTCATGGGTGCAGCCGCGAGAGCTCCTCTGCTCCTCAATATCCCAATTTCGGTATATTTTCTCCCTTTTTTGTCTGTATTTTTCGAAAGTGTCCTCCTCCGCCACTTCACATGGTTCCCCTCCTCACAAGCTTCTTCTCCTCTTTCCTTTCATCCAAAAGTGGACTGAGTGTCGTCGTCCCTCGTCGTCCTCCGCCGCCCTAAAGTCCAGCACCACAGCGCGCAGTTCTCTTTCTTTTCATCCCCGTCTTTTCATCCTTCTCTGCTGCCTCCTCCCCCCGTTTTCTCTCTCTCCCCCTTTTCACAATTCGTCCCAGCCCGTACACAGAGAGAGGGGGTTGAGGCGGCGGCGGCGGCGCGACCGGAGCCATCAGCCATGGGGAAATGGGAGACAGAGAGCGACGAGAGAGTGGGACATTGGTGGAGAGCCGGGGGCTGAGGGTACAAGGCCGACCAGCAAATAGGACCGGGCCAGGGACGCAGAGCGAATGAGAGCGCGCACCACCAGCTATTTGCATTCGTCTCTCTCTCCCCCCGATCGATGCCGGCAGTTAGGTCGACAGCGGGGGGTGTCCTCTCCTCCCCCCGCGCTCTCTCCCCGGCGCCCCTGGCCAGTCTGCCCCCTCCGCGGGTAAACAGGCTCTCTCGTCCCCCCTCCCGCGGCCGGCCCTGCAAAAGGCTGAAACTCGTATTTGAAAGGATAAAAATGCCCTCTGATCAAAGCGGGCGGAGTCAACATGAATAGGACGTCAAATTGGGTGAGAAAACAACCCGGAATAGACGGCAAATTAGTCAAATTTAGACCTTTAAAACCCCGGGAAAAGGGAGAAAAATGTAGTAAAGCGCGGGAGAGAGTTACACTACGGTGGCTCATACGGTAGCCCATTTTCCCGGGATTTCTGACGGGCTTTTTCGTTTATAGGGACTGTCAGGGACCTACAGGATCCTACCACGAAAAAAATTGCTCGAAAATCCCCAAAAACTGGGCTGTTTTCCCGGGAAGTTTGAATGCCGGGATACAGTAGCCGGAAAAGCTACCGTAACCTATTTTCGGTATTTTTCCCGGGTAAACGATATTTTGCGTACTTTAGGGTCCCGAGATGATGCATTTTGACTACGCATTTTGAGCGAATTGAAGTGTTACTGTAGCCTTTTCTTGGACTGGCGGGCTTTTTCCATTTGAAAGAGGGCCTAGGTGCTTTCGTGATACCGAGATGGATACAGTACCCCGGGTACGGAATTTTTTGGGCCATTTTCCCTCAAATTTCCCAGTTTTAATCGGTTTCTTGGACCCTTTCTAGGGTAGAAATCATTGAGATAACCAGGAAGAAGGAACTTCTCCCGTTCTCTCTCTCCCAGATGACTGACTGCTGTTGTCGCCGGGTGATAACGCCGCTTATTTTTAAAGATCAGCTGTGTGTGGTTATTTTCGAGAGATGATTTTATCGGGGGGCCGTATGGTTGTCACGTGGAAAAATAGAGACAGAAAGACACCAGGAGGGGGCTGTCCTTTGTTTTCGTCAGCCAGCCGCTCTTTGTTGATCTCCAACACGGTTTGATGTCACAAAAGAGGGGATTATATACTTTCTGACATGCAATTCTCATTTCCCTGGTTACTGTAGCGAAAAAATTAGAAAAGCGCGCAGCTGCCGAGACGTTACGGGTGCCGGCGCGCCATAGCCCGGAAGTGCCGAGATTTTACGGGTGCGGCAACAGGGAATTCTGGGAAGACTGTAGGGGCTCAGAAATGATTTTTCGAGTTCCGTTCTCTATAGATTTTTTTCTTTTCAAGATCTGGGGAATTAATTTTAAGGAGGGAATAAGTAGAGAAGAGCCTGGGGAACCCGGGGGTATTCCCCAAAAAGCACGTGAGAGAGAGATTGAGGGGGGACTCGGACAATTGCTCTCCCTGCGCCCTCTCCTCTCTCGTCTCTCTCTTCCTGGGAACACGAAGACCACCACGACACTCTCTCGTCGTCTATCACATTATACGGGCAAACAATCATCGGGAAACAGACGGCTTGCAAGCGAGCGAGAGAGAGAGAAAGAGAGGAAAAGAACGAGAGTGACGCCATTCATCACACCTTGTCGTGGGAGAGTCACCCCCTCTCCCTTGATCAAAGAGCGACCGCAATTCCCACGCTGGACAGAGACCACCCGAGAGCGACCGAGGAGAGGGGCACATGATGACGAGACAGCCCCCCTTGACTTCCGTCTGCCCCATCTAATCATTTCGGGGATATCCCCCTTCATTTGGCGGGAAGTCGACAAATTCAAATGACTACTAGTAGCCGGGAAGGGGAGCTAGGGAAAGAGAGAAAGAGAGAGATGATTGACAAGTGATGAGCAACCGAGTTCTATTCAAACTTTGACGGACAACCCAAATGGATCACGTTCCCGGGAAAATTTTAGTCCACGAGAATTTCTGAATTTTGTTAGCCCGGGAAATTTGAATTTTCAATGGAAAGAGCACCATTTTGAATTTATCGCCTCTATCGCCTTTTGTAAATAAAATCCCAACTCATTTTCTATTTCTACTATGAGAAATAAGCACTTTTAAAGGAATTTTATCGAAAAAATAGGAAGAAAAAGTAGAAAAAATGAAGAAAAATGACCGTTTCCCAGCCAGAAAGATACGGTAGCAATAGGGCGCGCTTTACGAATATTTTGAAATTTGAAATATCGCGTGTGGCGGGCTTTGCAAAGATGATCTTTTCCTCTTTTTTTGAATGATCAGGGAGAGTAGAGAGGGAAAAGTCTAGCCATTCCCCTCTCCTAGACAAGGATAATTGAATTTGTTGTTGGAATTATGCAACCAATTTGGTAAAGACGTGACTCCGAGCCCGGGAATACTTGGCTCTTTTGAATATTCATAGTTACCCTCTCCTCCCTTCTTTATAGAAAATAACAGGACTGAATCCGGGCCAGTATGGCGCATTTACGGGGGAAAGGCGCCAGCTTTGCGCTTTTTAGGTGCCACTCGTCTAGAATGTTTGGCATACTGTAATTAGCATTTCTGGACTATTGCACCATAAAAGCGCAAAGAAAACAGACTATACCGCGATATTGGCCCATTTTTTGGGGGAATCGCGGCACCTTTGCGTGTTTTCGGTGCAAATGGTCCAAAATACAAATTACAGTATACCAAAGGTTATAGAACTCCTGCACTGAAAAAGCGCAAGCCTCGTGCGCCTGCCCCTAAAATGCGCCCTACTGGCGCGAACCCGGTTTCCCAGTTCCTCTTTCCCCTCCTTTCTAGGTGACTCCAAAAGTCCACGTGAGTACCCTCTGGGAATTTGACGTAATCGTGGGAGAGCCGCTCCCCCTGCCCCCTTCCCCCTCTTTGTCACTGACCGAGAAAAAGCAGCGGAACTAATAGCCCCCCTCGATGTTGCCCGAGGTGCATCGTCCTAAATTTCCAATGACCGCGGGAAGTCGCCCGCCAGGGGGAAGAATTCAAATGTGGCGGCATATTTTCAAACTTTGTACATACACGTCTCTATTTTTTAGTTTTCTTCTACTTTTTAGAATTCCAATTTTTAGACTTTCGTAATTTCTTTTTTTTTCTAATTTTTTTTTTTGTAAAATATTGCAAAAAATACAGAGCATACACTGTAGTTTGAAGTTTCGTTTGAAGAACCCGTAGAAAAAAGCTGGGGGCTGTTGTTTGTCGTGGAGAGGCGACCACGTGCAGCTGCACCTCTCTCCTCGCTCACCCAGTCAAATAGTACTTAAATATGAGAACAGAAAACAATTTCCCACGTCCTATAGTCAAATAATGGAAGAGCGAGAGAGACGGAGAGTGATACACAACACTAAACAACAAAAACCCCCTTGACCACTACCTATTTTTTGCTCTTTTTTCCATTTTTTCCCAGATTTTGCAAGAGAGAAAAGAAAAAAAAGTGTCACCTGTCCTGGGGCCTCCGAACCCGGTCCCGATTTACTGAGCAAATTGTTCAAAATAGGCGTAGGAGCTGCCTAAAAGGGGGAATTCATAGATTCGGCGATTTTATATACCTGTTCAGAATTAGATCCTTCATCAGTTGACATAATTGGAAATAAATTCAATAGAACACTTCACCCTGCATGCAGGTTCTGAAAAATTAGTATTATTTTTATGGGAAAATGGTAAAAAATGGAAGAAAGGGTGGAATAAGTTGGAGCAGTTCAAATTCCCGGTAAGGCGCGCATCTTATTTGAAAAAAATCTTGTAGTTTCAAAGATTCAGTCAGTTTTGTTCTCTATTTTGTTTCTATTCAAGGCAAGTGTAAGGGGGATTCTTTTCTCTTTCGTTTAGATGCATTTACAATAATTGGAAGACACGAAAAATCGATAGAAATCAAAGTTTTGGGGAGGTCGCCATGACCTCGTACGCGATTAAAGGAGGAAAATGTGATCGGGGCGCAGACTAGATGAACAATTTATGTTACCTTTATACTTTTCTTGTAGAATAGCATGTTAATTTGTATAAGAATATGGAAAGAAGAAGAGGAAGAATGAAAATTAAAGAAAAAATGAATCGATCACAAGATTTTCGGGTGGAACCTGTCTTCCATCAGGTTCGCGTTTTTTTTATGTGTTTCTTTTCTTTTTCTTCAAATTCTGTATGCTGTATAAAAATAAATGTATGTTATTATTTTATCTAGCTGCTAATGCAGCACTTTATAAAAAGCAAGAGCAAAGAACAGCAAGATTAATTGCACAAGGGAAGACGATAATTGAAGGGGGAGGGTTTTCCCATCCCGTCTCAATCTGCTCTCTCCGTGTTCATCTAAAAGTGCTTCTTCTTCTTTTTGCTGCTTTCATTATTTTTATCTTTTAATTTGGCATATAAAGTAAGCAACATCATATCATTTTTTTTCCCATGGGGGTGGGAAGAACACACACACATTCTTCTCATACTCACAAATGATGTGTGAATTGCTTTGATGACGGTGACTCTTCGTCATTTTTTTCTCATTCACTCTCTTCTTTTCGAATATCTATCTATCGGGCGGCGTTTTCTTTTTCTCTCTCACACCAAGACACTTCCCACGGCCCCCCATCCCACATATAAATGAATAGGACACGGGGAAGGGTGGGGAAGAGATGACGGGGAGGGGGACGCCACACACACACACGACTGACTCACGAGAGAGAGAGAGAGGCAGAAAAGAAAAAAGCAAAGAAACAGACAGCTTTATGACTAACTGGGAGAAATGACAAAATAATTATGCTCTCTTCTGCTCGTTTCTCTGCATAAGAGAAGAGAGAAAAGAGCGGTGGTTCGTTGGTGGCGGCCCCGGTGGGCGCGCGAGCCCCCCCTTCTCTCCCCCAGCCAGCAGCCCCTCCCCCTTATTGATCGTAGAAGCGACCCTGATCGGATCCTAATCATAGTTGTCTATACGGTTAAAAATCTAAAATATAATATAATATTAAATTTATATGATTTTAGCTAGTATTTTAGTTCATTTTCACTATCTTCAATAACAGATTTGTAGTTTGCTCGCATCTCATTATTGCCTCCGCTTCGCTGTGTGGACCGCGCCGCGTCGTTACACACAAACAGCCGGTGTGCGCGCTCTCACAGCTAGACGACTCCGGCCGCGGCGCTCCGCCAATCGTACAAACAAAGCGCTCGCTCGCGTCCTATCGCCGCGCTTTCGTGTCTAAGTCTCTGTTATCTCTCGGCGGCGCTCTCCTACTCTCTCACCTCCGGGAGCCTGTCCTCTATTAGATAGCAGCACTATTTCGTCGACTGCTAACCGCCGCAAGAGAGGCAATAAATTTGGAGGCACAATTACTTTTAGCTGCTGCGTCTTGCTAGCTCTCTTCACTCTCGCTCTCCTCCCCTTCTCTCTTCAGCCCAATGGACGGGGTCGAACGCTCTTTTCGCGCCGAATGAAATTTGGTTAAACTGTTCCACACACATACACTGCACGGGAAAAATGGAGAGAGAGAGCGAGAGAGACAATTTTTATGGAGAGGAAGAAAAAGATTTGAAAAACAGATAGCAGCAGATAATAGACCAACAGAGCAATACACATGGATAAAGAGCATAGGATAAGATGATACAGTACTTGGAGAGTGGTGCTAATTATAAGGAGTGTATCACGTCATACACTATACCATACCCTTCAAAGTTCGCATTCAAAGTAAACACTTATTAGTCTATCCTTTGTGTGGATCTCAAAGGGCCGAGGATAAAGAAGGGGAAGGTCTCTCTCTAGGTTCTGGAGAGGTTGTTCGAATTCGCGCCGAAAAGCCATCCTGGCGGTGGGATGGATCCGTTTGAAAATGATTTCATGTTCATATTTTGTAGCAATGCTTCTTTTTATTGAAATGTAGTGCTTCATTCTTGCTAGAAGTTGCCATAAGATATATGGAATTATAGTGGAAATGGGGAAAAGCAACATATTTAGAGCAAGGCGAAGTCAAAATTACAAATTTTCAATGGGCAATGCTTTATTTCATGATTGTCATATTGATTTTCTTACTTCTTACACTAAAGTTCTCAAACCTATCATAAAAAGCTGAATTCAATGTGATTTTGTGCAAGAAGACGAAAGAACACGATAAAAATCAAGATTTCATGAATTCGTCAAAAAGTAGCAACCCTCATAGATCAAGATTATGCGCGACAAGGTTTTTCAAGAGAGGACAAGACTTTTATCAAGCCAGAATGTCTAAAATTATTACATTTTGAGAAAGTATATGCAGTTTTGATCATATGAGCAATAGTTATCATATATACATAATTTTACGCAAGTGTGATCCGCCTCATAGAGATTAGAACATATTGACAACATGTTGCTGAGCTTCTCACGTTTACTTGACCATAATAATGTCTCGTATCAAAATAGAATAATATTTTTTTCAGGCGAGATGGCCGAATTTCTTCAAGATCTCCCATGTAAACATCCTGGAAGTTTCACAGAAAAGGAAAGTAAATCAACGGTTAGCCATTGCCCTTTTTCTTTTTATTATACACTCCGTAACAAAATGATAGAGCCACCCCCATTTTTGGAGGTAGCGCTCGATCTTCGGAGTTTCAGGAAGCGATGGTATCTTTATCGTTTTCCTCATCAAAAAGTAGTCCGGAAAACAAAATGGTGAGTCTTTCGAATTTCATCCGGCGGAGTTTGACGATTTTTTAATTTTGCAGCAATTCGGCGCGGTAACAGAATGATAGAGCCACCCCTGGAAACGCGTATTTTCCACCACTTTTTACTCATCCTGATTTGTAACAATCCTTTTTCGAGGCGGCTGAGCAGATCTGGCCATAAAAAATCCTTTAAAATACCGTGTGACGCACCTCCCCAGGACCTCCCTTTTGTTCCCAAAACGCTCAAATTCCGAAATTCGGACAGCTCGGAGGATAATTCTGAGCGATGGCGGAAAACTGAGTACAAGGTCTTGTAGAGGACACGATTATGCACATTTTGGTGTATCGGATCATCCCCCTCTATCATTCTGTTACCGCGCCGAATTGCTGCAAAATTAAAAAACCGTCAAACTCCGCCGGATGAAATTCGAAAGACTCACCATTTTGTTTTCTGGACTACTTTTTGATGAGGAAAACGATAAACTCCGAAGATCGAGCGCTACCTCCAAAAATGGGGGTGGCTCTATCGTTTTGTTACGGAGTGTACTTTATTCTTTCAGAGTAACCAACAGCGAGTGTTGATAGCTCATGATGTTCCAATAGAAGAGAATGAAAAAGTTATAAAACCAGAAACAGTACCATATTTTATCAAAATTTTACATAAAAGTGTCTTGAAAAATGTAAGTTGTGTTATTTATTTTTTTTTATAAAATTGTTTTCAGACGGATGAAGCTGCTGTTCCCGAAACGATGTCTACATCTTCGAAAAAAAGAAGGCATTCTTCAGATGATGAGAGTCCATCATCATCTTCTAGAAGATCCTGATTTTTCTTCCCTGCGTCATAGTACATTTTATGGTACTTTGGTAATCATTCAGCTGCTGTGAAATAAATATTTTATTATACGACACATCGGTACGGAACTTTAGCCTTTTCAGAGTAATTGATGTGCTTTATATAATAAAACAATCAGAAACTTTGAAGTGCAGCCGTATTGAATAGGAATCTACATTTGGAACAATTGTACTGGATACAATATAAAGAACTCAACAGTGCTATGTCTACTTGAATTTTTCTCTTCGAATCGTCGTTTTCTTCAATCGAAAGCGAAATTTTCTCCAATTTTTTATGTTTTTACCAGTAAAATTCACGTTTCCCCGTATAAATCTGCAATAACCTTGTAAAAAACATGAAAAAAGGGGGATTATAAATTGACGTGAAGAGTTACCAGGCTAACTTCAGTCATTCACGAGCTCTTCTCTTCTGAAGAGGTCGGTTTTTTAGATCTTCTGGATGTACGCGTATGCGTTTCTTTTTGCAGATACGAATAGCTACAATGGACGTTAGCAAGATGAACGAAGAATTCATGGGGCTCTCGCTGCCGCCAAAGGACTTCGGGAAGCCGTCGAAAGCCGCCAGGGAAAGCACCGTGCAGGCCAACGTCTTCGCTGCCGAAGTACCGATGGGCATGAAGCTGTACAAGTACCGCGTCGACCTCAAGAAAATTCGCAAGGAGAAGGAGATTGACCTCACAAAGGGCATCCGTTCGGAGTACGTTTTCTTTAATACATTGTCGTGCGCGCACCATCTGTCTATTTATTTTCCAATTGTGCGCACAGTGAACTGATGGCCTAATGGTGCGCGCACCGGGCTCGTGGTTTAGCGACCATGGTTCAACTCCTAGAGCGGGCAAATCTCTTTTGCGTTGATTTACTGTTGATTTTTCAGCGTTGCCGTCCAGCACCGACGCCGTGTGTGCCGTAGCTTGTTCGAGGATGCGCTGAAGAAGGTGGAGAAGGAAGGCAAGCCGTGGACGGACGACAAGTACAGTCTGCTCTACGACTGTGGCAACATTCTCTACACTGCCAAGCCGCTGTCCTGCTTCGCCGAAGCCGCTTCGGGAGACAAGATTGTCGGCGTGAACCTGACCCCGGCCGAGGATATCAGCAGTGACTTTTCTCGTCGCTACGTCGGCGACCAGTCGGAGGTGATCGTCTCGGTGGAGCCGACTCTGGAATTTCTGACGTCGCTGAAGGAAGTGGAAGAGTCGAAGGAAACGCAGCAGTTCCTGAATATCTTGACCTCGGCTCAACTCTACAAGGACGGCGATCATTTCGCCTTTGGCAACAAATTCTACGGGAAGACGTCTCGCAACGATGTGATCATTGGAGAGGCGAAGTGCATCAAGCCGGGATTTGAGAAGAATACTCGCGTGGGGGATCGCGACGGCCGGCCGATGGCCCTGATCCAGCTCGACGCCAAGAAGTCGCCCTTCTTTACCGGAGCCAATATGATGGACTTTGCCAAGGAGATTTTGAACGTGAGGAACGAACGCGACCTGGAGAGCCTAGACTCGCAAAACATTCGCAAGCTGACCAGCCAGGCCAAGGGACTCGTCGTCAAGACCCTCCACACGCCCAAGGACAAGGCCCGCTACTTTCACGTGGCCGGATTCAGCAAGGAACGCGTCAAGGAGTGAGTTATCCTACTTTTATCAAGCACTGTAAAAATGCATCATAGCCTTGTGGTTAGAGCGCGCCTAGAATTCAACCAACCAAAGTTCGAATCCCCCGGCGGTCAGAGCATTTTTGTTTCTTTTCTAAACCTACAGTAACCTCTTTTTCAGCGTTATCTTTGAAGTTGACGGTCAGAAGACGTCGATGGTGGACTTCTTCAAGCAGAAGTACAACTACACGCTGAAATACACCCGCGTCCCCTGTGTCATTGAGAAGGGTTCCAAGAAGATGGCCCTCTATCCGATGGAGGTGTTGGAAATTGAACGCGGCCAGCGGGTCAACTGCCAGAAGGCCAGCGCCCAGATGGGAGAGAAGCAGATCCAGCACTGCCGGATGAATCCGTCGGATCTGCGGACGTACATCCAGGACACGTGGACCGAGAGCAAGCTGGACAATAAGGACAACAAGTATTTTGACGCCTTCAATGTGAGTTACCCTGCTTTTTAAATGATTACCGTACCCCAAAACTATTAAAAACCGGAAGATTTTTCCTTTGGGATCATTTTTCCTTGTCGCTGCACCCGTAAAATGTCGGCAGCTCCGCTAACTGGCACTTTGGAACGCGCGCTTTACTTGCCGCGCAGCTGCCGAGATTTTACGGGTGCGGCGGCGTGCCATACTGGCGAGATACAATTCGGGAAAAGGGGATTTGCTCGCTAGAATTGGATTTAAATGGGCCATTTTTTTCAGATGAAGATCAGCTCGAAGTTTGAATACGTAGCCGGGCGTGTCCTCTACCCGCCGGCGATCAACTACGGCAAGTCGACGGTGGAGCCGAGCCGCGACGGTCAGCTGATGTGGAAGCTGAGCCGGGAGATGTTCCTGAAGCCGGCGACGATCGACAAGATGCTGTTTATCATCTTCGACGACTGTATCCAGGACGAGTTGGCCGGGAACTTTGTCGACAAGATATTGAAGGCCGGCTACGAGCACGGGATGACGGTTCCCAATGTTAGGGACGTGTCGATTATCCACCTATACAGCGAGAACACGGACAAACTGGAGGAGACTGTCCAGCGGATGAAGGCTCCCGGCACGAAGACGCACTACATCTGGTGTGTCACCAAGCAGAAGATGGACCCCATCCACGGTACAGTAACCCACTTTTAGACCTTTAAAATGGACTATTTTCAGATACGATGAAGATGCTCGAAGCCAAGCACAATGTCGTGACCCAGCACGTCTCGCAGCAGGTTCTGTTCAAGGCAACCGGCAATCAAGGAGCCTTTATGGTGATTAACAATCTGGTGATGAAGATGAACCCCAAGGCGGGCGGCGTCAACCACATGGTCAGCCTGCCCCGTGTCTTTGCGGAGGCCAACCGGGACTCTCAGGCGTACGTTTTATTTTTCTTCCTTTTCCTATAATTTTAATGAAATTTTTGGTCTTTTTTATGATATAATTATGCTTTGGAAGGAGGTAAAAATCCATGAAAATGGTGAAAAAACGATATAAATGGCGTATTTGTTTCGAAAACTAAAAAAAAGGCGAAATTCCAACGAAACCCCGTTTCTCTGACATTGCCGCTGGCGCCTGCACCCGTAAAATGTCGGCAGCTGCGGCACCTGGTATTTTGTTGCGCGCGCTTTGCCTGCCGAGATTTTACGGGTGCGGCGGCGGTGCAAAAAAAAAAAGACGCCTAAATATGACGAAAATAGCATCGTTTCTCTGATAATTTCCCCTTTTTTCAGTTCGGCCCGTGTATTTGGCAAGAACCGTATGATTTTCGGTTTTGACGTTAGCCACCCGGGTCCGCAGTCGTTTTCGGATCGTGCTCTCGGTGTCCTCCAATCGGAGCCGTCGATCGTCGGGATGAGCTTCTCGCTCGGCTGTGCCACGGAAGTTCGCGGTCTCTACTGGATGCAGAAGGCTCGCTATGCCGGGATCAGCGACATTGGTCGCCGCGTCGCCGACGCTCTGCTCTGCCGTCTGCAGGAGTGCCGCAACCTGCCCGACGATATCGTCGTCTACCGTGGCGGAGTCTCTGAAGGCGAATACGACAAGGTCATCCTGGAGATGGAGGCACTGAAGGAGGCTTTTGACCGGGTCGGCCGACCCGGCTATCGTCCCTCTCTGACGTGTATCGTCGTCCTGACGAACTCGTCCTTCCGCCTCTTCCCTGAAAGGATTGGCTCGCGTGCCAAGGCCCACGAGCAGAATGTCACGCCGGGAACGATTGTCGACAGCGAGATTACGTCGCCCTTCTACAATGAATTTATCCTGGTCAGCCAGAAGGGCATTCTTGGAACGGTTCGCCCAACTCGCTGTGTTATCGTCGCCACCTTTGAGGGATCGTCAGGAGCCGTGTTGAAGGTACAGTATTTGAAGCTTTCTTCTCCAGAAAATTTTTTGGACAAGTATATCTATTCTAAAAATTACAAAAATGTTTGAAAACAAAAATAGCAAATTCAATTTCTAAAACATAACGCCCTAATAGTAAACTTTGTGCTGCGCGTTGTTATTTTTGCATGCTTTGAATACTTACATCTTGTATTACAACAAAAAGTTTATACAAAGTAAGAAAATGCAACAAATAATCAAAAAGGTGAGCATCAAGTCAAATTTCCTGCTTTGCCATTTTGCCGTGTCCGTTGTTTACGCGTGTTCACCGGCGCGTTGTTGCGCACAATACACGTCATTTATTTATTTTTACTGTTTAGAGCAACGACGCCCAGCTGCTGACGTACTCGCTGGCTTATGGACATCAGATTGTTACGGGCAGTACGACGCTGCCGCTGCCTCTGACGGCTGCCACGTCGCTGTCGAAACGCGGCAGGAATGTCTGGAAGGAGATTAACTTCCGCGATATGGATGCGAGGAGCGCTATCTCTGGTGTATCGGCGGATGTTGGAGCCTTGAAGCACGACGGCAGCGAGGAGTTCTTCGGCAAGATGAGCTCGAGCATGGACAACAAGATCAAGAGCCACTACTGGGCGTAGGTCGTCTGTCCCCAAGCCAAGCCAGTCGCCTTGTAACACGAATAAAGCAAAAAGTGTTAGGCGATGTTGTTTGTTATTTGTTTTTATATATATCTAGTTTATGTGTGTCTAGTTTATTTGTTATTTACCCGTGTATTGTTGTTTGTTTCGTTTTTTACTCAATAAATCTCGTGGTCCTTGATTTGCTTGCTCTCTGTTTTATTGTCTTGTCCTGAATTAGTTGTGATTGTTAGTTCGAGCATTGTGCATATAGTGTTTGAAATGATTTGATATTGTTTGCAGAATGATAAAAAGCAGAGAGGATTGAATGCTGCTTGGCAAGCTCCTTCAAAAAACGCAGATTTGAACCGAGCGCCCGAAAAGATGCCCCGATTTTCAATGATCACTGACGTTTTTCAATCAGTTTTCAGTTTTCTTTGCCGTCTATTTGTTGTGTTTTACTTCTGTGTTGTTCTGTAGACGCTATTTGATACTGGTTGTCGGCTAGAGATAACGTTTGACCATAGAAATAGCGTGGCTTAGCGAAATATGGAAGAGAAATAGCGATTTTGTATCAAAGTTCAATTTTTCAAGTAATCTGACTATTTTAGTGCAAAGTTCACTGTTCTCAGAGCGTACTGGTTGCCTGCTTTTGTATATTTGCACTGAACATTTCTTGTAGTATGTTATACACTTATTAGAGATCATTTCATACAAAAACAATAGTTTGAAATTGGTCGCGTGTCTTACGACGATTGAGCCCGATGATTAGAGCAAATTGTGCGCAAAACTGATGACAAAGTCATTCAAACCGCTCCTTATTTTGCCCTATTTATATTTCTCTTTTTATCTTCTTCTTCTTTATACCGTCGTATTATTCAAGTTTATTTTCTAGGCAGCACCATGAGTATTATGGACTATAACGGCGGCACCGTCCTGGCTATGGCTGGCGACGAGTGCATCTGCATAGCTTCGGATCTGAGATTTGGTGAGCAAATGACAACAGTCGCCGTAGACCAGAAAAAGGTATGAAAATGTATTAGTTTTTATTATCTTTAAGTTTTTAGGTGCACAAAGTTGCGGAGAAAGTTTACGTTGGACTGGCTGGATTCGCATCCGATGCTAAAACAGTACTAGACAAGATTACCTTTAGAAAAACATTGTACGAACTTCGAGAGAACAGAAAGATCAGTCCTAAGGTCTGTAGAACTTTATCAAAAAAATTATAGAATAACTGCAATTGTATGTTAGTATTTTTATTTTATTTTTCAGGTTCTGGCTACTATGATCTCTAATCTTGCTTATCAACATCGTTTCGGATCTTATTTTACGGAGCCTCTTGTTGCCGGACTTGATCCAGTCACTAACAAACCTTATATTTGTGGTATGGACACTATCGGATGTATCGCTTCTCCTCGCGACTTTGTAGCTGTCGGAACAGGACAGGAATATCTTCTCGGAGTGTGTGAAAGCCAGTTTACTTTATTTCTAATCACAATCATTATTTTTTCAGGTTTTTGGACAGAAAACATGAAGCCTGATGAGCTCTTCGAGGCGACTGCCCAAGCTATGCTTTCGGCTCTTGAAAGAGATGCTGCCTCTGGATGGGGAGCCGTAGTTTACACCATTACCAAGGATAAAGTCAACATCAGCACGATCAAAGCTCGCATGGACTGAAGATATGCTGATTCACCGGTTATCATTTCTATTCTCATCCCGGATTTCGGTTTCAATTGTACTTTTTTATTTATAAAATTGATTTTAATTTTGCAGTAATTTTATAGAGAAACAATAGTCGAAAGAGTACTAACGCGTAATAGATAATAGCGCTGTTGCCTAACTCTTCAAGGAATTATTTGTACAAGGGTCAGTGAACAATAGACAATTTATTGCCACTATTCTTTTACTTCTTTATCTTTCTTCAGATCACTTTCCTTTCTTCTTGGGTGCAGTCTTTTTAGGCTTCTCTTCACGGGTTTGCTCGGTTGCGGCATGCTCCGTTGTGCTTTCCTGCGTAGACTGCTGCTCATTTTGAGTAGCTTCTGGGTCTTTGGAGGTTGTTCCTCTCATCGGCGGTACTTTGACCATGTATCTCGTATTGACTTCAGGAATTATTCCATACCAGTTAACAACATTATCGAAGGCGATATGCGGGTTAGTTCTAGCCTTTTTCTTCAACACAGAGACTTGTTTCACAATAGATTTAGGCTCGGCTTTGATATTTTTCAAGGCCTTGATTCCAATTTCCACCATAGCGCGAATTTCTTTCGGCTGTTCAAAATTCAGCGGAAACGATGTAGATGGAAACAGGGCATTTATCGTGGCACGTATTAAATTTCTCGTATAGTCGTTGCATGGAACTCCCACACAAACTCGAACATATCCTTGCTTTGTGAGTTTCGCTTCCAAATTGGCGCGACAATCAGCTACCGTTTGTATTGGCGTTGTTTCAATTTCAACGATATTTTCGCCAGCTGTCAATCCCATTGCAGCAATAGAATTAGGCAGAACCGCAGCTACAATACACCGCTCAAGAGCATCACGAGTATCTAGTCCCAGCTTCATTCCGCGCAGCAGATACAGCATTTTATATTCATAAGTACAGCCAGGCTATAATAGATAATTAGTAGAAAAAAAATATAATGCTCCCTACATCCACGGGATACTTTCCGGCTTTGGGAAGATTCACTACGCGGCATTTGAATCTAGCCAAGGAAATATGTACTTTTCCCGGAATTCTGCTGGTAATCATTTTGAAAATAGCTGAATGATCCTGAGGAACGAGCTTCTTATCGATGTGAGTAATAATATCTCCAGATTGAAGGTATCCTTGAAATGAGCCGTTCGACTGAACCGAGATAACAGTGTCTCTCTTCATCAGAAGTCCAAGTAGCTTATCTTTTTCCAGTGGAATGTAGCGATGATGAAAGCCGTAAAAGTTTTCCGGGATCTTTATTTCGCGAGTAGCAGCTTTCATCTTTTTGACAATATCTGGCCAAACATGGCCGTTTTTGTCATAAAAAAGCGCATCCTTTTCCGGTTTCTTCTCCGGATCCGCCGCCATCCTCTAGCGGAAGAAGAAGAAGAGACAATGAAATATTATTTGTACACAAAATGCTAACAAACTTTGTTTTTTCCTGTTTTGACTTGTACAAATTTATAAAATCTTTTTTTTTACTTCTTCCTCCCAAAAAAGAGCTTCATTCAATAGTTTTTATTCTATTTTTTCTTCAGCAAACGTTCACAGAATGTAACCATTCTTTTCCTTTTATTAGATGACTTATATATATAAATAACTGATCTAACCGTCGTAAGCGTTTGATATAAGGATAATTCAGAGGGGGATACAAAGAAGAAAAGAAGAACAGATGTGAAATTTGAGATTTTTTTTGTTTGAAGATGAACCAACAACAGTAAAAAATAATAATAATCATAATAATGTATAGAGAGAGAAACTGAGGACATCATGAGAGCGAGAGGAATTTGCTGCAATATTAGGCGGAGTTTCTTTTGAAATATCTTATATTTTGTGTGTACAAAGCAAGAAAGAATATTACAGGGAGAAGACAAAGTATTATATTTGTAGTATAATAAAAGAAGAAGAAGAGAGAAGTGAGTTCTGCACTGGGATCAAGGGAGATAAAAACACACGCTGGTGGCTGGCAACTTTTGCAAAGTTCAATAAATCATAGCAAATATTATATTGTAAATATTAGAGGAGAGACTAATATTTTTAATTATAGGAGACCTCGTAAACAGTGGCTTTCTTTTCACCGGATCCAGTAACTATTAACGAATCATCATAGGAAATGTCACATGAGAGAACGCTGCACGTCTCCTTGGCATTTAATAGACTGGCACCGTATGGCGTTCTCCAAGCATTTAGAAGATTATCCTATAATTTTATATGTTATTTATTAGGATGTTAAACTCACTTTTCCTGTGGAGATAAACCACTTTCCAGAGTTGGCAAATTTCAACGACAACACGCAGGATTCGTGCTGGTGAAGTTGATACCGATCCGGATGGGTGGAGCTCAAAACCTCGACGTTATTGTTCTCCATTCCGACGGCTAGCCAATCGTCATTTGGACAACAGCCAAGCGAGAAGATCTGCGCACCGAAGTCGTATTTCTTCTCTTCTGTTCGGGTACGGAAGTCCCAGAGTCGGACAGTGCTGTCCAAGCCGCCTGTCCAGAGACGATTGCCGTCAGGAGCGAGATCAATACAACTAGCACCGTCAATATGACCCGGAAGGAAGCCAACCTGTAGAGGGGAAGGGTTTTTATACTTTCTATTAATTTTTCTATATTTATGAAACTATTTCTATCAAAAAATGAGTCAGAGAAGAGGAAACTAGGTTCTGGGAATTTCGGGCGCCGCACCCGTAAAATCTCGGCAGTTGGCGCGCCTTTGTTCTGGCGCGCACTTTCTTCAGATCCTTGAGTTGCCGAGATTTTACGGGTGCGGCCGCAGCGAATTTTATCTCTTTTTATATTATTTTATGTATTTTTTTTTGCATATTTGTTATGTAAACTCACTTTCTGTCGACTATCCAAATCCCAAATAATAATATTTCCATCTGCACAGCAGGCAAACAACAATTTGTGATCTTGTGAAAGAGCCAAGGCGTAGCAAGCTTGACTTTCGCTATCCATTTCGGCTTTTATACATTGTCTCTGAAAAATATAGATATTTATATTGTTGCTCCCCCATTTTCCGAGGTGTCTATCCAATTTTGGCTCTCTCTCTCTCGGTCGCGATCGTTTCTCATTTTCTCTTTATGCGAAACGATCCGTCATTCGCTCTCTAATGGACATGCTCTCGTTTTTTTTTCCGTTTTCCGATATTCGTTATCCCGGTTAGGAGAAAAACGAGCGGACAGAGGACAGCTGGCGCTGTGTCCTCTCCTTCTGTCGCCTTGAAATGAGAAATGGCAAAAAGGGGAGGAAATGGGATGCTAGAGAGCAAATGGATGGTTCTTTTTATCTTTGGACGTGATTACGTACCTCCAAATCCCAGATGACAATATTGTTCGCTTCTCCGCCGACGATGAGATTCGTCCCGTCTGCTGCCAGCTTACAAGAACGGATATATTGTTCTTTTAGACAATCTATAGTTCCCAGCGGCGTCTTCTTCTCAACATTTTCTCGACTACCAATATCCCAGATCTGAAAAATAACGGTAAAAATAGCCGGAACTTTATTTTTCCATTTTTCTCACAAAATAATATGATTTTTCCATTTATTTTAATTCTTCTTTGTTTGTAAATATAAAATAACGTATTTCTAATTTTTTAAACAATTGAAATAAAAAAATTAATACCGAAAATTTGATAAAAATTGAGATTTTCTTGAAATTGCAAAGATAATGAATTTTGTCACTTGAAAATCGCTATTTTTTATTATTTTCTCATTATTTTTTGCTGTTTTATATATGAAAATGTAGCGGAGAAAGAGGAGAATTTTTTTAATGTAAAAATTTTTCATAAAAATATAGTAAAAAATTATAGGAAGTGTTTTTCTTGAATATTCTTGAAAATCAGTAAATGACCCACCTTGACGCATCCCTTGCCTCCTGTATATACCCGACTGCTGTCTTTATTAATTGTCACAGCACATACAACTTCTCCATGCTGTAGATCATGTATTTTCTTTATGGTTTTCGGTATTCCCGGCGCGTTAAAGGCATCCGGGGGGAATGTCGTCGGCATCAGGGTACTGTCCACCACTTTATAAGAGTAGGACGGCTTCGCCCCGTTCATTAGACCTCCTCCCATCATCATTTGCATCTATAATTATATTTTTTTAATATAAAATAATAAAATAGGCAGTCTACCTGTGCTGGGGGTATCCTAAAAGCCGCTAGGGGATTCATCTGCTGAAGAAGGCCGGCTTGTATCTGCTCGAGGGGGTTCCGCTTGCCGGGGGTGCTCGCCCCGGAGCTGGGTATACTGCTCGTCGAGTCGCGGCCGTCTGGACCTTTCTGAAACTGGGAAAAATAGAAAAAAAAGATCTAGATTTATCTACAGTCATCCTATTTTTGTGAGAAAAGTCGAAAAATCCAGATTTCTAGTAGTAGAAACAATAATTTCCCACTGGAGATCGTTTTTTTCGCTATTTTTTTTTCAATTTTCGCCGTATTTTTTGAATTTTTACTTTTTACTACTATTCTAATACCTGTTCGAGTTCGCATGTTTTCAGAAAAATAGAATAAATATCAAAATTCTATACAGTAATCCCGATGTTTGGAGGGAAAAGCCAAAAACTCTGGGTTTAGGCGCGCGAAACTGGATTTTCCTCATTTTCGGTCAATTTTCGCCAGTTTTTTTGCTATTTTTCCAGATTTTTTTGAATAGAGTGACTTCGTTAGCCTCTATGAAAGTAGTTTGTCCCAACTTAATCTGAAAAAATCGGCCGATAAGTGGTTTTACAGGAGCTTTTGGCATCATTAAGGCAATTTGGGGTTTTGGAGGAATAAAAGCTCTCTAAATCCACAGAATTCCATAAAAATAATTCCAAATGAAACCGACGACCGTGATAGAGCTATTAAAATGATAAAAAATGATATAAAAATGGCGACAAATGAAAAAAATCGAGTGAAATTCTACCGTACCTTGGAAGAGCTAGGTGGCGCGCTACTTGTCCCGTTTGAATGTCCCGCGTCATCGTTTTGTACATCAATTTCCAGATCTCCGTCTCCGTCGTCTTCTATTTTCGGCCTTTTCGCTCCCTCATGGGGACTGGCTGACCGTTGTCGGGACCTGAAATTCTCCAATTTCTTTATTTTGTTAAATTTGGGTCTCACGTGGATTGTCGACTGTCGCCGTGCTTGTCGTTGGCTGGGGGGCCTTGTCTCGATGCCATGGCAGCCACGGCGGCCATCGCCGGATGCATCTGGGGCATTCCGGGCATCCCCATGGGCATCATCATTCCCGGCATCATCATCGCTTGGGGATTCATCATACCCGACAGCTCTTGGGGAGTTATCTGAAAAAACGGCCATTGTCTTGGTTTCTGGAAGAATTTCGTCAGTTTTTTAAACATAAAAATAGCTTATTTCTCATGAAATTTTGATATTCTAGGTCAATTTTCATCTATTTTAATTATTTGAAACATTTTTTATATTTGAAAATAGTGAAAAATCATCAAAAATTCAAAAAATCTCTAAAAACCAGAAAATACCTTCAATTTTCAAATTTCCCGCTCTAATTTATTTTTGGCGCGCGGTTGCTAATTTGAATTTGTTGGTACCAGAATTGAATTTTTCGCCTTTTCTTGCTAAAATCACCGTTTTTTCGCTATTTTTTGTGTTTATAATGATAAAAATAGAATTTGTAACTAGAAAATAGCTAAATTTCTCGAAATTTATGTGAAAATATGAAAATAGAGCCGAGTCTTACATCTTTCGCCCTATCGAGGGCATTCATCGCTGTTTGCTGTTGATCTGGCGGTAAAAATGTCACAACCTGAAATATTTTACAGTATAAAAGTTTATAACATATATAAACATACCTGTGATAAAATACTATGCAATCGCCTGGTGGCTTCGGATTGTTTTGTGACTTCTATCGACATGGCCATATTCAGCTCGTAATACATCATATAAGTTCGTTGCATTTGTTCCTTATCCGCCGTTAATTTCTCCAATTCCGCCTATAAATATTATATTATATTATTAAATATATAGCCCGTTTTATAGCCATATAATGCCGCTCTTTTTTTCCAATTTAAATAACTCCCTCCCGCCCGTTGTGTGAGACGAACACACTGAGCAAATAAAGGCTCGAAGAAAGCAATCATCCGCAAACAGTGTCACCCTCCCGAGTCGCCATATTAGAGCCAAGCGAGAGACAGAGCAATGTTTGCCAGGAACATTATATCTCTCGTCATATTAGCCATTTTTTGGAGAAGGGGGAAGAGATAAACGGGCTAATTTCCCAGAAGTAGCCGGTTCTGGAATTCCCTGCGCCTGCACCCGTAAAATCTCGGCAGTTGCGCGCACTGGTATTTAGCGCGCGGGGGAGCAAAAAACGCGGGATTTTGAAGGGATGGCCTTATGTCGGAAAATCAGAGAATTCAAGAGGCTACTGTAGTTTACTTCCAGGAAAATGCGACTTTGAGCTCATTTCGGGCTATTTTGGACCAGAAAGATCCGGAATAAGTCAAATTTACTCTATTTTTCAGTTTACTGGACGTCTATTCCATGCTTTTGTACAAAAATAACCGAAATATTGACGAAAAATCAGCTTCAAAACGGTTCTGTTACCCAAATTCACAATACAATTTCAAACTGCTCAAGTTGGCGGGTCTTTTCTCTTCAAAAACGGCAAATTCTTTTTTCTGCTCGGGACCAGGGAAGACGTCTTCGAATTTTATAGAATAAAAGTGAGCTTACCCTCTGAGTAGCGAGCTGTTGATGTAGGTGGGAGTACTCCTCGCGGAGTTTCTCCAAGTGCTCCATAAATGCCGGAGGCTTCATTCACGGGGCGAGGGGGGAGAGAGCCGTCTCGGTTGTTTTCTTTCTCGTTTAACCAGAGGAGAAAAAAGGAGGACAAGCTGGAATATAAACTGTATACTATAATATATTATATATATAATTAATAGAGATTACGGTAGATTAATTAAAGAAGAGAAAGGGAATAGGTAGAAGAGAGGGCAGAGAGCATATCATCAGACACATTTCCCATCCATTACAAACATTAACCGGGGGTCTGCTATGCATTACAAAGTCAACAATGCTTGCTCTCTCTCTCTCTTTATTCTCTCTGTGGTGAGCAGTCAATGGATTTTCGACGCGATGACAAGAGCCGCGCTTGTTGGGAGAGATCACTTGACACACTGGGATTAGGGCGGACTTTTTTTTGGCTTTTCTCTTATTTTTAGACTAGTAATAGATAAACTATTATATACATCTTGTAGAGCTTTTCCTGCTGAACAAGTTGATCTTTTTTTTATATTGAAATAATGCGGGAAAATAGGATTGGCGCGCATTTGAACAGTGAATACATTGGAGGCAGCTATTGCTCCTGAAAATCAGGATTTTCTCTATTTTTTTATGGGCAAAATTATAAAAGTCGGATACTAGCAAGTAGCGCTCGATTTTCTCTACAAAAGGATATTTTTTTTATATAAAAATAATAGGAAAAATGGAAATGAGTGCGTTTTTGAAATGAAACTATAGTGAAGCTGGCATTTTGGTGGAAAAAGAAGGTTTTGCCTCATTTTTCATGGAGATTTGATCTTTTATTATTTTTATGTAGAAAAGTCTATAAATACTGTATATTAGACTATAAAAATAGAATAATGTCATAAAATTTAGAAAAAAAATTGAGAAATAACCGGGCAAAGGGATGGATGAGGAATTTGGCGCTTTTCCTGCGGATTTTTCAAGATTTTCGGAATTTTAAACAGGTCAAAATGTTCAGAAGAACGTGTTCTACAACCTATAATAGCTGGTAGATTACGAAATTGCCTTATTTTTGGAGAAAAGTGAGAAATACGCGGTCAACACAAGTGTAGAGTGATACAAAAGTGACGAATCCAAGACGGGGAGGGGGAAGATTTGAAGGGGGAAATGCTGGGGATTGGTGACGGGGAGAATAACAAGGGATATTTTGGGGAGTACAGGGATGATGAGAAGGGGATTTTGTCGACTAAAAATAGATGGAAAAGCGGATAATACAGACGCAAAGCCTGGCGTTTAATTTCGGCTAAAAGCGTCGCGTCACTATTTTTAAGACGGTTGCGCGGATTTCTGGACTCTTTAAAGCTTTTTTTATAGAAAAAAAAATATATAAAAATATTGTAAAAGGGAAGAAAACGGGTAGCAAAAAGAATTGATCTCCAGGAGGATCGAACCCTCGAGCTTTCATGGGAGACAAAGCACTAACCGACTGCGCCATTACAATACATTTCGGAAGAATATTTACAAGTAATTAGAGCGCAATCCCCCCAAAATTGAATAGAAAACTGAAAAATAAGAGGAAAATGGTGGTTGTAAAAGGAGGAAGAAAGGGGGGTGTCGATATTTTTCACCCTCCTTGGTTTTCGAGTGGTTCTCGTTGCGCGGAAAGGAAGAAGAGGAGCGAGAGGAGGGGCGGGTTTGGGGGGTGAGAGACACCGGCAGGGGGGACACAGAGCAAAGGACACAGTCTCAGGGGCAGTCAGCCAGCCGGCCGGCCGACGGAGTAGGTTCACCCCTGTGTTCGACACTCGCGCAGCAGCTACACTCATTCTGACCCCCTCCTCCCCTAAAAAGCTGTCCTCCCCCCCTTCCCCTCCCGTGTCCATAAGACATTTATCTTCTCCTCCCCTCCTCCTCTCTGTCATAACTACCCCTAGAACACCTCAGTAGCCAAGGACACAGCCCCCCGTTCAAAGGCTGAGAGAGGCGCAGAGACTATTAATTTGCTTAACCGATGCCGCAGATGGATAACGGTCATTATGGCAAAAAGAGAAGGGGAGGACAAGAGATGAGAAAATAACGATAGGAACATGGAATTTTATTGATTTTTTAGACTGGAATAGGTAAAAGAGAAAAGCAAAAATGGCTTGATCCCCCGCGGGGAACGAACCCAGGAGGATTTCCGATACGATAAGCGCGCGACAACGCGTTGCGCCAGGTTGTAATATTTATATCAGGAGGAAATAGTGGTAATCAGAGAAGAGCGAGTAAAAATAGACACTTCTCGTTCTAGAAAGCGAAAAGGGAGTCATTTGGAGGAGGTCAATTACAGGGGACAAAAGCATGACACAATAACATATTGATCTTTCCTGCTTCTGGTTATAATGGGTGGGCAAAACAATCGAGGGAACAATAAGCGAAGAAGAGGAGGAGGAGGGAGAGATAATGGCATTCTTCTCTCTTTTCTGTTGATTAAATTACTTTATGAAATTATCAATTAGAAGACAAAGAGAGCGGTTGGGAGAACGCCACAGGGAAAAAGAACACCAGCCCAGTTTGAACGAGGCCATGTTCCCGCCCATTTTTCGCGCGGATGATGTCTTTCTTTCGCTCTCTCTCTCCCCGGTCTAGTCAAACCTGAGCCTCTGCGATCGCGCAAGAGAGAGGCGCACTGGGAATATGACCTCGGCTCTCTCTTCCGTTTGTGGTAACAGGTGTGAAAAAAATACGTGGGGGTCTCTCCCGGCTTTGGAGAGAGCGCGCGTAATCGATGAAACAATAGACAAAGCGAAGGTCAATTTGGCGGTGGGCGGCTTTTTATCTTTGTACTTGGTTTTCCACGTTTTAGCATCGTTTCCGAGGGAATGCGGAAAAGCAAAAATGTTCTGACCGAGGGGGGGATCGAACTCGGGACCCTCTGATTCGAGACAAAAGGGCTACCGCCTGCGCCATTTTGGCATTTACGGAGGACTCTTTTAGAAGATATTTAAAGCAAATTTTAAGGCGGATTGGGGATAAATATCCAAAATGGCGAAATAACGGGAGAGAAACGTTTACCATCGGATTAGGGGATAGAATATACTCACAGCAGGTGAGGGGAGGAGATAACAAATGGTCGGGGGGCTAGGGGGCGGACAGTCTCTTCACACCTTCCCAGAATCAAAGGGGGGCAGAATAGGATAGGGGCCAGGAGAGAATACAATGAGAATGAGAGAGAGAGGCTCTCCCGGCCGGCCAGCCATTCCCCGAGGAATCATAATGGCTTGTGCCCGGCCGGCAGTCGTAATCCGGAGTGATTTGCCAGGAGCAAGCTCTCTCTAGCCCCCCCCCCCCTCCCCCCATTGTTTGGCTGCTCCATTATGCTAATTCGCTCAGATATCCTCTCGGACTGGCAGCGGCCGGCGGGGGCCCTCCCATCCGCTGGCCGCCAATTGCGCCAATGCAATTCGTCGCCCCGTGTCCACCAGGCCCCTTTTCTTCTTCGGGTTCCTCTTCTCTGTCTCTCTTCCTCTCGGGAACCCACACACACCCCCCTCCCAACACATATAGACCCCGTTAGCGAACACAATGGCCCCTGCTTCATCGACCAAGCCCCCGATAATTAACCGTCAGTATGTGTGTTGGGAGGAAGCATCAGGGAGGAGACCAAGGACTGCGGAAAGGCGAAAATAATCAAATTTGACTGCGTAAAACGTGAAATATTCAGGCAAACAGCCATAATAGAGGATAATCAAAAAAGCAAAAACGTTATGACGACAGCGGGAGTCGAACTTGGGTTCCTCAAATTGGCAAGTGGACTCGCAACGACTGCGCCAAATGGCTGATTTCTGCTGAGTGGTGCAGGGAGTACGTCATCCCCTGTGCCGGGTTAGATTACTAATTAGTAACGACAATAGCCTAATAAAACTCGGGGCGAGAGAAAGAACAAAGAGCTGCCCCGCTCACTTTACGAGAGTGATTTAGAGGCGGATGCCATTGGGCAGGTGTAGTCGAGTATGCCAGTTGGGGGTCGGTGGCCGGGGCGCAGGAGGAGGAGGGGTGTCTCTCTTGGAAAACAAGCACACCGAGCAGGCTAATTAACGCATTGTTACATAACTCGAGGTTACTTACTCCCGCGGCCACCGCCGGCTGGGGGAGGGTGCGGCGGCGGGGACCTAATGGGGCGCGAGGAGGTAGCAATGACCCGGGTCGCGTTCGGTCGTCTCCAGTTGTGTCTCTCTCTTCCACACACTATAAAAACGAAGAGCGAGAGAGAGAGATGCCTCGAGAGACGGAAAAATACGAGAGAGACATTTGAAGGAGAAATTAATCGTCTCGAGGAAAACGAATGGATACCTCTCTCTCTCTATTTTAGGCGGGAAAAACAATCCAAATTATATATTGCAGAAGAAAAATGGAAGAGAAGGGAGAGAGAGCAAAACGATGACAGATGACGGGGTGTCGGTAAAATAAAAGCAATGACGAGGTGATGGAAAACATGTGTAACACGCGCGAAAAGGGCGAAACTTTAGGACAACGGGGCGCTACGACCGCGACAGCCCCGCTGGCCAACCACCCACCGAAAAAATGTCATTTTCTTCTATTTGTAACTAAAAATTAGAGGAAATTGTGGATTTAGAACAGTTATAATAACATTCAACTCCTAGAAATGATGACACCGGTGGCGCAGTGGCAACGTTTTTGCTTACAAATATTTTCACCTCGTAGGTTCGATTCTTCTCGTCGTCTTTTATCTGTTGCATTTCTAAATTTGTTGAAATAAAATGAAAAATGCCTAAAAATAATATTACAGCAAGAATAAAAGAATTTACAAGGGTTGAAAGCAATTGAGGCAAAAATTAGATTTAGCTATTTACTTTTCAAATGACGATACAGCAAAAAAAAACGAATGCTTGCCGATATTTTTCATCAGAATTTGAAGCAATAGATTATAAAAAACGAGAAGATAATACGAGAGATATAAAATAATGGCAAGGTGAGAACGATGGAATGCTTTTTGGGAAGGCAAAGGGGAGGAGATAAGACGACGGGCGGGAACCAACACGAGGCTTACGGCAGGGGCGATCCCGATTAGCATGCGATAATTGCCATTGACCAGAAGGAAGACATCTCTCTGTCTCTCTCGCGCAGCCTAGGATAATAAGAGTGGTAGAGGGGGGAGGTTAGGTGGACTACGCGATGGGTGAGAGAGAAGAGAGAGGAGAGGGGTTGGACGGATCGATGCTAATGAGCCGTATACCGGGAGAGAACCATACCCCCTCCCAATCTCACTCTCTCTCTGTCCAACCGTCGTTCTCTCTCCCTCTGAGCGGACCGCACGCGAACAGATTTTATCGCCTTTTCAAACAAACCGAATCGGTTGACGGGCAATTAAAGAAAATGGGTTACAAGGCGACAGAAGGTGCCCTTTTTTGTCATTTATGCATACAGAAACCTTGACCACGGTTAAAATAGGGTACATTATTTCTAGGGTGAAGAAAAAAACAATATTGAATCGAATTTGGTGAAGAATAAGGTGAGCAATTAATTTTAGCCATGACAATATATCCGTTGCACTTTTTGAGCCAGTAGAAGCTAGTATTTTTGCAGAATAATGTATAAAATATTTCTAAAAAAGAATATAGGCTAAAAAAATAAGAATAACTAGTCAATTTGTTATATGAAGCGTCTATAATTCAAGTTCCATGGTGAAAACAGTTTTGTAATTGAAAAATGTCTAATAGTTTTGCGCAAACGTGTGAATGGAGCCATAAAAACAAGAAGCATATAATAAGAGGGCGCCTGGAACAAAGAGATATATGAGAGAGTCAATAAAGAGCGCAGAAAGATGATGGCCTCACGTCGGCGTAAGGCGATGTGTACGATCTCTTTAGGTAAACAAATGGAGCCACTCTAATAAGTGCTACAGCGTTAGGCGCAAATACGCTGTGACAAGTAGAGGCTAGAGAGAGAGACAGACCAAAAGCAGATGGTCTAGAAGCAGCAGCTTTGCACACTATTGGCACAAAGAAAAAGGAACGATAAGGGGGTAAGAAGTGCCAAAGAGAAAAATAATCTCTCATTATCGTGATAAATTGGCGTATTTTGACAGCCTTTCCATGTTTTCCAGTCTAGTATTTCCATTCTGGGCAGGAGAATTATAAACGAGCGAGTCCATAAATAATCCAGCGAGAATAAATTATAAGAAAAATTGAGTTCACTTCCCTCATTCGTTTGGCTTCGTTCTTCTCGAAATTTTTGGCTAAAGATGGCTCTTGCCGAGTAAATTAATTTAGCAGGCGTCGCGCTGTTACTTCTCAATTAGCCAATCTAAATAAGGGCTCACGAAATGCAATTATAAATGCCAATCATCGGGCACAACAGCTGTCGGGTATAAAGAAACGCGTTTATTATTATCAAAAAGCGCCAAGAACAAAAATCACAGAACAGCTATTGGATAGAATACGAGGATAAAATAAACAAAAAGTACAAGTATAAACTAATGGATAATTTCCAAGGATCAGCCGTCCGAGTGTCAGCACGATGTGCTAGCGAGCTCGAGTGTGAGAGAGAAGCGGGCCTCAGAGATAGCAGACAACCAGACGGATGGACACGCAGAAACACAACCAACCGCCTTCACCAGCCAACAATAACAATTGAGCTGTTTTCTTCCATCTTTGAAGACGACAGGACACCATGTGTTCTGGGTAAGTTTGCACTGGGGCAGGCGAAGAGTCCTACGGCGCGCCAAAGATGTATTGCATGGCTTGACAGGCAATTCGATTAGCAGAATGTCCTCTTCCAGCACTCCAAGAAATCGTTAATATGGTAGATGTTTAGTCCTGAAATAAAAACATACATTCTCCTATATCCCAAAAATCTAATTATGAACAAAAATGGAGACAGTGCGCCAAAGGACAAACGCGTTAGCAGATGTTCACCGCTTGAGTGCAGATTTAATCGTCGGCCGTGGCACACTCGTTTTAATGGGCCGGCGAATACAGACACCATATGTGATCGTCGTAAATGGCGGAAACGGTGCGCGCGATATGAAACGAGCATCAATTACACACACAGCGATTGTAAAATTTGTCCAACGAAGAAAGGATAAACTAACCTTGAAGGGTAACATCTTTATGTTTTCCTACATCCGTAGTCAAGAGTCCGGTCAGAGGTCCTTCTATTTTATCAATGTCCACATTTTTTGTAAGATCTTGGGCACATTCGAGATATGTTTTACATGAGACTACACGTAATTCTCCCTTGGCTTGTTTACGTTCTATAAAACGCATAGCATCACGAATTTTAGGCCCAGTGCTCTAAAAAGAAGTTAATTTGATACTAAAATAAAACTAACTTTCATTCGGTCTAAGTCGGCGAGAACAAAAGATGGAACTACTGGAATGACTGTATTTTCTGATGTAATCGTTCGAAGAACGGGTAGATATTTTTCCATAACAGAATAATCAGGAATTACAAATACGGGAATCCATACACTGTCTTCGTCCTGAAAAAAAACAATGAACAGAATCTCTTTTAAATTGAGTTTTGGGCATGCCAATATAATACAAAGCCGTGAACTATAAGCCCCGTCCATATTCTAGTTAATTAGCCGTCTTCGTCAGGCTATTTCTATGAAGGAAGGCGTTTGGATGAAAAACAGATTCGCAGCGGTCAATCACTCGCTCTCTCGGAAATGGGATTTAGGCCTTTGTGAAAGCGCCGTATTTCATAAAAACAGAGAAGCCATTTCGCCGATGGATGGCTAGTTTGGCAGGGTTTCTAGAGTAATACCTTATTTTTGTTTGCTAAAGAATGAATTTATGGAAAAAAGGTTATATAAAAGAAAATACCAAACCTTTTTGACAACTTGATCAACATGTAACATTCCCATCTTTTTAGTAATAGATGTATCCGTCTTTCTTCTTCTAAAATAAACAGCAAATTCTACATCAGTTTCTGGACACGATATTAGCATTTCAATCCAATAAGCTAGCTGTTTTCCAGCATCTTCTCGCCTGAAAGAAAGATGTAAACATCGTCAAAGCGCCCTTATAAGCAAAAAAAATCCATCGTTACGTACTTTTCAGGAGATAAGTTGTTATTAACTGGCCCATTCAACAGCCAGCTAATTTCTTCAACTGATGCTGATATGCCTACGTCTTTTAATGGAATAATATTCAGGAGCTCGTTAAGTCGCTCTATCAGTTTATCGATTAAAGAATGTAAAGTCTAAACGAAACAAGAAATTGAAACACTTGAAAAAAACCGAACCTCTCGAACGGATGCAGGAATAGGTGTTACATTCTTGTTAAATGTGCTAATATGTGTCATAGTGCTTATTATCCATTGGCAACATAAGGATATTGGCCACAATATAGAATTCTAAAGGTAATGTACGCATTGAAACCGATAAATTTACCAAATGTTCCGATATTTCATCTTCATCTTCTATATCACTTTCCGATTCCGATTTATTGCTGCCAGAAGAAAGATTTCGACGTCGCTGGCCAGCAATTATACTCTGAAAGATGAAAACTATGATATCAACTATGAAAGTAAAACCTCGTTATTTCCTTTAAAAGTCCTCAGCAGTAAAGTGAACAGCTCACAGAACGATATAATAGGTACAACAAAATAGTCATCTAGAAAAAGCAAAATAAAGTGTACAGTAAAGACAAACCTCCCAAACGACGTGGTAAAACATCATGTGCCACAACTAGCGAGTGCACAATAAGAGGCAGATGTTCTTGTATATAACTGTCGTCGGTGGAACTTTCATCAATAATATCCAAAAACTTCATAAATTCGGTAGATAACTCTTGTCGTCTGTAGAATTAGGTATGATAAAAAGAAAAATCTTTTACTTTTTCTCAAAATCTAAATACTTGATAATATTCTTAGCACGAGACAGTATTTCATGATCTGAGGATTCTTCAACTGCTTTACTCAGATTTTCGACAGCTGATTTAAAATGGTCTTTGGCAGCCAGCGATAGTATAAATAAACGTATAGCCTTTACTCCTTTTTCCTGTAGAGCTAATTGATTCAATGGCTTGCCAAGGTCGGGATTGGCTTCAAGAGCTTTTCTATACTGAATAGCGGACAGCGGCGATTGAATATATCTCATCAAATCTCCTAGCATAATGTAATAATGAGCGACATTGCGAGACGGTGTTGTAATAAATGTAGTTATTTCTCCGATAAAAATATTAGCCATATACACCAGAAATTTATCATCCTGCAAAAATAACTAATAGAGAAAAAAATGCATACCATTCGGCTCCTAATGGTAGCTATTGCATCGTAATAAGCCGTTCGCCAAAATAGATCTACTGCTTTTGGACTTCCATCGCCTACTGATTCAAGTTCTTTTAATATATGGAAAATCCTAAAACAAGTGATAAACAATTGAATTGTAGTTAAATATCGAACTTTTTCCTATAAGCCGCTGCTTTTGAAGAATTTATGTCCTCTAATTGGTATATCTTCGTCAATTCTCGGCAATTTCGATGGATTCGTTCCATTTACAAAGCGTAAAATAGTCCTAAGTCAGAGTGTTCCTAAATTGTTAGTATTAAAAGATAACACTAGTTGCAAACATAGAAGAAGCAAGACCAAAATCTATAGAAAAATAAAACTTTATAAAACAGGGTAGACAATTTAACATAAAAAGTTTAAAATAACTAGAATGGGATCACAATCTTATAGAAATTCTGTTCATAATATTCAGACAAGAGCCTTAACAACAACCTTGTATACAACATAGACAACAAGACCTATAGCAGTAGGGATGACAAAATTAGACCACGTAGGAGACGTCAAGATATCTTTTAGCGATGTACCAGCAGGGGCGATCACCACTGAAGGGGCAGCAGTGGCATTGGTTTGAATTTGATCATCAAAATCGAGTACTCCTAGAATGAAACCGTAACTATGAAGAAAAAAGCATAGGCTACCTATTTCGTATTCTTCGGCCATCTGAACAGCATCCTTTGAATGGCCAACATCTTGAAAAGCTACCGTCGCGTCCTACAAACATAATAATCTAAGCAACGAAGGCAAAGGCAAACCTTTCCGGCCATCTCTTTGATAACTTCTCCTCCTCCTGGATGTTCGTTTAAAAATTTACTGACGTCATAAACCTATAAGATTTCAAGATATCGAGAAAATAGAAGAAAGACTTACTTTAGAATTCATTATTATCCAACAGTCGTCGTCAGTATTGTGTTTCTCAACATCCTTCCGACTGAAAACCTTTGGAGCAGCCATCTTCTGAAAATTAAATACAGGTTCTATTGAAGCATGTGACAAAGACGATAAAAGAAAGAATTATTCCCAAGGACACGTCAAATAGAAAATGGATGATTGAGCGTCGCGCTATCGCGAAAAATCGGCCATAGATAAAACCCACTCAATTTCTCCATTTACAGTTACAACCCTATTCTATTCCAACAAAACGAAGGCTTTTTGGATATTGGTCGAATTTGGCAGCGCTTCATTTCAGTAAGAGCTTTTTGACGTAAACCTTCGTACTTCTTCGTATATTTGCCAATATGCGAATCCACAGCAATGTTTACAGCAGTAGCAATAGCATAAACAGAATGAAAACAAGCAAGAATTACAAAGCAACAGCACACGAGCTTGCAACGGGAAAAATGAGAAGTTTGAGAAAGTTGAAGGTGTATATTTTTGATTTGAAGCGCGGATACAATTTATGCGGAAAATTTTCTACAACTCGCAACACTCTTGACCTACATTCTAGAAAGAGGAAGTGCCAACATTGTTTTGCCAGACATAGAAAATTGGCAGAGACGATAATGGAGGCATTTAGAAGTGGACAGGTTTGCGGCCCCCTTATGAACCTTCTATTACGTAACGACCAACTGTTCTTGTATCAATTGACGAGATTGTCTATGAACTTTGCGACGAAAATTACGGCTTCTATTTTTATCAATTGCAGAACTTGAATGAATGCCTACGTCTGATGGATGCTTCACTGTTGTCAGACGAACCAGCTGATTACTTTCTGGCAAATTTCATTGAAGATTGTGAATGCGCTATTGCCGAAATAATACGGCTTCAAGATTTTCTACCGAAAGATTTCACTCATCCAGAAAGATCACGATTCAATTTGTTGATTTGTGATTTTTCATATTTCAATAAGTCACAAAATGAGGAAGAGAACTCGAAACTAATAGTAAAAATGGGAAAGAGCAAAGAAAAGAGCTTGTTTCAGGATCTAGAAGAGGATTTCTACGCCCGATTTAGTGAAGTCCTCAAAAGATTTGAAATTCTATTTCATACAATTGCTAATTTATTTCATGGATTCGTAGAGTAAACCAAACTATTTCACAAAAGAAACAAGATCTAGATACACGGAATTAGCTTCAAAAGAGTTGTACAACTCCCGAGATGCTACAAGAGAATTAGAAGTGGATGCTCTTTCCCACTTGGCTTCTATTTCTTTCCACATCCATAAGCTTTATTCCGGACCGACACGGGAACGACTATTTGTTTCAATTCTTCGAATTAGGTGAGTGAACATCAAAGAGAAGAGATAAAAAAGAAAAGAAGAATTGGTAGACAGACTGCTGATAAGATTCTAGACAAAAAAAATGATGACGAGGGTGAAATGAAGGGTTCTTTGAAATATGGAAGAGCTTTATACTGATCAAGTTCAATTATGATGAAAATTCAGTGATGATCGTAAGAATTTGGACTTTCTCGTGGATTATCTTCGCTGCGATGTTTACCCCTACCACGGAACAAATGAACTGGCTTTTGCGTGGGTTTTCCATGTTTTCCACATTAATAAAGCACTTTAGAAGGACAAAATTGGATCGAATATTTGTAAATTCCTGTTTACAATTTTTAGAGAGAACTTCTCGGGTAAATTCTCATTTTCCTTATTTTTTCACCATTTATTCATGTTAGACACATCCGGATAGACTTCCCCGAATTGGACAGCGCTTGCCAGAGGCGGCTTTTGGCTGTCTTCTCTTCTCCGCGGATGTGAGAGCCAATGATGGGCTACGGATGAAATTTTTCATTGAGAATTTCTTCCGAGACAATTGGGTGACTATTTTCTCCATTTTTACGACAAAATAAATGCTGTAGGTAATTCCCCTCAGTCTTGGGTTGTGTATTTCTGTTGTTGACGAATGGTCAAAGTCGCCGGCCACGATGATAGCCTGTCAGAATCATTTTGTAGGCAGTAGATTACAGCAACTCTTCAAGGAGCATAATGACATCCTCCAGAGGAAAGAATACTCGGCTGTGAGCTCCTCCATTTGAATTGACTTCTTCGATTTTTCCAGAGTGACATCGTTCCGGAAAAGTTCGAAGCGCTGATTGACTGGTTCCAACGGTTGAATAGCTCTTTCCGGTGGATGGTTCTCCATACTGGTAAGTTTCTATCCCAAAAAATGGAAGATTCCCTTTTTAGGTCCTTTTACTCGTTTTGGAAAGCAATTCCTAGCTTCTGCTGAAATTTTAGCCAAATTTCATGAAAGACACGTGGATATGGCAATCAGGCTAGCCAATTTTGAGACGGATTTTATGGATGTTTGTGCAAATTCCTATAAAAATAAGGAAAAATGTTTAGATCTATGGAAACTACATAAAAGAGAGAAAAAACAATACGACAGCAATCCTTGAAGAGCTCTGTGCTTTCCTTCAAGAGCTCCTCGATCTTTTCTCTGGAACTTCAACAAAAATTGAGAAAAAAGATAAATTCTGCGAATGGCTTGGCAATATAAAAACAGCTCTCAAAGAAATAAATACAGAAGATCCCGAAAGTTATGATATTCTGAATAAAATCAAGAGAAAACTCATCCAGGCAAGTTTCGTTCCAAATTTTCCATTTTTCTCACATTCCATATCAAAAAATTGCCCTTTTCAGGTGACAGAGATGTTAGATCTTCGAAAAAACCTTGCGGTCTCCCATTTTATTGAAATAATCCTCAAAAAGATGGATGCACTGGCAGCGGCGGTGTCCACATCCAAAGGGGGCGAAGATCGGCTGCGTTCCATAGCTCAGGCTCCTTATTTATGGCCTCTAATTGGTAAAAAAATATAAAAACAAATAAAAAAAATAGAATTATAGACAGCTGGGTTCCTCAAATCCAGTCCCGACTCTTGGTTTCTTCTCGAACTCAGCCGGTTCGAGTTCTTTTCCGTAAATTAGAGCTGTCCATTCACGGAGTGAGTTCAAATCTTCATTCTTCTGATAAAAAAGAGTAGGTTTTCTTGAAATACACATAAAAAATGTGGGGTTTCCAGGCTAATTAGCAGAGCATATTCTTGTTTCTTAGAAAAACGACTGCGAAATGTTTTACAATCAGTTCCAAATTATTTATTCCAATTACTGAAGGAAAAAGTCATTCCAGCGCTTCAAAAGAAATGGGATCCAGTAATAGAAAAATCAGCGGTTGGGATGTTTCCCTTTTGATATGGAAAAAGTAATTCAGATGAGAGATTTAGCTGATTTCTCTGAAAATATGCAACTATCTGAGGTGACATACAGTATTTCTAATATGAGCGTCGGTGTGTCGAGATTTTCCTTGAAAAAAATTGGAACAATTACTGTAAATCCGAAGGTAACATCCCATTTCATCTTTTCTCTAGAAAAAAATAAATGTAGAAACTTCTGGAAGAAGGAATTCGCCGAGAATTGAGACGCGAGCTTCCTAGACTACTCTGTATTCCAGAAAAAGAATATAAAGCAAAGAATTTCCAATTAGAAGGTGATTTTTCCTCGTTTCCTTCAAAAACATAGCTATTTCTATCTAGAAAGTCTGGAGAAGAGCTCAAATTTGTTGTCAGCATTCCATAGGGCGTTTATCTACTTGTGTGAGCATCTCGGCATAGAAGGCCATCAGCTCTGGTGGGAAGAATTAGAAGAACAGATGACTGAAGCTGATTGCTCCGGAAATGTGTGGATTTTATCAAATTTGATCATTTTTCCTATATTTTAGGTTCTACCCAAGCCAGCTGATCTTTCCCTAGTCAATGTGATCTATCTTTCATTTGTGAAATTAACAGATCCAGCGATTAATACCTATTTTCCGAATGAAATTGTCTGGAAGGAGAGAAAAACCAACAAAGAGGTCCTTTCCTCAAGAACTACTGACTACATTGAGGTAAATTTCATAAATCCATTTTATTATTAATTTTTAGCGATGGATTCCCAGTCTCGCAACAACTGCCATCCAGAAATCTATTGTAAACGAGGTGAAAACAACTCTAAAAGGTAAAAGACAAAACTCCCCCAAGAAAAGAATATATAGATATTTTCAACGGTTTGAAAGCATCAACGGCGGGAACGGCTAGTCTCCCCAAGGATGATTTCCTGTCCCAGAAGGAGTTCGAACAAATTATTCGAGAAATTCAACACAATCATTCGAATTGCGGTCTATGGATAGCCAAAGTAGGAAATAACCCGGCAAAAAGAGGAATCCCTTCAGATTGGACAGTTATCCCTTCTTTACTCCTTACTCCTCCAATCCAAAATGGAAAGTGCTCGTGTTCGAGCTACTATTCTTTACAACGCCGTGTATACTAGCAATCGGTTCGAATTAAAACAGAATATTCGAAGTAAAAAAGCGGTTTAGCTCTCTACTTTGTAACCTGACCACATTGCCTCCCTCTACCTCCAAGGTTATTTCCCTCAGCCATCGTCTCGGATTAGTAGGCGGGAATCCATGCTTCCCCACCTCTGGGCATATCCCTTCTAATATTCCTTTCAGTTTACTAGCTGTAATAATAACTACTTCTCCAAAATTGGGTAATCACTTATCCATCTTACTCGTGAAATTCACTTCTAGGTGCAAAAAATGGAATCTGTGAAGCCTCCTTTCAAAAGGGAGTAAAAATAGTGATGGATCATTTGCAATGTGGAGAACGATTTAGAGAAATGCTTGTAGATTTCAAAGATGCTCAATTGAGGATGAAGAAATATAAATACTCTATGGATACTATGATTGTAAATAGAATGATTAACTATCATTTCTTGTAATTAAATAAATTTTTGATAAAATATTACCTGAAGTGAGATTCTAAAGTTATTCGCACCTGTTTAGCCGATCTTTGCGTATACGTAAGCAGGATGCATAAACATTATTTATTGTATAATCGAGTAAAAATTCTTAGGTCTGCTAAAACGTACATTGTATAAACGTCACCCTTGGGGAGTTGTATGAAAAATTACTGTACAAAATATCGGTTTCATGAGATTCACTTCATTCCATGTATTCGGCCATATCTTTTGGTATATACTTCACTTTTCCGTTTGATAGTGGAACTTCCACATCAATGATGATATGCTCATCGTCCTAAAAGAACAAGATCAAATATAAAACCATAAAAGACGTACGGCAATACCATGCAGTTTAAACGAAACAGTTCTTTTTAAAAGAGCCTCTCCGATAGCTTCTTCTTCGACTTCTAGATCATTCATCTGACAAATATCTTCTTGCTAACGTTGTCAATTTTACTAACCTCTTTATCTGATAGTAAGGTTTTCAGTTTACCAACTGAACAACGTGTTGCTAGCGCTGGCAGTTTGCTATAGTAATCCGGAAGTGCGAAAATGTCGTCGGTTCGCACCCTCAAAACCGATCCTTCGTCAATGTTACGAATTAGAACCTGAATACGAAGATAAATTCCTTGATAAACCTTTATCGCTTACAAATTTCCTTGATTTTTCCAGCACTATTCCCCGAATGTACCACCAGTCATCGTTACTATTATAGCGGCAGGCCGCCACCATCTGGCCTTCCTTTGGAGATCTAGGCTCACCAACAGCTTTATAGTAATGTCTGTTATACAATAGTAAAGAAAATAGCAAATAATGTCGTTAGAATAATGGTAAAACCTACATCAGGTCATCAAGTAGTTGCCGGAACACTTCTTCATCTGATTCAGTTCTCACCCAAAAGTTGTTTAAATCAACAAAATTAGTAATTTTACCCATCTGAAAAACAGATTTCCTCGAACTAAGCTTGAACTTACAAAAACTTTGTTAGGATTATCAGGAAGACCGTTCCTCTCCAATAAGTTGAAAAACGGAAGATAATCAATTTTGAAATATTTTGGTGCACTATTGCTAGCCATTTTCTTTGCTTCTTCGATCATTTCCATGAAATTTGGACTTGTCCTGTTATTGGAAGATAAAATCTGGAAAAAATGGAGTAAAAGACAAAAAAAAACAAAATTACCGGTGTTTCAGGTTTTGGGGAGGGTGGCGGTAATTGTTCGATGGGCGCAGTAGATTCCTGAGCAAATATTACCCGATTTATAATTTTATATTACCGTCTCTTTTACTTGTGGCCGCCAATATTCGACAACAGCGGTTTCAATTAGCGCCACTGTTTTCTCTAAAAAGAGCATAGTAAAAAAGGAAAATCGTACTTTTTTCTGAACTCAGATGGAATTTGAGTACTGTTTTAAAATTAGGATTATCAACCAGATCAGTGTACAATGTCGACATCGCTATTTGTCCTCCTTTACTTTCTATTCCTAACATTTTAGCTAAGGTACTTATTTCCTGAGGGCCTCTTTGTTCAAGATAATTAGTAGCCACTTTGAAAACAAGTTCGGGTGTACGGTCACGAATATTATCAATTCCAACATTATAAGTGAAATATATCTAAATAATAATATTATTAAAATTAATTCAGACACACCTTGTTTCCGTCTTCTTCAATATGTACAAATTCTTTAAATCCATCCTTATTTCTAAATCGGGTCACAACTTTCTGGAGCGCCGAGTCTATTGCTCCTTCTGCATACAAGGGCAAGGAACTAGCTCTAAAAAATAGCTGTTTCACCTTATCTTTGATACAAACGGAAATATTTCCGGCAATTCACTAATTTGTTTGAATTCCAGGGACTGCGGCCATATTCTACTAAGCACTTCCAGGGTTTTATTGGCTATTTTACCAACTGACAATGCGCTCTAAAAATGAGGTTACTGATGAAAGCTACACATACATTAGAAGTAGCTTGCGATGTTTGTGACATTGCAGACTGTGGACGCTCATTTTGGTTAGCCACGCTTGTCTTCTAAAAGTATATCGTTAAAAATACTAACATAATTTACCGCTTCGTCAAAGCCAGGTGGTGGAGAAACCGACACCCCAATAACGTGTCCTGTGGTCTGTTCACCAACTATTGAAGAATTTTCTTTTCTATAATATATTCCAGGAGGAGGTGAAACTGATGGTGGTAAAAAAGCTGAAAACGGGTATCTTGTAACTGCAAATAAATTCATCTTCTTATATAAATGAGAATAATTACCAACCCGTAAGGACTGGCGATGGCGACCTTGAACTATTGTCAAAATTTCTTCGGGGCTCATCATAACCATAATTGTCTATAATCCGTTTGTAGAAAATGAAAACTTCTAACCATTTCTGTAGGGCTGATTCTTTTCATATTTGTCATACTCATCGTCATAATGTTTATAGTTGCTGGATACATTATCTAAGTTGATAAGAAATTGAATCAAATTTTTAATTAAAAAAACTAACCAGAACCATTCGATCTATATTGATCTCTGGGATACTTATCGAAATCATTGGTAGAATAACTATTCCTGCTTCTATCATAGTCATCATCATTATAATACTTATCCCTATCATCGTATCTATTGGGAGAGTCGTGTCGAGGCCGGTTACGTTCGTTGTTAAAGGAACCACGGTCATAAACATGAGTGTTGGATGCATCGTCTCGAGAAAAATTGCCAGCTCGACTAAAGGCACTGCCACGTTTGGAAAAGCCATCCCGATTAGTGAAGGAGTCCCGCTCATAAGATTGTTGGGCATAGTCAAATCTCATATCATGTTGAGAAGAACTAGGAACGCTTGGCTTGTTATCAGTGCTGAATCCAGGGCCTAAATTTTATTAGTTGTATACAATATGAAATAATATAGCAATTTAAATACTCACGATAGCCGTTATTGAAGCCTTGTGGACGGTCTTTGAAGGCGTAACCATATCCTCCACGTGGTCCACCACCTCTTCCCCGAGTAGAACCACCACGTCCACCACCGCGTCCTCTTTTACCTCCTAAAATTTAACGTAACTCGAAACTAAATAAAAAACCTTTAGATGTATTCGAACATTGAATATCGTTAATAATGGAACGGTCCGTAGCGGTTAGACAAGAAGGATTGTATACCCAACAATTTCCTTGCTAAAACAATACGGGTAACATGTATATATTGACAGGATACCTCGATGAAATAATCCGGATATTGACGCATGAAAGTCGCTAGATTTCTATAACCAAATCTCTCCACAGAGGGTTTTTGACCATAGCATTCTCTTAACAAAATAGCATTAAAGCGGTTAAATAATAACTTACTCGCATTTACGGATGATACCCAAACACGTAGCACCCCCGTTCTCATATGTATTAATCGCCATCAATGCTGCCTTGAGCTTCGTCTTTGTTTTCTCTTCATCCCATTCGTCGGTCGCCATCTTACTAAATTAAACTTGAAAATCAAAACGCGACTATGGTATACATGAAATACATTAAAGAAATGTAACTAAATTGGTTTTCATAATTTATGCGGAAAAAGCTCTCTAGTATGAATACCCGTATTCAGAGATGACAAGAGATTCAAAAAGTAATGAAAAAAGAAAGAATACAATACATTTAAAAGAAAAATAAAAGATACAAATGGTTAAACAGTGATAAGAATATTCTGAATGGAAGTTGCAGCTTCTAAAATGGCAGGAAGATCATTCGTATCTTGCCAATGCGTCTCCGAAAGTAAAGTGATCACCTTCTCGTCCACATCAATTGCCCATATTGACTCCAGTAATGCTTCAGCAGCTACGCGTCGAATGATCGGCAATTGATTAGATAAAGTTTCCGCAAGCTTGAATATAAAAATAAACCAATAAGACCCGTTCATACCACTCGCACTGATGTTTGCCATATATGGGATGTCGGGTTTGCTAATAAGAAAGATGAAAATGCTCGAAGAATCATTTTCATCCGTACTGGCGATAAGTTAGGTATGGCTAAAAGCCTTTTCAACCTTTGAACAATTTTATCAATTCCCTTAGAATTATCCACGAAATTTTCAACTGTAGGGAGCCTTGTCAGTAACTAAAAGTATGAAATAGCTTTAAAAAACCAAGACATACTTGTGGCAGAAAACGAAGAACTGCCTCACTGATTCGCGGTATTGTTTTTCCCTTTTCGAAAAGTGAAGCAACTGCAGATACTAGTTTTTCAATAAGCTAAAAAGGATAAGGGAAGAATCAAAACAGGTTACAGAGAAATTATTGCCCAATGACTCTTGATATGCTAAAAACGCTTCGGCAGAATAACGTCCAGTAACTTCACTTATTCCTCCTAAAAAAACAACATTTTCAAATTGACAATAATTTATACCTGCTGAGAGAACCAGTCCTTGTATAATATCTGCATAATATTCATCGCATGTAAAAAGAGTAGTAAGCTTTAGCAGAGATTTATCCTAAAACAAGTTTTTCACCATAAAGAAACCAACTTGTATGAAATCAAGTCCTTCATTATACAAACTGGCTAGCATCTCTTCATGAGGAATTTGAGATTTTGTACGAGAATTATGCACCAAAATCTTGATACAATTACACGCAGTCTAACATAAAATTATATGTAAAAATTTTGCGGACCTCGCGAGTTCTTCCGATTGTCTCAGCACTTTGCTGAATCATGAGCTTTACAGCGATTAGAGTACATTCTTTAATAGTACTGTCTGGAGTTTTATCACATACAAGAATATCAGTAAGTCCATGCATGGATTGTTGTCGAACCTACGAATATTCGGTTTTTCAAAATAGACACTTACAAAACGCCCAACATCTCCGTGAATATCCTTTGTATAATCATTTAAACCGGCCATAAGTGTTTCAAAGCATAATATAGTCCAGTACTGCTTGTATTCCGAAATAACAATGTTTGTTATTGCTTCAATGGCGGCTTCTCTTGCTAATGCCCATTGTTTGTCACGCGGTGATTGTCTGTAATTCTGAAACTATGAAACTATCGCAAAAACGTACTTTAGCACAGTAAAACAAAGCGTTTGAAATAATTCATCATCCACGGCATCAGAAGGGAATGTGCCTGCCAACGCACAAAATCCCACTCTCCTTGTTTCTATGGTAGCACTTTGAATCTCCGACATAATTTTAGTTTTCGCATTATCTCGCATTTTAGAGGATGATTTGAAATATTGTTTAACAAAGACAGAAGCAGCATTAGCGGCTCCTTTACGTAAATTTGGATTCCTATCAACACAAGCTACTTCCAACAGTGACATCCACGTTTGTATCTGAAACTATTGATCATAAATCAAAGTTAGCGGCACCTGTGTTTCATTCAGGGATATTTCAGCACTTGATAAAACACAAATAAATTCAATAAGAGCCAATCTCGTTAATTCTCCGACACGTTGATTAGTAAAATCGTTTTTCAGCTCTTCGGGGAGGTTTACAACTCTGAGCAATATATCCTGTGGTACGCCATTTCCACTGCCCACAAGTCCTTTCACTACATGAGCTAACGCAATCAGTGATCCATGCATTTGAATCTGAAAACCATAACTAAAATACTTCTACATACTCTTACAAAATTATTTGTGGTACAGCTTTCTAATAACTGCACAATTTTCGTTGATAAGTATTCTCCATGTAAAGCAGAGATTTCTTGAAGAGCCAAAGCAGCCTGTTGCCGTATTGAAATATCCCAATGAACAACCTAAAAGGGAGGTAGAATTTGAATAATTATATTGTCAAACTTTCTTATTGATGAGGTGATCTATGATTGGATGAGCATATTTTGGAAAACGAGAAACTTCTTTCGCAATTTGTGTATAACATCTTTCACGATTACCAACGGCATAATAGTCAACTGAAATAAACTGATGTAATGGTAAATAAGATCAGTTTGCTACATGATAATCTAAATACACAACAAATATATACCTTTAGTTAAAAGAGCTATTCCGTCTGGGAAATTAGTCTGTCTTCCAACATTTTCTTGAAAAGCTGCAGATGCAGCTCGCCGTAAACGAAGCTCTCTATCAAATAAAATTTGACACATCTGCAATTTTCTAAATGTCTCGGTTAGATAAAGTTTTACCAGAGAAATAGCAATTTTTTCTAAATATGGTCTCAAATCTTCAGGTTCATAAGATCTTGCGAACGCCCATAGTATGTAACAAGCAGCATCACGAACATTTGAACCTAACGCATGTCTTCCCATGGGCTCTTCATAAAAAAGAGCTAGTTGAACTATTTCGAATACCTAGAATGTTCAATTACATTGAAAAAAACAAGTAAATACTTTGGGAAGTGTGGTGGGAAGTAGAAAACCTTTGCGTGCTAATTCTGCAAGAGACATGCATCCTCCATGCCAGGAACAGTGACCTGCCAGTCGATGGAAGTTATTGCCGACGATAGCATCGATGACTAAACGTTCAAATAGATTGAGCAAGTTTTAGTCAACCTTGTGTTGCTAAATCTTTTGGAAGTCTTGAGCAAATTCGTCCAATCCCTTTACTAGCTGACCATCTTACTGACGTGTCTTCGTCTTTAATTGCCTCCAATAAACAGGAAAGCACCCATTCAACCTATTTAAAAAAACTAAATTACCCCATACAATCTTACATGATGTGATACATTATAGTTAACATCTTCGTCGTCAATTTCGTGAGTGCCATTAGAAATATTATTTTTATCTACGCATGCAAGGCTGTCTTCCAACGATCGTTTGCCTCTTCTAAAGCAAACATTACAATGAAGAAGAAACAAACGAAATGACCTGTAGCGCCAGCTTGCAATTTTCGGTTTCAATAAACACAAAGCTATTCGTTGTATAGTCTTAATCAAAAATTTCCGTACTAAAACGTTCGGTGAACTTAGAGGAAAAAACGGTTTAGTTGCTGAGACTATCCGTTCAGCATGGGAAATCAAATGACTCCTATCTACCTGAACAAAGAGTATTGTTTTTTATTACCCTGAAATTACATGTTTTAAAAGTCCACTCAAGAGTATAAGGCCTCTGAGTAAATTCTCTTCAGAAGATAGGTGACTTATACAAGTGTCAATTGATTTATTCAGTAATGGAAGCCCATCAGTTCTGGCAATGCATTGCGCGAGAACCAATGCTGCTAAATGCTGAAATAAAAACGTTAAACACATTCTAGAAAACAACAGTACATGACACCTGCTCATGTTTCCTAAAAGATATGGCTCAACGGCGGAAAAAATTCTATTCATAGTAGATCCTGGGCAATCTTTTTTATCAAATCTAAAACATTTGCTATTTGAAGTGTTTTTAAAAAACCTTCTCATATCGAATGGATTTTTGCAAACAATCCATATCCACAACAATAACATACGACGTTGTCGTAAACCGTCTTCTACGACAGATGGCATGTTTTCCAATGCAAGTAATATTCGATCAAGATATGACACCTACTTTCTTACTGTCAGACTTATAATACGATTTACCTCATGCGGCAGTAGTCGACTTATTACTTTTTCACCACGAACTGTAGTTAGATGCTCTAAATACTCCAGAGCAGCATCTGTCAACTTATTCAATTCACATGGCGAGCTTTCTGAATAAGTTCAGTTACAAGCATTAATATTTTCACCATATATCGGTAAATTTATATATGATAACAACTTCTCCACCAGTATAGGGATATAACTATCCAAAAGATTTGGTTGCTCCAAATAAAGTTTGAGAATCTTGCAATAACGTTCAACATTGTTCTAAAAATAGAATAGTAAGCAAAAAACATTATATTGATCCACTTCAATTCGACTCAAGTCGCCTGATTCAATAATCAGTGGTAGAGAATTTACAGCTGTATCGATTTCTTGTCTATGCGAAGGAGTTAATATTGGAGGTAAACAACCAATAACGTCATCTTCGTCATCGACATATAATTCCGCACTATTCACATCTCTCATCTATCTTCGTAAAATTAGTGAACTAAATAGAGATAAAGTTAGATCAAACTTATACGGAAGAAACGAAAATTAAACCGGAAAATTTATTCACAGAGAGAGAGAGAGAGATCATTCGCGTATTTTTCAACAAAAAAAAAACTAACATCAAGAAAACTTTGCTCAGGCCATTTCAGCACGAGGACGTTTGGCCTCTGGAGCTTCTACAACTTCAGGAACAGGTCGCTTGCGATTTTCACTAGTTGAATCGTTCATTTCCTCTTCATGTGGTTTTGCAGTATCGTGGACAATCTGAATTATTTGCATGGCAAATAAACATAGAGATATACCTCAAAGTCATCGCCTTTCAACTTATCCGACGATTGCAAATAAACTTTAATTTTCAAATCATTACTAAAATCTTCACAATGTAGCATAGCTCCGTCCATAATTTTCATTTCTGCTAATCGTTTGGTTTGTATTTCTAAAGCCAGATCTTAGAATAACTAACTAATAACTAATACCTCCTTCATCATCATCAGAACTTATCAAAATGCGACCCTTTTCTTCAACATCAGGGGCAATAAAGCTCAATGCCCCCTTCAAAACTTTTTCCTTCAATCCTTTTATGGTCATTTCGTTAACGTTCACACGAATAAAACATTCGTGTTTCTCTGAGCAAGCCAAGCAATCAGAACGGGGTTTAGAAGGTTCTTCATCCATTAGAATCTACAAAGGAAAAAAAACATTGCGGTGATAATATTTGCAAACCTTTCCCCGAGGATTCGGTTTAAGTGTTATGAAGACATTCCTTAATTCATCCAATTTGTTTGAAGCGACTTTCAGAGCCTCGACGACCATCATTCCAGCGACAATGGCGTTTGTTGTTGCAATAGCAGGAATAATGTTCCCAGCCATAGCTACAATAGCAAAAAAATGGCGCACCTCGGAACAACTTACATTTAATTTCGAATGCCGTCTTCATGGGAATATTAAAAATCATGGCTCTAATGTTGGCACAGGCAGCGACAAAATGCATGGCTTGATCATCATCTTTATCCCATACCAAGATGTTTCCTTGTGGCAGATTTGCTTTCCGATCACGTAGTGCCAGAACACTATCGGCAAATACCTGAGCACATTGAGCAGCAGACCACACCTGCAAGAAGAATTTAGTTGCAATAAAAAAAATACAAATACGTACCTGTTTTATATCACCATCAATATCGTTATGAGCTGCAGAAGAGCAACCCATATTCTGGATATCTTTTATAGTGAACGGAGTAGGCTTTCTACGTTCTTTCCATAAGTTTTCCATTTTTAGGAGATATTGAATATCATCATGGAACAGCTTCTTGAACAATAAATCAGGATCATAGTTAACTTTTTCGGCCCACTCTCTTGTATTTTCTGGGATAGGTAAAACAGCTTCACTGTCTGTAAACAGAAGGTATTTCGCTATTAGCTGAATATAATGACCTCCATTCTGAGAACCATTTTCATCTCCGTGTTCTCTGGCAGACGTGTCATTGTTTTCTTCATCGGCCATGTCTGGAGAGACGTCGTCATCAATATCAAGTTCTCCAAATAGCTGACTAAATCATGTAATTAGTTAAAACATCAAGAGCAAGTACTTGAAAAGATGTTTGGACCATACTGTGCAGTGAATATGTTCGGAGGGAGTGTTTCTGATGGTGCAGCCAGGAAATGTTTTCTGCTGAGCTGGTTTGGGAACACATTCAAAGCATTCACTTTGTCCTCTAATAATAGTGGTGACCTAAACATACATCCATAAACAGTTATAGTCATTTATTCCTACCTGTCCCAAATAACCAGCTGATCCACTTTCAATCAACGGAATTTTTCCAGCAATACACATTCTGTTGACATGTATCCTTGCGGCCTTGTTATCTAATGCATTCATTACAAAATCAAATTCTTGAAAGAAGCTGAGTCCAAACTTTCCACTGCAGACATAATAGACACACATACAATAAAACCTACTCAAAAATGCTGCCATGATCAAATGTTATATTAGTGTCTGGTCGCAGCCGTTTGACTGCATCTGTAGCTACTTCAGCTTTCGACTTTCCAACATGTTCTCGACGAAACAAGAATTGCCTATTTAAGTTACTAACATCAATTGTATCCAAATCTATCTACAAATGAAAAATTAGCCTGAAAATAGATTGCAAACAAACCACATGGATATTTACGAAACCCGTAAGCACAAGGTTTTTCAGCAATTCACATCCTATTCCTCCAGCACCTACTACCAATATTTTCTTTGTTATTAGTAGTTCCGAATATTCTGTATTCCATGTCTATAAAAAAAAACGTAAATAAACAGTACAAATACAAACATTACCATTTTCGAAGAGGAACCGAAAAAGAAGAACTGAAAAATATTGCGAATTTCAAATGCCCCAGATAATTACGTAACACTTCTTTCCGCGTTAAACGGAGTGCGTGGGAAAGTGATTGTGAAACAACGCAAAAAGAGGAAGAACTTGTTCAATTACAAAACTTTTGAATAGTCCAGGCATAAAAAGGAAAACAAGGATTTCCTTTTCCAGAAAAAAAAGAAGAAGACTTCGAGAACTGCACCAAAAACTCCTAACCAGTTTCGAAATCTTCCTGGTCCCCTAGCGGAAAGGTTTTTTCTGAGGAATATCCGTTAGGGATGGACTATATATCGCTTGGATTCCTTGGGAAACTACAACAATCCAATAAAATGATCCTGAACGCGACTGACTCAATCTTTTGCTTTCCTACTTGATTTATCTATCCTTTCTGTTCTGCTAGCCACGCGCCGTCTCTCTACCAAGTTCCGTTTCCTAACCCATCTCGGCCGAAGTATTAAATATACGACAGGAGAAGGTAAAATTAGCATCTAGAGACGATAGTCCATTTCCAACGGGTATATCATGGGGTTCGAAGGTTCTCCGCTGGTGGGACCAGGCTTGAAGAAGGCTGGCCCTATGGCGGTAAACCAGGTCCGGGCCAGTAAGGTGCATTTTCGGGGGAGGCGCGCCAGGTTTGCGCTTTTTCGGTGCAATACATATACCAATTACAGTATGCCAAATATTATAAACACTGAAAAAGCGCAAAGGTGGCACACTCCCCCGAAAATGCGCCATACTGGCCCGGACCTGGTTTGCCGCCATAATTGGTCCCGCAGCGGAGATGCACCGCGAAATTAGCTAATTTCATTCCAGGAAACGTTTTCATTCACCGTCAAATTTCAAAATAATGAAGAGGCCCTGCGATCCATTGAAATTACAAGGAAAACTCAAACAAATGGTTGAAAAGACTCATGAGGTGATGATATATATATATTCTGTAGACTTCTGTGCTGCTAAGATAATAGGAAAGACAAAAAAAGGAACAATTACCCGCAGGACAGTAATCCACTGCACTCACCCGTATTACCACGGACTCATCAATACCTACATGGAACTCTTTGTCTCCGAATTTTCCCTCGATAGCATCCAAATAGTAGTTTAGAATTTGGGCAGATATGAATATTTTCAGGCATATTTAGACGAGTATTTTTTGACGAAATTACATGAAATGATTCATAAATATGCTGCCTACTCCAATTGGGAAAAAGAGAAACGCCGTCTTGAACTGTACACGCGAAATAGTCAAATGACAAATTTGCCGCCAATTATTAGAAGTCTGTAAAAGTGAGCACACCAAAAACGAAATACATAACTAGTTTCAGATTCCCATCAGCTGAGATTCAGTCCTCCTGAAGACTTCAGGCTACCAAAAGATTTCTGGAATATTGTTGCCATTTTTGATGTAAGTCTCCACATTTCGGACTCCGAAACGCCTGACCCAGGCGTAGTACCTCTTTGTGCCTGTATCTCGGCTATTTATGGGTCATTTTCAAAAATTCAAAATGTTTCTGGTAAAGTTTTTTACGGCCCATCTAATAGGCATGGAGCTGGTTGGATTGCCTAAACAGAAAAGTCACTAGCAATACAAACATTCATTCATAGTCTTTTCAAGCCGGCGCGCGTTACGTAACGGCCGGTTCGAAGAACCTTCGAAATTAAAAGAAAAAGAAGAAATTCGAGGATGTTTGTCATCATCTAAACTAACTAAAGCTCCGTGGTATCTGTCTGTAGAGTTGCGAGTTCACCGGGTCCCGACGGTTCGATTCGCATTTGTAACTATAGCTCGGCCATTTGTTGAACATTTTCGGAAATTTATAATTCAAAATGGAGAGACGGAAACGCTAATAGGCTGGGGGCCGCGTTTGTGACGCGGTGAAGCCCTCTTGTATAGTCCATTTCCAACGGATATTCCTCGGAAAAACCTCTCCGCTACGGGACCAGGAAGCTTTCTAACATGGTCCCGTAGCGGAGACGCGCCGCCAAATTTGAATCCGTGGAATATCCGTTGGAAATGGACTATAACTCGGTCATTCCCGAACCATTTTTCGAAATTCAACAACGAATACAGAGAACTCGTCAAGGCGGTTCTAACGCATCCCTGCTTACTCCACAATTGACTAGATGAGAAAGCCTGTAGAAACACAAACGTGTTAAAAAATGCCGAAGCAACTTTTGGATCCCCTTACATTTTCTTCTCTAGTTTTTTGAGCCGTAACATGGTTCATTTGATTGCCCTTGAAGTACTCTAGAAGTAGCCTTTTGGATCTTTGAAAACGGTCCATAAACATCCGAGATACGGGTCCAAACAAAAAACACGCCCGGGCGTATGGCCATCTATGACTCATAAACTATGAGTCTTCTAACTTCTCTCCAGAACCAAAACGGCAGATCTGATATATTTACGGGCTATAATCAACTATACACCATCTCACTTATCATTAATTACAGACAAAACAGCTAGTATTGAATTTTGGAGGTGACGTTGACAGTAGCTTGCCGGGAGAATCTGACACCGTTGAAACTGACCTATGGATTGACGACAACTTTATTACCAAGTTGATAAACGACAGAAAGGCTTTCTTCATGTCCAATACTATTTCGAAAGTTACGTTCGACTTTCTACTGAAATGCATAACGGTATACGGTATCTATGGGGGGAAATCGACCCAATTCAGAGTTGTCTCAACGGCGGTTACGGATTGTTCAATTTAGTCATTCGACACAACTTTGATGGTGATCACATAGAAGAAATGCAGGAGTTTCTCCTCAGTAGAGAATTTGTAATGGTACGTTGCACGGATGCTAAAAGAGCCAGCTGAGGAATACCAACCGGACCAGTTCATTGTAAAGCTATATTTGAATCTGATCAGACTGACGTGTGATTCGGCCTTCTATAGAGGAAAAACCAGTATTCGAGGCACTAATGATTCTTTCTTTCCATAATTCCAGCATTACTTTTAATAAATATATCCTGGCGAAATTTTACAATTCAATACAATAAAACCAGCGCTGGTTTCGCTGCAGCGTTAATCTTTTACATTTTCGAGAAAAAAAACGATCGAATAATAAAGCCCCACCCTGCAATAGAACTCCACCTTGTAATTGAACCTCAACCCTACGAGGGGGTCGAAAAATACAGTCCCCTGTGGTTATATTACAAGTTTTACGGTAATTTTCTATAAAGGCTATTCAGCTGAATCCTAGTACATCAAAACTAAACCTTGATCTCCGCTTCCAGCTGAATTTTTCATTTTTGAAAATGGTCCACAAGTGACCGAATTATGATCATTGACCACTAACGACTACCGTTGTCAACGGGCTGGGCAGGGTCAGCAAAAACCACCAAGGAGAATTTTATATAAACATCACAATATTTTATTCTACTTGAGGTAATTCTACACTTTCTAAAAAGTCATCAACATTCAAGTCCATAATGGACGCGAAATTTCTAAAACCTGTTGCAGCTGCAACAGTACTATCGAATTTTTGGATGAATGTTGCGCTCTTCTTCATAGTTTCCAAGAAATGTTCTCTCAGATAATTTAGACGATCTCCGACTATCTAAAAGACGGCTTCTTTCCTTCAAAATGGAGTACTGCTTACCGGAATGACATCGTTGAAATAGAGATCAACAAATCCCCAAGAAAGGCATGTCGTCCTAATATTCGGCCAGTCATTCCTTTCACGGGGGCGATTTTTCAAAGCAACATCAAGAACCTGTAAAATATTCTCTTTTCTATGGACAGTTTGTGTTTTTTTCACCTCGGCCCGTTGGGATGTCCACTGTTCCAGTGTTTCTTCAGTGAGAAGGAAGGAATAAACACACCAGGGAGGGAGCAAGGTTCTCAGTTCTTCCGAAGCGGGGAGGGAACAGGCCAGCATGTGAAGAACTCCCAAATATTGGGCATTCGACTCTCGGCCTCCACCTTGAGATTTATCGGAAAATGAGCTGGAAATTTGTGTATATTTTATTTCTTTTTATACTTTTTGGCTATATTTTATATCAAGAAACTCACGTAAAATTGACAAATCGATCTATCAACAGGCACATATCCATAAAGACCAGTCCTCTCGTCACTGCCGGTGTAGAAGTGATCACATCCAAATCTGTTTGGAATCTAGAAACCCCCAGCCGTTTTTATATTCTTTTTCCTTTATTTACCTAGCTAAAGCTTGTTGGAAAGGAGCCTCATTCAAGGCCAGAGGAGTCAGAACATTGCACCTTGCTCCGGCATTGTGCAGCATTGCTTTGCTCCACTCATCCGCGTTTCTACCTCCTCCACTTCGACGAACAGCAGCCATATGACAATCTATATGTACTAAAACCATCTGTGACACGGTATTGATGCAGCTGGCATGCTCAGAAATTGATGTCACATTGGCGAAGGCATACCTAAACGTTTTTTTTTTTAAATTTCTTTGCATGCTCAAATTTGGTATTTCTCTTTTACATTGTACTATTTGTGTTATTTCTTTTCCTTTTTCACTAGTTCTACTAGCATATAATGTATAGAAACTCACACAGCGGCTGCTTTATCTCCTGTGAGAAGAGGTTCTCTACAAATACAACATGCCGTCAATGGATCGACAACTTCTTCCAAATGCGGCTCATTTGCTATTTTTCTTGCAGCAATCTTGACTTCTCCTTGTTTTCCAATTTGCATTCCCATTTTGCTCAGTTGTTTATTCCTCATAGCCATAGCCATTTGCCGTTTCTTTTGTTTTGTTTCCAGACGCACAGCTTCTATTTTATCAGCTACTTGTTTATTTTCTTTTAGTGATTCCATTACATTTTCGGCTAGTGTTCCAATAGAATTATCAGAAGCAACCTAGAGGAAGAAATTAAGATTTGGAGGAAATTTACCTGTTCTAATCGGTGAAGTAATGGCAAAGAACTCTCTGAAAGAGCATTTTGTGAGCCGAGATGTCCTTTAGCCATGGAATTCATGAATGTAAGCATCTGAAAAAAATTTTTTTGTAAATTGGATGGGGAAGATTATAGCAATTGTTGAATTTTACATTGAAATTTGTTGTTTCACGATGGTATTTTCTAAACTTACCAATCGAAGCGAAGGTCTCATAAGAAAAGCTTTCCATTCCTGTGACTCTGTAGCGGAATAAAGTGGCGGATGTGAGTTCAACAAATAGGCACAAGCTTCAGACAAAACCCCACTGGAGACGATCTTATTCTTTAGGTTATGTCCACTCGTCGATGGAAGAATTCCAGCCACAATTTCACAGAAAATATCAGCATCTATTACAATTCTCGCCCTTCTGAAGACATCCCTAAAATTATCAACGTTTATTCGATTTCGAGGGGGAAACATACGTTGTTGTGTCGATGACACACCACTGGAGCGACTGCTTGCAACAACCAACCAGAACATCTTCCGATCCTTCATTTCCAAGTGTTAAGTTGCCAAGAATTTTAGCGATATCCTCCGAGACATCACTTTCTCCCTTTTTCAAGGCGAGGGTGATCAACCACTTGGCATCATCGGCGGTTAGGTCGTGCAGGTGATCGTGCGTATTTATATCATTTACTAGAGTCTCTAGCAATTTTAGGAAATCTTTTCCAATTGTTAGCATGCTGTCGTCGAGGCTTTCTACACACTTTCGGAAGGTCTGAAAAGGCGAAATTGTTTTTTGAACCTTTCCGATAATTTCATAGTGAATAGGTTTATAAATTCGTATTTTTTATTCTAATAAAATAGTCCTAATTCTGAACTATATTTTGGTATAAAAATCATTGAAAATAAATGGAAAACTTGTTCTACAGATGTTGAACAATGCCTGTCTCTAAAAATTGAATTACTTGCCTAGTTTTCCATTATTTTTCGTCTAGTAAAAAGTAAAATTTAGTTCAAAAGAAGAGCCATTTAGTGAAAATAAAAATATTAATAGTTAGATTAAAAAAACCATGAACTTTTACCATATAGAAGTGTAACGACAGACCTTTGTGAAGATGCGAACTGCTCCCGCCTTAACCAGAGCTATTCTCCCCTTTTCCGACTTTGAAACTCGTTCCAATAGATTCAAAACACTTCCTAGAAGTATTCTTCCCCCCGTAGAAATATCACAATGTTCAATAATTGCCAGAGTTTTGGTAATTCCTCCACAATTTGTGAATTGCTCCACAAGGGAAGACAGCGCGGTGTCTTCTGCCGAATTTTCTGAAATTCCAGTAAATTTGCCCTGCTGCGAATGCGGGAAAGTACCTTCTGCCGTTCCCAGGGTCTCTATAAATTGTTCTACCGCATCTCCCATCAATCCTCTCATTCTATAGACGATTGTCAGTGGCTGGCCGGGGTGATCCCTATGCCAGAGTTTCTCATAAACCCGCGAAACCGGCAGGGAAAGGGAAATAATCTGATTATTGACCAGCAACTCCATCCCGTTGTCGTCTTCCAACAGGGTGATCATTTCCGTATCCCGGCAGATTTTATTCTTTATATCACGCATCAGAGGTCCCATACCGATGTCGTTTGACTGTAATTTTTTGGATTTCTTACGGTAAAACGGGGAAAACTGACGCGGTAAGGGTTGCCGGTCATCCGTCCCTGGAGGAAATCCTCCTGAGCCGGGTCTTTCTCTATCTGGATCAGGAAACCATCGTCCTTATGCCGTTCAGGAGCCAGAACTTCCATTATCACCGAGAAGATTTGAGCCTAAATTTGGTAAATTTGAGATAGAAAGTAAAATTTTGCTCCAAAAAGGATAGTTTGCTTTTTTGTGGGCTAGAACTTTTTTTGATATTGAAGGTATACTGTATTTATACTCAAAAAATAGCCCACTTTCTGCTCTACATTTTCATATATAAAACTTTAGAATTGGTTGGAATATAACTTCCTGGCATCGCTGTAAAGTTGGCGCGCCCTACCCGGCCAAAAGGGGCGCGGATTACGGTACCTGGGCCAGGCGCATTCTCGGGAAAAACGGGCCACATTTGCGCTTTTTCGGTGCTTTGTGTTCTGTACAATAAATTACAGCATGCCGAACACTACGTAACTTTTACACCAGAAAAGCGCAAGCAGGCGCCCTGAATCCGGGTCAATATGGCGCATTTCGCGTGCTACCTTTGCGCTGTTCCGGTGCAACAGTCCCAATATATCAATTACAGTATGCCAAATATTCTAGACCATGTGAACCGGAAAAGCGCAAAGGTAGCAAGCTCCGAGAATGCGCCTTACTGGCCCGGACCTGGTGTACCGCTCTAGGGATCGCTACCGTACCTGTGTGAATTGGTCCACGTCGTCTTCTAGACTCTTGACCGCCGTATGCATCAACATCAGTGGTTCCTTGGCGGATACCTTCCTCAAGATCAATTCCAGGGCGTGTCGACAGATATCAATGGATCTTGTTCTATGCAACAGTAGTCTCTTCAAGTATATAGTCGACTGTAGGAGGGGCTTCATGATGTGGGGAACAGCCGCCTTGAGGAGGAACCCCTCGCTGGAGTCGCCACAAAAGAGAGTAACCAATACTTCGATATAATCCCGGAGGAGGATGCCATTCCCGTGGTCGATACTGGCCCCCCGGTACTCGGCCACGTACAATTTCCGACATTCGTCATGGATATGGTGCAGGAGGTGGACATGTAGCCCGTGGAGGTACAGCCTCATTTTCAGATGTTTCCGTCGATTTAGAATACTGTGAATGGCGTTGAAGAACTGCTCCGTCGTTTGGGGTGACTTCTCCCGGGCCTGGCTGATTCCTCGGATGATTATGCGAATAGCCGAGCCGAGATAACCCTAAAATTTGTATTTTTATAAAGAAAAATATCTCTATTAATTTATTTTATCAAAATATTTGAAGAGAATTGAAGAAAATTGGAAAAATTAGAGAAAAACAGCCAAAAATCCGAAGAATTTGTAGTAGTGCGTGCTGTTTACAACCCGTAATTTTTTAAGGTTTTATAAATTAGAAAAATGCGAAAAATCGGGGTTTTATATTATTTTTTCTGATAAATTTAGCATTCTAAAGTGTGTAGATAATTGTTTTCAATATTTGCTACATTATAAACAGAATTTTTAGAGAAAAAAACAAAGAAAAATTGACTAAAAATGAAGGAAAGAAGCCAAAATGTCTTTAATTCGAAATAAGCTGTTTACAGACTGTAAACTATAAAAATCTGTACTATTTTTTGCTGGATGTGTAGAAGAAGACCTACCGGATGTTTAGACATACTGTGGAGTACTTTGGCGGCGGTGGAACGGACCATAGTCCACTGGGAGAAGAGGCACTGCCATAGCCAGTCGTCCACCCCCTCGATAATCTTTCCCTCCTCCTCGGCTGCCCTCTCCTGATTCTTCTCACACTCCTCCCATCTCCCCTTCTTATTCATCCATCTGGCCAAGTTCTCCCGGTTGTCAACTGGTCGATTTGTTATTTTTATCCGCCGGTGGAGGCCGTCTTCCGGGTGGCTGTTCTCCCCGTATTGGAGCTTCCGGTAGGCGCGCTTCCTCACATGGCCGCTCTCGTTCAAAATCCCGTCGACCACTTGAAGAGTACTGATTACCGTATCCTCGTCGTGCTTATCCACTGCGGACTGAAAAATTTGACATATAAATTACTGTAATCCTTGGAAATAACGCCGCTCCATGTATCCACCAGTTTTCTTCCATTTTACTAATTTTTTCTCTAATTTTTTAAAATGTTTTCTTATTTTACAGTAGTCAACATACTGTAGACATTGTAAAAATAGCAAAAATTTCACTAGAAATGCTCCAAATCGCGAAATAATACGGTAAAATGGTGCGTGGTCCAAAACAGCCGCTGTAAGCACGCGCCATCTAACACTGGGAAAAATAGCGATTATCTTTATTTTTAATTGTATTTTTCTGTAGTTTTTTTGCTTTTTAGTAAGAAGCACGGTGTAAAGAACATAAAATTCACGAAAAAGAGTGAAGAAAATGGAAATAAGAACCTTTTTGGGCGGGATAATGTAATTTGTCTATAGAGCGCGCTTACGACGGCCCCGGAGAGGTTACAGTAACAACTATCGATTTTATAGCGCTGTTTTAATTGTGCCAAGACCCTTACCGTTAATAGCTGTCTCAATTTAATTTCCCAGAAGCTGTCCGGATAGAGAGTCAGCGATTTACAGAGGATAGACCCCGGCAGCCAATCCTTCTCGACCATTTCACATAACAGCCGGGAGCCGGCTTCGTTGTCGAAGGCCAGTCGACACATAAACGACTCCATATCAGGAATTAGGGGGATGTAGGCCCGTCCCAGCTTGATTATCTCCAGGTAATTTTCCGAACTGCTGAGGATCTTCTGGGCGCAGTAGGGATCATCACTGGCTCCTTGGAGAATGGCAATCGAGTGACGGATACCCGTACAGAGACAACCAAAGCAGGAAGAACTGAAAAAATCAAATAAAATAGGGGTCCGGAATGATTTCTGTCGTAACAAAAAAAAGCAAAAGAACCTCGACAGGGAGAACTCGCGGGTGAAATATCAAGAATGGCGCGCACACACTCGACGCTATTACGGCTACTTCCCATGAGAGGAAAATACAGAAGATTACGCCAAGGCGGCACACCAGGTCCGGGGCAGTGAGGCGTATATTCGGGGGAGACCCGTCACCTTTGCGCTTTTTCGGTGCAATAGTCCCAAGATATCAATTACAGTATGCTAAACATTATAGGTCTTTTGCACCGATAAAGCGCAAAGGCTTCCCCCGAAAATGCGCCTTGCTGGCCCGGATCTGGTTTGCCGCCCTAGATTACGCTTTCCCGGATATTTTGACCCAGATTACGGTAACTAAAACCCCGCCAAACTTGCCTGGTATTGTAGAATCCATTCCCCAGTGCTGGAACCTTCTTGGCCGATCCGTCATACTGTAGCAGTTCGTTTCTATAGGCCAGTAGTTGTTGTGTCTGGCTACAGAGTTCATCATGTGCCAGGGTGCAGTAGTTGATGATCTCCTTGATACAGTATACCGCGTGTTCATTGATCGGAATGATCGGCATTCCCGCGACAGCCATCTCCGCGATGTGTGTCCCCTCGGCGCGGACTGTATGCACCGGGAGGGGGCGACTCCTCAACCAGAGGGATTCACACATGGCCCGGCCGATGAGCATCTGACTTCGGGACTGTTCGACGTCGACCAGCAGATGGCTCATGTGGTCGACGGCCGCGGTACGGTCACTATCCGTCAAGATCGGCTGCACCCGGGGCAGGGGCCGGCAGACGACGGAGATGTCGATTCGGGCATACTTACAGAAGCCACAGTGCTGGCAGAGGAACGGGTCCTTGTCGTCGTAATTAATAGAGCGGCATTTGAAACACTGGTAGGCATTCTCTCCGCAATTCTCACAGACGCCGGGATTCGGCTGGACGACGGAACTGCACCGAGGACACTGTAGCTCGTTGTTGTGACGAGCCTCGGCCAGTTCGGAGAATTGGATGATTAGAGAAGAGGTCACGACGGGAACAGACAGAGAAACGATCATCTCATTCTCGGCACTCGTCGCCGCTGAAAATTAACCATAAAAATAATGAAAAAAAGTGCTAAAAAATAGCAGGAAACCCGATTTATGGAAAAGTAGCACCAGGGCGCGGTTACTTCACATTTTTCTGACTTTTGAACCAAAAATGATAGACTTTCACCGTTTTTCTTCTTTTTTCTTCCACTTTTTGATCTTATAAATTTTATAACAGCGTATAAAAAATTATAAAGACAATTTTGAGGTATAGAAATGGTCGAAAATTGATATAAATCATATAACATCAGAATTATTCGATTTCCAGCGAGAAATGCCTTGTTTTCTGATATTTAACACGTGTGATGTTATTTTTTGCATTCATATAATGCAAACAACTTCTAGAAAATTATAAAGATGTTTTAAAAGTATAGAAATGGTCTAAAATTTGTACAAATCATCCAAAACATGGGTTCTACTCTTTAGATATTCAAATTTTGAAGTTTCACGCCAAAAATGCGATTCTAATGGTAAATTCAAAAACTAAATCAATTCTATGGTTATTTTCTTCTCAAATAATACAAAAATAACATAAAACTATCAAAAAATCGACTTACAAGTACTGCCAGCGAGTTGCCAAAATTCCGGCTTGGTCTTCAATTCTACCGGGCTGTCCACGACCTTCGGACAGTAGAATACGCTGATCTTTTTCACGGTCTTGGCCCGTTTAACATCGCTCATTTTAATGATGACCCTGTTAACTTCATAGAATCCAATCAATTTAACCATCTGAGCGTTGGAGGAGAATCTCATGTCCTGTTTGATATTCGACAGCTTCATCGTCTCGCTGGTCCTCTTCTTACTGAAACAGTTCAGACACGGATTGCTGACCATCAGCATAAAATTCCAGCCGAGTCCCAGTCCCATCATCATCTCGTAGGTACGGTCATGGCCTTCCGATTGAATTCTCCTGGCGATATCATGGATGGCAGCCAGCTCGATGTCACACACTCCCAACAGCTCATTTGTATTGAACACCCGGGGCAAATAATTCGCGAGAAGATCCGCCAACTGAGCACCATTGGAACCGCTCTCTCTTGCTTCTGGCCACAGCTCGTACCACATTATACGCACCAGAATCATCTAAATTTTATAAATATAGAAAAAAAATAGAAAAAAAATGAATATAAATAGCCGCTACAGGCGTTTTCCAGTCCGGTAATTGCGCGTGGCGCACCAACGTGCGCGCGTAAACAGCGGGCAGCGCACGTTCCATGAAACTCGTATTACGAAAAACTGCATTTTTCTTCATTTTTTTTTGATATTTTTATAAGTTTTAAAGTCGTTATTCGTAATTAGCAGAAAATTCTGAACAAGATAAAGCCAAAAATAGCGCGATTGGCCTTTAAATAATGAAAAACGGACCTGATTGTTCCTGGAAGCCAGTTGGATAGTGGAACGGACCAGGCCATGGGCCAACCAACGGCGAGCCTCATCTCTACCGACCAAGAAACGGAGGAGGAGCTTTTTAAGTACCTCGCGATTCTCATCCACCGAAATTAATCTAAAATTGAAGATAAAAAGTGAAAAATTCCGCCTCTACCTGTTAGCAATGAGCTGGGTCTCCTCGGCATTGGTCTCAACTCTTATGGCGGCTACCAACAGTTCCAATACATTCGTGGTCACGGCATCTGCCACCCGGACAACCATTTCCAACATCCAGGTTAAATGTTCTTCGCAGATTGTCCTCCACATGAGAGGTCTTTCCGTTGCCGTCGCCCCCAAACTCGCTATTATGTCCACAATCTCTGTCAGCTCTTTGTGATTCATCACTTCCTGGAATTTGGAGAATAGTTGAACCGGGTCCGAGTCAGTATGGCGCATTTTCGGGGGAGGCGCGCCAGCTTTGGGCTTTTTCAGTGCGCGAGTTTTATGATGTGTGTCATACTGTAATTACCAATTTGGAACTATTGCACAGGAAAAGCTGCAACGGTGGTACCCGACATGCGCCTGGCTGGCCCAGATTCGGGGGACGCGCGCCACGCTTGCGCTTTTTCAGTGCAATACTTCCAACATTCTAATTACAGTATGCTGACCACTATAGACCTATTGCACCCAAAAAGCGCAAACCTGGCGCGTCTCCCCTGAAAATGCGCCATACTGGCGCGAATCCGGTTCAGCTACCCTTACCTTGAATTTCTCTCTCAAATTCTTCATATGCGTCCTCATCAGATAAAGGTCCCGGATGGATTTATACTGTGACTTGTCGTTATTGGCCAACAGGATGAGTAGTTTCCTCGCATAATGGCGGATTGTCGTCGGATAAAGTTGAACATGTATCTCACAGAGGACATCCGTCCACTCCGGACTGAATTCCAGTTTCGGGTTGATTTTCCTCATCTGGAGGGGCAGCCTCGTCCCGAGTTGCATCACCGTCCCGTAGAAATGATCCTTATGATCGTCGTCCGTCTTGAAACTCTCGGTCGGATGTTCTCCAGAGAACTGTCCCCAGGCTTTCGACAGCCCCGTCTTATTCGCTTCGGGACCGGGTCCTTTCCATTCTTCGATGGCTTTTTTCAACATTTGGAGACAATAGGAGAGACAGTCTACTTCCAACAACTTGTCAGCTATTCCATGGAGCAACTTCTCATAGGATTCCCTCTTTCCTAGGTCTTCTTTTGGAGGAAGGGCAGCGGCCAGTCTCTTCTCCTCGGCGGCTTCGACACTGTTCTCTCTGGAAATAGAGTTATTGAACCGAATACGGGGCAGTAAGGCGCATTCTCGGGAGAAGTGCTCCAGCTTTGCGCTTTTTCGGTGCAATACTTCCAAAATACTATTTACGGCATGCCAAAGATTTGAGACCGTCGACACTGAAAAAGCGCAAAGGTTCTGCGCTTCCCCCGAAAATGCGCCACACTGGTGCGAATCTCGTTCAGCCTGTTGCTTACCTAGAGGTGGCTTCTTCTGTTCCCCTCTTCTCTCCCTTCTTCTTTCCTTTCTCCGTATATTCTGTACATTTCGTCAAAAACAATACAACCAGTCGGAAGAGGAGCAGCTGCCGGCAGACGCTGTCATTCCTCTCCACCGCCGGGTTCTTCCAATCGACCATCTCGATAAGTTCCATAATTATCGGGAGGATCCTCTCCGGAGCCAGATTATGCAGCATATTGTAGGCGAACATAACCAGTTGGAAGGTGGGAGCCGGCTCGCTGGGGATATTCGAAGAAGAGGACATGACAATTCCCTCGTTTCGGATCTTCTGCATCACTCGGCGGACAAGATTCACCAAGAATTTGGCCTCCTGGTCATACATATTCGACTTTTTTACGGTATCGGAATTCTCAACAGGACCCATGAAGTCTTTCTCTTTGGGGATGTCGTCAAATGTCCTGGAAAAGACTCATTTGCTAGGGCGGTACACGAGGTCACGGCCAGTATGGCGCATTGTTGAGGAAGCGCAAAGGCGGCGCGCTTCCCCCGAATGCGCCCCTTACTGGCCGGACCTCGTCTGCAAAATGGCTCAGTGGTGCCGTGGCGCGCCCCTGTAGAATACCATCCCGGGTTCGATCCCCGCTGGCGCCAAACCCCCTTGCTTTTATTCTGCCGATAAACGAAACCTACAGTATGATCCTAGACCTCTGGTAGTACGGTAGAATGCCTCCGTGTCGCAATATCTTCAACTGGTTCTTGCTCCCATGGATCTTCTGTCGATCCGCGTGGCTGGTCATAGCAAATGTGCTGATCAGTGTCAATGCCACCAGTCGCATCCCCGAGGCGTGTTGAGCAGCCTTCTCCTCCAGGAATATTCCCAAGAATATGTCATAGATCTTCTCCGCTTCGGGACCTTCCATCGTGCTCATGAATGTAAACGAGAGGAGGCAGAACATCTCGACTAGATTGAGATTCTCGTCTATTTTTTGCTGGGTCAACTGGCTGCGGATGTGGCTGAGGAGGGTCACTTCTCCTTGCGATATGGCCTGTAAAGGACTGGTTGTTGAACCGAAGTATGGCGCCTTTTCGGGGGACGCACAGAACCTTTGCGCTTTTTCGGTGCACGTGGTCTGGAATGTCTGGCATACTGTAATTGCTATTTTTGGACTATTGCACGAAAAATGCGCAAGCCTGGCGAGCTTCCCCGAAATCAGCATGACACTTTTTCGGTGCAATTGGTCCCAATTGGTCCCAAATGTTAATTACAGTATGCCAAACATTTTAGAATCATTGCACTGAAAAAGCGCAAGGCTGGCGCGCCTCCCCCAAAAATGCGCTTCATTGGCGCGAATCTGGCTCAAGTACCCTTACCTGTAACTTTTCCAGGAATCGGTAAGATCTCGTCAAGAGGATCATCTTCATCGCCTGGCAGAGTCTGTCCACAATAATCGACGGTAATGGATGAGGGCTCTCGGTCAAATGGATCAGATCGTCGAAGAGTACCGTATCCTTCAGGTCATAATATTCCAGTCGGCTTTTTTTGTTAAACAGGACGCGTAGGAGGGAATTAGCCGCGGAGCAGACTTCCCTATTGGTACTGCGGATGCTCACAAGCTGTTCGGTTATCTTGATCAGCCACTCCCGATTGCCGACGATTTGGTCATTTTGGGCCAAGACGTAGAGCATCTTCAACATGTGTTTGAGATGTTCTTCAGGAAGGGATAACGGAGCCCGGGAGGAGAGCTGCGGACTGGGGAAGCCGAAGTCCCTCTTTCGGATACCGTAGAGCTTGACGGAAGTGAGGACCATGTAGTTATCCCGGCCTTGGAAGTCCAAGAAGAGGGGGACGGTCTCCATCTCCAGGGATTCTGCCCTGGTAAGGGGAATATCAAAGAAACGGCTCATTGTCGTTTGCAGGGAGATTGTCCTACTTCCTAGCGTCACCTAGAATGTTTCTTAAATTTTTATAAGCTGGGAGTTTCCCACCTTCTGGGGTCCTTTATTCTCGGGAACTTCGATCCTAACCGCTCGGGCGATATAATTCGCATCTGGGCAGCGGAGACTGATTGAGAAGCTGTTTGTCTGAAAGAGGAGATTTTTCTCTATATTTTGAATCGAAATACAGTACAATTTGAATAATTTTATCATTTTCCCGGGTCAAAATTGGAAAAATAACTTTTAGAATGACCAGTGCCGTCGCGCGTCTGCACCTGTAAAATCTCGGCAGCTGTCGCGATTTTGCTCTGGGGCCTTCTGATCGCGCAGCTGCCGAATTCCTACGGATGCGGGCGCGCGGCTACCAAAGGACTGGCACAATTTATTTTCAATGGATTTTCGCCGGCTTTTCAGCACTTCAGTACTCCTAGACTTTTAAATTTTCGATATGAAATTACTGTAAAGAATCAATGGGTCCCATAGCGAAGGCTGGAATCATCATTCCAGCCTTAAACTGAATCTCTCACCTGTATAATGGTAATTGGACAAGTTCCCACAGTCTGTAGCCTGGTAGCCATATCCTGAGGGTCATAATACCTCAATAGATCCGTCGAGGTGATGTCGACCCTCTCCAACGCTTCACAACATTCCATCATAGGAATCAAGTCCTCAATCGGCAAATCCTCAGCCGGGTCCTCTTTGACCACTTCCATAGTCGTTGAAAATTCCAGCGGCAGCCCGTCTATCCACAGATCCGGCAGCGTGGCCCAGTGACTCGTCAGGGCGATGATATGGGGTGAATCGTAGTAGAACATAAGGGCGTTGACTGTCGTATTCGAGGGGGAGGTGTAGAGCAGGTGCGCGAAGGGGGTCCTCTTGAAGTTCTCCACCTTCTGCATTATCAACTGCTCCGTGGTCGGGTAAAAGTAGGTGACAGAGAAGCCGCCCTGGTTATTCATAGCCGCCACGATGCCACTAGCCTCCTGAAAACAAAATAGGGGGTAATTGAACCGGATCCGGGCCAGTAAGGCGCCTTTTCGGGGAACGCACAGAACCTTTGCGCTTTTTCGGTGCAAAAGTTTTATAATGTTTGGCATACTGTAATTAGTATTTTGGGCCTATTGCGCCGAAAAAGCGCAGAGGTGGCACGCCTCCCCCGAGTCCGGGCCAATAAGTCGCGGGTTGCCTTTTTTGCGCTGTTTTGGTGCGATGGTCTCAAAATGTTAATTACAGTATGCCAAACATTATAAAACTTTTGCACCGAAAAAGCGCAAATCTTGTGTACTTTCGCTGAATCCGTGTCAGTATGGCGCATTCTTGGGGTAGGCGCCCTAGCTTTGCGCATTTCCGGTGCAATAGTCCAAAAATGTTAATTACAGTATACCAAATATTATAGACAACCTGCACCGAAAAAATGCAAAGCCTGCGCCTCCCCCGAAAAGGCGCCTTACTGGCGCAATCTCGGTTCCAACAGTACCTGCCAACAGCTGAATGCGTGTTCGCTGGGTATTTTCCTCCACTCGATCGTCGATCCCTCCAATTGGAATGTCTCCGGTGTGACCACGCCAAACCAGGAACTATTCTCATACGAGATGAAGAGTATTTTCGAAGCCGGAGTGTAGTGAAACGAGACGGGAAGGCCGGTCGGCGGGTTGGGGACGTTGATGGTATTCGTCAGGAAGATGGAATTATTCTGGGGCAGCATGGCGGTGACGATGTGACGGTATAAATGGCCGGCGTTGCTGAAGACCAACAGGATCAGCTGGCCCTGCTCCTCGATCAGGGAAATGTCCTGGATATTGCCTGGAAATGGTAGGAATACGGTAATTTCGCTAGAATTGGGGTTACGGGAGTTCCCCTACTCACCAACAGGCAGTACCAACTCCTCAAGATGACTATAGCTATCGATAAAGACATCATAAATCCGAACATATTGTACCGTAGCCAAGGCGATGATTCCGATCCGTTTAGGAGCCCAAACTGCCTGAAATTTGAATTTTTGGTTTTCCCGGGGGTAGGGGACCTTTGTGAATGGATTAGTCTGGGTAGTGATCTCGGCCATGTTGATGGCTGTTCGGTCCGTTATCTCCCCGTCGTTGCCAAATCTCAATAGGAGAACTTCACTCCGCCCCAAGATGACAGCTTTGTCTTCACAGCAAGACATCCGCTTGGCGGGGAACGACAACTGCTCGGTTTCTTGTCTCTGAAAGAAAATTCAATGTAAATGGCTCTGAATTTGGTGCATTCTTGGGTGAATTTTAGAAATGTTGTAATCAGATGGTAGATAATTTTCTGCTCTACAAGATGGTATTAATTTTATTACTACTGCTTATATGGATAAAAAGTTATAGGCTTTATAACGCGGCACTTCAAAAACAAGGGTAGGTTTCTCCAAAACTCGCCATAACTTTGCTCAAAAATTGTCAACTTTAATAATTTAAAGGAACTGTCAGGGACATAGGAAGCTGACTATAAATTTTCGCGGGCTTTGAGAAACCGCGGGAAAATGGTTTTTCAAGCCAGCGTTTCATCGTTTTATTAAATTTTTTTGATTATTCTGATATGGCTCTTCATAAGTACGCAAATCAGGGCAAGAAACTATTGGAAAATAAGAAGAAATAAGCTAAAACCGCAGGCGCGTTCAATATTCAAATGCGCGCCAGACGCGCGAGATGCCAATCCGTTCATGTCGCGCCAGGACCCGTGAACGAAACTTCCAGTCCCTGACAGTTCCTTTAAAGCACTAGCTGGTAGATAATTTCCTACTCTACAATAATCATATGTAATTTGATTAGTTACTGTACATAAGGATCAAAGTTCTGGGCTGTCAAACATTTCGACTTGTTGAAGGGCTATGGATGAAGTTCCGCGCACCCTGCGCGTATAGTCAAATTGAGACGGGAAATCAACAGGGCCACCAGTTGCCAAGACTATACGGGTGCGGGAAAATGGTTCCCATATGCAGGAACCTCATTTTAGAGAGCTCTAACTTTGGTGTAACCCGATGAAAATTAAAAATTTAAAGGACTAACTAGTACAGAATTTCTTGCTCTACAAGGCTCGCTAACTTATTTTGTTCGAAAATCACTACTTACAGCTGTATTGAGCTCATCTACGATATTATCCCCTTGTGAGATATGATGAATGGTAAAACTGGATCCATCCACCATTAGCCATAGTTGCCGTCCATTATCCAGCACAATTCGTCCACACAGATCGCGTCCCTTGGAATCCAAATGAGCCGGTTCCGGTGGTCTCTTCGCCGTCGTGATATTATTCAGTAGACGGCTTTCCTTCTCCAAAATGTCCATGATAGGCTGGTTGGTGATCAGCTTGATCTGTTCCACGTGTCTCAGCGATTTCAGTACGTGATTCCGCTTGCTCTCGATGTTGTACGTATTTATATGGGCGTCGACGGACGCGCGGACGGCGTTCTCTATCCCGACGGCGTTTTCCGTCAGCTTATCTTTCAGCTCAATTAAACAGGGAAGAAGCTCCTCCTTGACGGAAAGAATATCTCCAGAGAAGGAGAAGACCATCGACTCTTGGATTTCTTCACATTTTGTCTGGAAATCGGACATTTTAGAGAAAAAGGCGGGGAAATACCGTATTATTCAGGGCGATCTTCCTTCCCCGGGCAGCATTATTCGCATTAGGAACATAGGTTGTCGATTTCATCGAAGCGCACTTCTTTGCGCCGCAGTCGCAGAAAAATGAACCGTATTTACTGAAAAATTCCGGATTTTGAGGTAATAACACTTCAACTCTAAATTTCTCTAGGTTTTATAGAATATTACCAGATATTTTTACAATCAAAATGTAGCCCAGATTTTTCTCTACAAAAGCCTATATTTTTTATTATTTATAGTACAAAATTAGAGAAATGGGGAGCTAAAAACTGTAGCTCCTCCTTTCCGCGCAGTTGGTGTATTACAATACGGCGCGCCTGTCCGATCTGGCAAGTCAGCCCACGGTCAGCTAGTCGTAGGTTCGATCCCATTCTTCTATTTTCTCTTTTGTTTTTTATATTTTTACGGATATATACTAATTTGAATATGGGGAGTCTCGTGAGCTAGGCAGTTTTTGAATCGGCCTACAAAATAATGAAAACTGGGAGTAGTGAACCAATATGTAAAATGGCCCCCAAAAATGATTTTTACCTGAAACTAGCTGGATCTTTCAGGGCATTTTTGGTATTAAAAAGCTCACTAGAACGTGCTCTACAAGATGTTATAGGCTATAATTATATAAAATGATAAAATATCTACCTGTAGACGACTTCATGCCCGCGATGGCAGTTCACAGCACAGACACTGCAGCACCCCGTCTGGCCGGTGAAATTACACGTGTAACAGTTGTACCAATGTTGTTGGAGGTATTTGGCCTCGGTGGCGATGTAGGTACAGAGGGAGGAGGGACTCTTGGCCTTGTTCTCGAGGCGCTGGGACGGCAGGGACTGGACCCCCTTCCGGGCGGCTATCTCCTTGACGGACTCGTTGTCCGAGAAGTAGCCGTCGTTGTTCTTCTCCCCGAGGATTGTGAACAGCTCGCTGGTGTACTGTAGAAGGGTGTTGGCCACCGAGAGACGGAACAAATGGTGGTAGTAGTCCTAAAAATGGGAAAAATTGATATTCGCCTGGGAAATGTCGATCCCGGGGATTCTTTGGGCTTTTTAGATATTTTCTTCCAAAAAATGGCATTTATAACAAGGTTTTGTAAGGATTTTATATGAATTACATGAATTAGAAAGAAAAGGAGTCAAAAAGACGAAAAAACATAGTTTTCTATTCAAAAAGCGACCATTTCTGGGCCAAAAGTACCGTAACCCGTCAGGACCATCAAGATTTTTGACTATATCTTAATGTGAAGTACTCAAAAAACCATTAAAATACTTTATTTCCTGTAAAATTGGAAGATTCCTAAAGGCAAGGTACCCCCCTTGGCGCGTCTTCCCGCCTAAACCCATTTTTGCTCTGGTATTATGGTAATTCCATTTCTCAAGACCCAAAGCATTTTACTTTTACCGGCATTTCAATCCAAAATATTAAAAGCTTGAAATCCCTCAAATTTGAACTTTCCTTGAATTACAGTACCGTAATCCTTGCCCCCCCCCCTCCCTTTGGCGGGCTTTCTCCCCTAAACTCTCGTGAGGACCCACTCCTACAGTAATCCCACCTTCCATTTATCCTAAACAGTCTCACCTTGAGTACGATCTCCCCCCTGACGACCTTCTCCTCCGTCCCCGTCAGTCCGCACCAGTTGCCCAATACAGCTGCCGTCGTCTCGGCCAGCTTCACATGTGTTTGTACATCCCCGTAGCGGCAGAGAATAACCATAGCTTCTTGGAAATACTTCCGGATGTCCGGCTTCTCCCGGTGTAGTTTCATATGCCCCAAGACGGGGGGCTCCTTCTTTCGGCGACTGCATAGCCACGACTGGGCGAAGCGGTCCGTCGACTGGACCTCGATTGGGATGAACTCGGCCAGTTCGGTAGTCACACTCTCCCGGATAACCTTCTCCACGCAATCCGTCATCGTGTCGCCCATCTTCCCGGCAATTTCCTCTTTCAAATAAGCCAAGATCCCGCCAAATTCTGCCAGAGTAATGGCCGGATAGAGGGAGTTATTTATCCATTGGGGAAGGAGCGACAACTTGGCGGCTACCGTAGCCCCGAGAGATTCTTTTATCGTCGGATGGGTTACTGTAACTTTTAGTATTTTATAAATATTAATTCTTAACTCACTTTTACTGCTTAGAATATTACTCAGGGAGGCAACAAAGTTCGGATTAAGGGCGCAAGGTTCGTCACTGGCACACAGGTCCAAATATTTCTCAATCGGGTACATTGAAGGATTTTTCATCCACTTTTTGGAGTAGATATCGGAACAGAACAGCTCACCGACGACGTCACCGAAGAGTTTGTTTAAAGGACTGAAAAAAATTGAGGTATTATACCGGGAAATCCGCTGGAAGCATTGTAACCGCGCTCCAATAAACAACGAGCCATTTTCTTCGTTTTTCTCCAATTTTTTCATATTTTTTTTAGATTTTTTAATATCACAGTAATCTCTAGACTGTAAGCTATATTACAGTAAAGAAAAAATAAAGAAAATGGTAGAAACAAGGCTTCAGGGCTCATATAACTTCGATAAGTCGAAAACGCGCCCAGTAAAGGTGCTCTAATGAACAGCCAGCTATTTTCTTCGTTTTTTTCGTAATTTCTTGGAATTTTTTTTATTTTTTTGGGCTTACAGTAATCTCTGTACGGTAGAGAAGGTTTCAGTAAAGAAAAATAATTACAAAATTGTGAAAATAACCATCAGGGCGAGGTTTTAGCTGGCGGGCCCTTACCAAGAGAAAATTTCTGATTTTTTACTTTATAACAGGGGATACTGTAGATTAATTGAATTAATTTGAGTAGTAAAGAAGCTCCATTGTCAATAAATCGCATTAGACCCCTGTTACACTCACTATTTTTCAAACTGCTCCATAGGATCGGTGCTTGTTGCGACGGCGAGGATCGTGTCCATTATGAAGACATGATGGAGGGCGTAGTTCTCTTGGACCATCTAGAATTCCCATTTTTTATTTATGAAAAGGTCTATAGTTACCAAATTAAGGAAATTATTAGCCGTATGGGCATCATCTATCGAATATTGGGCACTGCTAGCGACTTCTATACAGAATTTAACCATTTCGTCCATCATTGACGTCGAGGACTTACTGTAATTCAATATTTTATTAATTTTTAAAGGTCTAATTGAAGGAAAGTTGCCAACGGGACGTGGTTCTGGATAAACTCATCAAAAGCTGTGGATCTACCTTATTCCTCACCCTCAACGCCTTGAAAACTATCTGCCGAAGTGGCGCAGGCGGTAGGAGGGTAGCCTCCGATTTTAGAGACGCTGGTTCGATTCCCCTCTGGGGTCAACGTTTTTGCTTTTTTAGTTTTAGCATACAATTCATTTTCAAACTATTTTTAGCCCGTTGACAACCCCAATTTGAAGTTCTAAACCTACTGGTTACTAAGTTGATTAAATTGATCAAATAAATATGTACACAGCTCCGAGCGGATGCATTCAATGATTCCCTCAATTACAGTTGGCTCATCTGACGATAGGACACAGTCCAATTTCTCATATGACAGCTGAAATTTGTTTTTTTTAATTTCAAGGGAAGAATCTTACTTTAAAAGAGTTGGGAGGATAAGCCGGGCTGATGGTCTTCTTCTTGTCATTATGCATCATGCTGAGGATCTCGCCCAGGACACAGTCATCGACCATCCGTTGGAAGGACATACACTCTGTCAACATGTAGTTACGGTAGATTTTAAAAAGGGCAGAGAGACGATCCAAGCCGGTACGGTAGTTCCAACGGGCACAGGCCAGGCTCCTGAAATGGAGGGAAGTCACCTTTGAATTCGATATTTTACTATTTTTTCTAGGATATTACCAGACATTTTTACCCACAAAATGTAGCCCAATTTGTTCTCTACAAAAGCCTATATTTTTTATTATTTATAGTACAAAATTAGAGAAATGGGGAGCTAAAAACTGTAGCTCCTCCTTTCCGCGCAGTTGGTGTATTACAATGCGGCGCGCCTGTCCGATCTGGCAAGTCAGCCCACGGTGACGCTAGCTAGCCGTAGGTTCTATCCCCTTCGGCGATTTTCTCTTTTTCTTTCTATATTTTTACAGATGTATACTAATTGGAGCAGAGGGAATCACGTAAGCTAAGTAGTTTTTGAATTGGGCAGCAAAATAATGAGATCTGGGCGCGCGAAACTAATTTCAGAGGGAAAATGGGGTAGAAATGTATTTTTGTGGGGATTTATAGATATTTTTGGTGCCAAAATGTTCAGCAGAACTTGCTCTACAAGATGGTATACGATAAAGAGACATAAATAATACTCACAGTTCATAGAGATCCAAATGTTTCAGGGTATTCCTCAACAGTTCGATTGTCTCCGGCGAGAGGGTCATATCCGAGGAGATGGCCACCAGGAGGCTGTCATAAAACGACAGAATATAATGGCATCCCATGATTGTTGTCTAGGAAAGTATCGTAACCCCCTCTCATTCGCCTCCCTCACTTTTCCCGTTCTCTGTTGAATATCCTCCGTGAAAAGTGTCAAAATCCGGGAAAAGAGTGTCTCAATATTCGAGGAGGCATAATATTGTTCGATCTTCTCCGCGAAAGTCGAGTCGGTATACAATTTCCGGAACAATTCCCCGCCAGCCGTTGACTTGTAGTACGGTAACAGACGGAACATATGGCTCAGTACGACGAAATTGTCCCGCTCCTCTAATTCCTGTAAGATTTTTAAATTTTAAGCATTTTTTCATGTTTTAGAGAGCATTTTCTCGGCTATTTTAGCCTTTTCCCGTAATTTTTCGAATTGGGCGGGTTCCTTTTGAAATTTTTGCAGTTTTTTAAAAGAAAAAGACCGATATTCCCGTCCAGAAATAATTTAGGGGTACTGTAGCTGTCTCCCCCGGACGATTCTGCTGCCGCGCTCGAAAGACGCTTTATTGGCTTTTTAGGGGATCTCTATGGGCTTCAGACTCTTCTCTGGCGGGTTGAATGGGTTCCGGAACGATTTCTAATGGTTACGGTAGCTGTTTCCTCGTTGTTCTCTGGCTCAGAAGATCCGAAATCTGGCTCGGTCTTCGATAGAATCCCCTGCACCCGTAAAAGTCTCGGCAACAGGTTCATCTTCATTCCAAATTGTTACAAAACAGTGAAACCATTAAATCTTTGTCCTGCCGAGATTTTACGGGGGCAGGGGATCGGACTATCGAGGGCCGAGCCGGTCTCCTGGCTTCCCCTTGTCCTAATCCAGTCAAAATTCCTTCTTGTAATTTTTCTTCCCGTCTAAATTCTGACCTTCTCCGTAAAAATGGGGTAAACATAAGGCGGGCAGAGATCTCCTGGCTGCGTCAGTGACCACAGGGCGAAGTGCCGAAACCCGAGGCTGAGTTCCTTCTCCGTACAGTCCATTTCCACAACAGGAGTCAATTTTTCGGCTTCCGGCTGCTCCGTGACAATTTCTACAGCCGAATGTGACATGCATTGTTTGAAATATTCGAGGAAATTGCCCCCGGCGAAGAGAATATGCATCAGCGACATGATCTCATCAATTAGCGGATCAACAGCGATTCTAAAAGTTTTTTTGTGATTTTTGATAGGGAAATAGACCTTTTTTGTAAGCAGAGTGAATTGAAATATTTTAACAGCTCCTGGAAGAGAGACGACTTCCCGGAGACCATAGCTAGTCGGGCATTTCTACACAGCAACAGGTCATTCAATGAGAAACTGTGTCTAAAAAATGGAGATTCTTATTTTTCTCTTTTTATTTGTTTTCCTACTTCTCTCCATCGTTGTGCTTCGTTTTTAGACGCTCTACAAAGAAGCGAAAGACTTTTTCAGCCAATTCGTTTCGTAAATCTTCTTGAGCAACCATAACTATCTTTGTTACGGCTAATTCTGCTTGGGGAAGGCCTTGACTCAAACAGTCGTCGATTATCTCCTTCTAAAATGGGTTGGCAATATTGAAAATATACTTTTTTGAGTGATAAAATTGTTTTACGATGTTGGAGGTTATTTACTGCCAATTATTGCTATTCTGCTGCTTACTACTGTTCTCGTTCATTTATAATTCAACATAGAGTCATTTCTTTTTTATTTTATTGCTAGATATTGTCGGAGCTTATTTTTACTGTAAACTACCATATATTTTATCTATATTGCCTTGTAATTTCTCTTTTCTATATCCTTATTCGCAAAAATTGATAAAAAAAGAATGTTCAAAAAAAGTGAAATTTTCGATAATACTTGATACAATTGTCCTTTTGTAACACTTTCAGAGATAAAAGAAGGTGTAAACTACCTGAACAGTGTCAGATATAGCTCCAATCTTGATTATTCGCTCGAAAGAATCGTGAATATCCTTATGTGAGCCGAAATCCGTGGTTGTTAGGTCACAGAGCTTGTGAAGAATCCGCTTGACCATTATCGGATCGACTCGGACACTCTTCTCCGTCAAATTATTTAGAAGAGAACAAATATGGACTCGTAACTGGAAAGCTTTCAATAGAGGGGGCAAAATAGCGGGGAGGACCTTCTTTATCCGGGAGCATTTCATCATTTCCCATTGATGTTTTCGATCCAAATCGGCCGGCACCTTACAGCAGATATTTTCCAGCCAATTTTTGTCCATGTCCTCCGAGCTGGCATCGGCATCTGTCTCAGATTCGGCTTGTCCATTGAATTCTTCTTCCACCATGCCGATTATTGTTTCTATGGCCGACCAGATTTGTATTTCATAGTCAAGTGTATCGCTTTGCTGCCCGGAAAGCCACGGCAAACAGTCCAGATAGAAATTTACCAAGTGAAGGTAACGATCACTTTCTTTCTGGAAAAGTATCATTTTTACTAGAATTTGTGCTCATTTTTTGTTGATTTCATTATTCAAAGTGTCTTGTTCTCAATATATCGTTCTTTTTCTCATTTTATATTGAAAACTCACAGTAGCTCCATTTTTCAATGTTTCCATGTATCCTTTTACTAATTTCTCCGTAAAGTTGTCATCTTCTGAATGTAATTCTCGAACTACGAAGTAGTTCTTTATAGCCTGTCCGTGAATACCAACCACATAATCGTAAACCGTTAGAGTTTCTTGTACATTTTCACCGATATAGCTATAAAAGACATTTTACCAATTCTATCTGCGTTTTTCTTACCGTTTTGTATAGGCCACACTGACAATCAGAAGATTTCGAATGTCGTCCTGTTTGAAGAGAATATCCTTCCAATCTTGGCTCAAAATAGTCAGAATTACTTTAGAACGCCTTTTGAAATCCTCATCTCTAAAGGGAAAACAAGCTAGAAGATGTGGGGGATAACTTACGCTTCTGGAAGAGCTCCTTCTCCTTCAATATACTTCGTAGCGCTTTGAACGAGGTCCGAATTCCAACAGGCAGAAAATATTTTACTAATGATGCCAGTATTCAGCAGCAGAATTCGATTCCTCCGGGTCAGGTTATTCTAAACATTCTTTTATTGAATTGTACAGTCTTATTTTCATTTTCTCTACAGTTTGAACAAGTTTTAGAAAAGCAAAGAGGAAAAGTTTCACTTACTCTTCGTTTTTTGATTAGATCTTTCTGTTCTTTTTCTTCAGCTGTTTGTGATTCTCCTTTTAGCCTTCTGATCAAATCTTTTTGTTCTTTTTCTTCTACTTTTCCTTTCTTTAGCCGTGTCTTTTCCTCTCCACTCAGCTCATATACACTCTTATCGATTCTTTTGTCTTCTCCTATAGATTCAACTAATTTTTCCCATTGCTCTAATCTCAAGGAGTCGACTGGCAGTTTAGCCAGATTTTCCAAGAGCCGACCATAAGCTGTGTAAAGTTGTGGTGACTCTCTTTTAGAATCTAAATGCTTATTTTTTCACAAATGGGTTGCGACTTACAGTTAAAATTACCGGACAAGATGGTAAGATCTCTTAGAATCTGCTCTGGTTTTGTATATGTATTTTGTTTAGATAAATAAGAATGGATAGTCTCGAGGACGACGGGATTTTCCTCAGACGTCATTATTGATCATGGTATTTGGTTACTAAGCAAGTCTGAATGAGAAGAACGGTTATAAAGGAGATGCTATAGATTTGTATAGCTAAAATGGTCGATAGGAGAACAACGTTCTTGTTCTTATGCTAGTTTTGCATAAAAATTCAATTATTCAACAGGAATTTCGATGAAGTTCTGATAAACGGGATATTAAAATGAACGATTGCCAAAAGTAATCTTCGGAATGTTATATGAGATAGAAATCCAGAAGCAATCGTTATTTACAAGCAAATCTTCACTGAGAGGATGATTAATCGCTACGGTGGGCGGCCCTGCGTCTCTCGTATTGTTATTTGACGCAATATTCCAGTTGAGAAGAAGTAGCAGATGCAAGCATATGAACAGAATGATTTTACATAGGGTTCATTAAATATTCTATTTCTGTAGAACTTCTTGGTACCGCTTCTGTCAATACTTCTATGCCTTCTTCTTTTGTTATTACATCGTCTTCTATCCGAAATCCAATGCCGTGAAATTCGGGAGGAAACGTTGAGTTATGTGGAATATAAACACCTAAAACATGGGATTACAAATATAATGCACAAAAAAAGTATACCTGGTTCAATAGTAAAAGCAACTCCAGCTGGAAGTTCGATATTTTTTGAAATAGAAGCACAATCATGTACATCCATACCGAGATAATGGCTGACATGATGCGGACATAACGTTTCAGCAGCCTATATAAAAATTATTTGAAACAAATTATAAAACGTACCCAAACTCTTTCTTTTTCAGTGGCATCTTTAGAGATGACACCAGCTAGCGTCATTTTTTCTCCTATAAGATTAACCATTTGCCCATAAATAGTGTTCAGTTGTACCTAAAATTGATAAATGTTACAGCACAGTTATAAAAATTACCTTTCTTTCTGAAGAATTTACATATTCAAGAAGTTCTTCGTGAACAAGATGCAAGGCATCATAAACTCTTCTTTGAACAGGAGACCATTCACCCGATATAGGCCAGCATCGTGTGATATCAGAGACATAACCATTTAGATCGCAACCAGCATCGACTAATAAACAATCACTAGAAAAAAATAACCTTTTTCGGGTAAAATTCGACTAACTTCATTTTTATTTCCTGGTTGGCATCCAAATAATGAATAGTATTGGCACGGTTTCCGGGAGCGACAACTGGTGGATAAGCCAAGGCATCAGCACCTCTTCGTCGTGCTTCGTATTCCAAAAGACCTACTACGGCATTTTCTGATGCAAATGCTCGTGTACCAGCTATCGTAGAATTCATCATCTTCAAATAATATTAGTGAAAACGTAATATGACAATGTACTTGAGAGCCTATTGTACAAACGTCACGCATAGCGTTAATTTCATCAGAAGATTTGACTAATCGTAAGCGCTCAATCTAAAAAAATTAAAAGGTAAAGAATATCATACGCAATAACCTACATACTCTACAATACCATGATTCGATGCAAAGCTGTCTCGAACCGGAACAACTGAGGTGTTTGCCCACAGTTCGTTTTGGAGAAAAAGTAACGAGCTTCCAGAAGAGGTCATTTTTTGAAGAACCTAGAAATAAACTACATATAATAGTCAAAACAAACGGCGTAAAGTTTTATTAAAATTATTATAAACAGAACAAACCCGTGGCAACTCTTTTGGCGAAAGCAATTCATCAAATTCTGCTGTACTTTCCAAAACTGAATCCAATGGTAAAGGTCCTTCCCATAGCGTTTGATGTTCCGATCGCCGTTCCATGAATAAAATCTTTTTCAGATTACCTTGGGCTGTCTTATGGAGTAAGTAAGCACATCCAGGTACACGTATTCCTGTTAGATACCTAAAAGATATGAAAGTCGATGTAAACATTACAACTAACGTAAAATTACTAAGTTGACGAAAGGCATGAGGTACATCGGGAGCACTGTACGTTGTTTCTGCTCCTTTTAGTAAAATAACTATCTCCTTATCTAGAAATTAAAAATATGCGGAGGATATCAGGCTACTTTTAAAATTCTCTGATAGTAATTGTAGTAATTTTGACCGGCGTTCGCTATATTCTGATGGCTTTATTCGAGAACCAATCAATCCAGTATTACTTAAGTATCTTATGCTCCGTAACATCTGAAAAATAACAGTGATATTGGCGAAACTGAATTGGTAACTTGTGATAAAACAAAATGAGATAAACAAGAAGGTAAAGCTAAATATTTATCAAGAAAGACGAACTAAAGAGCAATAGTATAAACATTTAAAAACTATCTAAATTCTGTAAGATACACCTCCATTAACAATAACATTTTCACCCGTAATATACCTGAAGCTCAATAAATGCATGTAAATTGAATTACTTACTTGGCTCGGTCTGATATCAGAAATTCTACTAATGAAGCTACATCAGAAGGGCGACCAAGACGTCCTACGGGAATCATCGCTTGTAAATTTTCCCGCAATTGTGCTTCGTGCTCATTTTTCGATAAGTCGTCCCAAAAAGATCCAGAACCGTCTCCTTCAACCTGAAAATAAAAATATATAACAAGCAGTTCTGAATACTTCTTACCATTCCTGTACTGACGCCATTGACTCTAACATTATCTTTAGCAACTGTTTGAGCTAAACTTTTTACAAGAGCTAATACTGATGCAGATGCTACAGAATGAAGTCCTCCATCTATTTGCGGTGAATAACCAGCTGCTGAAGAGATCATAACAACGCTTGGGTTTCTGAATATAAGCAACTTTTATCTTATTAATTTGTACTAACTCTGATGTTTTCAACGTGGGTAGAGCCGCTTGAATTAATCGAAAAGGAATGGTTAAAAAATTTTCAAACGTCTAAATTGTGTCACATGAAAGCAAAAAATGTAATTAAAAAAACATACAGCGTCAAATTGCATTGATGTTGTTTCTAAAATATCCCCTCTAATGCTATTTTTTGGTGGTACTACAACAACATTATCAAGACCACCAAGTTCTTCCACCACCTAAAATGTAACAAATGAATAAAACGTAAAAAAGGAAAGACAAACCCGTTGAATTAGTTCTTTTCTATTAGAATCAGATGCAAGATCAACAGCAAAACCAGTAACTTTTGCTCCGACTTTTCGATTATCTTCAGCAATTGTTGTAACTGATCCTTTGCATGAATCCACAGCAGCAACATTATATCCGGCAAAAGCAAGGCGTCTGACAACTGCTTGTCCAAGCGAACTTTTCACATTAGTAACGATGCTTACTGGTGGCCTCATAGTGAAGCTGAAGAAGTCGATTTTGTTTCCATCTCTCTACTGCATAAAACATTTTGGCTAGGCCAATAAAAAGAGAGCAATATAATAAAGTCAATATTTTACAACAAAATTTTATTAACACGAGAGAGAGAGATAGAGAGCATAAAAGAATGAGAACATTCATCAACCGGTTACGAGTTCCAGTTATACTTCTTGTTGTTGTTGCCCATGCCATAATGGCTGCCGTTGTGATACGCAGGCGGCTGCGTCGGCTGGGACTTGACTCCGCTCATCTTGTCGTACGATTTACGCTCTTCATCCTGAGAATAAATCTGACGTCCGCCAGCAGTTCCAATATTCGGCATCATAAAATGAGCAGGCGGATACTGTTGCGGATTGTAGTGCTGCTGCAGCATGTTCATCTGCGGCTGCATAAACGGACTTCCAAATCCAGGCGGCGGCTGTACCGCTGCCGGCTGCTGGCTTTGTTCACGATTAGTTTGCGACGTGAATTTTATGGCGTTATCAATTCCATGATTATCCGAGCGGTGTTGATTCGTCAGTGATTGGCTGCTTGACGATTGGGGAAATGCTCCGCCGCCCATCAGATTTGCCATATCCAATTGACCAGGCATCGTGAATGGATATTGCAACAACGCAGCGGTATAATCCTCAGGACGGATGCCAGTTGTCACCGGACTGTACATATACGGATTGCCATAGGAGAAGGGCATCTGCGAGGGGAACATTTGCTGCTGTGGCTGGTGTTGCTGTGGTTGCTGCTGTTGCTGTTGTTGTTGCTGTTGTTGTTGCTGATGGGCTTGAGATTGTGCAGCTGCCATATGGCTCAGTGGTTTAGGGACATTCTGGCTTCTGGTATCCATTCCGCCGGCTGTTACAGGACTATAGGAGACGGTGGACGTCTCGCCAAAGCCAAGTCGCGGCTGGGAAAGGGCGGAACTCGTCACGGGAGGCGAATTCGGTCGGTATTCGCCATTTCCCAGATGCATCTATAAGAAATTCGAATTTTTTTACTTTTCTAATTTTTGGAATACCTCAGCCGATGTTTTTAGCGGAGCAACAGCAGCGGAAGAATGTCTGGTATTGGAGAAGAGGGACTCCGTCGGCTGGGGGACGGTCTCAACCGGCGGGGGAGCAGGAACCGGCGCCGGCGCTTCCACAAACCCGAAATGATAATCAACAAGTCCCGTTGGAGCAGCTTCTGTGGCGAATTCAACGCCAGCTGAATTTTTTATTATAGAAAAAAATTGGGAAACGGTTCCATACGAAGTGTGCTAGAAGCGGGGAATTGTTGCTGTTGTTGTTGCGATTTTACGGGAGATACATCAGCTGAGATCGGCGGGATACCAATACCCAAGTCACTTTTGAGTTGAGTAGTCCATGTTACATTAGCCTAAAAGGGGAAAAAATGGTTGGAAGGGCGCAGGAAATTGTGTGCGCCCGCACCCGTAAAATCTCGGCAGCTGGAGGATATGGTTATTTGGCGCGCGGTTATCCCGCCCTCACAGCTGCCGAGATGTTACGGGTGCAAAAATTGGGAAAGTTTTCGCTCACCTGCAATTGGGGAGACGTTGCCTGCACAGTGTGCACACTGGAAACATTTACAGGCTCGTCTTGGTTCACGGGGACGGCTTCCTCTTGTAGATGTTGAGATGACGCGACGGATGGCTCACTGGAAATTTCCTTTTTTTCTAGGGGAAAGGGCGTAACTCACTGGTTGAAATTATTCGCCTCATCGCTGGAGACAGAATCGACGGGGGTCGGCTCGGGAGTGGGTGCTCGAGGCGGTTCAACGGCGGCTACCGGTGGTGGCTGATGTTTCTGTTGCTCTCTGCGTGCCGCTGCGGCTGCAACCGCAGCAAAAGAGATGGTAGAGGTAGTGGATGGGGCGGAAGTGACGGTAGAACTGCTGCTGGCCACCGCGGGGGCAACAGCTTCGGAGCGTTTAAATTCCATGGATCCACCCTTCTATAATTAGTTTTTTTTTCTTCGGACAGGCAAAACCAACCCATTCGGATGAATCTTCATTGAGATCAACGGGTTTTAGCACTCCAGAGTCGGGCTGAGATCTTCCCGCCTGTTGTGGTCGGGAAATGTTGCTTTGTCCTCGGCCGCCGCGAGATGTTCCCCCGCCGCGTGAGGCTCCACCACCGCGGGAAGTTGATGCAGAAGCTCCGCGTCCCCGACCGCCGCGGTCGGATGCTCCACCTCGGCCACGGGAAGACGGCTGTCCTCTAGCTGTCTGTGTTCTTCTTTCTTCTTCTTCCTTTTTTTTGTCCTTTTTGCTTTTATGCTCTGTCCACGATTCGATTTCTACGCCCTTGTCCAGAATATATTCCACTGCAGCAAATATGTTGTTATCATTGTCGTACAGGGCAAGTTCTGCCTGAGCAGGAGAGCATCGAGTCGCCTCAATTACCTAAATTCCGTTCTTTATACTTCGGGCTATACGGGTTCTGTGTTTGCATTTGTAAAAAAACTAACCTTTTTGATGAGCTTTTGGATGTTCGCTGTGTCTGCGTCACCCATCTTTACTGAAAAACGAAAAAATTAGCAGAGTTCACTCTCGAAAGACATAGAAAACAGAGATTAGAAGAAAATATGTAGTTGCTCATCAAAAATAAACAATAAAGCGCAACTCGAAAAGGAAAGCCAAAATTCTATCCCTTTACGTCATCTGTTGCTGTCTCGTGATTCTGTCCAAACAATATTTCGAAATAGCAACATTTTCTAGTGAAAAGGTAGAAATTAGAAGAGAACTCGTACTAATTGACTATGTAAATATTGTTTCTATACATATCGGAATGGTGAAATTTGTGGAAAGGCAATTTTCGTTTGGATGAGAAATCCGTCCACACTATGACATATCCATGATGTTTTTATAGCATTATTTGTAGTTCTCGTGGGGAGGGGATCCTTTGTTGCCCAAAGAAGATGAAGATACAGGCAATATTGCCAATGGGAGGTCGAAATGGTCAGAGAAGTGCAAAAGAAATTCGAATGTCGGAAATGGTCCTAAAAATGAGGGAGAGTTAGGCGCCCGATCGATAACGCGTAAACAGCAGGCAAACGCATAGCACATTTACATAGTCTGTCAAGAAAAAAGACGACATTCAAGGTCTAACCGCTCGAGAACAAATTTTAGTGAGTGAAGTGATGGAGCGAACTGACAGATAATTTTTGAGCGGCTCAGAAGAAAAAAAGGCCAGTAAGTTCGGCTCGTGGCTAAATCGTTAGACCTTGAATGTCGTCTTTTTTCTTGACAGACTATATACACCGAGGGCGGTTTCTCGATTTGATCAGCTCTTTTCTATTTGATCTATTTCAACTTGTATTCTATTCACTGCATATTCACCATAATACAAATTGTTCCTTTTCTAGGCATGTCAGGTACTCCCCGTTTCCGACTTGTAGCTGGCAGAGGCATCGGAGAACGAGAAAGGCCGATACCTGCAGTTGTCCGTTCTCCTCAACCCGCTGAGGTCAGAGTTGCCCAGGAAGAACAAAATCTCAATGTGGTATGTTTTTGATATTAGTTTGCAAATATTTATGCATTTTATTAGGCATCCCCTTCCTCAATATCACAGGGATCGATCCCTCAAGTTAATCAACTGCATTTCAATGATCGAATGAATGCTGGTTGGTGAAGTTTTATTGTTTCCATATTGAATGTTTTAGGATCCCCTTTAGAAACAGTGCACACAGGGACATCACAACCCGATGAAATGCAAGTTGTTCTCAAATGTGTTCGATTTTTTAAAACGTTGCTCAATTTGTCAAGAAATCCGGAGCAGCAAAATGATGATTCCGAAAATGGACAAACGACTTCTGAGAGAGTTTACAATTTAGTGACAGTAAACTTCATATCTGGGTTTTTTCACATTGATTTGTTTAGGAAGTAATATTTGGAAATTTCCCTCCTGAGCAATTTACAAAAACATTACAAGCATGTTTAAAATCTCAAGCTCAACCACATCTACTTCCTTTTTTGCGAAGAACACTGCCTTCTTTGAGAGACGCTCTTCGAAGAGGTCAGTACAAGAACCAACATTATAATGGACTCAATATTCCAGGAGTTGTAACAATAGAAGGAATAGAAACTCCGGCAAATTGGCTAGCACAAGGACCTGCAGAAGAAAAGGTTTCCACGCCCGATATAATGCCACAACAATTTACCGCTAGCGGTTCTGTAAATTTGGTTAGTATTCATTCTTTTGTGTAATTTGTTTTAAAATTAATTTTGCATTCTATTTTATATTTTCACAGCATTTATTAGTAGTATTGTTATTCCAGATTCCTATTTCTGCGCCGATAGCACCACCTGTTCCACAAATAGCAAATGAGTTAGAAAGTGAAGAACCTCGTGAAGAAGATGTGAATTTTTCTATTATTTTAATTGCTTTGCGTAATTTTAGGCAATACATGTACGTGCTTTGCAAGAAAATGCTTTAAAATCTGCTTTGATCCGACCGGAAGATGTAATGAAGAAGATCACTGACAGAATGAAAGATGCATGTTATGTTGAAGAAGAAGTTTTGACTCTTATTTCTGATGCCGTTGAATATAGACTTCGAGAAATCCTGGCAGAATTAGCCGTATTAGCGGAGCATCGAATGGATAATCTTAGGCATGCATTATTAATTGTTTTTAGAAATATAAAAATTGCAGACTCAGTATGACGTATGCCCCAATTGACGACGTAAAAGGACAGATTCGCTTTATTGAAAATTTGGATCGTCAGCAATTTGAGCAGAATGAAAACCGTGAAAAAGAGGCATTGATTAGATTGAGTAAAGGGAAAGGCATGGCTAAAGAAACAATTGAAAAAGCAAAGGTAGCAATCGCCCATTTTATTCATATAATTTATATTTTTTAGGAAATGCAACGAGCAGATGCAGAAGCTAAACGAAATCGAGATGCGAATGCTGCCGCTATAGCAGCCCTTTCTTCGAAGTCCAATAAGCCAAGGTTTGTGCTACTTTACACTTTTTCATTTCAACTTCACAGGTGGGATAATCCGACAGCTTCAGCCGCAGGTGGAGGACACACTGTGCGAGTAAAAACGATTCGTGTTAACCTTCGAGATCTACAGGCTTTCGCAAATAATGATCCCTTATGTTCACGGTTAGTTTGAAATGTGTTTTGAAAGCAATGGATAATTTAGATCGCACATGGTGCATAGATTAGCCCTAGGAGGTGGAATGCAAACGGAAACAATATAATTTTGACATATATTGCATACCTATTTGTACATTTTTTACTCATAATGAATTTACTTTTATATTACTCGGGAAAAAGTTTTCTGAACTTTACGAGCAGATAGGAAGGACTTATGCAATAACAAAGAAGAAAAAAGGACAACATATATAAGCCTGCTTCATTGTTCAGTTAGTCAGTATGTTAGCTTTACGGATTGTTAATCGGTGCTGTTCTCATGCCGGCAGTGATTCCTTGAAGCCATCCACTTTGATTGATTGCCGTTGCCTTCGGACGATTGGTCGGCACCGGATGCAGCATTTCCAAAATGAGCTGTTTCACATCGCCGGAAAGAATCTGTTCCTTGGGAAATTTGACAGAGTGAGACGTCTGCTTTCTCAACATCCGGCAAGGGTCACGATCATCGAAGGGCATCAATCCGGTGACCATGACGAAGAGGACAATCCCGGAGCTCCATATATCAGTAGCATAGCCAGTGTAAGCCTGAGCGGAAAGCACTTCCGGAGCTACATAGGCACGGCTTCCACAGAATGTCTTCGAGTACTCGTCCTAAATTATTTTTGCTATATGATTTTATAAACAACTTACGCTGTTAAGAATCCTAGCAAAGCCAAAATCGCCCAACTTGATGTTATCATTTCGATCGAGAAAGATATTCTCGCATTTCAAATCCCGATGAACGATATTGTTCTGTTGAAGATATTCCAATGCGGCAGTCAGTTGGCGGAACATGATTTTGGCCTGCTCTTCCGGAATCCGAGTCATGGACAAAATCTTCTGCAGCAGATCGCCTCCCTCAGAAAGTTCAGTGATAAAAGTGACGAAACGTGCATCATGAAAAATCTCATAGACGCGAACCACATTCGGATGAATTAAACTGCGGACAAGTTTCATCTCACGGGGCAGGAATCGCTTCACATAGTCGCCCTCTTCGCGAATATCAATGACCTTTATGGCACACGGCTGCTGATCATAGCTGACAGCACGCAAAACGACACTGAAAGTGCCAACTCCCAAACGGGTGCCAGCTACGATTCCGGTTTTCAGTAGAAGCTTATTCTTCAGCCGTGTGAATTCGGCATCATCCTCGGCAAACGGAGCGGCAACAATGTTCAAGCTATCTATAAGCATTACTTGAAATGACAAGAATTAGAAATACCATCATACGGGCAAGGAGTAGAGTCAGTCTTTTGGGCCATAAAATGACCTCTCCAGTAGTAGTCAGTAGTGAAAATGGCTTGGTAATTATGGCCATGTCGGCTTCTGTTTAGCGGATTATACAGGTTACTTTACACATACGGTTAAGACAGTTCAAATTTTTTGTAGTCAAAATAAAGAAAACATTGCCATACCTTTTATTCATGTGAACAAAATAAAAAAAGGTAGCAAAAAAGAAGTGCGACTACTCAAAATAGCATTTCTTATGTACATAATAATTTTTACATCTTTACAAAATATGGTTCCTTGATTAGAACTACACAAAACCATTGGCGTGCTTCAGATAACACATCATATGACGAGGAATGGGGAAGTCATCTACTCGTTGATCAAACACTTCTCGAAATTTTTCAATAGATTCTTTCTGGATGCGCATTTGACGTTCATCCTTTGTTTCCTGTCGTTCAGTCTCAAAGAAGGCGATTACACATATAACAGCGAACAAACCTGATGTTCCATTCGTCTTCGTTTGTTCTCTCTGATTTGTCTATGCGCAATAATCACATGCTCAGGAACATCTTCATTTACATCTTCATCAGACGAATCACTTTCATCACGCTGTCTTCTCCTATTCGCACGTATAACTTGCATACGTTGACTTAACATACAATTAGAAAAAAACCCCATTAGAAAATACCGTGATACTCGTCTATGTTCTCTCATTCGTCTATGATTTTCATCCAAATGACCCGGTCTTTCAGTATTATTTCCCTCTCCTGCTTCTGTAAGATCGAGGTTACCCAATTCGTCTTCGGAAGCTGCTTCTCCCTCTATAGGATTTTGGTCATCACTCTAAACAAATGCAAAACTAATTACATGTAAAACAATTACGCTCGAAGCTCCTTCTTGATTATCATTGTCGTCATTTGGAATTTCCTGCATGTTTGGTATAATCCCTTCATCGTCTTCTCCTTCTTCATCACTTTCAATCATGTTAGGAGCTTCATCGCGGAAAGGACGTATACCAAACGCATCGCCAAATTGGCGATTATGAGCGTGAAGGAACTGCAAATTCGAGTCTTATGTTATAACAAAAGCGACACCTGCTGCACACGTTGATCCATTTCGAGTCTCTCTCTAACCATGTCATTAGCAAGAGGGCCCTGTCGAATTTGTACACGACGAGGTTGTGGTCGAGGCGAAGGAGGAACAATCTGCTGATTTTCATCATCTTCCTCATCGCCTTCGTCACGCAAGTCGTGCACTTGCACGCGTGAATTGTCTTCATCTTCACGTTGGAACATTAGATCACCGCTGAAATACGACATTTTTTAAAACCAAATAGCCAAACATACTCTTCATGATTAAGCCACTCGGGATCTTCTGGATTTGGAATTACAACCCTAACACGAGCATAATTTCCTAAATGAGTATTTAGATGGTAACGGTAACACAATGCGATGATATTTGTGGTAAAAAATATTTCACGGAATACAAGAAGCAAGTGCATTTTTTGATTTACCCTGCAATGGCGGCCCGTTTAAAAAGTTCACTCTTGCTTCTCCTTGTTGTTCACCATTATGTATAAAAACCACATGCGGACCGGTAATTCTAAAAAAGAATAGCCGAGAGAGACTATGAATATTACACAGGATCCGGTCGATCCTTAGAGCAAATGCTACGCATTTTAGGAGCATGATTTTTGAGCAAATCTTCTCTAATTCTACTGCGAATGTAAATACGACAGAGACGTTGAAGAGTATCTGGTCTGAATTAGCATTAAAAACAAAATATTAGTAGCCTACTTGTTAATTCGAGGAAGAACTTCGGACTTATCCTGCTTATTAGGTCGAATAAGATCAGCAAATTGGCAAGACATTACACGCTGAGCAAGATAGCGTTTCTCACCGGTACGATGGTAACACATTAACTAAAATTGAAAATGTTGTATAATTCCCAAAATGATATACTGCTCCATTTACTGGTGCAACGAGACGCCCAGTTATTTCAAGCATTCGGACTAGACGTTCAATACATTTAGAGCTAGTTACAGCTGCGCCGCAATAAATTCGATCATATCGAGGTAGGCTTTCCGGAATCCTTTGTGCGAGGCCATTACCATGAATAAATCTAAAATTATTTCATTTTAATCAGTATGAGATAAGACTACATTGGAACAGCAAATCCGAAAGAAGCTATCTCTGGTTTATCCAAAGTGACGCTTCGGCATTCATTTGAATATTTCACCAAGTTTTCATGAATTTCAATTCCATGATTGACTCCCTCGCTTCCTAAAATAGTCTATCACAAAACATGGATCAACTGCTTTACCAATTAAGAATCCGACAGCAGTATTCAGCCAACCAGATCCTGAACCTATATTCAAGAAGCTGTGACCGGGACGAAGATCTAAGCGATCCAGCACGGCAGCATACATCGATGGTGCGGAAATGTGTAGTCGACCAGGCGTCCATCCTTCAGCACTGGCGACATCATCGGCAACCTACGAAATGTATTGCATAAAAAGTTTAGTCTACTCGTCTCCCACCTTGAACGGGCTATCCTTGTAAGCTTCATTCAGGTATTTGGCAGGGAAAAATCGACCACGATCGACTAATCTACAAATGATGAATACAATTAAAATCAAAGATAACTTACCGAAATACTCTTTCCACTAAACCATCTTTGATACTATTGTTATTAACCAAAGTATCCACAAGTTCATCATTGTTTTTACTACTCGATGTACCCATTTACCTGGAAATCAAATGTATAATATATAAATAACTGGGAACAGAAATAACCAGAAATTGCAGGAGTAGCATGCATGTAGATAGTAATAAGATTTGATGGCGAAACGTGAACATTATAAATACGAGCTTTTTGAAATTGTTGTCTCATATTGCGATGAAGGTTGCTTATAGGTAACAAACATAAGCAATGAGAGAATTTGCACAAAAAGAGATGCCCGTGCTTTTCTGCACTGCACTGGTCAGCCGTTTTGAATCACAAAAATTGTAGCTACTATACTTTTCAACAAAAGAATCGATTCAAATGTAACGCATTGCAGAATGTACATGTACATTGCTTCTAAAACATTTGTTATATGTATGCTCTGGGAAGTGTACATGAAACGTTTGTGAAAGAAAACCAAAAGAAAAAAAAGACAGAAAAGCTTCAAGTAAAGGAGCAAACAATTGGTAAACAACGAGAAAGAATGTATTGCGTAATGGGGTCGGAAGATTTATTCAGTTCTTGTTTTTTTCTGTTGCTTATATTTTGTGACGACTGTTTTTGATTTTCGCATATGAATTTTGTATTTTTAGAATGATAACTACTCGCACAATGAAGGAATGGGGACTGTTTGCTGCTTTGATCGTCACGATGCACTACGCCTACTACAAGATCCAGCATAACCCATCACTTGTGCAACCCGATCAACGTCAAGAGCTTTTTTATGTGCGATGGCTAAAACAGAAGATCCCCTCATTGCGAAAATATGGAGTTCAAGAGGAAACAAAGCAGCCACCAGAATAAAAGATAAGGTTAGTCATTTATTTCCCAGTTGCATTCCAAAACTGGAGCTATTGAACTTTTAACATCAAAATTAGCTCCGTAAACTTCTGCTGTTGGTATAGGCTCTCATTTATTAGCTCGTAAACGTTCAATAGCTCCTAAAAGTTATTTCAGATGATGTTTCGCTTGTGCTGTTGGAATTTCAGCATTTGATCAATAAATGCTATTACTACTCACTCTTTCGCTCAATCTTACAAATGCTTGTTCTATGCTTACATATTGATTTTTTTGATGTTTTACTATTTTCTACACATTGAAACAGGGACTCTGAGGGTAAAAAACATGGCATTGCCAGCACGGTGGCAATTATTCTTCTGCAATTCCCGAGGTCCAGTGACCCGGGTCTTGTGACGCGTATGTGGCGTCTCGGAGGCTATTTGAAATTCACAGCTGGGAAATATACAAGGGGTTCTTGTCTCTTGATTTATTTGTACTGTATTCGTATTTTTTGCCATCTCAAAGTTTGGTATATGGATTATGTCAAACAATAACTTTTTATTTTCAGTCACGCCACAGAAGTCCTATGAGTGATTTCTCTCGTTGGTCCGATGTAAGGGAAAATGGTACAACATCAGCTTACGTTAGTCTATAACGTTATTTGCTTTCCAAATACATTATTCTTTCAGAATTCCGCGCAGATATATTCTCCAACACCTTACAACAGACAAATGCCGTTACCCGATTTGTTTGGTTGATTTGTACAAATCAATTAAAATGTACATTTAGGCCGCTGAGTCCAATCAAGACAACAGATTTAATGAGGACAGAAAGAAGTTTGATGGGCGCTTTGGAGAATCGTCGATTGACTTTCAACAAGGTTATTTATACTAAAATCCAAATGATTATGGAATTGATCTTTTAGAATAACACCGTATCTACGAAGACACCGGACGAACAATATTCCGTTTTTCGTCAAAGGCTCCAAGAAGGCTTCTGCATCGACGGAGAAAATGTATCATATTGTGCCACTTAGATATTCATTATTCAGAATTCGCTTCGAGCAGAAGACATCAAAGGAAAAGACTTGTATGATAAGGTGGTGAAGTTGCGAGAGTACGTCAAACGCGGAAGAAATTCTCGGAAAAAGGGCCGCAATAAGGCTTATTCAACTTTTCGTTCACCTACACCAAGTTTCGAAATATGTAAGGATGTTGAAATGTATGTAGCTTTTTATGCCGTTACTATTTTACGATTTGCAGTACTGATCAAACAATAGAAGCGCCTCGGTATAATACACAATCAGAGAAAACTAGTCCTACTAATACATCACATCTACTTGCACAGTTACTCGACGTTAATTTGAAATCATATGAAGACTTCGGTATTTCATCAGCTTACCTGTTCGTAAATTCTCTAGGCGTTGGTAACAGAAGAATTACTTATGCAACAAAAGCTGTTGAAACGACGCCTGGTTTGAAATCTCGGTTTAAATCTTTAGGAAGAAGGTTTCGCATAACTTGAATAACAGTTTACATTTTATTCTAGGCCATCATCATCATGTAAGGATCTCTCTGAATTAAGACCATCAGTGCATTTACATACTGAGCGTAGAAGCTTATCGCCATTAAGACAAACAAATGAATATGACAACCAATTCCGGAATTCAAGACCATCAAGAACTGAGGTCAATAAGATTGTTCGTGGCCTCTTCTGTAATGTGGACGAAATTCCTCACAAAGGAAATCTTCAGAATGCGTATGTTTTATTTTTGGGTTTTTTGTGTTTTGAATACTTTGATATTCGGGTTTCAGCCGTCAACAGCAAGATAGCCAATCAGTAAGGAATCTTCTCAGGGGCTCTCGGCCTACATCACGGTCCCGTATACCGTTGCGCACTTCTGCTGAACCCAATAAGAAAATAACTTCGAAGGAGTCACCAATGAAACCACCACCCTTTTGCAGTAGTGTCAGCAATGTAAGTGATCATTTTTTTAATCAGCCTAATTGCATTTCTAGAGCGATTATTCTCAAGCAGTACATGCTAATGAGCAACAACTTATCAGACTAGTGAATACACACTTCCCTCATTGGCGAGTATTTGTGAGGAATCTACTGGCTGATTCAAATGTAGAAAACGACGTGGCTATTAATTTTCTTCAAGAAATAGAGAACAGGAGTATTTCGAAAGAATTGGCCAGTAAAATGCACAGGTTTCTTTTCTATATTTATCCGTATCTGACTATTTACAGAGATCAACGCGTCGAAGAATTTAATCAAACGGACGAAAAGATTCTAAACAAAGTAAGCAATCGTATGACCTAAACAGTTTATAGCTTCGTGAAAAACTATGCCGTGGTCATGCATCTCGTATTCACCAGCTTCGGATTCTACAACAAGTTCTCCGCGAATCTTGCTAATTGATTCGATATTTGCATTAAATAAATTATTTAAAACATTTAATAATAGTTATAGTTTTTCTGTTCAAGAATCGAGAAAAGCTGGAGGATCACGATTAGGATAGTTTCATGAGCCGCATGAGGAAGTGCCTTCTATATAAACGAAGGAGACAAAGAGAAAGAACACTGACATCTTCATAATAAGATGTGCCCGAGTGTTTTGTAGAAAAAGATGATCATCTGAGGAATTAGAATTAGCTCAGAACTTAGGCATCGTTTATTAGTAATAATTACAAGCACCCATAGCTAGTTCTAACTAATGATCATCTATATAACAATAAGTGTCGAACTCGATTTTATCGCCACAATTGTGTCTCATTATTGGACAAATTTGCCGAAACAAAATTTTGGTCAGCTTTTAATTGTTTTTTAGCATAAAATAACACTAGTTCGCTTACTCTTCTGCATCTTCTTCTCTCCATTAAAAGAAGTTTATGCTATTTTTTAGGCCGGTCTTGGCTGAGTGCCCCTGCTTTCCTGGAAAGTGTCAACATCCTGACTGGGAGTGGAGGACGTAATTGCCCTACCCTCCTGTAGAGGGGAGGAACGTGACTACCCTCCCCTCCTTTCAGGTATTCATGTCACCTTTTTCCCTTTAATTATTTTTTCCAGGATAGCGGAAGTAGTCAAGCTTACCAATTCCGCCCTTCAGCAACAGCTTCTGCTTCAAGAGCGTTTTTGCTCTACATTCCGAAACCAGTAACATTTGGACCCACATGTATGGATATGTAGCCTTTCTTGGCGTTGGAATTTGGTTCTTGACACGGCCAACGGAACAGGTATCTTTTTATTAGACTTATTTTGCTAACTTTTCTTCTTCTAGGTTCAATGGATGGAAAACCTAATATATTCGACGTTTTCCTCGGAGCTGTCATTTGTATGGAAATGTCGTTTGCTTTCCATACCATAGCTTATCACTGAAGTCAGCAAGTGAATTGACTTTTTCTTTATTTGATAAAAGGGTCAAAGTTAGAAGGCGGCAATAAAATGCAAAACTACGGTTCGGGAAGTCAGTTGTCTTTTATTGTTAATTTTAATCGACTGAAATGACTTCCAACCGAATCTCATTGAATTGCCGCACTGTTTTCTTTTCCATATGCAATTTAATTTAAATTAATTTAACCTTATATAATTATGAATGTTTAGATTGAAATACACTCAAGCACCAGTGTAATATCATATTCTGATCCATTCTAATAGGTTTCATTGTTTCTCATTCCAAAAGGGAGAACTGTAAAAATGGAGTCTTTCTTAGAGCATGCATCCGATTTTTCTTACTACTGTGATAACACACATACCTGTTCCCGTTTCTGCTTATTTTTCGGCCAACAGCCTTTGCGTCAATACTTTAGAACTGTTGTCCCACAACTGTGATATTTTATGTAAGCGATCTGAAATGGCTAAAAGCGCAAATAATCGGGGTTAGTATTGGAGCGCGCCAATATTTAAAAACTCGCGGCGCGCGGCTAAATTGCGGGAGGTCTTGAAGCTTTTTTTTTAGGCCAGACCATTTTTTCATTCCGTTTCTCAAACCATTTTTTTTCAGTTTTTATCTTTTGTTTTTGAAGAGCTGGTTGTAATCTTTTTTTTCAGGAAGCCGATTTTTTTCAAGAGCCGGTAATTACAATGGATAGTAATGAAGGAGTGAAAACATTCGACGCTATGGTAAGTTTTTAACTATATCGCTAACATTGTTTGCATTCAGAGAGAAGAAATTTTGTCCTTAGATGGATGCAAAGCTGCCATCGAAGCGCAATTTACTGATTGCAACGAATTAGAGAAGTCTAAAAGGAGGTCGTTTATATATGGAATCAAGATGCAGTAGTTTAATTAACAATGTTTAAAATTTTTTTACAGATTGGATAAGAGCGACATTGCCTTTAAGAAGTTAAGTCCTTCTGCCATTACTCAATATCCGAGAGAATCTCATCTGCTCCACGCTTTCGACATCATGTTGTACAATTCTTTTGTGGCAAAAACGGATCCGACCGATGAGGAAAAGAGTATGTCTTATACAGCAATTCTCAGTTTCGTAAGTGTGGTTTTAACTTAATTAAATTAATTTGGTTTAGTGGAGACACTTCAGCTATGCTATTCCAGAGGAAAAGGCTAAGAAGACATAAAGTTTACATCTTTCTTTTTGTTGTCTAAAATTTTGTTCTTGTTCTTAAAAAATCTTGTTCTTAATATTCCAGTTTTTGTCAGAGATTGAATATTCCTTAGGGTGTTTCTCCTTCCGAAGAGTCTCTAGGCTCTTCCCGCACTGGGATGGCATTTCAGGTAGCAGTATCGGCTTCTTCGACATTCGGCATCTGTCGGCATACGCGGAATCCTCGATAAGATAACCAAGGAGACTCGTTGCTGGTCCGGTGACGTCATGGAGAAGTGGAGGGACGATATTATCGGAGTGGACCCTCAGCAGTTCGACCCCAGTGCAGGATGCCCTCCTAACTTCTTCACCAGAGCAGTTGCTTCTTGTCTTCCAGAAACTACAGTCTGTTTGGCCGTCCCAAGTCTTCATCGTTTTCTTCTGGATTGGGCAGATGACACATGGGTGTTGTGTTGCTTGGCCGTCGTGTCCAATAAGAGCCGATAGACTACGATTGTCTCCTATGGCGAACTTCTCGACGTCGACATCTTCATCTTGCCACTTGAGAGCGCTCAGTCCATTGAGCTGTTTGAACACTTCCGGAATCAAGTCGGCAAAGTTTCTATTGATGTCCCTTCCAGTGTAAGCGGCTACGACAACTTGAGAGTAATGAGATTGGGATTTACGGAGATTTCCAAAAGAGAGTCAGCTTGGTATCTTCACCTCCTTTGTCCGCAGCGATTCTCAGTTGGAACTTCTTGTTGTTCGGATCAGCAAAGTAGATGTAATCCGAAAGTTTCTCCGCGTATTTCTCCATGACTTCAGAAATGTTTGATACGTAAGCCACGGGTATGAATACGGTTTCGTCTGAGATAGGGGAATCATGGGGGAAAACTATGTGGACTAACCTTCTCGAATTACTGATTTTGTTATATTAATATAATGAGCGTTCAGATTATAAGATTCATATTGAACTCTGAGGATTTCTTGAGTACCAAAGATGTTATATGGAGCAAGAGAATTAAGAGAAGCTGTAAGCTTTTCTATTCCATTTTTAGATCGCGTGTACTTCGTCAACACTGGTAAAACAGAAGCTGAACAAGGATTTCAAAGAAAAACAAGAAGGAACTACTGGTCTCAAGAACGGCTGGATCATTTTTCTTCAGGTTTTCTTCTACTTTTGCTTTAATTTCAGGCCTTCTCTTCAATATTCTTGTAATTATTGCAGCTATTGATTCTACTTCTTTACCAGGCAGAATTTCATTAGCTAAAGCTTTCAGTATTTCCTCTGCTGAATCACATCGCCTTCTGTAAGTAAAATAGTTTTCTAATTTACTATGTTTACCCTAAGGTTGACTCAGCGGTTTCAGATAGAGGCAGATGTTCTCCATGAAAACGTATATGAGTATAAAATTCAGCTCCACGTTCATCTACGAATCTATGTATTAATCCGTCATCTGTTCGGAGCGCTGACTAAATCGAAAAGCTTCCAAAAAATGATAAAAGCGCCTACGTTTATTTGTTGCCTATTAATTTTACCGAAGCTGGCAAAGGACTCAGAGGCGCTTGAGGAGTAGAATCTCCCACAGCAGTCTTTTTCGAACGACCTCCCCCAGTAGATCTCTTCCTTCTTCTTTGCATAACAAATGATTCTTTCTTTATATAATATTGTTTAGTTCTATCGTATTGAGATGAAGCTAAATAAAAACAAAGGTTGTATAAAATAAAATTTATTAAATGTAAAAAAGAATAAATAACTATGTAAAAAACCTGATTCTCCTCGAGCTTCTTTTTCTTTTCCTTCTTCCAGACCATCTTCTTCTTCGAATCGTTCGGCTTCTTCTTCCATCTGCTCCTCTTCTAAACTAACCTCTAAAAATAAAACGAAAATCGGAGTAAAATAACAACATGCCTCTCTGCTCTTCTTTCTTCTTCTCGCTAGCTTCCCCATATCCACCAGCTCGATCTCCTTCTGCCTCCTCTAAAATACTTACCTCTAAACTTTTTCGCTTTTTGTCACGGAATAGCCAGGCTTTGTCTGTTTTTATTCCGTTTTCTTGACTATTAGTTGTGTTACTGTATAGATTGTATATTCCAGCTACTCTACATCATACGAATATCAGGAACTGCGGTTAGAGACAACAATAATACTTCTCTGTAAAAAGTTTCAGATTTCTATTGTTTTTCATGGATTATCTATTCTTCATCTTCACAAACTATCAATACTATAAGAGAAATATAATATCTTGAAAACGTTTTATCTATGACAACTCCAAATTAAGGTTTGTTGCATTTTTTTTATCAGTGTCGATATAGCATTTGTATCAAATTCCGCGTATTGTTATTTTTCATTACCGCTTCAATTCTTTGGCATCCACTTATAGTTGTTGAGTAATGGGCGTTAAGCCGGTTCCATTCGACATGACCGCTCTCGATGTATTGCTCGCTGTAGTTTCCCAAACTACCATGCTCTTTAGCGAACTGGGGAAAATGAGCTAAAGATAAATATAATGCATGAAAAAATTAGTACTTACTGGCAATCCCATGGATTTTGGGGGTCAAGTGGAGAGCTGGAATGGCTTTAATTGTATTTGGAAGGGTTTGACAAAGCTCCTCAAGTTTCCTTTGCTCAATATCAGTGAGGACCGCATTTTTTGTTAAGCTTTGTATTCCCCTTAAGCTTTTAGCAACTAATATGTAGCGTAGCGCAAGGTCTTCCAATATCTTAGCCTCTTCTTTCTGTTGGGTGGCGCTGCCAAATATTCCTACCACTTTTTCAATGTTTTCTAGAAATCGCATGCAGTGGTTTCCTGTCAATATGCCTAAAAATGAAAGTTTCCTTTCCGTGTCGTGTTAAATCTTACCTCCATGATAATTTTGAGGAGTAACTTTTATCTCTTTAAGAATTCCATCGATGTGATAAACACATCCTTTACCTTTTCTGCATTCTTTGAGCAATGCGTCCAGCTCTACTTCACATTTAACAGCTGCTAGAGCATTTTCAAAGATAGATATAGGATCTTGTCCTGGGGAAGTGCAGCTGAACGCGAAAGTACTAGATAGTAATATAAAAGAAAACCTTTTACACGCTAGCTGTTGCTTTTTTTTCATTACAGGCTCTAAATCGCCATTGCAAAACAGGTGAAATACTTTTTGGCAAATGGAACAGATTTGGGTCAGACCCCCGTATTTCATAGCAAGCTTTAACCCGATTTTTTTATAGCACCAAGGCATTCCACAGCTAGTATCAGTACTGTCATCTAGAACATCGAGTGAAAAATGATTTAAAAGCGTACCGGGGATGTTTTTGGTATCTTTTAAAGCGGCTATCATCCTCTTTGCTACTTTTTCACAATTTGCGACACCCTGCTTAGTCAGTAGCTGAGTTATGGTCTTCTTCTCGGGTCCAAACCACGTAGAAGGCAAATCTTCTTGTCTTATTTTCGTATTACTCAGACTCATTCTGTCCACATACGCCGCGTCCTTATATATCGTTGACTGCAAAGCATATGTAGGGGATAGCAGATTATGTAGGCACGGAGGCACTACGTTGTGGAAGTTAACGTCCAATAGTCTCACACCATTCACAGAGGCCAGCGAAGTTTCTTCGGATAAATAGTTCGAACGAGGCTTGATGAATGGGCCACTAATTCCGCCATCAAGTTTAATACTATTATGATCGATGGCACATATCACACAAGGGTGATAGCTGGCTTGACCAGCATGGCCAAGAATGGCGGATAGACTCTTATTGTCTCCAACAATGTATAATTTCACCGGAATATCTCTATCTCCATAAGGTAATCTATATTTTTGCTTGATTTTTACTATATTTTCGTACCTTGATATTTTAGAAACATTAGAGAATATTTCTGGCACCGATTTAGCTAAATATCCATTTGTATCTGGCCCGCTGTAAGCTCCAATAATTATTTGTGAGTACGGCGATTGACAGCCACCCAAATTTGCGAAAGATAAAGATATTTTCGTGTCCTCTCCACCCTTATCGACCCCCAGTCGAAGTGGGTAATATTTGCTGTCATCGATTCCAGAAAAAGTGAATTTATCCTTCATTACTGCCACCTAGCCGCGCAATACATCGTGGATTTTGCTCATGTAAGCCACTGGAATAATATCGAAGAAATCTAATGATGATATGTGAAGTAACGGTGAAGTTGATACCTTCTTTTTCGACTCTTACAGTCTTGGTAATGTATTCGGCTTTTAAATAGTGTTCTTTGAACAGTTTTCTGTATTCTCCTCGTGTTTCAAATATATCCACCCCGGTATCATTGTTTATTTTGGCCATTATTTTTTCAGCAGCATTTTTAGAATGACAAATGCTGGTAAGCAATGGGAGAGATTGTTCTGCAGAAGATTACTGGAAAAAGTTAAACTAACTCGTGGGAATTTTACTATAATTCAGGTTTAGACCTTCTATAACTTTATCTTTAAGGTTTTTCTTCCGGTTCACTATATTTACTATAAGCTTGCCGAGAGAATCGATAAGTTTATCTTCTTTTTCCTCATTTGCTAATGCTTCTGCTACTTCTAGCAGAATTTTAGCACGACGTCTAGAATCAGAGGGGTAAACAGGAAGATATCGATACCGAAGAGTGCTGTTGGCTGTAGACGATAAAGGAAAGGTCTTTTCCGGAACCCGCACGTGCATATATATCAATTTACCATTTTCATCAGCAAAATGTTGAATATGTTCAGTTTTTGGTCTTATTGCCGACTGAAACTCTTTATAATTACTGATAGTAACTCACGTTAAGTGTTTGGCTATTAATTTTTCCTATTCCATCACAGGTAGAGCATTTTGTTGTTACATTGTATAGGAAAGGATGGGCAGGGGCTTCTCCAGTAGTGGAGAGCGTGTTAACAGGAAAAGATAGAGGGGCATTGTTTTCAGAAATATCCATATCTTCGTATGGAGTCAGGTCAAGGTCAGGAACCACCTGAGATTCCTCTTCTTGAGAACTCTAGAAGATAGATGTGTCAATATACAAAATGTTTGTACAACCATCTCTCCGGACATCCTTTCATCCTTTCCGTTGTTACTCTTCTTTCTTTTATTTTTTTTCAAAGAAAACCTATAATTTGCATGCTTTCCTCTCCCGCCATGGTAATAATCAGATGTAGGCGAAGCAGAAGGCAGTGGCCCTGAAGAGGGCCGTTGGGATGCTGTTAAAGCGTTGTTGGTCATTAGGAGTTGTTAGCTGAATTATTTATTTGCTTTGTATCAATAAAAATTCTTATTCGAGTGTGTGGAATGTTTACAATAACTCAAAGAAAAGAAGAAAAAGGAGAAAACGTTGTTCAAATAGTTGAAAATCACGCAAATTGGTCCCGCGGCGACCGCATTTCTCCGCCCTTTAAAGTGGCGCCCTCGGCGAGCTGTGTGTAGGATTAACTTTTTTTTCTTTAGGGTAAGGTATCTCTTTTTGTATAGCGGCAAAATTATGGACATTCTAGACGAATGTCAACAAAAAGTGAACAATTCGTTTGTTGGAAAAGGAGAAATCTCAACAAAAAGTGTTATTCGCGTTTACAAGGAGGGTACAAAAAGGGAGCAATATTGGGGAATGGAGAGGAATCTACAAAAGTGGAACAATACCACAAATAACGGCTGTTTTCGACGCACTTCTTCGAGCTCCTTCCGAATTACCCAGCCCCCCTGTTTTAGTCGTGACTTTTCGTCAGTAGCTCTGGGGCTAAACGCCATCTTTGCTTTCTTACATTTTATTCACTTTACGACAGTTGACGAAACTGAATAAGAAATACTGTAAAGCGGGACCTAGGCGGGGGAAGGAAAAAAAAAGTTGAACGGGACCAATTTACGCACGCAGACCTTTGAGGCGTCGGGGTCGGCGAGCTGTGCAAGCACAAAGCGACATGAACAGACATTGATCTCGCAATAAAAGTAAAAAAATGATAAGTAAGATTTATTCAAATGTTGCTCAAGAGGTAGAAATAACAATACGAATAGCCAAAAGTTTCCCATCCAGTTATAAGTTTTGCATATTTTCTGTTATAATTCACCGAATCCCATGAAAATCGACTGATGGCAGTCAGCTCTTCCTCGCTCAACATTATTGGCACCAGGCCTGCTTGTAAATCGCCATATAGACAATCTAAGAGGTATTGAACTATCTAAAATCATTAATTTTACCCCGTTTTCATTATTTTGATAAAGAATCATCGAGGGCCGGCGCGTGACCGATATTAGCCAGGTTGGCTGTGCTGTCTGCGAAATGTCGAATGGTGCAATGCGTTGTGGCGCGTGTGCCGTTCGAGCATCGCGAGTTCTCTCCCACCGGAGGGAAACACTTTTGCTTTTTCCCCACCACAGCTCGCCGCGGCTGAAGAGAGGTCAACGCAACAGTGATCGCGCCGGGACCCGCGCAATTTTTGCTCTACGGGAAGAACAACTTTGTAGCATCAAACATTCGAAAACCACACATTTTCAGCTTTTTCTGTAAATTACATTCGATTCAGCATGTTCGAAAAAATTGGTAGCAATTTTTTTGGTTCCTACAAATGTAGCGCAGCAAAGATAATTAGTTTTTTGTGTTTTTCACTATCAAAATGCGAACAGATTTTGGTGCCAAAATTGCTGTAGAATCTCCATTTATTTCTGCATCGAAGAAGCCCAAGAACTCCGAAAACGTATGTCTGGATAAGAAGTGTTTGATGCTACAAAGTTAAAATCGTAATCTTCAATACAAAAAACGCTGTTTGTCCACTGTTTACAACCGTTTTCATCCAACGTCGATTTTTTGAAAAATCGGTCAAAATCTTTGACAATTTCTTTCTCAAAACTGTGACATCCGATCTTTTTCATTTTTACTGCAAGCAATTAGTCTTGTTATGGGGAGCATTTTAAGTTATAAACGGAAGAATATCATGGGAAAAACTTATTTTTGGGTTATTTCGTAACAAAAATTCACTGATATTCCATTACGCCTCAAATCTGCGTTATTTTATGTTTTCTCTTTTGTTTTATAGTAATTTGGGATCGATAAGTAATTTGGGATCAATAACCGAATAAAACATCAAAAACATGTGAAAATGTCTAGAAACGTATATATGAAAAACTGGCACGTGGTCGCCGCGGGACCATTTTAGTCATTTTAGACCTTTGAGGTGTTGGCCTCGGCGAGCTGTGGCTCTTTTCTTCAGAGTTCTCTACTGGTAACGGTATCTTACGTACGTATTTAGAAGAACCCCCGTAGCGCTCGTAAGAAGGAAGACAGAAAAAAGACGGTTCCAATCGAACGATCAAGCTGATAGCTAGAGCTGTTTCTTCAGTTGAATTGAAGCACTCCTCGACGAGTCTGTTCCCAACAGAGCCGGTTCTTGTTAGGCGGGCCACTGAGAGCAGAGACGCCTGTGAAATGCCCCCGTATATTTTTGATTTGACCACTTTGCCTACCTTGAACAGTATTAAACTTGTGAGTTCCACGGAGATCTTGGCCAAGTCGAGCCGTCTCGGCCCTCTTCTGTTCTGTTCCTGCCATGTCTCTTCGAATGGCAGCCGACTACAGAGAACATTTTCTAATATTTTTAAAAATATTTGGACTCACAGCTTGTAATCTTTTCTGAATTCATCAATTTTTACGAGAGCAGGGGCATCCAACTCTGCTAACTTTTTCCTGTCAACGCAGGCTAGCAGACGGTGTATGATTTCTCGTAATGGCGTATGTGAATAACAGTTCAGATGTAGAGGAGCGACTTGATCCTGAAATCAGGTAAAGGTGGGAAGGCTATGGCTACAAATATTCGCCGTCGATGTGTATGGTATTTGAAGGAACCTTCACAGGGATCAAATGGGGCAATGCGTAAAGGCGCGCGCCAGAAAAACATCGAGGGTTCGTCCCCGCGAAGTAATGAGTTCTTGCTTTTTTTTGTAAAGCTTTGTAATGATCAAAAAAATTTTAAAAAGAGAAACTTATGGGGCGATTCAAAACTACAGTATATACTCAAAAAGCATATTTTCAAACAGTCAAACTGGTTTTTTTCTTCGAGGAGAATTGAACTCTCTTCTACTGGCTCACACACCTCAACCTCCAGTCCAAAATGGTCGCCACTATTCCGAATTTATAACTTCGACAAAAACTCGAAAGCATACCTTTCCGTATTTATCAAAAAGTGAAATGAGGAAGCCAAATGCTGGAATATCATTCAAGGAGCCGTTGAAGATATTTGTCGCTCTCTGACACGTCGTCAACATCCTGATCATAGTCTCGCAACTTTGCTGAAATGTTTATTTCTGGGAGAGGCTGTAGCTTTTGGTAGGCACCTTGAAAAGTATCCTGGCAAAAAGGTGTTTGGGTATCCGGTTGAAGTTGAGCGGAGAACGAGGGTGGAATTTCATTTCGTAGTTATCAACCAGTTCGAGCAGAGAGGGGGCCAAATCTTTCATTCTCGCTGCGCTATAATGAATGCTATAGTGATGTAATGCTATTTCACAGAGGTATTATTAGATATGTATAGAGACAAATGTGACTAACGAAAAGTGAAATGGAAGTGAGTAAAAGTGTAAATGAGCTTGACTAAACGACTGGAGACAACATCTGATGGCTAAAATTAATAGCGAAGACTGACAAGAAGAAAGCGAGATTAATCAATAGTCTAGAACAAGGTCGCGTTAGCATAGATGATGTTGGCAATAGGCTCCCTCCTCCCAACGCGCGTGCGCCTAGCGTTGGCGGCGACGAACGGCGAATTCGGAATAGAGTTATTGTTTTGAACGGATATATTATCTATATCGGGTCGATCGCGCGACCCGGTACACAGCAGTCCGATCCCCCCTGCACCCGTAAAGTCTCGGCAGCCGCTTGCTCTTTATTCGAAACAGCTAAAAAACTATCGCGCCTTTATATCTTTGCCTTGCCGAGACTTTACGGGTGCAGGAGAGAGTATTATCGAGGGCCGAGCCGTGAATGGTGATAGTCTGAATCAGTGTCACCTTTTTATAATAATGTTTATTGTATGAAATTAGTTACAGTAATCCGAGATCGACCAATAGAAAAAGGGGGCGGGGCGGAGAGGAGCAGCCAATTACCAAAGGGGGGCCAATTATTTACAATTGTAGCGAATAGAATAATTATTTCTGATCAACGGTTTGGGCAATTTGTGGTCCGGCTGTTATATAAATATCGCCGTACGGCTCTTCCTGGCGGACATCGATGGCTTGCCACTTCTTCAATACCAACAGAGTATAGAATTTTTGAGCAGCATTCTTACGAGTTGATGCTTTGTTCAGTAGATCGTTGAGAATAATCTGAATATTATTATTTTTTCTTTTTTTTCGGGTGGAGGAAAAACAAACCTCGTCGTTGATCTTTAATTTAGTGGCGATTGAATTTACCACTCCTTGGGTGCGCTTCGTCCACCGGTGGTCTTCATCCCCCTCCATGACCGAGTCATCCTCTTCGACTCTCTTTAATTTAATTTTTTTTAAATTTAAAATGAAGACGACTAACATCTTTTCTCTTTCTCTTATCCGGAGTAAAGCCGGTGTCCTCTGGCTGCTCCTTGGAAGGCGACTCCTCCGGCTGAGCTTCCAATTCGGCCATGGCAGCTGGCGGCGAATCCGGCTGCAGATCCAAAGCCGGCAGTGGGTCCACATATTCGAAATCGTCAACATATTCCTACAATTTTCATCTCATTTGAAGGGAATTTGATACAGAAAACAAAAAATAAAATTACGGTAGCCCCCGGGGGGACAGGGAGGGCGCGCTATGGGTCAACCACTTTGGATGCGATTTTCTCGGCGGGATCTTCATCAATTTTAGAAATTTATATACCGAAATGTAGCCCAGATCATGGGAAATTTTATAGATATCATACTTGGTAGATATTAGTTGGAAAATTTCGAAAAATAAGCGTTGAAAGACTATTTTTCTTCAAAAATGGGAACAAATGGGAAGAAGTCCCACAGAGACAAAGAAACGGGTCCTATGGGGATTTGTTCCTGTCCTGGCCAATTAGTAGACTATCTTCTACCGTAACCCACCTCTCGATCATCTTCAATACAGTCAGACAGGCACAAATCCTGCCGGATATCAGCAGCAGCCGGGGTGTTCTTATCGACTCGGGCTCTCATTATCAAATGGCTCTGGTAGAGCTGAAATATACGAAATTGGCTTCTATTTTTACTATTAAAACGGACCTTAACAAGGGGTTTTGCTTTAAGGAAAGAGCATCCGGGTAGTTGGAAGAGTTTCTCCACGGTGCCGGCTTCCTTCATCCTCATCAATTTACGAGTAGGCGGAGCCAGATCCAAAGACTGGAGCGTGTCACTGTAATTTTAGCGATTTTTTGGGTCCCGAGTGGAACGTACGTGAAATCGGACATGTTATTCTTCATCTCATCTCCGTTGATATTTTTCTGCTCGTCGATAATTAGACGACGCTTACGGGCGGCACGGCGCGGCCTGTCCAATGCTCCCGGTTCTAGGGGCTCCAGGGCGAAACTCTCTTGTTCTCCTGAAGGGATTTTGTTATTTTTAGAGTCTTACTGTAGCTAGCAAGCTAGCTGAGAGGTTTTTAGGTCTTGAAACGACGGAATTCGAACGAGGCGCGAAATTTGAACTACAGTCCGGTCAAGAAGTATAGGTTCACCCCATTTTTCTCCATAACCACCCCAAAAACTTGAGTTCCTGAAATGAGTCATACACCATTCGATAGCCCGTCCTCAAATACCCTTAACCCCAAGAGTTCGCCCATTTTCAACCTCATATGCTAATTTTATGCCATTTTTATGAAAAATGGTCAAAATCCGATGGTCAAGAAGTATAGGTTCACCTCAGAACTTCGCGGTTAGCAAGTTGTCTACCTGCAAAAAAACAGTTTTTGGACGTGCCATGAGCTTTCACTTATTCTTCTGCTCCCATGCCACATGGTACGCATCTTACTGTGGAAGAAAAAGCGAAGATAGACGCGTGGAAAGCCGTGAATCTGTCAAATCGACAGATTGCAATCAAGCTGGGGCGCAGTTGCAACGTCGTCAACCATTATGTCGATGACCCTGCAGGATATCGCTCCAAGGAACGATGTGGCAGGTCTAGGATCCTCAGTCCAAGAGATGACCGACTCATTCAACGTGCTGCGTCGAACAAAGCAGTTTCGATCAAAAACGATCTCCAGCTGCCTGTGTGTAAAAACACCATCAGAGATTCATTGAAAAGGAGCGGGAACATAATGAGGGCCAAGATGATCCCTACGCCACGTCTCACCCAGGTCCACAAGCAGAACCGGCTCGCCTTTGCTCAATTGCACATTGCCCAAGGGACCGCTTTCTCCAAAGTTGGCCATTTCTTTTTTAAAACCTCAAATGAGGGCTTTAGTGGATCTGGAGCGATGAAAAAAAGTCGAATTTGGATGGGCCGGATGGCAACCGTTCCTATTGGCACGATTTGCGCAATGAGCCTCTGTTGTTCTCGAAGAGGGGTTTTGGTGGTGGAAGTGTCATGGTATGGGCAGCGTTCTGTTCCGATGGAACCGTTGGTTTGGAGTTCACCAGTTCAACGATGAACTCTGTTGATTACCAGGGTGTCCTCCACAACCAACTGCTGCCCTACCTGAACACCAATGCTCAGCAGGGGTACGTGTTTCAGTACGACAACGCCACCGTTCATGTGAGCCGCTCCACTAAACAGCGGCTAGCGGCGAGGAACGTGACAGTGATGGACTGGCCAGCGTGCAGTCCGGATCTGAACCCCATCGAGAACCTCTGGGGCATCCTAGTCAGGCGCGTTTATGCCGGAGCCAAGCAGTATGCCAATACCAACGAGTTAAAGGCCGCCATCAAGAGAGAGTGGGACAATCTCGACACCACCCTCCTAAGGAACCTTTCCGCGTCTCTGCCTCGTCGTCTGTTTGACGTGGCTGTTGCCCAAGGAGAAAGAACTTCTTACTGAGGCCGTACTCTACGAAATAAAGAGCTTTTGTTGAGTGAACCTATACTTCTTGACCATCGGATTTTGACCATTTTTCATAAAAATGGCATAAAATTAGCATATGAGGTTGAAAATGGGCGAACTCTTGAGATTAAGGGTATTTGAGGACGGGCTATCAAATGGTGTATGACTCATTTCAGGAACTCAAGTTTTTGGGGTGGTTTTGGAGAAAAATGGGGTGAACCTATACTTCTTGACCGGACTGTAGGGAGCAACCCGAATGAGGGACTCCTCCTTCCGGCGGGAAATTAGCGGCTACTTCGATTCACTTCGTTTAAGGACCTGGCAGATCATTTTAATTACAGTAACCGCCAACTATTTTAAAGGGTTTCAGGTCCCGAAACGACAGCAGGCCGCGGAATTCAAAGAAGTCAACCGACCTTGGATATTGCTGGCCGCTGCCCCGAGGGTCAGTTCATCGTCCATCTCCATCGGCTGTCCCTCGCCGAAACCGATGTCGATGTCATCCTCCATGGCTCCCCCTCCCCCGAAGTCGTCGTCAGCGAATAGGTTCCGGCTGGGGGCGGCGGTGCCATCGATGAAGGGCGTCGTCTCGCGGGCCTCGATCCCCAGCGAGCCCCGGGACAGACGCTGCTCTTCGAGGTGGTTGCTCTCGTCGGCAAAGTCGCCAAAGTCGTGATCCATGGCCGCCCCGAAGTCGCCGCCGAATGCCGACTCGCCGAAGTCGTCCATCTGAATTGGTTAGAATATAAAACGGGTGGGAAATGGCTCACTCCAAATTCGGTATTGTAGTTGGCATTGTCCGGGATCAGGTCCTCTTTCAGGGTGATGTCATCCAGTCGGCTTTGATTTATCTGAATTTTTATTTTCATTTTAATGATATTTTTCGTCTTTCTAGATAGTTTGACACTTCTATTCCATGTTTATTTTAATTTACAGCCTTTAAAATCCATTTAAAACTACGTTCTAGATGTTATGTTAGCGCCGCGGGGGTACTGTAACCTCACTCGCGCGCCATCGGCCCTTCGGATCGAAAATTAACGATGTTTGCAAAGATTTATAGCTCTAAATCATCACCACAGTCTGACGAAGAAAATCATATAAATGGTTTAACAAAAAAGCGTACACACCCGCGATTTCATAGCACTTTTTTTCTCAATTGGCGGGTTTCTGACCAGAGTTCATGATTTAATTGGAGTTTTTTTTCATATTTTTCAGCATTTCATTGGACATGCTTACATACATAAGATAGCCCAGAATCTGCTCTTCAAAATTAGGTTTCTTAGACATTTTATAATTTAAATTTAGAGAAATGGGAAACATATAAAGGTGCGGTACCTCTAGTATGACCATCGCGCGCGGAATGGCGAGTAAAATGATAAAAATTCGGGATTTTTACGGCGAATTTTAGCTCAAAATGATCAGCACAGAGAGATCTATCTGAATATCTAATTTATTCTTATTTTTAATGTAAACATTTTCTATTTTAGAGGCTCTAAACGCGGCAAGTCATAAACAAAAGAATTTTGCCAGCAATTTGGCCCCTTTTTGGCGGGAAACGGCCCTCGTGCCTTACCTGTATGGCGAAATCGTTGTCATTAAAGTCGGGAAGTGCGGTGTCGAAGTCGGTGAAGACTTCCGGTAGAGCTGGTAGTTTCTTGGTGTTGACGGGGTCTCTGTCGTCGTCCAACAGCTCGATCTGCCCCGGCCGGAAGGCCATCTTTATTTTGAGAAAGGCCTCGTTACAGTCGGCCAGGAGGTATTTCGTCTTCCTCGAATAGATACGAACAATTCCCAAGAGCAAGTGCCCGGTGGTTCGGAGAGCCATCTTCACCTAAAACACAGCGGGTTACGGTAGGTGACGAGGGGCAGATGACCTTTGGCTTGAGGATCTCGTCGACGGCATCCTGGACATTGGTCTCGTAGATTTGGGCCTTGGAGAGTTTCTTCTCCCAGTGGGCGGCTAGCCAAATCTTAGCCAACGGGCCCTTTTTCGATAGGACAAATTGGGCATAAAACATTTATTTGTGTGTGCCTGAAATTTAGGGGAAAATAGCGGGAAATTTGAAAAGGAGGAGGAAAGTAAACGAGGAAAAGGCGCGGTTCTGGTCAGTTTAAAGTACAGTAATCTTCTATTTTTAAATTAATTTCTGTGTCTATTTATTATATAAAAGAGTCAGGAAATTGAAAAATAACGAAATGGTCTCGAAACGACTGCGCCCAGTGGCGGTAAGGCGCCTTTTCAAAGGGATTCCGTCAGTTTCAGGCTATTTTTTTAATTTCTTGCAATTTTTTAGACTTTTTACAGAACAGGGAAGATTAAAGAACGTTTAACTTGATTAGAATCTGGAAAATAATGAAGACCCGGAAGATTTGAACCGGATAAGGAGAAGAAATGGGGCGGAAGGTGGTTGACAGTGATTTCAGGCTTTGAGAAACGATTTTATCCAATTTTGTTGATAATTGAGTTATTCTAAATAATATATTAGAGTTTATAGATATATTTTATAGTCTATAAAAGATAAAAATATGAAAATTTGTTAATTTTAGACGAAATTATGAAAGGGCGCCGCCGACAGACCGGAAAAGCGCGATTATGGGTCAGTTTTTCTTGAGAAAAGCGAAGAATTGGGAAAATTAATAGTTTAATATAAGAGAGCGATGCTTTTTAATGTAAAAATGTAAAAAAATACAGTACAAAATGAGGATTCCGTCCTATAGGCCGCCTCTTTCCCTTCCCAGCCTTTTTGGCCCTCGTTGGTAGGTATTTATGCCAATTTTTCGTTTTTTAATTAATAAAATATGATAACTTATTGTATTTAATGTTTGTAATTATAAAAAATATCAAAGAAAGTATATAAAATAGAAAAAAACTGAAGAGACGAGGATCAATTCAAATTGGAGGAGGGGCTTGCCTTCCGAGCGTCCGCAATTGGGGCGCGCTTTCTTTTTTGCGTTCGTGGCGGGATCCGGGATAGGAAAATATAGAGGAGTAGGTAAAGTGAAATGAAATGAACTAAAATAAGTCAAAATTAGACCGTATTACTGTAAAAAAATGGATAAAACGCCCCTGGTCAGTGTCTGTAGGCTTTTTCCTTTCATTTTGAGCACAAAAGCTTGAAAACTACAGTAATCTGGTACTTTCTGTCTTTCGAGATTAGCCACAAGTTCTTTGCCGCCTTTTTCTACCCCAAAAACTTATTTTTAAGAGAAGAAAAAAAGACAAGACCATGTAAACCCCCTTTGAAAATCAATAGTTCCAGTCTTCTTGGAGTGTTTTGGTTGAGTTCCTGCACCCGTATAATCTCGGCAGCTGCGCGGGATGAAGAAATCGCGCCCCAGAATAAAGGCGCGCTAGCTGCCGAGATTTTATGGGTGCAGTCGCGCGACTCTAATTCACTGTGAAAATCAGTAAATGGGGTAAAATCTTCATTTTTTTCTCTTAAAATAATAAAAAAAGAACGTCTAACGGGGAGAAAACCTGGACTAGAAATCACAAACAGAGATGTGTGTCTATGTACAGTCAAACGGGGGAGCGGGGAGAGAATAATAAAAATCTGCGAGAGATGGATAGCACCCGCTTCGAGATCGAGGACTTCTTCTTCTTCTTTTGTCTTGGTTTTTTTTAGAAAACTCCGTAATTTTTAGTCGATTGAGCAGCTCTTTTTAAGTCATTCGCCAGCTGATCTACCTAAAGTTTTTCGTTTTCTTAGAGCTGTGGAAAATCTGTAAACAAACCTCTCTGGGATCCACACGATGGCCATGATCTGAGCGGGTGACTGAACGGATGCTACGGGTTGATTTGGTCTGAAAAAAGAGAAATAACCAGTCTCTACTAGGAGGGGAGAGAAGAAACTCTTCTCTTGACCCATTTAGAACCAATTTATTTTCCGTTTGAGACCCAATTGGGAGCCCGGGATCGGATAAGGCGCGATGGGCGCCCAAAATTGGGAATGGTCGGTTTTTGACTCTATATCTCGGTCATTTCTGTGGCATTAGGAGTAAGCCCGGGCTTATTAGGACCGCTATGATGTGTGCTCGATGCCGGTCTTTGAATTTTAGAGATAGGTCTATAATTGGTCAAACTGTGACCAGAAACATGGCGCAATCCATCCATGAGTTACGGCCGCTCATCTGTTTCTGGTCACAGCTCGGTCAATTGTGGACCAATTTCTGAAATTTAAAGTCTGACATAGAGCACACATTCTAGCGGTTCTAACCAATCTAATTTTACCTCAAGAGCCCTAGAAATAACCGAGATATAGGGGCAAACATCCGACCCACCCAAAACACTCCGCTCCAATTCAGTTCTATCAGTTCTATCCCCCTCTCCCCATCTTCCATAGACTGCCGCTCACCCTCTGCATGCTATTATATTCGCTGGATGGTCTCGTCCGGCTGACAGCCGTGTTGCCCTGTCGTTCTCCCGTCAGCCAATCGTGGCGCATCGCTTGTGCCGCTGTCAGACGCTCGGCGGCATTCGTCTCCAAAAGTGAATCGACAAATTGTTTAGCCAGCTCCGAGCCGGACCAGAACTGAAACCATATCAAATATTAAGTTGGTCCTTTAAAATAGGAAATATTTACCTGAGGATAATAGACATAATTAGCGGTGATGATGTGGGTATAGAGGCGGGAACGGCAGTCATCGTCGAAGGGCATTATTCCCGACATTAGGATATATGTTATCACTCCGACTGCCCACATATCTACCTAAAATGAACTGTTTTATATTTTGGGATACGGTAGGAAGAGTGGGAGCGCGATTTTTGACCACTTCAGGCGGTAGGATCCCAACATTGGGCGGGAGACCGCGCCAGGAGCTAGGATCTCTCCTGCTTACTGTAGAATTCATTTAACCAAGTTTAAACTTACCCTCTTCTCAAGACTCTAAATAATTAAAATAGTACGATAGGAAGAACTGAAGAATAGTTCCCCACCTCACAAAAGCCAATTTCCCAAAGGTTACCGCGCCTGGGACTTGGAACCCTCCTGGTTACTGTAGATTTTAGTATACATTTTGGAAAGGGATACGGTAAGTTGGGCTGAAGAGCGGGTCTTTCCTCCGGGCACAGTCCCTGAATCTTTCCTGCTTTAAAAGAGTCCCAACGTCTTCTCAAGACCCAAAATATACTCGGTCATACGGTAGAATTGTCTATAATTGGGTATACGATAGGAGAAACTGGGGTCCCATTTTCGACCCTTTTAGCCGCCATTTTTCATAGATTTTCAAGATTACTGGTGAAATTTCTGTGTGTTGAAGGTTGCCTACTCAAAATTCCCTACAGGACCCATTGGAGAGGAGTTGGCGCGCGACCTCGCTCTCCGAGCTCCCCGAGAACATTTGTCCCCATTTTGAATGAAAAAGATTTGCGGCAACAAACCTTATCCGTATAAGGAACCCGTAAAAGAAGTTCAGGGGCAATGTATTCCGGCGTGCCGCATGTCTCGGTCATCGTCTCTGCGGGACGCGTCGACTGATGGGCCAGGCCGAAATCAGTGATCAATAACCTGAAAATGGGGAGATTTCTTCATTTTTACTACCGTTATACTGTTAAAAAGGCGATTTTTCATAAGATATATTTTATTTTCCTGTCCTGGAGGACTTGCTCCCGCACCCGTAAAATCTCGGCAGCTGGAGGGATAGTCGCGTGGCGCGCCTGAGCTGCCGAGATTTTACGGGTGCGGGCGCACGGACTCAACAAGACGGATTTCTTCCAAGATTATTTTTTGATTTATGAAGATTTTACCCCGAGTGCAATAGGTTTTTCTCCTACCTGGCTTCAGGCCTAGAATCACTGTAGAGCAAATTTTCTGGTTTTAAATCCCTATGAGTGATTCGTAGCGAATGAAGGTAGGATAACCCGTTGAGGAGCATCTTCAACGCTGCTCGGGCTTCACTCTCCGTATATCTGAAGGGTATTTTTGCTCTGACGACGGATTTCTGGCCCTACCTGCCCTTGGCCACAACACGATCATACATCTCCCCACCCGAGGCCATTTCCATGACGATGAATAGCCGGGAAGAGGATTTGAATACCTGAAAGGGTTACAGTAGATCTTCGGGGTCCCGTAACGATACCTCTTCCAGTCGGATGACGAACGGGTGGCTGACACGGCTGAGGATGGTCAGCTCGTTGTTTACCGAGCCGCAATCGGAGGAGACGAGTTTAACCGCGAAGAATTTACGAGTTATCCGGTGTTGGACACGGAGGACCTGGAATGGAGAGGGGTACGGTAATTGGAAAGAGAGGCGAACCTGGGAGAAGGAGCCCTTCCCTATGACGGAGAGGATCTCATACTTGCAGACCAGGCGGGAATCCAGCCGCATGGCAGGACGATCTCGGAAGACTTGACACTCGGAGACCAGGGGCATCTCACCCCCAACCTGGAAGACAAGAAAATTTTGTGGAAAACAGCCGGATAACAGTTTTATTCAATTAGAGAAGGCACTTCTATTAATTTTCTCAGCGATATCGAGACGTGTTCTTGGCATAGTGGCTAGCGCACCAGGTTTGTGTTTTGGGGAATTTTTGAGTCGCGAGTTCGTTTCTTCTCGGACACAACATTTTTGCTTTTTTTTTGCGCATCCATCATTGCTATTTTTTTTATTTTCCATATAAAACCCTCATTATTTTATGTAAAATTAATATAATAATTGGATATGATAATTACTTCTTATAATAGAGTACAATAGAACCATATTCATCTTATTCTAGCAGTCGTCATCGCTGATCCTCGTTTTTCTTTGTTTTTCTTCCCCCGCTCACCCCCAACCTATCTCTACCCTTTGACCAAGCGTCAAGAAATCTGATCTCTTCTCTTCTTCTTCGCAACAGGCGCGTGCCGATCTCGTCGCGTCATCCACATCCCCCGGCTTTTCCCTCTTTCTCTCAGTTAATCCATCAATTTTCGGACACATTTGAGAGAAAGAGAAAGAGAGAGAGCGAAGAAAAAGAAGAAGATAAAAAGAAAAACAGCTGACAGTAGCGGGGCGAACGGCGCGGCTGTGAGCGTCGCCCACTCCATTAATCAAAGCATCTCGCCCATTTGCTGAGCTCGAAGGGAAAAAATAACGAATTACGACAACGGAACAGATGAAAAATGACAATAACACATGGTTTTTGGTAACAAAATAAGGAAAGAGCTATATTTTTTAATCTTTTTCAGCACTTTAAATTATCCCCCGTTGATTTACTACACCACTTGGAGATCGGCGTCTTTCGGGAACGTTTTTACAAAGAAAAATGGCTATTCTAAACAGATGTGCGGCTTGATAAATGGATCAGTCTATTTGCTATTTTTTCTTTGATTTTTATGAGAAAAAACAATGAAAATTGGATAAATGAGAGCTAAAAAAGAACTGATATACAGGAGCTGAGCTTTGGTCCATTTTGAGACTGCACTACGTTTACAAGTTGTTCTTTTTTCTTTCGCCCTCCCAGCCGTTTTCATTTTTTTTTCTCTTCTTTCACTTTTTTCTATTCTTCTTTTATATTTTCCTTTTGATTTTGTTCATTCCCCCGATAAAAAGTCGACTGAAAAAGAGGTACATCCCTTCTCCTGTGCCGATGGTGGCAGAAAGACCAAAGAAAACAGCGAATCCACTCGACGGAGAGGGGTCTCCGTTTGTCTTGGATGTGGTCTCTCTTCCCTCACCTAACCACTCCTCGACGAGCACAAAAATACCGGAAATCCGTTGTTTTCAATCAATGGGGATAGAAATTAGAGGGAGCGGAAGGTAAAAAATTTTGGAAATTTGTTATTTTTTTATGTTTTTGTAATTCTCTTTGTCGGATATTGTTTCTCGTTTCAATTTGTAATTTCTCCTCTTTTGCTGTTGTTTCAATTCTTTATAGAGAAGCGCACTTTTTAATCCGGCCGTTCCGCCGAGAAATTCGTATTTCCGTTGAAATGAAGCTAATTTATAAAGAGGAGAAAAAAGTGGATCTGGAGGGATACTCACCGGTGGAGGGCATGTCTGTGCCAGGCCATTTGTATCTAATCGAGTCTTGGCAAAGAGTTTCCGGAAGAATCCTGACGGCGGATTGGCGACGGGCACAACACGTCCGCCGCCTCCCGACTGCTTATTTCCCATAGGGAACGATTATTCTATAAATTAGAGACATGTTTCAGATTCATAAGAAATAATAAAGAGAAGAGAAGGGGGAGAAATTCATTCATGATTATTCAGAACAAAAAAATCTGCGGTATTTTTATCAAGAGCGCAATCAGTCTATAAAAGGGAGGGGATTAGTCACTGATAATGGTTTTCTGACTAAAAAAGATGACTGTCGATGGGAGGAGATCTTTTTATCACTTTATTTGACGATAGCTATAGCAAAAGGGATTACTTTACGTGGAAAAATAGAAGAACGGCGAACACCAATGAACAAAATAAGGAAAGAGCTATATCATTAGTGAGAAAAATGGAAAATCTAACAAGGCAAAATGACATAGATACAATAAATATCATATAATACAAAATTGCCAAGGAAATTCTCATTTTTTTATACAAAAATATATCAAAAATTCTGCTGCCCTTTTGATGCTTATTTGCAGACGTTCAATTCTTTTTCTATTTCAAGAAAATGTATTACATCTGGATCAGAGCTCGAAAATTGTAAGTCAACAGACGGAATGACGTCCGGTTAGCCAAGGGTGGAACTCGGCATGAAAAAAGGGGAGGAGGGGACGGCACGGGAGAGATGAGACAAATATTACTGCAGAGTCTCTGACGGTTGAGTCAGTGTTTTTGAGTGACAGCTCCTTCCTTTACTAGTGAAAGGTAGAGGGGGATCGGTGGGTAAACGGTAGACAAAAAGGTGGTCACTATCCTGGGTAAACAGTCTTCTCATTTCAGCAGCCGACGCATTTCAGTATAGTACTAGGCTAAGAGCAAGAGAATATAGAAGCAAGAATAGAGGCAAAATCCGCTGCTGACTGGCTGACAAAAGAGATGCTAGAGACTTTTCTTGGCTATAAAAAAGTGGCCGGTTCCGCCGAGTGAAAACGGCAGCTTATTCTCTAATACTTGAAAAACACAGACGACAAGCAAGAACAAACAGAAGTCCTTTGAGGTATTTTTTTTTCCTTTATTTTTTCTAGGCTCATAAAAATGTATAAAATAATCTAAATCTTGTGGTTTTGCTAGTGAAAGAACAATAAAATGGCAAAATATTGAATTTGATAAATGAACAGATCAATTTGTGGTCAAAGAATAAAAGTCTCGTGGATACTTTAGTGCTATGGGGACATATCTCGGAAATTGAAACACTCTCGGAGCAATATAGAGACAGCTGTGTGGTTCTCCTCCCCCACTAGCCAAGCTTTTCAAGGGAGGGGGGAAGTTGTAACAATTATTGATGAGAGAATAATATGAGAAGATAAGCAAAGAATTATAGAGGAAGAGAAAGAGATGATGCTCATTTCAAGATGGACAAACTCAGGCACACATTACAGCAACAGAGAAGAGAGTGAGAGGAGGGGAAGAAACCCGAGACACGTCCATGCAAATAGAGTAATCCTCGGCTGCACAACTGCAAATAATTAAGACGAAAAGGCAGAAGATAGAGGAAAAAAATGGAGAAGAAAACCATGCAACGCCTTTTTTTTTTCTCGTGGTCAGGGGTGGCCTGCCAACAGATGTGATGAATGGACACGATAAAAAGGGTGTGGCAGATTTTGCCGCTAAACTTCCGAGAGAAACGCCATTGTGGTCAGTTGCCGTCTTCTTTTTCTTGTTGTGAATCAATATAATTATCCCTATTATTTAAAGCGCTACGGTGTCCGTTTGTGACTTGACATGTCGAAATTTCATGCTGTAGTGGCTAAGAGGGCGGTTGCGTGGTCGGAGAGGTCGCGGGTTCGATACCCGCCGCTGTCAAACCTTTTTGCTTTTTTGTTTTGAGGTCCTAGATACTTCCTAAGTGTTCCTGAAGTATTTTTCGTTGCGGGACCCGTTCGCGGTGGGACCCCAACCCGCAGGGCTACGATTCGGTTCCCCCTTCGGCCAATATCTTTCGCTTTGTCTGTTTAGCATTTTTGTTTTGTTATAAAATGTTTTCGCTGTGGGCCCCGATCGTGGTGGGACCCCAATCGAGGGGTCGAAGGTTCGGTTCCCCCGTTGAGTAACTTCTTTTACTTTGTCTATTTAGCCATAACTTCAGGTGTCGACGATGATAACACCGCTGACGAGGTCAGAGCAGGGCGAGGCGGGTGGATGCGGAATGAAAGATACTTAGAAGGGAAAGAAATTGAGGAGCACGTGAGAATGGAGGAAGAGGCGAACGACAGCTCCCCTTACGAGTGATCATCCTTTGATCAATCGCAACCGAGCAGAACGGACGCGGGGGGATCGGTAAGATCGGAAACATCAAGGGAGGGACGGTGAGGTAGAGGGAATGGTGCCGACAGCAGAGATAGATAGACGGGGGAAGTGAAGAGAGCAGGAGGGAGAGAAGAAGGAACGCGCGAGGTATCTATCAGGGGAGAGGAACTCGGTAGAACGGACTGTTCGGGAAGAGGAGAAGAGGAAACGGGCAAGGGACTGCGAGAGTGGAACAAAGGGAGGGACGGGGACGACGGAACGAGTGGAAGGGACTGGGCGGGTGAGGGGGACCAGCGGAAGGGACTGGACAGGAAGGGCGGAAAGGACCGGACGGGAGGAGGGGGAATGGACTGGACGGGGAAAAGGGGAAGAGCGGACGGGGCTTCCAAGCGCGAGGTAAAACCACAGTTGGCGCAGCCAACGTCCAGCCGAAGACCCCCCCCCCCCCCGCAGGGGGATCGAAACGGCTGGTAATTATTATAAAATAAAGAAGGTAAGTACTTTTGGAGGAAACAGAGCTAAAAAATGATGCTGCAAGAAGAAAATTGCTAAACATTACAAGAAGAACACCAATTTGTGAAGAAAAACTCAAGGTGAGACGATTTCAATTAGATTTCAGGTCTAATTTGAAGTTGATTCATATTTCTAGCATTTTGTTTATGTTTTGATGATAAAACGGTCCTGAGTAATTTTTGCCAAAAAGACATATATATAAAATGATGCTTATAATAATTAATAATGAATGTAGATGATGTAGATCAACACAGATGTTAGAAATGCCTTCAAAATATAATAGAATTCAAGAATAACCGAGAAAATGCATAGCAACTACATGGCGGAAGGCGAGAGAGACAATCGAAGAGGCTGTAGACACTCTGTCACCGACTAACCGTTCCACTCACAGAGACGTTATTTTCCTGTTCTACGTTGAATAGGATTTACTAAATTTGTCTTTAGAAAAAGAAAAGGAGCAAGAAAACTAGCACAAAGAATGGTCTTATCATTAGCAACTGTAATGGGAGGAAAGAAGAGGAGAGGAGTGCGACTGATCAGACAACAGACCAATAAACAGCAAGGAGACATCATCAAAATGCTATTACCTGTTGCTGCTACTCATTATTTGCTAGGAAGTGTTACTACTACACTGAGAGAGGAAAATAATAGCTAAAGTATCAAGAAAACGGATAAAAATAATAATTAGCAATAAGGAGACGCTATGGTGAACTGAAAAAAGGGGGATAATGGAAGTGGGAAATGTGGTTGCGCGGGACGAGAGGAGGAGGGAAAGTGGGATAAGGAGGCCGTGGGGCAAACCAACACAGCAGGCGGACCGCCGGTATGTTTACTCTCTCTTCGTGATAGCATGAGAAGCAGTAGTGGAGAAGAGAACCTTGTCAACTGTAGAATGTTCATAGAGATGACATGTGAGGAATAAACAGAAGAATCGTCTTTTTTATTAGCGGGCTGCATGTGGTTTGACCTGGAAAGAGAGTGACACGAGGAGAAAGTGCTGCCAGCGATATCATTGCGTCGGAGAGGAACTTGAATGAGACGCGTGGTCAAACCAGCTTTCCTTTTGCCATTGCTACCACCACCCTACCTTGAATCGACAGGCAGGAATTTTTGAGGCTACTCTGATATCTACAAGTAATGTAAAGAAAAATAATTTATATGCTATAAAACAAGTAAAATGAATACGAAAAGAAACTCAGTTTTACCAGTAGATGTAGCTTCAAATATAGATCGGATTCTTCAACGCGTCATCACAATGCTAGCGCTCGGAGCCAGGCCTAAAATTATAACATATAGAAGAGAAAAGGGAAAGAAATATACCTAAAGCTTTCAGAGGGGCATCGTAATCATCAGAAGTAAACATTTTGCGCGGATAAGGCATCAGCAACTCAAAAGGTAACCCATCGGAATGATTCATTTGCAACCAGACACGAACGGCAGCCAACTGAAAATGTTTTATAAAAAATTCAGCCACTTTCAGGGATACCGTCTCATTGGCGCTGAACTGATTCTTGACTGTCTGCCCATTGATGAGGCGCACTTGAATATTTGCTTTATCGTAGTCCACGGTGGAAGTAGGAGCTGCAACGTGAAGTGGAGCAGCGGGTTGAGAAACAGGCTGTCCAGTTTCACGAGCCCTTCTGGCTTCCTATAATAAACATTACAAACTTTTAAAAATGTGGCTACCTTATCCAAACGAATCTGCTCCAAAACACGATTTCTAGCTTCCAGTTCTTCTTGCTTTTCACGACGACGTTCATCAGCTATTGCTCTAAAAAATTACGGTTAGCATGAAAGGAATCTGAATATAAACCTGAGCTCCATTTCCTTCTGCTTCTCGCGCGTCTCCAGCATTTTCTTTCCCTCATCACGACGGCGACGTTCTTTTTCAATAGCTTCTTGCTTTTCAGCTTCATCCTTCTTAGCACGAGCAGCTTTAATCTTTAGCCGGAGCTCTTCTGCCTTTTGCTTTTTCTCTTCTTCTGTGAGAGGTTTAATTTCCTGTAAGAAAAGAGCTGGTTATGATTTGTTTAATACACAGTAGCGGTACGTACACAATTTATAAGGATGTTTATTGAAAATGTATAGAACAGGCCGACGTAAACATTTCTGCGCCTGCACTTTTGCAGAAATGCGATTTTTGCTAGCAAGAGAGCCTCACGAGAGAAAGTTTCCAAACTTTTGAGGCGGTCATTTTCAATAAACCTTCTTAAAACTTTTGTATGTACAACTGTGGGTAAACGAACACCACCACCATATTTTGCACCTACTTTGACCCCTCATAACTCATTCTGAGGGGATTTCTTTCGAAAACGACCGAGTTACTCCAAGAAATCAAACGTTTCCAAACTTTTGATCGCTACTGTAAAACAAACCTCTGTGCTTTCTGAAAAATTCTCATGTCCCGATTTAGTAGCGTGGAACATCAGCGCATCCATATCGCGGAATAACTTATCACAGCTAAAGAATAATTTAAAAGGGTTTTGTTGTTTATACTCACTCATTACATTTATAGCTGTTCATATTGGCTGCGTTGGCATTTTCACCGGTTTGAGGAGCAGATTCAGAGGCTTGTGGTGGGGTTTCGGATGGTGTTTCTGTGGGAGCTTCTGCTTTCGGTGGGAGTTCTTCACCCTCGTGGGCAATAAGCCATTCCATAGCCTGAAATAATATTTAAAATGTAGTGTTATGAAAACTTACAGCTTCAACTCCCACTCCATTGGTCAGCTCTATTGCGCGTTCGGCACGCTCTTTGGAGAATCCCATGTCCACCAATAAATCGATTGTAGCCATCTGAAATTAACGAATTGTATTTTTATAATGAGAAGTAGATAAAGAGAAGGAAAGAAATATAAAATTAGAATAAAGAACAAATACAGGACAAATGTGTACAATTCAAAACCGTTTATATTTGATGAAATCTAGAACAGCTTTACAATACTCGTACAAAATGAAGTGAATTTTACCACAGGAAATTTGTTATATGACAAAATATGCACATCTAATTTTAAAGATAGGATATCATTTTTTTACAGGATGGTTCAGCCGATTTACCATCATCCAATCATCCTCCGGGGTCACAGAAACAAACAAACGTTCGGCTGGAAGTCACAATATGGAATGACGTTTACACATAGATGGACAGATATCGATGCTAATATGTACAGGCATTTTTATGATATTCTAGAAGAGCCGTCGAAGGAAGTTGTTATACACACTGGTTTGGCTCGACTTTTGTTCATTTTCTCTTCTGCTTGTTTTATTTTTTGGTGCAAAAGTATGTCCTTTATCTCTATTTGTGCCTGCTCAAAATAACATCGAACACTGTAGGAATAATACCTCTGTTAGAGAGTACTAACTAGAACTAAGTAAAAACTAGTTAGAAGCGGGTAGAATCATGCTCACCAACTGCTCTCATACATTCAGCACAGTTGCAATAGACAACTTCGTTGGGATCTATTTCAGGCCTTGGAAATGCACATCTTTTGCATCGGAATTCATACATAGGACAATGTTCAGCGCATAAGGGACATCCCCACCATATTTGTGCATTCGGACGAGGAGGTCCTAAATAAGGTTACGTTTTTTTATATCTATTCGTTACTTACTTTCTGGAGGAACACTTCTTGGGCTTAGTTTTCGCAAATTATCTATTTCGCTCCGTAGACTTTCTATTCTTTCATCCATTTTTTTCATATTCAAGCGTTCCTAGGGAAATTTTTCTTATTTATGCTGTTTTCTACTCACGGGATTGGCAAGTTGAGCCGCGAAAGTTGATGCTATGAAATCATTCAAAGCTTGATTATCTTTCTGTACTTGATTCAATATCTGATCCACATTCGCTATTTTTTGTTGAACCATAGTTAAAGATAATTTTTGTGCTGAAATATGAATGCTCTTTTTTGATATAAACTGGCAGATGTCATACCTTGGATGTGAGATAAATTTCTATCATCTGCCTCTTCCAGTTTGGCATCTTCATGAAGCCAACGATCATAGCCCGACCCTGCACATTCTCCACCAAATGTGTCAATGGAAAGTGGAGCTATAAAACCTATAGGCGGCGGAGGGCCTTGATTCATTGATGTTTGATGGGGTAGTAGTGGAGGTGGTACCAAAGCCGGCCCTAAATAACCATTTTTTCCCTCTCTTTGATTTTTTTTACCTCTACCCACAGGAGAAGGGGCGCTTTGTCGTCTATGATCGATGAAATTAGGTGATAAACTGTTCGAAGTCGGCTCAAAATGAGAAGTTGATCGCGGTAATGGCCTTTCTGGTGACCCTGTAAAATAAAGTGGGTGTGGCTTGAAAATCAATTTAGGAACTGGTTCATTTGAGAGAATTTTGGAAGGAAAAAATGAGGAAACAATAAAGGAATTTTTTCTCACCGTTTGCAGCTGATGAAGAAGGAACAAAAATCGATCCTTTCTTTGGGTTCAGCTTCTTCTTCAGACGATCCGTTACTTTATCAATATTCTTCGTCATTTTTTCCTCCAAATTGCCTAGAAGACCGGACGACGACGGATGACAATGCCCAGGATGCATCCGATCCTTATTCGTCTCACGGCTGCAACCTCTTCACTTTAAAGGACGGGAAATCGATCGCCGGAGTGCGCTGTAGCGCTTATATATCCGATTGAACAGGTTCACCCGTTCCAACAAGCGACAAAAACTACCTCTTCCGCCGTTATTCTCCACATATTTTTACGTCTAACAATGGGAAAGGATGGATTATTATGAAGCCTCGTCATCACAAGTACAAGAGCCCGACGAACATACCTTTCTCTGTGGATACAACCGGGTAGGTGAAGGTTATCACCAGGAAAAGAAGCATTTCAGGTACGCCGATACGGCACAACAAAAAGTTTACAAGAAACTACTCCCCAACATTATTTTATATACACGGTTCAACCGACAGATACTCTCCAGGGCATCGCCCTTCGTCATAACTGCTCGGTAAGTGATGGAAAACTGGTTAGAAAAGCAAATTCTAAGGTTTCTGTGATCATAAGGATGAATAAACTATGGTCGGCAGATGCTCTACATCTCAAAGAATCTATTAGGATACCTCTGAAAGCAGCAAACGGCAACGTGCAACACATGATACCTGAACCGTCTTCAAGGTGACATGCCCCTTGAAGTAAACAAGAAGGTTTACAGTGCGAGCAAAATAGATGAAGTTCAACAGTCCGAGTCATTGAATGAAATCCTCTCCAGGATAGACAAAAGCATCAAAAAGACCTCAAGATCCGTGACGACAATGCAAAGGCACTCATCGTGAGTTGACGGTCCCCGATCACCTTATCCCCATGTTCAGCTTGAATCAGCTCGATCAACCCCCTTCTCGTCATGATCTATTTCAAGTTGTAGCAAAATCAAAGAATAGTATAACATAACAAAATTTATTTATAACAACGGGTTACTTTGCCGCAGTCTTCGTAGTCTTGGTGGCCTGGCGAAGAACTCTCGAATAAGGATTCAATTTAGCCATAAGAGTGCGTTTGCGAAGAGGGTTTCTGTGGCGCGTGGCGACTTGGGTCTGCTTTCGTTGGCGACGGACAGCCTTGATAACTTCCTCGGAGCGGATGATCTTTGCGAAATCGGCGCACTCGACTTTGTTCAGGGGAACGGACCATCCCTTCTTCAGTTGAGCAGAGTTAGCAACACGAGTTCCATAGATGGCGTCAAGCTTCTTGAAAGCGGACTCGGTCCAGATGATAAGACGACCAAGGTGTCCTAAATTATCAAATAAAAAAGCGCTACAATGCAATTGTGCAATGAGATAAAGAAAGAAATGAACAAACCTCCAGGAGCAATCTTCAGAAGATTGAGTCTTTCGACATTGAGGACATCGACTCCAGGAATATTGCGGAAGGCGCGAACGCAATCAGCATCTTGTCCATAAACCACGATGGGTCCAAGCTTCTGCTTGTACTTCCTGTTGCGCATCTTTCCTTTTCCAGCACGAGTACGCTTTGAAGCGTAAACCTGAAAAAAACGAATGTAAATAAACCAATACAATGTGACAAACCTTCTCAATATCAGCCCAGATGTGGGAGCGACGAAGGAAAGTGACGGCTTCTTTGGTCTTACGGAAGGATTCAATCTTGTCAGAAACTACGAGTGGTACTTCAGCGATCTTGTCAATAATGTGTCCACGAGCTTGGACCAAGGAAGGAACTCCAGAGGCGGCAATGGCGGAGCAGATGGCGTAACGCTTCTGGGCCACGTTGACGCGACGATGCCAACGGCGGAAAACTTTCAGGGGAGCGAACATGTGTCCTCCACGGCACATGTTTCCAAAAGCTCCCTGTCCGGAACGGTGGGTACCGCCACCACGCACACGAGGAATACGGGCGACGGCACGTCCTGTTCCCCATGATTCAGCAGAATGCTGCTTGCCTGAAAATAACACATAAAAAATAGAACAAGATAATGAAGCACATAGAAAATAATAAACGAACCAGCAAGTTCGGCGACGGCATGAGCTTGACGTTTATTTCTGCGGACTTGATCGTGGATGAAGCTCACGATGTCGGGACGAATGGGTGCTTCACAAACGGCTGGGAGCTTGAGCTGCGACTCTGTCGCCTCGTATTTCTCATTGTAGACAGTCACAAGCGGTCGGGCCGCCATTATTACCTAAAAAACAAAATTACTTTGAGAAAGAGAAAAAACGAAAGCAAAGAGAAGCACAACAAGAATGCAGACTGCTGTATGAATATGAAAAAACGGTAAAATGAATTGTATTTCCTTTTCCGTGATTCACTGTATATGTATATGCACAATATATGACGAATCATTCGAATACACCTTGTACCACTCTACTACTGCCAAAGTGAATTTGTATCAAATAACATATGTTGCTCAATGTGAAAAATATGAAGTTCTTGTTGAAGGTTAGAATGTCCATGTTGTGATCAATAATCTCGGATCAAATTGCTTCCTTTGTTACATTTCTGCACCTTTTTCATCCACGCACGTGTATATACGGCAAACTCCTGTGCAATAGCATGACAACTAGTAGATAAACGGATCAAAAACGTACACATAGCGGCTAAAAAATATTGAGAAAACAGAAAAGTTGGGCTTGGGAGAATTTTTGCGAGTTTTGAGAGTTTCCGATTTGGAGTACGGTGACGTGTCCGCGTCGGGACCCGCGCCTAGACCTTTAAACGGAGTCCGCGAAAGAGACGAGACAGAACCGAGAAAGAAGTGAAAACTCGGGGAATGTGTGCCAATTTGAGAGGGGTTGCAATGTATAAGACTGTATTCGATAATAGATGTGTAGCATATAAGAGTAATAATATTTCTTTTTCAGAAAATGTATGATGGAATCTTGTCCCACGACACTATAAAAGAAGAGACCAACGAAGAAAGATGCACCTGTGGAAGATATGTTCAAAATATTCAAGAATGCACAGAACTCCTTGGAAAACGAGTATTTGCAGCTGTTTCAAAAGAGCTTCAACAATATCAAATGTCAGTGGAATTAGCAGCTCCTAGTGCCCAGGTTAGATTTTTAGATAGTATTTTTTTTTGTTATAGTATTTGGTTCAATTTCTGACCATGTAAGAGTTATCCAATCTTTGTTGATGCGCTCTTCATGATAAATTACTTCTTTGCATAGGGCTTTTGGCAGTTCTTCAACAGATTTTGTATCTGCGTGTAAGCGATTTCGGTCTCTACCGTCATATATATTATTTTTCTCACCCTTCCCGCTAGAAAACCGAAGTGTTTGTAATGCTTTTTGGCATTCAGGGTCTCATACAAAACAAGATTCAATTATTTTCTGATGCAAATTGAAATATAAATGCAATAATAGAACATATTTCCCGTTTCCATTTTTACTATATTTTTATTCTTTCAGGAAAGTGACACATTGTTTTGGGATGTGGACTCACGGATAAACGAAGACATCAAACCTCCTGCTTCACTCCTCAAGCCTCCTGGTCCGCCCATCAAAGAGATTCTACTGGATATTCTCACCGACGTCAATGCGATTCTTTTGGACTGTCTTGAAAGTTAGCTCTTTTGTAAATTGTTAATTATTTGCCTTCTTTATTTTAATTGTATTTTTTTATATTCTAATAAATTTCTAGAGAATTTTACATGTTGTTAGCCTTCGTAGCGACATTACAAATGCCGGACAAAATCAGCAATGGAATCCATTCATTCAACATTGCGTGATGCTTCTTCAAACGCTTTCCGAAAGCGAAAAGAAGGAGCAAAGCTAGGACTTTTCGCAGATGGAAACATGACCCTTCTCGGTCACATGCGCTGTGTTTACGCTGCCCCATGGCCTACTGCTGTCGGATGAAATATTGCTCTGCAATGACTAGAAATTCAAACAGCGATTTGCACCGCATCCTCTCTTTCTCTCTCTCTCGAGTCTTGTGGATAATACCAACATTTCAGAGACAAATCCTTCTTCTTTTCATATCGACCAAAAGCTCGGGATCCAATGGCCAAAACATATGATTATTTATTTAAGGTAAGCTAATCCCATATTATTTAAAGATAACACCTTTAGTTACTTCTTATTGGTGATAGCGGAGTAGGAAAGACATGTGTCTTATTCCGCTTTTCGGATGATTCATTCAACAATTCGTTTATTTCGACAATCGGTAGGGCTTTTCATTTTTTTGTTTTCTTCTTCCTGTGATACGTGTGGGAGTGTTTTCTTCTAATCTAGCTAGTATTTTCCAATTTTTTTCATGACGTTTCGGCTTGAAATCAATATCAATCTCTACAAAATGACAAAAACACAACGAACTGATAGAAAACCTGATATCTATTGTAATCTAGGAATCGATTTCAAAATTCGTACAATTGAATTGGATGGAAAGAAGATCAAGCTACAAATTTGGGATACAGCCGGCCAGGAGCGATTCAGAACAATCACTACGGCTTATTATCGCGGTGCTATGGTGAGTAACCATATCCAAAAAGAAAAAAGGCTACCTATTCAGGGAATTATGTTAGTTTATGATATTACAAATGAGAAATCATTTGAAAATATAAAAACATGGATTCGAAATATAGAAGAACATGCATCTGCCGATGTAGAGAGAATGATTATCGGGAATAAATGCGATGTAGAGGAGAGGCGTCAAGTTTCCAGGGAGCGGGGACAGCAGGTCGATTTTTATATATTTTTGTTTATTTTTAGCTAGAAAAATAGAACAAAATCAATATTTATAAAAGGAATTCTAATATTTCTTTATTATAATTTTTAGCTGGCCATTGAATACGGCACAAAGTTTATGGAAACATCAGCAAAGGCTAATTTAAATGTGGAAGAAGCTTTTTTCACCCTGGCACGTGATATCAAAGCAAAAACGGAGAGAAACCAAGGAACCACGTCCGGTGGACAGACAGGCCGCGTCGCCATCGGCAGCAGCAGTCAGAAGAAGGGATTCTTCAGCGGATGGAGCTGCTCCTTGCTCTGATCAGTCTCCCTACAAATCCCCGTTATCCCTGCATACGTTGCTTTTCATAATTGGCCCATTTTGACGAGTATATCCCCAACAAGCTGCGGTCCTGTTTACAACTCTGCTTGTATATCCTAAAAATATTTCTCCTCTTTGTGATTTCATGCAAATTAGTCTGAAATATTGTACTTTGTAAAATTCAAGAATTTATAAATATTGTAAAAATAGAACAAATTAACTTGGATAACCTGGAGGATAGCCCCGTTGCGAATCGGCGGTGTTTCGCACCCGTAAAATCTCGGCAGCTGAATTCTTTTTTACCGGCCATCTATATTTTGCTCTCCAACAGCGTTATCAAGAAGCTAGATGACCCCCTCCACGGGGTGACCCCCTTATAAAAGCTCGCTTTCCCGGAATATCCATTGATTAGCGGGATATCATCAATATCTCCTTATTTATGCTTTACCCCACATAAAAACTGTCTTCTCCCGTCCCCTAGATGTATTTCCCTTCGTTTGCGTGAACATACGCGCCCATTCGAATGGTTTCCCGCCCAATTGGTCATTCAAGTGGGAACGATTTCCTTCTCGCTTGTTATCCTATTTCTAGTTCAAATTTTTTGGATTTTTCTACATAATTTTAGGTATACAACCTTAAAAGGTCATTAAAAAGACTCCTAAATATGTTTATTTGGTGAGAATAGCTCTAAAAGGGCGCGCTCTTCCGCCCATCCCCTTCTCTGAGCGTTTCCTTCCCTTCCAGTTCTTTAAAACCCGGAATTTCAAATTTTACTGCTTACTTTTGGTTTTATACCAATAAAAACGATCTAAACTCGAGCCAGAACCCCTAAAATTTTGCCAAAATATAGCCAGACACCGCTTTCTTTCCTCCACCTCGTCTCTTCCTGCTTTCTCCTCTTGTAATCCGCTTTTTCTTTCAGAGTATGCCACTTATGACCTCAGAAATGGACAAGGAGAATGTAGGTGACCAATTCCTACCGAAAAATCCATATTTTAAGACATCTGTCGAGCAAGGAGCCGTTGAAGAGAGGAAGATGGCCGCCAGTCCGGAGATGGCCGCCCAAAACGAGGAGACGGCTCTCCCTGAACCAGAGAATCTTCCCGCTGATAGTGAAATGGAAACAGAAACTGGAAAGGTGGTAGAAGAGAAGGAAAAGAAGAAGGCAGGAGAGGAGGAGGAGCCAGAAGAGGCCGCGGCAGCCGAGGACGAGGAAACCCCCAGTCTGCCGGAGGAGATCAATGAGGAGGACGAGAAGGAGGAGGAGCAGAGGACAGAGGGATCGACTGGAAAAGTAGAAATGAAGAAGAAACCAAAGTGGCGATATTTGGAGGAGGGAGAAGAACTTGTCGGTAAGTGGCGGAGGCCGGGGGAATTATAGGGAATTTGGACTCGGCTCGAGGAAATGGATACGGTAGCCATGTCTGTAGAGCATTTTGAAGAGATTAGGGATCCTGAAAAGGCTTCAGGAAGTCATTTAGCACGGATTCCCGACTCTGTTTAACCCAAAATTGACCCAAGAAAAAAGAATTCTGGGCCCTGGATACGGTAGCCGGGCAAAGAAAGCCATAGTACCCGAAGAAGGCTTCAGAGGCCGGTCAACGGCAAGCAAAGATCTTCCCGGGATTCTAGCTAGTTAGGTTCTGAAGGGAAATGGACGGGGCTTTCTCTAACTGACCGCCATTTTTACTTCATTTTTCAATTTTCCGGACTTTTTTGTTTACAGTCTTCCTTTCGGCTTTTCCAAGAATTTTTCCATAAAAACGGGGTTTTATAAGAGGTTTAAACACTTTATAGGGCTATTTTCTATGTTTTCTAAACAATAACATCCTTCCAGGAGCCTTAGAAATGTCTCCGATGGTTGAGGGAAAGCGTCGTCGAAGTACTGTCGACCGCCTGGCCGCGCCGTCCCCCGTCATCAAAGCCGCCTACACCGGCGGCTCCGGAGCCCCCTTATCCGAGGAGTCACGCTGTAAGACCTATTTTTATCGTTTTTTTTAAAGTTAAAGGACTGCCCTTTCCAGTCGTCGAAATGGTAGCCAAGTTGAGCAGCGATGAGCTGAAGCCAATCCATAGGATTCTCTATGGCAACGTGGGAAAGAAGTATTCAATCAAGAAAGAACTCCGCAACTTCAACGGGTAGGCGGCATTTTCGGGTCCCGAGACGATATTTTCCCGGTTCAGCTTCTCGTTTAAAGTCGGTAGCAGCGAGTATCAAAAGAGACACAAGATGATAACGGGTCTGAAGGCAAAGGAACTCCAACTGGTACAGAGCATCTTCAAGAAGTACTACTGGCCAAAGGAGAATCGAAAGGACAAGGAGAATTATGTCAGTTTTGGGAAGAAGAAAACCAGGTAGAAAACCCTTTTAGGCTACGGAATTGATGACAATCCTCTTGGAACCGCCAAAAATGGAGAAGAAGGCCGCCTCGAAGAAGAAACCCGCGGCCGCCTCCAGGAAGCGGGAGGCCTCCGGATCGGTGGAACCACCACGGGTCAAGAGGGGAAAAAAGACGAGAAAGGTCAGAATTATAGACTTTTTATTATTGGTGGGGAGCTAGGGGATTCAAGCGACTTTGGCCCCTTCTCCGACCATCGGCTTCTCTAGTGTCAGAATCTAGCCTTCATCTTGGATTTTTAGGCAGTTGAAAGCGACGAGGACGAGGAGGAGGAGGACGTCGAAGACCCAATAATGGAGGAGGAAGAGGAGGAAAAGAAAAAACCAGCCAGATATACTCCGAGAGCAGCCATAATGAGGGTAAGTGTCTCGCCTGTCTCTCTACCAAAAGAAGGGCGATCCTTGTCGGCACAGAACCTTTTTGTATTCAATCTTTCTAGGCCAGTAATGCTCTACATATGAAGGAGGAGGAGGACAAGCCCAAGGCGAAGAGAAGGCAATACAAGCAGCTGACGGACAGTGATGAGGAGGAGGAGGAGGAGGAAGAAGACAGGGAATCAGAGGATGGTGATGAAAAAATGGAAGCGGATGACGAGAAGAACGAGTTAGAAGAAGAAAAAGAGGAGGAGGAGGAAGAGGACACCCTGCCGGACAGGGAGAACCCCTCGCCGACGGAGGAGGAGATGACCCGCGCCTGTACTGAAATCTTGAAGACGGTCGACTTCAACACGGTTTGTTTTATTAAAAAAGCAATAATATAAATGTAATTATAGGTAACAAAGGCCAAAATCTACGAGATGATCTGTAAAGAATTCCCGAAAATGAATGCGGATAAGAGGAAGAACGAGATCAAGGCGGTGGTTCGGGATACGGTAAAGAAGGTCTACCTCGACGCCTAGAAGCCGTCCTTTTCACCATTTTCTGATATTTTAAAACCATTTTAAGACGTTACTTAATTCAGTATTAACCGTTTTACTCAATTACCGTAATCCTGATCTCCTTGGCCCGGCAAGCGCTCTCTCTCCCAGTCCTCGTGGCTTTCATGGCGGGCTTTCCCCTTTCTTTGATGTCTTTATCTTGATTCTGATTCAATAAAGATCACCTTACCACTTCTCTCTGTGTATTATTTTACACACAGTCCCTCGCGGTGCCGAGACTCTACGGGTGCGGTATCACCCCAAATTCTTACCATAATGTGGATCTGTCGCTCCCGTTCAGTGCTAATCGACCCAGCCAGCAACATCTTCTCCTTGACGCTGGTATAAGCAGTGTATTTTATGGCACATTCTTGAGAATCAAAGGAGAAATCCGACATCTAAACCGGGTATACTGTAGCCGGTTAAAAACCCAGATTTTTATTGGCCTCGGCTGAAGTAATAATCCATAAACGTGCTCTTCTCTTGGTTTATGGCAAAAAATCACGATTTGTTTAACGTGATTCAATGGCCATAACCACAAATTCTTGCTTTTCTCTCTCTCAAACCGTTCTTCTTCCTAAAATTGCCGCTTTTCTCTCCCAAAAAATCAATAAATTACAAAATGTAACGCTAAAATTCGAAAAATTTGGCTAATTCGCTTCTGCTTTCTTCATTCTGCCAATCTCTGTCCTTATCACTCACTTCACCCTCCTGCCAAGGCCGTCTAATTTCTAATTTCTTCCAACGACATGTTCCGCCCGTCCAGTGGCGCACATTTGAACCGGTGCCATTCGAATTCAGCCATTTCTTTGTTTTAGCCTCCTTTTCAATATTTTAATCACTTTTTAATTCAATTTTTCTATATTTTAACATTATAACATCCTATTTTTATAAAATTCCATTAAAAAATTAGAAAAAAACGTCTATTTTCGATCATTTTGACCCGTAATGTGCGAGTTCACCGGAATTTTCGAAAAGATTTCATAATCTTCTGGTTTTTCTTGAATTCTACATGGATTTATAGTCTTTTCTACTCTATTTTAATGTATAATAGTCGATCAGGTTTCAGAATTTCTTAAAAGTGCGGGAGACATGCGTCTCCTGTTGCTTTTCTCATTCCTGATAGTCGGCCTCTTCGGCTACCGACTGAATGTTCCCCGAGTCCTGTTGCCCTTCCACCCGACGATCCCCGTCAAATTCGTCTTGGAAGTTAGCCAGCCGACGGGAGGATGCTTCTACTGGTAAGAAGTTTCTAGTTTTTTTTGGTGGAAGAAGAATTGCAGGCGATCTACCCGACCAGATGTCGTCGCCGTGGCGGGAGTCGGCGTCCGGGCGGAGGAATGTTCCGACAAAGCAGAAGTCCGAGTCACGGCCAAGTCCCTCTCGGGGGAAATGACAGCCGTCATCTTTGCTGATGATAAAAGTGAGCTTTTCCCATTTATTTTTGGCTTTTTGGGGGGAATTCAGACACCTTTCCACTGATGCTCCTGCTTAAATTAGACCAAGGGCAGCGATATTCCCCATTTTTGAACTGAAAGACAACGGATTTCTCTATAAAATGACCCAAATTGAAGCTGGAAGACTGGTAAAGGATTGAATAAGACTAAAATTGAGATCCGGGAGGATTTTTGGCTTTGTCTAGACCTTTTGAAAGTTTCAAATCCTGAGTTTTGGGTAGATTCCCGGCCCGGTTCTCACTTTGGTCTCATTCCAGCTCTCTCCATGGAGTTCGCCTTGAAATAAAGCTAGAAAAGCTATTAAAAGATATAATGAAGCCGAAAACAGCTTATCCCCGCCTTTTTGGCCAATCTGACCACTCCAATATTCCGTTTTCATTGAATTTCGGGGTCAGAGGCCGAAATTAGTTCCCTTTTTAGCCAATTTTCCCGAGGTATTCCTTCAATTCAATTGGAAAAGGGCATAAAGCGGATTTCACCCCTATTTATACTGTCTGACCCTTCCGGTTGCCGCAGAAACGTCATTTTTAGTCGATTTTGTAGATAGACCTTGGATATGGGCTATTTTTGACCCGATTAGGCCTCTTTTCTCTAGATTTCTTTAAACTAGCTCTAATATTACTGTATTCCGTCTTCAGATTCCGGTACAACGCTGAGTTGTGGAGTGAGTGTCGATCAGATCGCCTCGATCAAGATCGAAACCACCACGAAGGTCCTTTTCGTCGATGCCGCCCCCGTCAGAATGGTTGTCGAGGCTTTCAACAAAGAAGGTTGGTCCTCTCTCCTCTATTTTCTAATTCTTATTCTATAGGAGACCATTTCTCGACGTTGAGTGAGATTCCCCTCGACTGGACACTGGCCTATAATGGAGGAGACCGCCCCCTTCGGATTGTCCAATTCGAACAGTCCACCTACGACGCCCCCGAGGAGATCCTTGCCTTGGAGAAGGAGAAAAAGAAGGGATACGTCATTCTGGTGGAAGGAACTGGAACGGGATCTGCGAATTTGACAGCGAAGTTTGTGGATTCCCAACTGGCCGTGAGTTTTCTTGTTGAAAATGGAAGGTATAGTATGGTTTAGAAGATCCCGGCATCGAAATTGGACCTAACCGTCGTGGCCAACCTGCTCCTCATCCCGTCACATGATCTTTACATTACTCCGCAGACAATCGTACCCTTCCAGGTGATAATTGTCAAGCAGCACAGTCAAGAAGGTTGGTTTTGCCCACCATGCCCACCATGTTCACTGTGCCTCCTGCGAATACGGTCGCTGGGTTGGGTGTATGAGGAATTCCCCTTTTGGTTTGGTCCATTTTATGCTTCTCCCCTCCTCTTTATCCGTTTCTTTTCAGTAGTGCCGATGCCCTCCTCCCAGTACTATCTCCACGCCGAGTCCACCACCGTCTGTTCCCTGGATAAGGAGACCTCTTCCATCCAGGCCCTCTCCCTCGGCCGAACCAACGTCGTCCTCCTCTCCCAAAATGTCGATCTCAAAGCCAAGACGGGGATTCGTCCTCCCTCGACCCTGATCAACGTCGTCGAGCCGGATTCCCTTCAATGGGCGGTCTCCGGAAACAATTGGATCCTCCAGCAGGGGAAGACGTATAAATTACACGTCCAGCTACTGGATGCTCATGGGAATCAGATGTTTATCGGGGATGTGAGTCATTTTCCCCCTAAATGTTCAAATTTTCCTTTTTAGAACCTTCGATTCGACTCGTATCTGGATGAGAATTTCTTTGAAATCCATGAAAAGTCCCAAAATAGCAGCTATTTCCTGGTCACACCGACAACGTCTGGAAAAACGACGGCTAAAAGTCGTTTTACGGCAGTTTTCAGCAAGGTAATCTCTTGGCTGTCTAACTGTGGCGTTTGGCTGTCTAGTTGTGGCGGTTTCCACTGTCTAACTGTGGCTACACCCGGATCATTTTTCGTTCAATTTTGTCCTTTTTTTTATTAACTTTTATTCTTGCAGGACGGCCGTGAGCTCCACATCTCTGCCAAAATAACTGGCGAACAGCTGATCGAAATAGTCGACCCCCTGGAGATTATCCCACCCCGAGTCGTCTTGCCCTATATCCCTCGGGAGAAGACAACCAGTCAGTTAAAAGCCATCGGAGGAACCGGCGCTTATGAATGGACAATCGAGGATAATACCATCTGTAATGTGGACAAGAACCAGGGACTGCTCGTTTGCAGCACTCTGGGCACGACGAGGGTTACGGTAACGGATAGACGGAATAATGATCTTCGTGCTAGTGCAGAGGTCAGTTTCATACTGTATTTTTTATAGGAAATGGTTGCAGGTCCTGATTATCAATCCCACGAGTGTCGGCTTCGGCGAGACGGTGAAAGAAGCCGAAATCGGAAGCAATTTGATCCTCAACGTCGAGTTGAAGGGTTCCAGTCCTCATGGTCTCCTGACTTTCACCGATTGCCGTCAAATCCCCTGGACTATTCATAGCGACGATGAGGCCATCTTCACCCCGGTTACCCAATACGAGGCTGTAATTCCCACGAGGGGAACAGGCTGTGGGACAGTCGAACTGAAGGCAAAGGCCGTTGGAGACACAGCGGCCAGAATCAGTTTTGATAAACTCCAAGCGGAGGTGGAAATAGCCGCCTATGTCCCGTTAAAAGCCAGCTTGGACAGTGCTGCCCTGGCGGTGGGGAGCAGTTATCCGATTAAAGTCACCGGCGGTCCGAGACCCTGGCTCCTGGATCCGTCGGAATATTTCCAAGAGGGAAAGAACCATGAGAGCGCGGCGATCAGCTTTACTGGAAATGGCGAAGCTCTTCTCAGCTGTGAGTCTAAACCAGCTCAACAGGTACTGTATTTTCTCCATTTTAAAGGACTATTAATTAAATTTAGGCAATTAGAATCTATGTTGGTAATCATAAGTCGACGACCTTGCCCATTCCAATGGTTTCGCAACTGGATATCAGTATCTGTTGTGCCCTGCCGACAAAATTGGCAATTGTCTTTGAGAGCAATAAGTGTCACGCTGTTCCGGTGAGTATACATTATTAAAAACTAGAAAAAAATCCACCCGGGACCCGAAAATGAGGGCTACACTAATCCGCGCGCGACTTTGCCTCTGAATTTGGGCATGGCGCGATTAAACCCAAATTTCAGGCTCAGGCTGCGGCTAATTTGTAAGATTTTTATATTAAAATGTAGCTGAAAGAAAGCGGAATTTTACTGTATATGCAAAAACTAAAAAAATATCATAATATGTATCAAATCTTGGCAAAACCGCGCTGTGCCGAGCTGTCAGAACAAATGAGACCAGATAATGCCGCATGCCTTACGGAAAAAGATATTGTGGCGCCATTCTAAAGACAATTTTTAAATTTGAAAAGGTGAAATGTAGCTGAGAAAATGGGCTATTTTACTACATTATGTGTTACTATATTATCATTACGTTAAATCCATCGCAACGCATAAAAGACGCAACAAAGTGAGAGCACCTTATATTTCGTCTTTTTTCAGCCCGTCTCCCTTACCACCTCCTCAATTCCTATCCAACTTGTTGGTTTCGGAGTTTGTGAGAAGGAACGTCGTCTGGATTCGATTTCCGGCCTGAAAGTGGACTGGTCCCTGAGCCATCATCAACACGCCCTGGCTACTCTCGACAGTGGAAAGACCTCTAACTGTAAGTATTCTTTTCCTCCTTATAAATCATATTTCCCCCCAGATGAGAGAACTATAACCCCCAAAGGGAAGCCCGGCCTCGTGACGATTAATGCCGAAATCCAGTCGGGAAATAAAATCGGAAAATTACAAAAGAAATTGGCGGCGACGGCTGATTTGAACATTGTCGAGCCGGTTACGGTAAAGAATAAGAACCTGGTTCGTATTTCTCCATTTTATAATTAATTACGGTATATTAGGTCCTGTGGAATGAAAAAGGCAGTACGGGAACGGTGAAACTGCTTGGAGGATCCGGTCAATTCTCTTTAAAATCACCAACTGATGCTCCATTTACCTCAAAAATCGGCGAAAGAACCCTGACCGTCCTCCCGAAGGCAACAGGCCACGGTGTCGTCCGAGTCGTTGATGACTGTCTCCCCGAGTCAGATTTGAATATTAACGTGAAGATTACGAAAATAGCTGCTCTGTCCATCTCTGCTCCACCATTTGTGAGTATATTTTCTTATAGAATTGTTAAAAACGGAGATAATTCCAGGTAGAAGTCGGCCAGACGGTAGAAGTACTGGTAGAGGCTATCGATGAGACGGGAGCTGCCTACCCCTATGATCTGTCCGAGACAAAGTTGGATATTACGAATAGAGCACTGCAGATTCTTAAGTAGGTTTTTAGCTATATTTTTAATTTCTACAGTAACCCACAAAATAATGAAGAGGTCTTGAAACAGCGGTACATTAGGTTACTTGGTCAAGCGCGCGCGCATTCGCTTCAAAACCTCTTTCCAGTCCATAAAAATTAATCTAAAAGAGCTACCGTAATCTGGACCTTGTTAAAAATATTATGCAGGCCTTTTGGTAAAAAATAAGTTTCTCGGAGCGATTGCGCGGAAAACCATAGGTTTATTCCTTTGTGAAGCGCGCGTGTACGTTTAGAGACCAAAATTACAGTATTCCTGGCTCCATGCTTCACTTAAAAACTACAGTAACCTTTCATCTATACTCCCCCCTTCAGAAAAAAGAGCCATCACTTTGTCCTGAGTGCCACCGAAGTCGGCAGCGCGTCGCTCTCCGCCACCGCCAAGTCGTCCTCCGGCACCGTGCTCTCTTCCCGCCCCCACACGATCCAGATCTACTCTCCCATTTCTTTCGAACCGAAGCTGGTCACCCTCATCCCGGAGAGCACCTTCCAGCTGGAAGTCGTCGGCGGACCGCTGCCAACCCCTCCAATCGAGTTCACCCTGAATAATTCGAAAATCGCCGATGTCCAGCCAAACGCCTTGATTACTTCAAGAAATTTGGGATACACCAAGGTGACCGGAGCTGTCAGCTTCGCTGCGGGACATTCTTCCGAGGTAGCATACTGTAGATTCCCATTTTTTGACCTTAACATTTATAGGATTCCGTCGTTGTTCGGGTCGTCTCCTTGGCTGGAGTCCGACTGAAGCCAAGTACAAAAGTCCTGGAGCAAGGCGGCCGTCTCTGGGTTACTGTACAAGGAAAAGATGACCAAGAAGTCCCGTTCTCATTTGGCGGAGCCCACTATCCGTTTAAAATCACCTGGACGGTTGAGTCTCCTGAAGTTCTGCAACAGGCCCATCCCTTCGGGCAGTCCGTCGTCGAGACCTCTAGCAATCAATATTCTATTTGGTTGGATGGAAAAGCAGCTGGGAGCAGTAAGATTACTGTAGGTTTTAGGCTATTTTCCGGTCACCCCGCCCCCGTAAAATGTCGGCAGCTGGCGCCCAAGGAATGCAATCAAAGGGCGCGCAAGCTGCCGAAATTTTACGGGTGCGGGTGCGCGTTTCCCCTCAGGCTTCTGAACTGTCCTAAACCTCTAAATTACTGTATTTTCCAGGTGAAAGTGGAGCTGTCCCCCAACGCGAAACAGCATTTTGTTGGCTCGGCTAATATCTTCGAGGATTCGATTACCGTAACCGTTGAAGAGAGGCCCGGTCTCCACCAGCCCCAGCTCTCCTTCTCTACGCTTCGTCTCGGTCCCAACGCCATCCTCCCCCTGGAATTGAACCTACCCAAGACGGAGACCGAGTTCGCGACTTCTCGAGATAATAGCATCATTTCTGTCACCTCAAGAGGAATTGTGAGGTCCAGTTCCGTCGAAGGGGTCGACACAATCGCCATCAAGAGGAACACCGCCGCTGGGAATGAGACTCTTCTCCTGCCGGTGGTCGTCTCCACTCCCACCGCCCTGGATATCGTCTCGACTACCAGCCTGACAACAACAGATGCCTATAAAATCTACCATCTTCCCGTCGGAGCTGTCCTGAATCTAAAGATCTTTGCCCGAGATTTCCTTGGAAGAAAAATGGACGCGATCAAGAGTGACCTCCGCTTCCGACCTCACAGGTGCAGAGTACGGTATTCTCTAATCATACATCGGTTTCAGATTCGATTTGACGGAAATCTCTGCCCACGACAATGACAACCAGGTGGCCGTTACCCTTCGCTCGGCAGGGGAGACCGTCCTAAAGATCTGGGATGCCGCCTCGCCGGCCATCCTGCCCGTCTTCGTCCGTCTCTCCGCCGGGGAAGCCATCGTCCCCCCGGGAACCCGCTACTCCGTTTCTGAAGTCGCCTGCCTCAAGTCGCCACTCCACGGCTCGTCACAATGGATCTCCTCCGACGCGGGAGTCCAGTTCCTGGATTCTGCTCTGGGAGTCGCCAGGTTTACGAAACCCGGACTGGTTCATTTCTCAGTGAAGACCGAGGAACAGACTCTAAATGCCAAGGTACACTTTTTCATCCATTTTACTAATTATCCCCATTTTAGGTCCCCGTAGATGAGGTGAACTCCATCAAATTCGACAAAGGAGCCCATCCATTCGTGACAAATCTCGACGAGAAGACCTACTCCTTCCCCCTTAGGACCAGCAATGTCAGCGACTCGAAAAGTTGCTCTGAGGAACAGAAACGAGTCATCTCTGACCTCCGTCCCCCCATCGACTGTACCCTGTCGTTCTCTTCCTCCTCTGCTCCTAACGCCCTCAATCTTCTCACCGTACGACCGGCTTATTCTACAGATACAGGTGAGAATAACAGTTTTTTAGCCGAAAAATGCGAAAAATTTTAGGCGCCTACGTCTGTACCGTATCCAAACTGGCCGCTGGGAATGCCTATACGAATTTGGTGGACTTCCCCCAGACGGAGCTGATAATAACGGCAAAATGGAATGGATATATGAAAAATGTCGAGGATTCGACTAAAGTACCCTTCCATCCAGCACTAGAAGTACTGGAAAATGAGGTAAGAAACCTGTTTTTCTTCAAGTTTCAGTTGGTTCAAAGAGTATTGCACTTTTTTTAGCTTTTTTAAATTCATAACTTGCTGTAGGTGGCATGATTTGAGTGTCTAAATGTAGCGTTTAATGCGCTCTTTAAAATATACTGAAAATCATATCCTAAAGTTAAAGGAAGTTCGATTAAAATGGCTTTGAATGGCGCGTTCCATAGTTAGGACCAAAAGTCACCCTTTTTTTGGACGGCGCGCTTTATTGACTTCCAAATCTTTTCAACTTAACGGATACTGCATAATTTTGGTGATAAAATGTAGCGTTTAATATGCTCAAGAAGATACAGTAATCCATAACCATCATAAATACCGTATCATTAGCTGACGCGCCTTTCAATTCAGCGTAACGTTACCCCATTTCCAGGTCCGAGTCTCTAATGTCCAGCCAGAAGCCTCCGTCCTCTCCGTGTCTGTTCCCAAATATCAGTCGAAATATGTCTCTGTGACCGGCTGCGAGGGAGATCTCCTCAATATCCACGAGATCGGCCGTCCTCCCGGCTCCAGCCACTCGGCCAATAAATTCTACGCCATCCGGATGAATGTCAAATCTGTGGCTTTGTGGAACGAGCTCTCCAATCGGTGCCATGTCAAAGTTGGAAATACCCTCACTGGACAGACCGTCAAAATCCCCGTGGTGATTAAAATCGTCGGCAGCGATATGAAACAAGTCTTCAATGGTGAGTTCTGGGGACTTTGGCGGGTTACTGTAACAAAGGGTTACGGCAGCCTAATAAAGTTACTTTTTGACCGAGTTGCCTCAATTTTCTGCCATTTTTCCTACTTTCTAACCTATTTTATAATAAAACTCGCCATTTTCAGCCCTGGACACTAACGGTTTCTTGGAATTCTCGCTGCTCTTCCTCCAGCGAGTCGCCTGGCTGATCCCCTCCATGATGTGGGCCTGCCTGATGGGAATGATCCTCATCGGCAGCTATATGGTCCTGAAGCGATACGTCTGGGAGAGTAGTGGCTCCTTCCAGGACGACAGCATCGTGAGCCGGTCCCCGCCCTACACGGCGAATAGTTCCGGTCGGGACTCGCTGATGAATTCCTTCCGGGACTCATCGCTTCACTCCTCTCCTGGTTTGTTTTTCTCCCAAAAAGGAAAGATACTGTATTTTACAGGATCCAGTCCGAGAATCGGGTCCGCGGATAATTTGTGGAGCACGACGCCTACTCGAAGACGCCTCTAATTTCCCCCCTTTAGGTGATCAAATAATCCTCGGTGAGACTTGACTATCTCTTATTTTGCAACTGAAACGGGCCCCTCAACGTCTACTAGGTATTTTTTTGTTGTTATTATTGTATTGTTTACCGTTACCTCTAATTTGCACTCCCCACCACGTGTCCTTACAATTCAAACACAAATCCCAGCCAACTTTCTTTCGTTGTTCTTGTTATTGTCCATTACGAAGCACTCCTTCGTATCTTCTATGAACTAAATTGATTGCTTTTTATTCTTAGTCGGAAGTTACCTCTGGGTAACCTGGCTTGAAGGTCGGAGGATAGCCGATTGACGGACCATAACCCTGATCCAGCTTATCACGACTCAGGCCGGCTCTGGACTTCGGTCTCATCTCTTCAAAAACGGTAGGACCCGGTCATTCTCTAGGGGGAAAGGGATATATTGTGGCCAGAGAGAGAGAGCGAGGGAAGGCTATGGGGCAGGCAGTCTGTCGGGAAAAGGGCACGAGGGAGAGGTGAGCTGTGTTTACTTTTCAACGGCTTAGAGCAACAGATGGCACGGCAATGGAGACAGGATTACGGGCCTATAATATCGCTAACGGAAGGGATTTGAGGGATAAATCCAGCCTGACCTCTTGATATCATATCAAGTTGATATGTATGCTTTATGAAAAAGGAAAGGCACACGATAATTGAATTCAGCGCCGTTTATCAAATTACCATAGTTCTTGTTCGATCTGCTGGTTAGAGGGAAATTGGCGCTCTTTTAGTGAAGAAATGGTGGACCGAGAAGTAGATAATCAGCTGAAATGAGGGTAAATTGCTTTAATTGTTTTAACCGCGGGGAACTATAGAGCGGAGCTTTTTATTGCTTCACACACATATCAACAATGTTTCCCCTCCTCCGTAGTCTGACTGTTATCGTGATTTCTACTGTTGTTCGCGCAGATATCATCTGCCAGATTACTGTACCCATTGGATTGTGGCTCAAGAATAGCACAGGACCTTGTGCAACGGTAAAAGGACATTTCATCCTGGATAGCACTGCGGATAATCTAACGGAGAAGGTGTTCTCAACTTTTAGAGGACTGAAATCCATTGAGGGGTGTCTCTATGTCAAGGGATTCAATGGAACTAATAATCTGTCATTTTTCGGCAATTTGGAAGAAGTCGTCTGTAGGAAGGAGGAAGGTGGGTTACTATAGGGTCTAGATCAGAATGTTCCCCGGGACGAGACCCATAATCCGCGCCAGTGTATACCGCATTCTTGGTGGAGCCCTACCACCTTTGCGATTTTTCGGTGCAATCGGTCTATAATCATTGGCATATTTTAATTGATATATTGCGACTATTACACCGAAAAAGCGCAAAGTTGGCGCGCTTCCCCCGAATATGCGCCTTACTGACTCGGACCTGGTTTGCCGCTCTATCCAGAATCATACCACGACGTTACTGTAAGTTTGTAGATTCTCCTTTTCAGCAGCGGCTTCCAATCTAACGAATGTCATCTTCGTCCTGGGACCCTTCTTCCGAACAATGGGATTTCATTCCCTGAAAAGGGTAGAAGGTCCTGGGCAGATTATTCTCTCCTATGAGAAAGTACGGAAACCTTATTTTCAATGCGATCAACTTCTACCGGATGGGGAGAAGTGCTTCTCCAAACAGGTGGTTCTCTTTATTTCTTAGGATTACTGTATAATTGTGTAGGAAATGTTGTTCCTCGCCCGTCATCCCCAGTTCAATGGGAAAATGTACCAGCCCTGTGAGATAGGTACGGCAGTTCTACGACTGATTAGCTATTGTGGTTCAGATGATCCCTGTTTGAAATTAGAGCGTTACCATCTTTACGAGCCGCTATCAGTAGATGAGAATGCTACACAGGACATAGATTATTATCCAGAACTGCCGGACTGGTATCCTAGGCCCAAGCCTCAGCCTCGCCGTCCGGAATATCCCTACTGGTTCTATCGATTTGAAGATATCCCGGCGAATTGCTCAACATTTGTTGGAGTCATTTGTATTATTGGTAAGGGCGAGTTACTGAAGACTAGGTCGGTAGTTTCGCGGGAAGCCTATGCGCTTTTTCGGTGCAATCGGTCTATAATCTTTGGCATACTGTAATCAGTATATTGGGACTATTGCACCGGTAAAGCGCAAACCTGGCACGTCTCCCCCGAAAATGCGCCTTACTGGCTCGGACTTGGTTTGCCGCCGTACGGGTTACTGTAGAATTGCTCAATGTTGTCTTTCAGGCCCCTATGATTTCAATAGCTATCTCTTCGATAAATTTACAAACTTGTCTCTATTAATTGGACAAATTCACATAATGGGAACATTTCTCAACAGATTGGATACCGTATTCCCTAATCTACAGAATATCTATCCATGTCAGTTTATTTATTCTTTTGGTTGTCCACCTTAGTCTTTTCAGATGAGCTTCCCAATATCTATAACCGGGCTGACCGCTACACCTGTAATGATTTGACTCTCCCTGAGACTTCTCTTCCCCATAAACGGGCTATACCTCGAAAAGAAGCCCTCCAAATAGTTCGTGTCCGGTTGAATCGCTTCCTAGTCAACATGTCTCTCCCTTCGCTGCTCCCCACCCGGCCACTCGATGTCAGCAATCCCAACTTTTCTGATGTACTTCTCCCTCTGCGATTCTATGAGTCTAATTATTTTCCTGAAGCGTTACCATATCCCTGCGGGGATTTCGCACAATTTGATCCAGAAAATTGTGGACGATTCATCAGCAATGAGATCTATCCCAACGAATTTGACGACACGCCTCCGGACAGCTACGTCTTTGAATCCTGGCTCACTGCTATGGTTCTAACCGTTATTGGAGTCGTTTTCTCCCTCCGTACCATAATCCTTCTCCAATTTTCAAATGTAACTGCTTGCCTACCATATTCTCGAAAGTTTATCATCTTCTCTATCCTTATTATGACCCTGACAGCTCTGGAAAGCTGCATAGTCTATCAAAAGTTCTTCAATATCATCGATTACAATGGGAATGTGGACCAGATCCTATCGGAGTTTGACTCTCCCCACTTGTCTTCTCCTCTCTTCCAATTTGTAATGCTACTCTTGGTTTCCACAAAATATACCGGCCTGGTTCTCTTGGCTATTTGTCATATCGATCTGGCTCTTTTCTACAGGTTAGTACAAAGTTAGGGAGGGCGGCGCGGGCAAGAGCTGGGTCAGTAGTCTCATGTCTGCCGTTTCAGGACCAAAAATCTGAAAATATCGCTTTTCTTCTGTATCTTGGTGACTATTTTAGCCAGCGGACTATGTATCTACCTCCATTCACAGCTGTTTATAACCATTCGTGGAAGAAAGCCTAACTATTCTCGGGAGCCACGACACGTCGTCTACATGCCTTTCATTATGGTAAGAGCTAAGGGATATTGATCGTTTTTGGTCTTCTCTCCATCTTTTAGACCTTTAAATTAAAGGTAACTGCAAGTAAATGGAATTTGGGTAGCGTAGGTCCCATAGCGAAGACGTGAAAGGGACTATATAGCCAAGAATAGGGCCGTAAACCAGGTCCGGGGGCAGTAAGGCGCATTTGTAGGGGAAGTGCGCCACCTTTGCGCTTTTCTGGTGCAATAGACCCAATATATCAATTACAGTATGCCAAACATTATATATATTGCACCGAAAACGCGCCTTACTTACCCGGACCTGTTTTACTGGCCAGCCTTCTGATCCATTTCCTTTCCAGAATGCGAAGGACGGCGCCAATTTCACCCAATTTGTCCCCAGTACTACATTCATACCTTGTTTATATGATGAGTTGGACTTCAGTTTTGGTGACAAACAGGCTTTTAATTTTGAGAAGACTTCCTTGGAAATTCATGGGGTGACTCGCGACCATTTGACCATTCCTCCCGTTTCCAGAATACCTTCCCTGATTTTGTTGCTATTTCTGATATTTTAATGATATTGGCTACAGTATTCTTCCACCTGTTGACATATCTCGGTTCCATTCATGCTCACAACAATTTCCTCGTTCTAATCCTTTTGGTTAAGAAACTGCCCAGCTAAAAAAGACATCTTACAGTACACCCAATTGTCAGCAAATAGGATACGGTACTATATTTATGAACTTCTGGCTAAGGATTACTGTAAGAGGAAGAACATCTGGACAGACATGGAAGAGTTTTATTATTATTATGGAGACCGGGGGGATTATAATTGCTACAGTGTGTATTTTAACAGAGGGGAGCCTAACGAGCCACTTATGGATGAATATATTTGGAGAATATTGATCAAGGTAAGTATAGAAGGGATATAAGGATTACTGTAGCCTACCTACGTCCTTTCGGAAAATCGGTTCAACCGTTTTCAGTGTCTAGCAAACCTTCCCTACCTTTTCTTCGCCATTGTTTCTTGGTATTGCTGGATATTTGCCAGGTTAGGGTCTATTTTTCATATTAATCGATCATTTATCCAGGTATGAAAGCTATTTGGGGCCGGCTCTTCGTTTTCGGGAACATCGAAACGACAAGAAGAAGGAAGACGGCCCAGCAGACCCATCCGATATTCCTCTCTCTTCCTAGACGAAGGCGGAACACCAGGTCCGTGCCAGTAAGGCGCATTCTCGGGGGAAGTGTGCCAGCTTTGCGCTTTTTCCGTGCAATAGTCCCAAGATATCAATTACAGTATGCCACAGATTATAGACCTACAACACAAAAATGCAAAGTTGGCGTGCTTCCCCCCGAGAATGCGCTTTACTGGCCCGCACCTGGTGTAGCGCCCTTTTCTCTGTATGTTTCCCGACAAAAATAATTTGAAAAGTGTAATTGGTTTATTTTATACAGTTTTAACAGAACAATCACAATTATTGAATACAATTTTTGAATAAAAAGAAATAATAATAGAAGAAAATGAGAATAAATGTGGTAGAGGGGGGGGGGACACACAACGGCACTGTAAGTAAAGGCTTATTTGGAGGAGGAGATACGGTAGGAGGGAGAGGAGGGGGATACTGTAGGGAGGGTCATCTGCCGGACGAAGACTAGCGTAATCAATACTAAAAAGGAGATGCCCTCAAAGATAAAATGGGGAGCGAAGATCTTCCAGACCATCAGATGACGGCGGTGGAGGAGAGCCGCATAGGAGACGAAAAATGCACGGAGAGAAGTTGTGGCGGTTAGCTGTGGCAGGAGGAGAGATAAGTAACTGTGGTGGTGATGGAGGACGGGAGAGAGCAGGGGCACGAGTAGGACGAGAACAATGGTAGCAGAGAAGAGATGCGAAGCGATCAGAAGGCCGGGAGCTGCTTTCAGAAAGAAATTACCCGGGATACCGATAAAACCAGCCTGAAATTACCGTTATTAGGCTATTGTATGGGTAAAAATCTTCCTTATAGGATCCAAAAGGTTGCCAACCCCGATTTCTCACCATTTATAGTAAAAAATCCTCAAAAATTGGACCAAATCCCATTAAAACTCCTCTGGCTGGTCCGCGCGCCCGCACCCGTAGAATCTCGGCCGCTCGGCTCTCTTTTGGAGCGCGTGCCATTGCGCCAAGCTGCCAAGATTCTACGGGTGCAAGCGCGCAGAAATCTGGCACAAAAAAAAATAGAGAACTCACGTTCCAAGGAATAGCCGGAATAGTTGGAGAATGCCCAGTAAGATAGAAACCAAATGGTAGAAGAAGACTACAAATCCAGGGAAGAGAATCTGAAAATGTACTGTAGTCAATGGAAAATTAACAATGGAGCGTATTTATCATCAATTCTTCGAGAAATGGTAAAATTGCGGGAAATCACGAGTTTTTAAAGGAGCCGCATAGGTAAAGGTGTTTGACTTCAAAAAACAATTTTAGACGTTTAAATATGATGAAAATCCGGCACTTACCACTGTCACAAAGAGTCAGAAGAGCCACAGTCAGGACAATAAAGCCGAGGAAGGGAAGAGTCAGCCCGTCGCCAAGAATCAACAGAAGAGACCAGCTGATGGCATAGGCTACGTGTCGTTGGACGTCCAGCGCTGTGGCGCTCTTCCTACCGACAACCGCCACAGTTATAGCTGTCAGGGAACACAGATAGACAGCCTAAAATATTAATATTAATATTAAAAAAAGAGGAAAATCCACTTACAATGGCTAGATACATGGCAGCCGCCGGCAGATGGGGAACGGTCACGAAGGAGGAGACAACGGCCACTTGGACGAGCTGGTGACAGGCGATGAGGATGAAGACGAGCCGGGAGAGGGGCCAGATCAGCTGGAGCACGTCGGACTGAGCATTTTGAGGTACGGCACGGCGGAGCAGGTAGTAGTAGAGGCCGAGACCAGTCCAAGAGGCCATTAGGCGCCAGAAACGGGCATCCGCTGAAAAAAAACGGGAGTTTTAATATTAAAACGATATCAAAATACCCTGTTTATGGGTTACGGTAGTCAGAAACATAAAAGAAATGGCTTAAATTACCGTAAACCACGAATAATAGCGCTCTTTTCAAAAGTGCGCGCTGTAACTGCGCTCCATTGTATCAGTCCACAAAATTGCGGATTTCTTCAATTTTTATCATTTTTCTTCTTATTGTTTTTGCTGTACAGTAATCTACACACTGTAAGCATCATTAAAATAGAAAAAAAATGGATCAAAATGGTATTGGTTGTGATTTTAGAGGAGTTTAGAGGCAGCTGTCCAATAGAGAGCGTTTTCTTCGGGTTTCCCGGGTTACGGTAGGTAAAACTCGGTTTAATTATGAGCTTACATGAAATGGCTCCAAGCATCTGTACAAAGATCGACGTCTCGCATCCGATTTCTTCTTCCCGGCATCGATGAAACAAGGGTTCCGCCCTCAAGACGACGAGGGCCACGGCGGAGAGGATCCCTTCCCTGGTGCTGGTCCAGAAGGCGAGTGACCTGGTCCCGAGGGGAATTCCCCTCAGCTCGGGCCTCTTCTCCCCAATATATCGGCTGAATTGCATCCACACGGCCACCGCGGCCAGTCCCTGGATGAGATGGCGCAGGACGTGCCCCTCATAGACGACGAAGCTGTTGGAGGTGGCCGAGACGGCGTGGAGGAGGACGGCCAGGATGGACAGCAGCTGGAGGGGCGACTTGAGGGGACTGTGGGAGAAGACGGCGAAGATAAAGAAGAGATAGCCGAGGGAGTAGAAGATCGACAGGAAGAGGACACCCGTCAGCAGGCTGAAGGCATCGTCCGCGCCACTCCACCAGATGGAAAATTGCAGCAGAAGACAGCCAGAACGCACTGAAAATAGTCCATTATTAGAGTGAGATTACTGTAGTTTTCATTTTAATCCTATTTCAGACGATTTTTTTCCTTTTTATAGGCAGTAAACGCGCTCTACTTGACTATGAACGGTAATTGCGCTGCAGCGCTCAAAATCCTCTTTTTTCTGGATTACTGTAGTCTTTTTCACAAATTTATGGTTTCCACAAGATGCTGAAGGCCATTTTTTATATTTAAACAGTATTTTTAGATGTAATAGACATAAAGTTTGATAGAAATCGAAGGAAAACTCACCAATGACTTCGGGGATGTCCATTTCCCTGCCGGAATAGATGAAGAGGATGACTTCGAGCATTGATACCAGCCCGGTTCGCATCCGATACCAATCGAAACGGGTCCATGCTTTCCTTAGAATATTCTGTATCCGTTCCATTGTCCAGAGCTGATCCTCCGGCGTCAGGGCGTCCCTCGAGGTGGCCTCCAACAATTCCGAAAAACTGTAGGTCCTCGCATACGTATTAGCAAATCTATACTTATTATTTTATATTAAATAAATAAAACTGGATTACGGTACCTGATAATCTGTTCATAATTCAGTTCAATTGCCAAATTTTGAAGCTGTTCCGGGAAGAGGTCACGAATAATGACGCCAAGATTGGAAAACGGGATGGGGACGCCCAAAAGGAGGGAAACAGTCGGGACCAGGTCGATTTGACTCAACGGAACGGCAGGCAGGGAGAAGGAACGGCCAGGAGAGTAGACCTGAAACGGATTTTCATCAATTTGTCATAAAATATCCATCAAAAACACCATATTTTCCCCATTTTTCTCCGTTAAGTTTAGCCTAGCTTTTTGTATTGTCGCCTACTTTTAAAACGGTTCAGCTCACGCAATTCCCCATATTTTCTTTGCTATAAATCCATCACAATATAAAAAGCAAAAGACAACATCGCCGAATGGGATCGAACCTAGGACTAGCTGGCGTCACTGTGGGCGAGCGTGCCAGATCGGACGGCCGCGCCGCATTGCAATATACGAACCGCGCGCAACGGAGAAGCTCCAGTTTTTAGCTTCCCATTTCTCTAAATTAAGGCCAAAAATTCTAGAAAATATATGAGCTTCTAGCGAAAATTCTGGTCTACATTTTAAGTCAAAATTCGTCCAGAAAACTGAGGTAGAACCCAGAGAAATTTCGAATTAAATGGGAAACTGTCTAACTGTGGCTCTTCTCGCTGTCCAGCTGTCTAACTGTGGCTGTTTTCAAGCCAAAACTCACAAAGAAGCCGGCATGGGTCTCATCGTCACTGTCGCCTCCATGGTCCCCGCTGGCCGTCATCCCGTGGTCTCCCAGTACAATCAGCATCTCCCCCGGTCGGAGTCCCATCGCCGTGTTGTATATCAGCTGGTCTGTCCGTCTCAAAATCGTCGCCATCATCGGATGCGTCGGTCCAAATTTGTGTCCACAATGATCTACTCCCAGCGTGTGAGCCACCACAAGATCTGTCCCGGTCTCGTCGGCTTTAAAATGCTCGTCCAGATGGATTCTAACGGCGTCGTCTACCGTATCCAGGTCATTCACATCAAAGCTTGGATAACCGGCGCTGTCGGGAGAATTTAAACCCGGATATAGGGAAAACCTATAAATTAGACCTTTAATTTACAAACAGGATACTGTAACGAACCATGTATCATCGCCAAAAAATCGAAGCGTTCGATTTAATGCAGACAGCTGATAGATGAAATTATCCTCATTGACAACGGCATCCGGAGAGAAATTATCAGCCGAATCGATGAATGTCGGAAGGGTTCCTGCAACGATTTCTTTTTTTATTAATATATATATATATATATATATATATTATATCAATTATTAAAATAGAGATTAAACGAACCCGTAGTTAGACCTTTAATTCGCTGAAGTGTTGTGGTAGGCGGATCGGCGAGGACTGTCCCGATGGCGGCTCCCTGTTGTAGCAGTTTTTCGACTCCTGACATGTGACCACGGAAATTAGACGGCTGGGCAGTAGGCTCATCACCCACGGGAAGAAGAAAATCGTATCGTAAAGCATCTACCAAAAGGATAACTATCTGAAAAAATGGATTTTAGCCGGTGAGATTGGCGCCATCTGGGGGAGAAATAGGAGCGCGCGCTTTTATCGCACACCAATACTTTTCTACTTTACAAATTACGATAATGTTTAGTACGTTTTAAAGAGCAGATCAAGAGCTACATTTTAACATCAAAATCACTGTTAAACGTTACTTTTGTGCACTTGAATTTGGGCATGTAGTTAGCGTGCAACCGGGAGAAAGCACGTTTGAAAAGCGCGCTCGTTCAATGGTCTGTAAAACTTTGGAAAACCGGCGAATTCTAATAACTTTTAGTGCACGTTATAGAGAAGATCAAAAGCTACATTTTGACTATAATAGCATGGTTGAAAATTTAAAATGCGCGGAAAGACAAGTGGTTTAAAGAGGTGTACCCACCTTTGTATATTGTTGCGGCATCCAACAGCCATTAGAATGAATTTTAACATCGTCGCATGTGCTTTTAAAGTGAAGTTCGTGTCGTTTGAGCAGGAAACCAGATTGGAAAATGAGCAGAGAAATAGCAAAGGTAAGTGAAAGAAGGCAAAGACGAGGAAGAGACATTGTATGTGGAGGTAGACGGGGAAGAGGGGGAGGATTACTGTAGGACGTAGTCCGTCGACTGATTCAGACCACCCAGAACTTTTGTAGCACAAGCCAACAATGTGATGAAGTCACTGGCCTGAAAATGTAAAATTTTGACGGGAAAAAGGGCGAACCTGGGTATGGGCCAGCCGTTTTCCCAGCGCGTGCTCACGGCCCGGGTAGACTTTGTGATTTCGGGAAGACGACGTCTTGCCGGTCTTGGCCGCTGTCTTTTTCGGCTCCGCTTTCTGAAAACAAGCGAATATTTCTGTTATTTGTCGAGTTGTTACGGTAATAAACCAGAATTTTTTGCCGAAACCCCGCCAAAAATGGGAATGACTGGTCCAAACCGGGTTAGAAAGTCAACTCCTGATCCAGAACCCATGAGGGGGAAAGTTACCGTATTGTTCCGAGATCCATATTCAACCCGGAAATCGCTTTTGGTTGGATATATCTTGATTTATAGAGAGCAAGACGGCCACTTTCGACTAGACGGGGTTTCGGAGCTGTATAAGGGCATTTTCCAACTTTTGAACGGGTATTATGGATTTTTTTTCTTTCTTTTTTACCTGGAGAGACCGTACCGGTGCAGGTTCCCATAAAAAGTCCAAGCCATTTGCAAAAACCGCCCCACTTCTGCCCAGGACCCGACTCAGCGCCGAATAAGACCTGACCGCGTCCTTGTTAGGTTCGTTTCCGTATTTTAGGACGGAATTGAGTAATAAAACCAGTAAACATCCAATGAAATAGTCTAATAATACTCACAGCTTTAGTCTTGGCCTCCTTCTTCGGTTCAGCCTTCTTCGTCTCTTTCTTTCCCACCGGTTCGGCCACCTTCTTGTTCGCCGTCGCTCTAGTCGAGTTGTTCTTCTTCTCCGTCTTTTCCGGTTTCACTTCTTCTTCTTTAACCTCTTTAGGCTCTGCTTTTCCCTTTTTATTTGTCTAAAAGCCGGGAAATTTGAAAAATAAAGCTAAATAGTCAACCTGAAGGGGGACAGTCTTGGCCTTCTTCTCTGGTTTGACGTCTTCCACCTCGGAGGTGGATGGCTCAATTTTTCGCTTTTTACCGCCAACAGCCGGCTTTTTCGCTTCTTCTACCGGCTTCTTTTGCTCCTTCTTCGCCTCCTAAAGTTAAAAAACTTATTTGAATTTATAAAAAGGCGGGAACCTTGGGAGCCGGCGCGGCGGCGGCCTTCTTGGTCTCTTTCTTCGGAGCTGGCGCTTCCTTCTTTTCCTCCTTCTTAATTTCTTTCTCCTTCTTTTTTGGTTGTTCCTTCTCCACTTTCTTGTCTATTTTTTTCTCCTCTTTCTTTATTTCCGGCCTCGGTTCCACGGTTTTCTTAGCGGCGGCCTTCTTCTTCCCTCTCTTGGGACTCGGATGACTCTTCTCGTACTCTTGGGCCTCGTGAAGACTGGCACGCAGGGCGCGCTCTAACTCGTCTCGATCGAAACTAAAAATTATATTTTTCTCTATATTTTACTCTCTTTAATCTTGTTTCCCTTTATAGATCAAAAATTAATCGGGTAATTTGATTTGCTGGGCCAGGTGGCCCCGCCCCGACGGCTGGCAACTGGCCAATTTCCACCTCCCCCAACTTTGGGCATTCCTTTAATTATTTCAATGAATTTATTACCCTCCTCTGATAAGAGAAGTGTTCCCACTGTTTAAAGAATATTTGAATGTCAATTTTCCCGGGAAAATCTCAATTTGAACGGGAAACAGAATCAAGGCCAGGGATTGCGCCTATCGCCGGAAAAAAACAGCGTTCTTTGATAAAAACTGGACGTTTATATTAAAACGAAGGTATTTTCCTATTAAATAGGGTGTTTTCTACCTAGAATAGTTGTTGAAATAGGCAAAAAGTTGGCCAGAAATGATGGAGAGCCCATTGTTTGGGGATATGACCCGGCAAAGTGCAGGCGCCCGAACAGAGAAGCAAAGAGGTCAAAAATTGCCGGATTTTCATATTCTCCGCTTATTTTCTGGATTAATTTAGATTCTAATTTCATAATTAAATAAGCTATTTATAGAAAAAATTAAAAGGAAAAGGGGAAAAACTCGAAATAGTGGGGGAACATGACGTCATGGGGAAGTGGCCACGTTTCGCTTCTTATTCTCTTTTTTTTGGAGTAATTTTCTAATTTTTAATGTCATTTTAATGTTTAATATAATAAAATAGACTGTATTTTAATTAATTTTACAGTTTAAACATACCCCTCCTCGCTGTGGCTGAGGTCAATTCGCTGTCGTTGGCTACGACGCGCGCCCTCGTTGACAGTCGCGTCTCCACGCATAGATTGCTGTTTTTTTCGATTGTTCGTCGACTTTTTCAGACTATCTCTATGTCTAAAAATAGCATATACTATATATTTCTTAATTATACATGCAAATATTCTATAATATCGAGAATTTTCGGCGACTTCACAACACTAAAAGAGGAAAAATATACGTGCAGTGGCAAACGACCACAGAGCGTGCAAATACACTATTTCTAATTCAGTTTAATTGAAATTATTTATTTTTTATAGTTTTAACATAAAAAGTATAATTAAATTTTAAAAAAATACAGGAAATAAATAAGTAAACAGTGACAAGAAACAGTAGGGAAAGAGAGGATCTGGAGCAGGAATACTGCGCGACTAGAATTCGGGACAATTTTGAATTTTGGCGGGTTAATTGGGTGTAAATGAGGTAGAGAAGAAGATAAAGAGACACAGTTAGACAGCTTTACTCAACGGCGGCTGGAGGACCCATGGCGGCGGCCTCGGCAGCCTGAGATTGACGGACACGGTTGCGGAGCCGTTGGAGACGGACTTTTTGACTCTTTTTGGCTATTCGAACCTGGAAAAAGGGGAATTATTGGGGTTACTCGTTTATAAATATGGTAGAGTGTTTAAAAAGTAGAAAAAAATAACTCTAGAAATGGTAAAATCCATAGAAACGGCGGCAAAGAGCGCGAAACCTGAACTTAGTTCAAATACCCCGTTTTAGACTATTTTATACTTTAATAGACGCCTAAAAATGGTATAAATGGGTCCAGAAGGGATAGATCCCGGGAAAATGACGGGAAACACGGGGTCAAGCTTGAGTATCCGTTCAAATAGCCCGCCATCTCGGGTAGAACGCGGGGTTTTGGAGTACATTAGGAATTTTACCATTTAAACCTTCATCTTGTTTAAACGAGGACGAAAAATAATTCAAAATGGGTCCAAAAACAGCAAAACTGGATGAAACGGCGGCAGGGTGGCTTTAATGAGACCAACATTCAAATAACCCGCCATTTTGAACGGAGAGCGGCTTTTTGGTTCTAGAAAACGGGATATTCTACCACTTTTGGAGTCATTTTCTGGTTTAAAGAACGGTGAGAATAAAAAATTTGTCCCTTACCAGTCGCTGTAACCGTGTCCCAGCTAGATGTTTCATCTTGGCCGGATTGAAGGCCACCAACGGTGCCGGATTATGTACATTGAAGAGGATGTGTGCTGAAGAAATGAACCTTAATCTGGAGAAGAGTGGTAGTTAGCGAGGGGGGAGACGGACCAGGAAAACCTACCGATATGGACCATCGTCGAGGAGCGCACTTCCCGGCCGGTGCGGTTCTTCTGGACGGCTTCGGTCTTCGACGGGGAGGAGGCCACGACGCCGGCGTCGGCCGCGTCTTCGAAGAGACTCGTCCTTGCTCGGGTCTGGGCACCTGCGGCTGTTGGACTCCGTTGTTTTGTAATCTCCGACATCCTTTTCTTATACCTGGAAATGTTTTTATTCCAAACATTTGAAATCCTCTGAAAAAAATCACTTCCCGCTACTATCGGATTCCTGGGCTCGCACCCATAAAATCTCGGCAGTTCGCGGGATAGGCGCGGGCCGCGCGCGGTTATCAGTTCTCCTTGCTGCCGAGATTTTACGGGTGCAGGCGACCGACTCGAAAATCTTGTCAAAACGTCTAAAACTCCGGAAAATGGTTAGGAAACTCATTTTTGTTTATTTTTTTTAGATTTCTTTAGCATTTTCAGGTTAGAAAGAGTGTAACTGTACTCACTGTGAGATTTGTTCCTTTCCCAGGCCGGGAATTCCTCCCTTGGGACTGACACTTCCAGGAGGAGAACTGCTCGGCTGACTAGTCCTTGTCCTCTTCCTTTCCGGCTCTTCTGACCCTTCCGGTGCTTTTCTACTCCGTTTATTGGGAGAATTAGATGATGAAGAAGCTCCACTGGGTGTAGCCATGAATCGGTCGATTAAATTGGCCCTGGCGGATCGTTGTGGCCTCGAGGAAGTTGGTGTATGGAGGGCGAAAAGTGTCTCCTTCGAAACATTTGGAGCAATTCCAGCCTGAACCATGGGGATAATGAACCGAAAGGCTGTCCGCTGCACACTCACCGACATGATGGCTTTATTTGCTCTCTCTGATGCCACTGCTGCCGCACGAGACGGACGAGTTCGCTCCTCGCTGAAATTGACACATCTTATCTCTTTGTTCTCATCAAAAAATGGGGACAAATTGCGTGAAACGCCAAAAAAAGCAATAATAAAAAAGGCAAAAACGTTTGACTTGAAGCGGAGATTGAACCTGCAGCTAATTTCATCAATCGCGCGCGCTTATGCACTGCGCCATTTGAACAGGTTACGAATCAACGTACCTGATTTTAACCAGCTCCGTCAGCTTCCTGTTGCCTCTCTTATTACTTTGCCTCAATTTTCCCATTGGTGTCTGCTTCACAACCTATAAAAAAGAAGTTTATAATAGTATTTATTTACACCGCGGCTTATCTCCCCTCCCGATGGAAAGCGAAAACCCAGTTGGTTTGGCTGGCTGCCAACAGCCGCCCCCCTGATAAGCGAGCGGTGGACGGGTCCAAAGACCAACCTCGTCGTACTGTTCCTCCTTAATTTGGAGCTTCTCTTCCGGCGTTTCGGGAACCACAGTTTGGCGGGTTTCCCTTCTCTTGGGGGTGGTGGGGGCCGGATCGTCGAGCTGGGTCGATGGACCGGGCTCATCCACAGTCAACAGCCGTTCCCTCTTCTTCCTATTCCTCGCCTTACTGTCCCTGCTGGTGGAACTCGTCTCCGACGCGGCCGAGCCCTCCTCCAGCATTGCTTGCAGCTTCTTACTTGTCTCTTCGCTGACCTGGAGGTGACGGGCACTGGGAAGGAGGTCATCTGGCTAAAAATAGGGAGAAATAGAGGAAAAATCACTGGCAACTCACATTATTCCAGATATGAGGATAGGGATCGTATTCTTCCAGATCGGCGGGCATTTCGATACATAACATTTCGTAGATCTTGGCTATTTCCTTCGGCATGATGTGGTTGAAACTGTAAAATAGTTATAAGTCGGGTTTCAAGAGGAAAAATTCCATTCTGGACCGTCTTTATATGATAAACAAAAAGGTACAGTAACCCTGCCAAATGGGGGTACAGATCATTCTAGACCATTGGAGGCTTTACTACTCCGTTTTAAATCTTTTTATGGAGGATACGGTAATTCACAGTGAATATTGATAAATTTAAGAGTGGCAGGATACTGTATTCCATAGAAATTGGATGAAAAGCATCTTTAAAAGCCTGTAAGATCATTGAGGAGCCTGCCATCTCGCCCCAGTGTCACTATTTGAAGGTTACAGTGGTTTTTGACCAGGAACCGAATATTTTTAACTTGGTATTTATGAACTCACCCTTTCAAATGGTTAATGTACCAGTTTCAGCTACTGTAATCCCAAAAATTTGAAGAGCCGGCTGCCTTAACCCGGCCCCAAGCGTCGGCGCCCCCTCTAGACCAATTTATTCCGGTCTTACGGTAACTTTCTATTGATAATTGGAATATTCTTCTGTTTTCTTATAATTTATATGACACAAATTGTGTTCAGAGCTTTCTAATGGGCACATTTTCAAATTTTGGCCCCTCTATTACAAAATATTGTACTGTCCGTCCGTTCTCTGTCCCATCAGCCCGCCTGCTTCACTCCGTCCCCTCTCTGACTCAAAAGGATCCTGTCACCCCCCGTCTACCGTACTCCATATACTTACTAATACGTTGTAAACTGTTACTAAACTCATAAAAGTGTTCTACTTACTTGTCACTAACTACATCGTCCAAGAAAGCCTTCAGCTCCGTCGCCGTCTTCGCGGTATAGACATATCTCAACTTATGGAGGATCTAAACTCTCCCTCTTCATTTTCTAAGAGAGTTGAACTCACATCGCTGAACTCTGGAACATACCAGTCCGGATTGTTGGTATTATATAGCGGTTCAGTTTTAATCTGGAGAGCAATACAGTAGAGATCGAGGAGGACCATCAACTGCATTTCGAGAACTTGCTTCTCGCCGTCTAGCTGACCACGGGAGGTGTTTTCATACATCGAAATCAACTTTCCATAGTCAATTATGCCTTCGGATCGGAGGAAGTCGATTACCATTCTCTGAAAATGGAGAAAATAACTTCAAAATGATCAAAAGGCGCGCGTCTCCGAAATTGCGGGTTATTTGAACGGAAAGCCTATCAACCGGGATAAGTCGACATTTTTGTGGATTTTACCTTATTTTTACCCATTTTAATACATTTTTTACTATACTAAACATTGTAAACAATTATTTCAACCAGTAAACCAGTTCAAAACGATCAAAAAACAAAAAAAAAACACCGAAATGGCGGGATATTTCGGTCCGAGTTTAACTCATTCTGGCACCATTTTCACGGATTTAACTCTTTCCCGGGCTTATTTTATAAATTTTTAGAGTCAACGAACCTTTTTGTGAGCTGTGGATACTTGAAAATTGGTATAAATGGTGTTAATTCTCATTTTTCAGGAGCTATAAGTCAAAAGAAGCGGCAACCCCCGTTTTTCCGGGTTCTTGTCATTGGAGCGCGTTTACCACCCATTTGAAAATGGTTTAAGGTGAACTTACATCGACATTAATGGCAAAAGTGTGCCGTTCGAAGTAATCATGGACCGTATTGACGATCAGATGATGTAGATAGATGAGATCCCCTCCTTTGACGACCTGCTCCGTGTACCAGTCGAAAAAGTAGTCGGGGAACTCTTTCATATGGGGACAGGCTGGAAAATAGTCTTATTATTAAAAAAAATCAATTAAAATGCTTACGAATTCGTTCAAATTTGGAGTGAGTGGACTTCTTTCTCCGATGATTTCGTAGCTCCTGAAAGAAACGGCTGAATCGTCCGAAGGAACGGATCATGTGAATGGCACTGATAAGGCGGGCCGGGAAAAAAGAAAAAGGGGAGGGGGAGGACAGAGAAAAAGTAAAGAACGGGCTTTTGATTAGCTAGATTACCGTAACCCTGGAAAAAATTGAAGGAAAGGCGGGAAATGGCCAGAATAGAGGGATAAGTTACCGTAACCCGGGCCCCCTTGTCAGAGCGGCTCGGTCCACGATATTCCGATCCCCTGCACCCGTAAAGTCTCGGCAAGACAAACGTATAAAGGCAACACAGTATTGTAACTGTTTTAGAAAAAGATAAACCTACTGCTGAGACTTTACGGGTGCTGGGGATCGGACTATCGAGGGCTGAGCCATCAGTAAGCCACATTTTTGGGGGACTGCTCCATTTTTGCTCATTTTTTGAATTATAACCATCATATTAAATACAGTACGCCAAAAAAGCGCAAAACGAGCCTGCTTTCCCCCGAAAAGGCGCCTCATTGGCCCGAAATTTGAATGCCAGTCAAAGTCAAAAAAAAATAGGCCAGGTTTGGGTGAAATTACTACACCCCTTAAAATTATGGATAATAACTTGGAAAGAAGGAAGAAATGTATCATTTGGAATACCGTAACTCTCGTGGAAATATTAATAAAGCCCGGGAAAACGAACCTGAAGTCTCTGTGCCCGCGACATCTTCTTATGGCTGGCTTTGAACTTCTCCGAATACGTTGCCGCCTCTTTTTGGAGTTCTGGAACGGAATTTTCCATACTTTCACGACTACAATAACGTAAAATTACACTCTATTGATTTTTGGACTAATTAAAAGCAGGTTTCGAGAAAAGCTTACCTAGAAAGCGATAGGTGTCGCCCTTGATGATGGCGCACATTTCTTCCCGACGGATTGCTGAAAAAGCGAAAATTTATAGGGTCCTGGAGGGAAAATTCTTGTTTATTTAGTTTAAAGAGATTCGTATCTGTTCATAACATCATAAAAGCTGGGAGAAAAGCCGTGAGAATCCCCGGGAAATTGAATTCAAACCGTGGGAACGGGGCGGCAGGCGGTAAACTGTACGATTCCCTGTTTCAGGGAGCCATAAACCGGGAAAATTCGTATATTTTTTTGCTAAAAAATAATGGAAAAACTGACCGACGGTTCTGTCATCAACTTCTGAAGCAGATTCACTGGACATTCTTGAGCTCTCGTCGTCTTCTGCTGAAAATGGAACGGTGAAAATGGGGGAAAACTGTCAGCTGTCGCGAGACCCAGTCACAGTCAAGGACATTTCACCCGATAAGGCAGAGATAACCGCGGACGGCTGTCCCATCTCTCACTCTCGGGAGATTGAGAGACTAATTGCAAAAGGCGAATAAACCCATTTGGGCACGATAGGAGGAAAGCAAAAGATTTTTGACAGCTGTGGGCGCCGAACTTCTGGTGTATTGCACACGGGCTCCGCCACATCGCACTGCGTTATCAGAACATGGCTGACCGGGGGGCGCGGGGTAGAGAAAGAGGTAACCAACCTGAGTCATTACTACTCCGTCGACTCATGTAGAGAGGAATCGGCGGGTATTGCAATTCCCGAGCAGCTGCAGCATCTATGAAAGCCTGCGGTGCACATAGGACCTGCAAAAAGATCGAATAGTGTGTAAAATGGGAGGCCGTTTTGTTGATTTGTTGACGGGGAACAGCTGTACCCCGGGCGGCAGGTCAGAGAGTCAAAAAAGAGCCGAATCACGTGAAGTCGGTGATATATTTACCCAGGGAGAAGAGGGGAGACGACTTTTCTTGGCATTTTCTCCCGGGTGAGGGAAAATAAACATTGTTTGGCGGGAAGCCGGGCGCGTGTGGAAACCGGCTTTCTCTTTCCAGCTTTTTGGACTGTAACAGATCGGTTTTCACTCTTCTTAAGTAGAAAACAACGCCTATAGACCTTTAAAACAGAAAAAATTGAAAAAAATTGAGTGGAAATGAATTGTTGGGCGGAATTTTGAATAATAGGGGGGTTTGAATCGAGATGCCCGCCAAAATGAAGATTTTAACTAGAATTTTGAATAATTTCCGCTAATTTAAGAAATAAATAATGCTTTCTAGACCTTTAAAATATATATTAACTAGAAGAAATGGATCAAAAATGAGTTATATCGAGGTTTAGATTTCACCCAAAGGGGGTAGAGGAAGCGCTCGCGCCTAAAAATAGTGTTTAAAATTTAAATCTTGATTATTTTTCGGGTCTACGCAATAAATAACGCTTTTTAGACCTTGAAATTAATGGACGACGAGGAAAAAATGGAAGGGAAATGAACTTTGGGCGAGTTCTTGAGCGATAAGGTCATTGGGCCGGGTCGGACCCGTTCGCGCGCCCAAAAAGAAGATTTAAATATGATTTAAAGACTTTTAAACCTCTAAAAACATGCTTTAAACGTTAACATTAACGAAGAATGAGAAAAAATAGAAGAAAAATGAGTTTTGACCGGCTTTTTGAGCCGTAAGGTCACTGGGTCGAGTTGCGCGCCCAAAGGGCCCGTTCAAATTTGAATTGGTGGGGTTTACCTTGGCCCGGACGATGTCTTTCAACTCTTTCAGGCATTCCGGTGGCACTACAATGTTTTTCTTCTCCGGAGTGAAGCGCATAATAATGTCGACGACACTCTGATGGAAGATCTCATCCCTCTCGGCTTGTGTCGACATTTTTACCCTGGAATTTATTAGGAGATATAGGGAAGGGAAGGAAGGAAGGGGAGAGGACAAAGAAGGGGAGGGATAAAGTAAATATGAGGTGGATGCCGGGTCGGGAAGAGAATGGCCAGAACACGGGGGACACATTCCCGCTGCTGACAACACCAGCCTCTACACCCCCACCTACACCAGGGAGAGACACACACAGGACGGGGCCGTGTTCTCTCTTCTCTCTCGCGAACAAATCAATTCTAGTAGTGGACCAGATGAAGAAGAATTTCTATAGGAAAATGATTGAGAAATGGGGGAGGGGCGGCTAAAAGAGCACTCAATCATCTCATTAGCTGGAACGGATTAGCACGTGAGAAAAGGGAAAAAAGAAGCGGTAGACATGGTAAATGACATAAGGGAATAAAAGCAAAAGTCTGAAAGCTCGGGGGTCTGAACTCATCTGCGATTATGTGAGTCGTGCTGGCGATCTGCGCCGCTTACCGCCTGCGCCATCAGACGTCAGAGCTGGGGGATGAAATTATCGGTTACCTTCCCTGGGCACGCTTCTCATTACAAAAATGGCTATATAGAGCATTTCTTCCGGGTAAGATCCTTGTGATTATGATAAAAAATGATGAGCATTTCAATTTTCAGAATACTATGAGAAAAAAAATCAAAATATGGGAGATATGGGAAGCGGGTAAAAATCGCTGTTCGGGCTGTATTTTCTCATTTTTCAAGGAAATTTTTGAATAAATAAAGAAAATATAGAAATAACGATGGAAAGGAAAGCGTTTCCGTGGTGTAATGCCTGCTTTTTAGGAGAAAATACAGCATTCGGGGCTGGTTGACCTTGATAAGGGGGCGCTTCCTGCTGCCAGGCTGGAATAGATAGCCGAATAGGCCAAAATATCATTATTTACAATATTTTTTACTTCTAAATAATATAAAAATGGCCTAATTAATGTATGAATTTTATATAAATGGGAGAGGAAATTAGAGAAAGGAGAGGAGAGAATGGCTTGGACGGGTGCCAAACGACCCCACGCGCGGGTTGGCAGCGGGAAGGAGAGACAGATCAATAGGCAGGAGGGGGACACCCCCTGGCCGGGTGATGGTCAGTGCTGCCAGCCTGGGACCTGGTCAGCTGGGGGCATTAATTATATACACCTGGTCAGGGGAGAGGGGGGCAGACTGGGGCAGACTGACTAGGAGAGACTAATGAGGGAACAGGCGGGGATAAATGAGGTCAGGGCTAAAAGCCAGAAGGAGGGGAGAGAGAAGAAGAAGAAGAAAAACAGTTTGTAGTGGAAATGGGACTGGAAAATTTTGAAGAACAGCCACAATTAGACAGCGAAAACAGATGGCTATCTAACTGTGGCAGCTAAATTACTCGGCTGTCTAACTGTGGTGAGAGCAATTTCAACCCAATTCAAGGGAGTTTGGAAAAGAGATCTCCCGGTAAAAAACGTTCTGCCCTTTTTAAACCCTAGCTGTCTAACTGTGGCTTCTTCAGCTGTCTGAAAATTCTTCCAGACACAGTTAGACAGCTAGAACGAGCAATACAGAAAAAAACTGTAGCGTGCAGTAACATTTTATTTATGGTTGTCTAACTGTGGCGGCCGAATTGAAACCCGTCTCCTGCTCAATTTGCTCGCCAGTGAGCCAAAAAGTACACTATGTGAACTGTGGCGCTGCAGAAGTCAACCGCTGTCTATTTGTGGCTGTCTAACTGTGGTTTTACCAGTTTTCGACCAATTTTTACGGTCAAAAATCCTTGAAAATGATCAAATTCTTACATTCACTTTTCTTTCGGAAAATGGCTATTCCGGAGGCTGTCTACCAAAATTTCTTCAAGTGAGCCCTTTTTCCCTCTTTTGGTCTAAAAATGACAATTTCAGGACAATAGATTCCCGCCAGGAAGAATTCATCAAGCGGCTGACGGAGGCCGTGGCGATTCCTTCGGTTTCTGGTGATCCTGCCCGTTTTGATGACTGTGATCGGATGAGCAAATGGGCTCAGGCCATTTGGAACCGGCTCGGAGCCGAGACGGAACTCTTTTATCCCAAAGGTTCGTGCGCCGCCGCACCCGTAACATCTCAGCAGCTGGCGCGCCTTTCCTTCCGTTTTCCTATAGCTTCAGCTGCCGAAATTTTACGGGTGCGGCGACGCAAAATTATCGGAAATATTCAGGCCCTAAAGGCGAGAAAGCGCCGCCGATCATTTTCGGCCAGTTGAGGAAGGATCCCGCCAAGAAGACCCTCCTCATCTATGGTCATTTGGACGTCCAGCCGGCTGACAAGGACGACGGCTGGAATATAGATCCGTTTGTCTTGACCGAGAAGGACGGGAAGTTCTTTGGCCGCGGTTCCAGTGACGATAAGGGGCCCTGTATCTCTTGGCTCAATGTGGTGGAATCTTTTCAACAGATTCAGGTAACCCACAAAATCCTTGCTACCACACCCGTAAAATCTCAGCAGCTCGCGGCACTGCCAAGTTGATCCAAGGCGCGCCAACTGCCGAGATTTTACGGGTGCGCGCGCACAAAAAATTCCTTGAATAATGATCGGCCTAGGTTCCTCTGCCGGTAAATTTGAAAATCTGTTTCGAATGTAAAGAAGAGTCCGGTTCTACCGGCCTGGATGAGGAGCTGGCCAATCGGAAGGACACTTTCCTCAAGAACGTAGACTTTACCTGCATTTCGGATAATACCTGGCTCGGTCCGAATAAGCCATGCCTGACCTATGGTCTCCGTGGAATTTGCTATTTTATGATTGAGATTGTCTGTGCCGACGGCGACTTGGATTCGCTTCAATTTGGCGGAGCCGTAAACGAAGGACTGGGCGATTTGCTCTGGATCATGTCCCAACTCACGGACCCGGCTGGCAAGGTCCTGATCCCTGGCATCGATGAAATGGTGGCACCGCTGACGGAGGCGGAGAAGCAGCTCTATTCGGCTATCGACTTCCCAGCTGATCAGTATCAACAAACCGCCGGATCGTATGGCCTCACCGTCGAGGGCAAGGAAAATATCCTGATGAGGAAGTGGCGCTATCCGAGTTTGAGTCTTCACGGCGTCGAGGGAGCCCATTCGGAGAAGGGAGTCAAAAACATCATTCCCGGCAAAGTGACGGGTAAATTTTCTGTCCGCCTCGTTCCCGACATGGATCCGGCTCTGGTTAACAAGACAGTTGAGCAATATATTGAGAAGACTCTCTGACCCAAGCGGAATAGTCGCAATTCGATAAAAGTCACTCACAGCCACGGGGCAAAAGCCTGGCTTGGTGATTATAAAGACGCTAACTACCAGGCAGGCGCTCGGGCTACTAAAAGAGGTATAATTATTTTAAAAAATCCATACTATATTTGTAGTCTATGGAGCTGATCCGGATTTCACTAGGGAAGGAGGATCCATTCCGGTTACGCTGACCTTCCAAGAGCTGACGGGCAAATTCGTTATGTTGTTGCCGTTCGGCGCCTCTGATGATATGGCTCATTCGCAAAATGAGAAACTCAATCGATCCAACTACATTAACGGGATGAAGCTGCTCGGATCGTATCTTCTCGAATTGGCAAATGCTTGAAGCCGCCGCTGCCGTCTTCTACATTTTCCATCATGATCGAGAGATATAGAACCAGCAATAAATTTTTTAATTTGTATTATTCTCTATTATTTTCTATGAAGCTTTTCCTAAACCTTTTATAGCAAAGAAATGATAAAATTAGGAAATTTAAAATCAGCTACAAGAAAATAAATAAATTTTATCTAAAACGTAAAGATATGTATATATGATAATATTCTTTCGATATCACAATCTTCTTATCTTATTAATATGCATAAATAAATATGAAAGACGTATTTTGCAGTTTGTTATGCACCAAATTAGTTGACCCGCATATGAGTAAGTGAGTCGTCAAATTACTATTTTTTAAACTCTGAAAAAAGTAAATATATGAGAAATTAAAGGAGCAGTTAGGTCGGGGGGAAAAGTGCCTCCAAGTGCCTCCAACGGCCCGCGAAAACGGAATTTGAATTTCGATTTCTTTTTGCTTTGTATAATTTTCTCGTTTATCTGGCATGTGTTCTTCCATTTTTTTGTTGATA